>JAZKJV010010819.1:0-1200000 GCA_037367405.1 Ottelia alismoides
TGCTTTCTTCCCTATATTAATAACTAAGAGTACATATTATAAGGAAGAGGTTATTTTGATAAGTGGATTTTTTACAAGGGATTTTGGCTTCTTATTCAAATGCAAATGGACAGCTAAAATGCATGTATTATGTATGCATACATGAATGCTGTTTATGCATTATAAAGGGAAATATGCCTCTATTTACTCGGGAACAAGGCTCTATTTTTGACTTTTGAAGTGATGAATCACAGAATCATCAACCCCCTATACTTAAACCTTGCTCGTCCCCGAGCAACTAAATGAAATGCAAGAGTGAAATGATTTTGGGTTCCATACCAAGGTCATGAACAAAAGTTAAAAATGGAGCTTGACTCGACCTTTGGATTAATTATGTGGCGGAACCTTATTTGGACCTGAACTTAAGACCTAACAGACTTCAAGTTCCACAAGTCTTCTATTCAAGACTCCTCAATAGTCAGGTCAGAACAAATCCTCAAACGCAAATTTCTGATGACTATGATTCTTACTTGTACTGTGTAAGTGAGGTGTAACTCTCCACATCAGAAATGGCTCAGAAACAACCTCCTCTAACAAGGTAACTCAATAACCCGGTCCAGTGACTCTTTCCTCTAGGAGCGGGGTATTCCCTTCTAAGTTCAAGTGCGACCAGCTCAAGAGGAGGGGGTGGAGAAAAGAATGGACGGTAGCCAGTGTAGCTACCTATCCCGGGATGCCTGACCAGAGTAGCCAAGTCATCCAGCTGCATTTTCTTTGCTAATATACATACTCCGACAGGTTTTTTTTCTTTTTCTTTTTTTGGACCTGTCTGATTTTTTGGAGTTCTCGCATTTTTTCTTTCTTTCTTTTTTTTGAACTATATACAAGGTGCAACATGTACATCTGGAGTTTTTCCTCTTGACCCAGTAGACTATCCCTCTTTTGAAGCATTATTGCAACCACAGCATCCCGTCCTTAGATGTCAACACCACCAGACTAGGTTGAGATGCACTACCCTCCCTAGAGGAGGACGGATGTTTCCACCCGTGTGCTACTCCAAGCTAAAGGATTCTACCTCCTCACCACCTCATCAATGAAGAGCTACGTGCATTGTGCTTGTTCAAGTTAGGTCATTATCTAAAAGAATCCTGCGTGTGCACGAGATATTCTACTTAGACTAATCAAGATGACATGTGAACATAGACTTTCGGACTCAAAGAATTAAGTCACTTGACCTGAGAAATCTTAACTCCAGTTCCTATAAGGTTCCTCTGAAATTAGGTGGATTAAGATCAAACCAAGTCCATCCTCAATATCTACTCATAACTTGGTTCAGAACCCACTAACTTTTCACCTTGCATATGCAAGATATGCTGATGAGATGTAGATGTCATGTTATGAAGATGAATGAAAATGCAAGACTCTTTTTCTTTTCTTTTTAGATGCAGAGATGATATGCAAGAGTAAATAAGAAGCCTATTTTTATTTTTATTTTTTATTTCAAAACTTTGTTATACCTCCTATGTACAACAATTTACAAGAGTTTATAAGTGTTATACAAGTGTTATACAATAAATATACAAGTATACATGTATTTTAATTTTTTATTTTTTCAATTTTTACCCACCCGTAATTATTGTAAAATATATACAAAAATACGCGAAAAATACGCGAAAGTACGAGCTATGGGTAAAGTATATATGTAATATATACACGCCCCCCTATACTTAGCGTGTGTTATGTCCCTCAGAGCACGGAAAGCGACTAAAAAGACACGGCTCGTGCTAAGCGTAGGAGAGCTAAAATAACAAAAAGTATAGAAGTCGTCCTGCCCCCCTATACTTAGGCTCTGGCAGCCTAAGTGTAGAAGAAGGTCAAAAAGTGGGGCGGACGAGGTTAAGGAGAGAAGTGGATGTATATACAGTGCGGGCATCGGTTCCCCCTATACTAAGGCTCAGGTCAGCCTAAGTATAGGATGGAAGTAGGTAAGAGGACCGATGTGATCTGGAGAATGTACAAAGAACCGACTCGAGTGACTCCCCCCCTATACTTAGGATCTGGTCATCCTAAGTATAGTCCAAGATAGTGGTTCGATGATGTGGGGATGGGTTACTAGAGTCGCGGGGGAAAAGGATAGGATGTACAAGACTGATGGTATACACAAATGAGTCGGTGTGAATCTTTCAAGATGCTGCTGATGGATGGAGCTCACTGCTGCAAGGTCTCATACGCGGCTCGAGGTGTATCTGCTGTATCTGTCTCGCGCATGAAGACAATCTCCTCAACATGGACTAACTGCTCATTGGATTCGACGAAGTGCTTCAACAGATGTCCATTCACTAGGAATGTCGGTGCGTCGTCTGCGAGATCTGAGATCTCAACACATCCACTATCATGCACCGTACGGACGATAAATAGGCCCGTCCACTTAGACTTCAACTTGCCTTGGAAAATCTTCAGCCTAGCATTGAACAACCATACCTTCTGTCCAGGAACAAAGGTCTTTCGTCTGATATATCTATCATGCCAACGCTTCACCTTGTCCTTGTACACCAGACTGCTGTCATATGCGCGGTTTCTGACTTCCACAAGCTCATTCAGATCCATGTCTCTTTGCTTCTGCCCAAGGTGCGTGTTCCAGTTGACCTTCTTGATTGCCCATTCTGATTTGTGCACTAACTCTGCGGGCAAATGGCGCGGCTTTCCGAATACCATTCGGAATGGGGAGGTGCCTAACGGTGTCTTGTAAGCCGTCCTATACTCCCAGAGGACTTGATCCAAGATCTGAGACCAGTCCTTCCTGTCCGGGCGGACAAGCTTTTGCAATATGATTTTCACCTCCCTATTTGACACCTCAGCCATACCATTGGTTTGTGGGTGGTAAGGACTCGCGACACGGTGTTCAATGCCGTAGTCCTTCAGGAGTTTCTTCACCTCCCGATTCACAAAGTGGCTACCCCCATCTGATATCATCATTTTGGGGATCCCGAACCTAGAGATTATGTGCTCTCTGATGAATTTACAGACAGTCCTGCTGTCTGCGGCTCGGGTCGGGATAGCCTCCACCCATCTGGATAGATAATCCACCGCAAGAAGGATATATTCGAACCCGTGGCTTACAGGGAATGGGCCCATGAAATCGATGCCCCAGGCATCAAAGACATCACAAATGATGACCGGTTGCATTGGCATCTCATCCTTGGAACCGACGGTTCCTCCCATTCTCTGGCATACTGGGCATGACTTCGCGAAGGCGGTGGCATCGCGAAACAAGGTCGGCCAGTAGAAGCCACACTGAAGTACCTTCCATGCGGTCCTCTTCCCGGAGTGGTGTCCTCCTGCCTCTAAGCTGTGGAATAAAGAAAGGACACTCTGGTATTCCTCCTGAGGAATACATCGTCTCCAGACACAATCCGGTCCTTCAAAGAAAAGGATCGGATCCTCCCAATGGTAATGTCTAGCGTCCGACTTTAGTCGATCGATTTGGCTCTTGGGCCAATCTTCGGGAACTTTCTTGGAGACAAGATAATTCACGATATTGGCATACCATGGGAGTGAGTCGATAACAAAAATCGACTCGTCAGGGAAGGAGTCTCGAATTGGTGAATCCTCGGAAGTATTAAGACCTTCGAGACGAGAAAGATGATCGGCCACTACGTTCTTCTTTCCAGGTTTATCACGGATGTCCAAGTCAAACTCCTGGATAAGTAAAATCCAACGAAGAAGACGCGCCTTCGCGTCCTTCTTCTCCATCAAGTACCGTAGTGCTGTATGGTCAGTGAACACAGTCACCTTTGATCCAATTAGGTGAGATCTGAATTTGTCCAAGGCAAACACTACTGCAAGCATTTCCTTTTCCGTAACTGTATAGTTACGCTGAGCAGTATCAAGCACTTTGCTTGCGTAGTGAATTGCAAATGGGACGCCATCTCTTCTTTGTCCCAACACAGCCCCAACAACATAATCTGAGGCGTCCGTCATGATCTCAAAAAGGTAGAGACCAATCTAGGGCTTGTAGGATGGGTGCGTCCATAATCATTCCTTGCAAAAGCTTAAAGGCCTCAAGACATTTGTGATCAACAACAAACTCCATGTCTTTGCCTAAAAGCTCAGTTAGCGGTCGGGCAATCTTAGAAAAATCCTTAATGAATCTCCGATAAAATCCAACATGCCCGAGGAACGACCGCAACTGCTTTACGTTGGTTGGTGGCTGGAGTCGTCTGATCACATCCACTTTGGAAGGGTCAACCTCCATTCCTCTCTTGGAGATGACGTGCCCCAACACTATACCCTCCGTCACCATGAAGTGACTTTTCTCCCAGGAGAGCACCAGATTAACCTCACAACATCTTTTGAGGACTCGGTCCAGATTCCTAAGACAGGAATCGAAGGAATCGCCGTGGACCGAGAAGTCATCCATGAAGACTTCCAGGAATTCGCCGACCATTTCGGCGAATACAGCAATCATGTACCTTTGGAAAGTACCTGGAGCGTTGCATAACCCAAAAGGCATGCGCCTGAAAGCATAGGTACCAAAGGGGCATGTAAACGTGGTCTTTTCCTGGTCCTCCGGAGCTATGGCTACTTGATTGTAGCCCGAGAACCCATCTAAGAAGCAGAAGAACTCTTTTCCCGCTAGTCTCTCTAAGATCTGATCAATGAACGGTAGGGGGAAATGATCCTTTTTCGTCACGACATTGAAGCGTCTGTAATCCACACAGACACGCCACGACGTGGGCACTCTCGTCACGATCTCCTCTCCGTCCTCGTTGGTGGTCGTCTGAATTCCCGACTTTTTCGGGACAACATGAATTGGGGCCACCCACTTAGAGTCGGAGATTGGGTAAATGAAACCCGCGTTGCACCATTTTTCTATCTCCTTCTTCATGACCTCTCGTAAATTTGGATTCAACCTGCGTTGGAATTCAGGAGAGGGTTTGGCTTCGTTCTCCAAGTAAATATGGTGCGAACACAGAGCGAGATTTATCCCGTGGAGATCGGAAATGCTCCAGCCTACCGCCTTGTGTTTTTCTCCAGGATCTCTAGCAAGCGAGATTCCTGCTCCTCGGTCAATCGCGAACTGATGATGACCGGAAATTTCTTGTCTTGACCCGCAAGGAAGGCGTATTTTAAGGTTGTGGGTAAGGGTTTGAGCTCAGGAATAGTGTGATCATCTAAGAAATCTGGCTCAATCTGATCTGGTTCAGTGTTGGCAGTGGCTGGATCGTTCTCTGTGATAGCTGCCACCAAGTTCGGCTCTGGAGTCGGATCGTCAAAGGTCTCCATACAATCGGCAAACGCCTCGTCCGGCTCGTCATCCTCATCTTCCGATTGTCCTAGAGGTGTAAGGACTGACAGGCCCAACTGGGCCTCTACGTCATCGAAGATGTAGGGCGATGCAGGCTCAGAGCTGTACTCGTTCCTGAGGATCTCGCAGACTGACTCATGCACTGGATCATCTTCGGAGGAGATGGACACATCGGTGCTGGCTGGGTTCTGTCTCCATGGCCCAACTAAGTCTACATGCTCGCAGTCTGTTCCGGTAGAAGAGTACTCGGTGCTGAATTCTGAATCCGATCTCTGCCATCTTGTCTGCTTCATTTCAAGTTCCTCATCTTCGCCTGGAGTTTGGAACTGAATCTTCCCGTTCTTATAGTCAAATAAGGCCCCTGCTGTTCTGAGGAAGAGCCTACCTAGAATGATCTGGGAATCTCTCCAATTACGAGGGGTTTCCATATCCAGGGCAGTGAAGTCCACCATGTATTCTTGCCCCTCGACTTTGATTACAATGTTCCTTAACTCTCCTTGGGACCTCTTGGTTGATTTATCAGCAAACTGAAGAAGAGCTCTAGATTTCCTAAGAGGTCCGAATTAAGCCGCTCATAGAGGGTTGTAGGCATTAGATTGATTGAGGAACCATTGTCCAGGAGAGTGCGTGCAAACGCGATGTCATCAACATGACTCATTACATAATGTGCACCCATGTCTCTTCGTTTCCTTAGAAACGAGTTCTTTATTGCACAAGTCGTGGCTACTGATAAAACATGTTTCTCAACACGGCTTTTGGTCTTCCTGCTAACCCTAGTAGGTGTGCATCTCACCTTAAGGTATTTTTGGAATGCAGGGGTCATTTACATGAACTTGTCAAAGGGGATTGTGACCTTGATGTGTTTATTGCAAAACTCTGCCATCTCAGGGTCATCTTTTTGGATTTTTTGGTTTTCTTCTTTCCACACTTGAGAGCTCGGGGGAAAGGGATTATTGACTCCAACTCATGTTCGGAAACTAAAAGATTCTCATTAAGATCAGGAACTGAGTTATTTACATGACTCTGACTCTGAAACAAACTAGGACTCTGACTCTGACTGAAATGAAAATGCTGAGGCGAAACCAGTGATGCTTCTTCCGCGACTGCTGGACGATCCTCCTCAGATGGAGGTGCGGGGCTCTTCATCGATTTCGTTGGACTCCATGCGGATGCGAGAATGCTGCTTTGAGGACTCAGATGTCCTCTTCTTCTGCCGGCGGTGGTGGTGGTGATGCTCCTCCTCTTCTTCCTCCAAGTTCTCCTCAGGTAGAGTCTCGGAGGCTCCTTCCTTCTGTGCCCGTGCCCAATCAGGTATGGTCACGGTCCTTCCGCTCCTGAGGGACATATGATTTACATTATCATACGAAAGGATCTCATGTTCAGATAAATATTATCTGAATAATATACCTGATCTCGAGGTCGGTTCTGGCCATGATGTAAGCTGTTCGGGTTGGCCTGAACCTGTGCGGGAATTGGGGTCTTTGGCGCCATTTGTTGGTCCTGGGTACGAGAGACCCGATTGATATCGGTTCTCATGTCCAGGTAGTCATTCTGTATCTGTTGGACCCTATCAGACAGGGTCTGGATCGCCAAAGTGAGGGACTCCAATTCGGTGGGCTGGGTGTGCTGCGGTGCGGACGAGGTTCGGTATTGGCCCTGCTGGCCATGCCGATACTGCTGCTGCTGGTGGGACGGTGCTGGGCCCTGCTGATATGTGCGCTGCTGCTGCTGCTGGTACTGCTGAGGCTGGTACACTTGCTCTGGCTTGGACTGAAAGCGCGGTGCGAGAACGGAGCTGGTTGCTTGGTAAGCTGGGGAAGGTCGGTGAGGCTGACCATTCCCCATCCTCGACTATCTACTGACGGGGTCGCGGCTGTACCACAACCCGTTAATCTCGAACACCTGTGGAGGGTCCTCGTATCCGGTCTCTGCCTGTGGGGGTGCATGCTGGTCCTGCTGGGTGTAAGTCTGGTCCTCCACCCAGCCACTGTGAGGCCCCGGTGCCTGCTCCTGCACAAGATGGACTCGATGCACAGGTGCAGGTGGTGCAGAAGGGGCAGGTAGCTTTATCTTGGCTACCTTCTCAGTGAGTTCCTCCACTTGCTTTGGTAGATGCGAGAGAGACTCAAGGTCAGTGACCCTCTTGTGGATCTGCTCGACCATGGTAAGCTTGTCGGCAATCATCCCCCATGCTGGGGATGAGGTCCTCCGTCAGATCCGCTACAATCCTTCGGGTTGTCGATAGGATTGAGGGAGACAACTGATAGGCCCTGGTGGCCTGCGACCTGCCGGTTTCCGCCATCTGCTCTAGGATCTTCCATACGACGTGCTCGTTCTTGTTCAGATAGCTTCCTCCACAGGCGGCACTGACTAACCCCTGCATCTTTGGGGTTAGACCACAGAACAAGGTCTGGACTAGGATCGCCTTAGAAATGCCGTGGCAAGGGCATTTCTGTACTAAGTCATTGAACCTATCCCATGCATCATGGAAGGGTTCACTAGGTCCTTGGGAGAAGCTGGCGATCTTTGCTCTCATTTGATTAGTCCTACTGAGAGGGTAGAACTTTTTCAGGAAGAGGTCCTTGAACTGCATCCAGGTAGTACAAACCACCCCTAGGTTCTTCAGCCAATGAGCAACCTTATCTCCTAAGGCAAAAGGGGTGGCCTTCAGTCGAATATAATCTTGGCCAACATTGGGATGGCTAAGATTGTTGCATACCAGCTCGAAGTCACAGAGGAAAGAGTACGGCTCTTCATTTGTGTTTTCGTTGAACTTCAGAAGCAGACTAAGGAAGTGGGGCTTCAGCTCAAATACTTGGGCGGGAACCGCTGGTGCTAGCCAATTCTGAATCTCGTTCTCCGCTGGGTTGTAGGTATCGACCATTGGTCGGTCGATTCCTCCAGCTACTATAATCTGTCCCATCTACGCCGTGAGATTTGCATTCTTCTGTTCGGCTTCGGCAAGGCGAGCAAGAATCTGTCGTATTTGTTCCTCATCCCTAGGCATCTTTGGCGGCATCTTGTCCTCTAGTCCTGGGTGGGAAGTAAGATTGGTGTCAGAGGACAAATCAAGGAAGGGATCACCGAGGCGATGGTCTTCCTCGGTAATCTCGGAGGAGATGAAAGGTCTGGTTTGAGAGTAACCACCCTGAGTATGAGGGAACCAAGATTCAAGAGGGTCATGAGTCCTGGGTGGTCCAAGGTGCGCTTGGGCCGATGAAGACGAGTTACTTGGGGACTCATAGAGAGATCGGTAAGTAGCGCGTCGAGATCTCCCCAGTTACTCATCTTGATGTGGCGAGAAGAAGATAGGATTTTACTCCTACCTGAAGCAAACAATCAATCCAAGACCCTGGTTTCACACTCAACACAGTGAAGGACTCGAAATCGAGTCCAATTAATCTTGTAGTTTTTAAGTGTGATTTTCAAGCAAAAATAGCAAGGATTACGCGACCTATAGGGAAGTCGGCTCAGAGCCGGATGCATCTTCCCTGTTTAACCTGTCGCCTAAGATACCGCCGGTCCTTCCTTTCTTCGCTCCTATCCCAAGTCGATGGATTCAATGACCACACCCCTATCTACCTGCAAGCAGGAGGAGGCTGACAAGACCGGAACTTCACCCCGGGGGGTTACTGGCAGCTTGTCGCAAAGTACCGCAATTTCGCCCCTATCTATCCGAGACAGGCGGAGGCTACTTGGTACTAGTCAATGAATCTGAAATTATTCGACTTGTGATATTTGCTAGGATCGGTCAGAACGTGATATGGAAGGCGGGGATTTGGGCTCTGCCTTAAGGTGTTCACACACACTCAAGTACCCTCACTCAGCCTGAAAACAAGGTCGGGGATAAATCTCCCGCAAACAATTTCAAATTTTATTCCCTTTTTTGGTCAATAATGTTAAGCAGTCCCGATTTTAAGTTAAGTTCTCACTGATTAAGTCAACCACACAGCACGCCTATCGGACAGTCCCAATTTCCGTTTAATTAAATGTGAAAATCAGAGGGGGGGGGGGGGAAATCGAGAAAAGCTAATGCAAGATAAAACAATGATGCTATGCTGAGTTTAGGAGACTTACAGTGATCCCTTCGCTTTTTTTTATGCAGGATGCAAAACAGAATTGAAAACTTTATCTAAATGCAAATGCAGGCGATGAAAGCCGCTCCTAGACAGGAAGTTCTATTAGCGTGAAGAACAGGTTAATTTGGCTAAGTACTGCGGTCTAAGTGCGTCTTTTAAGTGAGTTGTGTGGTCCTAATGATTACGAGCTCAAGCAATTCCTAGATTGGCTCAGGGAGCCGTTAGTGCAAGCTAAGTTACATTCATCTACACAACACACAGGGACACAGTTCCACTATACTTACACGCGCGAGATCCCAAACGGGAACCGCCGGAAAAATGCGAAAAATAAAAAAATGAAATAAAATATAAATTACAAAGCCTCTCTTTCACTCAATAAAATTAAAATGCTAGGTCCTCGAAGCGTCGTCGACTCCTCACGTTCCTCGCACAAAAACAAAATGAGGTCAGAGAGTGACACACAAAAATAAATGCAAAGAAATAAAAGAGAGAAAATAATTACAAGAAAACCGGGGGTCAGACTACCCGGGGAAAGAAAAACAAACACTCAGAATTTGACTAAAAACTAACCTAAGCCGTGCCTCCCCGGCAACGGCGCCATTTTGATAACTGCCCCATACCCTATGTTAATTCGGTCAATTTAATGTCCAAATTAATTAATATGTCGTTCGTTGCAGTCGGATACGAGAGGCTAATCAAAAACCACTTTAAATAAATTCAAGTCTATTTCAAGCGGTGATTTTTTTTTACTTGGTAGTGTCCAAGGTCGAACTCAGGGAGGCATCTGTCTCCTTAGGTGAATTATTAGCAAATTTCCAAGTGTTAGTTTTTCGGGGAATTATTTTTTTGTTCTTTTTCAATTTCTATGCAGGACACATGCAACCAGCAAGCCAATTTGATGTTAATTCAATTAAGGTATCAAATGGAGTCCAAAAATTCTAAAAATTGGCCAGATGATTAATTATGATAAAAATGAACTACTCTAATTTTTTTGGAATTTTTAGACACTAAATGAATTTACTGTGAATTAATCATGCAGAAAGGGTGATTTTCACTAATTAATTTTTAATAAATAACAAATCACATTTTTTTCAGGAGATAAAATTATCCTAGATAGCTCTAATGATAAGGAATCCAGGAAAATTGACAAATCTTAATTTCAATGTGAAATGGATTTACTAAAATTAAAATAAGAAAATCACTAAAAAATTTATTCATGCCTTGATATGTGTGCAAATGACATGAAAATTTTATGGTATGTTAAGTTCACTGTCCTAGACTACTTTGAATTTTTGAGGATTTTTGGAATCACAGAAGATTAATTAGAAATTAAAAGGTGTCATTGGGCAAAATATTCCACAAATCAACCAATTAATTCATTTAAAAATCTACTCTAATTACAAAAATATGACACGTGACACAATAAATAGAGGACAAAGTTCTCAACAAAATGCAACTTTTAGAAATTAAAAATGATGTAAAATGCAACCTAGGGATGCGTGTGAACACTGGGGTGTAAATGCAATACAAGAAAATAAAATTACATAAAGCAAATATGCTGATAGGGACTTAAGTGCAATTACCTATAATGCTGGGGACTGGAATGCAAAATCTCCACAAGGCACGTGCTTCTCACGTGGGGTCTGCTTCACAGGGACTGATTTGCAATATCTGAAAGTTCCAGGGGTTCTGTGCAATTTACCCAAGGCGCACGTGCTTCTCACGTGGGGCGCCTAGGTTCGGATGACGAAGGCGGCTCGGATCGAGGCTCGGGCTCCTTGGAGGTTTGGAGTGAGGTTCGACGAAGCTTCGGGCTGTCCGAGCCTAGGGTCGGGGAAGAGGCTCGGACCCGTTTTGCGTGGCTTGATGAGGACCGTTGGATCAAGTTTGATCCAACGACGATCTGGGCTTTGATGAAGATGGTGACGTGGCTCGCTACGAGCCGTTGGATCACTGGTCGATCCAACGGTGGAGTGATGATCTGGGCGCGGCTACGGTGGACGTCGTGGGACCGTTCGATCAGTATGATCGAACGGTGGCTGGACCTCCATCCTCAACGGTCCTCCGCCTCCTGCGGAGGAGTTGGCGGGGCTCCGACGAAGGGGCCGTCCCTCCACCCGTTCCTCCTAGCGTCGATGAAGCTCTCCGATTGCTCGAAGCTATCCCAAAAGATGCTCGAAGGTGCGGCGAAGGTAATGGTGGCCTCAGGAGCTGGAGATGGGCGGTGGAGCACGACGGTGGCGAAGCTCAGGAAGAGCTCCGGTGAACTTCCGATCAGTGGACGAAACAGTACCTGCAAGTGTTAGAAAAAGAGCCGAAGCTCGTGCGTGCACTCGTGGAGAAGTGAAGGTGATCGGAGAGGCCTAAGGGGTACTGAGGTTGTCTGGCGAAGGAGCTCCGGCCAAGTGGCGGAGCTTGAGCTTGCTGGAAGATGAAAGGCGTCGTCGGAGGATGTAAAGGTGACCGCGAAGATGGGAGCTCTGACGCGGAGCTCGAGGGAATGAAATAAAGGCGAGAAGGTGACCGTAGGCGGTGAATAAAAAGCGAGAAAAAACGGAGAAGAAATGAAATGAAGATCGAGAAGGGATGGAGGCGTTCACCTGGGGATTGGAGCTCGTCTTTGAGTTCCAGGTCTTCGCTCGAAGGGGCGGTGGGGCCCTGAGCTCAAGCAGCAGCTCGGCAGAGGAGGGTTGCGACTCGGCGGTGGTCGAGGATCTCGCCGGAGAAGACGGTCGTTTTAGCTCGAGGATACTCGCAATTCCTGTCACCAATTGGAAGCTCCGAGCTCGGAGTGTCTCTCACGAGTGGCGGATGGGGATGAAATTGGCCGGAGAGGGGTATTTAAAGGGATGAAGGTCTCGGCTGGAATGGAGATGGGGCGAGGTTTATGGAGCTAGTGGGGCGTCTAGAGCGGTCGACGTGGGGAGTGAGCTAGCTCGCGATGTTGAGGGTGGAATGGTGAAGGTCGTGGCGGTGTTGGCGGCCGGCGAGGTGGTCTGACGTGTGGCCAAAAATAGAAGGGGGCAGCCCCTCCTGCAAGGCGGAAATCGCGGGAGAGAGGGGTAGCAGGAGGTTGACGACGATGGTCAGCCGTTGGATCCGGAGATCCAACGGTCTGGGCGGAGGCTCTAAGGAACGATTTAGATTAGATCGGGAGCGGATTGATCAGATGGCTGAAAAGCGCGACACGTGTCGTTATGTGGGCTCGGCGCTTAAGGACGGTGGAGATTCAGAGAAGTCGCGATCGATCGGTCTTCAAAGCGCTACGTGGCGTGCTCTGCGCGAGGCGGTAGCCGGCGGATGAGATGACATCAAGGAATTCATCGGACGGTTGATGGTTACTGCGGAATTAGCGGCTGAGATGGATAGATGAAGGCGCTATCGAAGGGCGCACACGCTGCCACGTGGCGTGATGAGATTAAAGCGCCAATGAGCGGATGAGATCAAAGGCTAAGGTAGATCAGACGGCTGGAAATCAGAGTACGCGTGGAGAAGGCTTGGCCGTTGGATTATGAAGGTAATCCAACAGATGTGGCTGCGGGCGGATGAGGCAAGGGCAGCGGGCTACGTGGCGCAACCAGAGGGCGCCACGTGGCCTGCTGTGATTGGGTGAGAAGAAAATTTAATGTAGAGAGAGAAGGGGACCGAATTTGGAAAAACTCAAAACATGAAAGTTGTAGATCTTGATGAGATCTACAAGTTTCATGCCGACCAAAGACGGAGATGAGGTCAAATATGATACAAAAAATACAAAGATACAATTCATACATATATATAGTATACAAAGTGGCCCAGAAACCCAACTTCTTCATACGAGCTCCAAACTTGATGAAATTGGTCTCATTTTAAAGGCCTTTTAAAGTGTAGTATTCTAAGAGTGAGTAGACCTATTTTGGAGTTTGTATGAGGGATCTATGTGTATTTTATTGTCTAGGGGTTCTTAGGGCTTTATTGGCTAATTTACAAGGGGGATTTCTGGCTTTCTTCCCTATATTAATAACTAAGGAGTACATATTATAAGGAAGAGGTTATTTTGATAAGTGGATTTTTTACAAGGGATTTTGGCTTCTTATTTAAATGCAAATGGACAGCTAAAATGCATGTATTATGTATGCATACATGAATGCTATTTATGCATTATAAAGGGAAATATGCCTCTATTTACTCGGGAACAAGGCTCTATTTTTGACTTTTGAAGTGATGAATCACAGATTCGTCAGACCTGCATCAAGAGGTTGGTCAGATATCAGCCTTTGTGAACACCAGCCTCTATGATTCATTTAATGAATCAACAGCTTTATGATTATCAAGACGGCCATGGTACATAACCTTAATTGTACAGAGGGACCTTATAGTGCATTCATTTATTTAATTTCAGAAAGGGAGTGAAACAATCAATAACTTTTATTGATACAACATATATATTACAATAACATTTATTGTAAGAATGGTTCGCCCGGGGCTCACATGTCGAACAATCTCCACTAGCCCTCAGAACATTCAGGTACAAGCCGTAAACCCATACTCATTACATGCTAGTTGAAAACCTTCTGTGTGAGAGGTTTGGTAAGAGGATCAGCAATGTTGTCGGCAGAGGCTACCTTGGTGATGACGATATCACCATGCTTTTGAATCTCCCGAATGATGTTGTATTTCCTTTCCACGTGCTTGCTCTTTTGATGCCATATGGGTTCCTTTGCCTGGGCAATGGCTCCCGTGTTATCGTAGAGTAACGGGATGGGAGTATCAGAGGGAACTACGCCAAGCTCCAAGATGAACTTGCGCAACCACACCGCCTCCTTTGCAGCATCCGATGCGGCAATGTATTCGGCTTCTATTGTTGAATCCGTCGTAGTGTCCTGCTTCTTGCTTCTCCAGCTCACAACACCACCGTTCAACAGGAATACAAACCCTGATGTCGACTTTCAATCATCAATATCCGACTGGAAGTCTGAATCTGTATATCCCAAGACTTGGAGGATCACCATCTCCATAGACCAAGATGTAATCTTGCATCCGTCTTAGATATTTGAATATGTTCTTTACTGCATTCCAGTGTTGCTCTCCATAGCACGATTGGTAACGACTTACCACTCCCACTGCATGGAAGATGTCTGGCCTAGTACACATCATGGCATACATTAAGCTTCCTACAACTGACGCATACGGGCATCCAGCCATGGCCTTCTTTTCCTCAACACTTTGAGGAGCCATCCCTTTAGACAGATGGATACCATGTCTTAAGGGGAGGAATCCTTTCTTGGAACTATCCATACGGAATCGTTCAAGAATCTTCTTAATGTATCCATGTTGTGATAATCGCAATATCCTCTTTTCTCGGTTTCTGAACAACTTGAGCCCTAAGATGTAAGAGGCTTCTCCAAGATCTTTCATCTCAAAAGTATGAGATAGCCAAATCTTTACACTGATCATCATCCCTGTATCATTCCCAATGATAAGGATATCATCTACGTAAAGCACGATGAACACAATGACGCTCCCACTAAGCTTCTTGTACGCACAAGGTTCATTAGGATTCTGTACAAAATCATAACTCTTTATGGTTTTGTCAAATCTGATGTTCCAGCTACGGGAAGCTTGTTTGAGCCCATAGATGGATTTCTTTAGCTTGCATACTTTACCATCCTCAACTATGAAGCCTTGGGGCTGCTCATATAGATATCTTCCTCGAGATATCCATTGAGGAAAGTTGTCTTGACGTCCATCTACTAGATGTCGTAGTCAAGAGATGCAGCTATAGCTAGCAGCTGTCCTGATGGACTTAAGCATAGCCACAGGAGAGACTGTCTCATCGTTGTCGATGCCTTCTCTCTGTGTATAGCCCTTGGCTACGAGCCGTGCCTTGAAAGTCTCTACTTTCCCATCAGGTCCCCTTTTTTCTTTTGAAGATCCATTTACACCCATGGGTTTTACCCCTTTAGGTGGATCCTCTAGGGTCCATACACCATTCTTATGCATGGAGTCAATTTCTGACTTCAATGCTAGCATCCATCTATCCATGTCATGATCCGCGAGTGCTTCATCAAATGAAGTAGGATTATTGTCAGTCTCACTTGACACATGGAATCCATACCTTTCAGGTGGTGCAACCACCCTCGAACTCCTTCAAAGAGGTATGGGTGTTTCATCTTTATTTATCTCTTCAGTTTCTGGTTCAGGAATCTCAGAATCCTCAGGGGATTCAATGAGTTCCTCTACTTCATTTCTATCTTGACTTTTAAGGAAATCATCCTCCAAAAATTTTACATCTCTAGAGACACCTTTTGGGTCTCAGGGTCATGAAGTTGATATCCAATATCATCTTTAACATACCCAATGAAGTAATACTCACATGTGCGAGATTTTAGCTTACTTGCGTACACATTCTTCACATGGACCAAGCAACCCCAAACCCTCAAGTGTTTAACACTAGGTTTGTTTCCATACCAGAGCTCGTGAGGAGTCTTGGGTACAAATTTGCTAGGAATCTTATTCAGGATATATATTGCAGTCTCTACTGCATATCCCCAGAAACTAAGAGGTAAACGTGCTTTGCTCATCATTGAACGGGCCATGTCCATGATGGTCCTGTTGCGTTTTTCAGCAACACCATTAAGTTGGGGGGTTCCAGGGGGAGTGAGATTGGAGACAATTCCATTCTCTTTAAGGTGATCCTTGAATTCATCTGAGAGGTACTCGCCACCTCGGTCATATCAAATCCGTTTAATCTTCCTATTGGTTTGGTTCTCAACCAAAGCCTTAAACTCTTTGAACTTTTTAAAGGTTTCAGATTTATGACGTAGTAGGAAGATAAACCCGTATCGCGAATGGTCATCAATAAACGTCAAATAATATCGATATCCATTTCGAGTCACGGTACTGAAGGGACCACATACATCAGTATGTACTAGGTCAAGAATACCTTCGCATCTTGTAACCTTGTTACGGAAAGGCATCCTGGTCATTTTACCTCGAATGCAATGTTCACAGGGAGGTAAAGATTGAACCTATAGAAAATCTAAATGTCCATCCTTTATCAATCTATTGATCCTATCAACAGATAAATGACCAAGCCTTTGATGCCAAATCATATTTGAATGATTTCCATTCTCCTTGGATCTTTTAGGGTTCTTATTAGTGGTAGTAACATTCATGACATGTTCATCAATGCACAATTCATAGAGTCCACCAGAAGTCAAAACACCATCCGTAATAAATTTATCATATTGATTAATGACTAACTTATTACAGAATAGAAAGGAATATCCATTTCTAACAAGTTTAGATACATATATCAAGTTCCTCCTGACTTCAGGTACATAAAGACACTCTTTAAGTACTATAACTCTACCACTAGATAACGGTAGTCGGCAGGTCTCAATGGCGACTGCTGCAACGCTTGCATCGGATCCCATCTGGATGACTATCTCCCCTTGCTCCAGATTCCTAATTTCTTGAAACAAATGCAACGAATTGCATACATGAATAGAAGCACCATAATCTACAACCCAACTTCCTTCTCGTCCAACGAGAAAACTAGTTTCAATGATGAAAGTAGATTTCATACCTGCTGGAGCTTTACCGTTGTCAACCGACGTCAGGTATTCTGGGCAGTTATGTCGCTAGTGCCCCGGCTTCTTGCAGTAGTGACAGACATAGGTCTTCTTTGAAGTCATTAGCGTGGAAGCACTAGAAGATGAACCAACTCCTTGATTCTTCTTCTTTCTCTTTTGGGACGGGCCCTTCCGAGAACCTTACTTCTGACCACGCTTTCCTTGTGCAACCATTGCACTAGCAGAGGGGCCGTCCTTCCTCATTACGTCTTCTGCAGACTTTAATGCAGCTAACAGCCCAGCGTTACTGAAATCACCTTTGCTCATGTGATATGACACGACAAAGTTGTTGAAATACTTAGGGAGCGATAGGAGAATGAAATTAGCCTACATATCAGAATCCATGTAGGCTCCCAGGCTTTCCAATTCAGAGAGGTACCCAAACACTTTGAGTACGTGTTCTCTGACAGAGGTCCCTTCCTGCATCTTGCAGCGAATAAGCTCTTTCATCACATTATAAGCTGTGTGCGGTTTATTTCACCAAACATCTCTTTCAGATTCAGCATGATTTCTTGGCAATGGTTCATTTCCACGTGCTTCTTCTAAAGTACATTGGACAATGAGTCAAGGATATAACATCTTGCCAAGTTATGATCTTCATCATATTTCTCATTAAAAGATTGACCAAGTTATGATCTTCATCATATTTCTCATTAAAAGATTTATCTTCCAGAGTCTGAGGGTCTGCTATATTGTTCTTGGATAGCACATACGAGATGCGCTCCGCAGATAGGACAAGATCCAACTTTCGGAACCAATCCGAATAATTTGGTACGGTCAACTGATTGACCTTCAGGAGCCTTCTCAGTGGGGTTCATGGACTTCATTTTCTGAAATTAAGAATGCACTATATCAGAACATATAATTATATATTCATATTTAAAACATTTGATTAAGGAATTTAAATCAAATTTGTCTTGCTATGTCCACGATGAAAGATTATTCCCTAATCGTCTTTCAAAGTAAGAGATATACTTACCTCTATTCCTCAAGCAAGATCTGAGATCTCCTCTTTATCTTTATCACATCCAATAATATGAGAACTTGTGACTCGAATAAAGAGAAGCGGGAACACATTCCGCCTTGCAAGTCCAACTTGCATTTCCCAATTCGGTCTTTAACACCCGGGCCCACCACTCCTAAAATGATGTTGACCCATCGTTAATTGAACCAACCGTCAACATGCTTAATACTTGCTATATGCAATCCAATATCGCCCCAATAATACGAGGACTCGATATTGGGGTCATTATGTATACGGCCTTACTCTTTCGAGAAGCAAATAACAGATTCAAATAAATCGTATACAGGATCTGTTACTTCGGACAGGCGTCTCCTGTATACAACATCTGGCGACGAAATCCTTTGCCTTGACGGGAGACCATGGATGTCACTTATGTGATCCTCCACCTCATATTCAAATTATAATTTATTGTCGTGAATCATATTCACATAATTAATTCTTCCAAGGGAAATACACATCTATTCATAATAGAGTGCTTTTAATAGGATATAATCAATTTAATCACATTAAGTTAATTATCAATCCAATTTTCAATCAACAAACTTGATTATTTCTTGAATATAGGTATAATCTCAAAGTACGTATTATTCGAATTTTAATAATTAGAAAAGTACACTTTGATTTCTCCAGCATTATCGAGTCCCTACCCGCTGTCATGGCCAGTACCGATGGAAGTGAGACAGACCGCAACCGGTGCGACCCGCTACACTAATGCTCCCGACTAGACACCATATCCACCTCAGGAAAGGATAATGCCAGATAGATCATTGTGTACTTTGAGATGCTCATCGGTTTTTCAACCAAAATTATACCATATAATATTCATCAAAATCATTTTGATAATATTATAAGAAGATTTGCTAAACAAATCCCCAATCCTATTCAAGCAAGAGGGTTTTGCATGTAAAAGTTGTACTACAACTATTGTAGGATAAACTAGAGTTTTGCATGAAAAACAATGTTTGTTGATGTTCTCATATCAACCAATTATGATCAAGATCAACTATCTTATCATCTTGGTTAGTGAAATGTCATTCAATGAAATAATTATCTCTTTACATATTTCACAAATATTTATCACTAATCATTTCAGAAAATTAACAATTAATTTTCATCAACTTATTTGAATGACTATCACATGGTTCATGATCAAGTTTGTCAATTTTCAGCCGCGACCCCTACTCACTAAAATTAACTTATCTTGATCAATTTAAATCCAAATTTCGCAAAATCAGTTTCCTAAGATTGCTAATTTGATTTATGACAGAACCCGAGTGATATTTTACGCATTTCTAAGCGCATCAAAACAGTAATTAACTCATTAATCATGTTCATATTCGCAGTTCCCGCAATAGTGAATACATGTTTATTCAAAGGGCCATATCTTGAGCAAATGGAATCCAAATTACATAAACTCAGATCCTATGGTTCCTTATTTAATGAGGAACAAAAACCATTGAATATTTCGTGTTTAAACATTTTAAATAGTGCCGAAAAAAAATTCAATTAATAGAGGTGCGAAAAATGAAATGCGATAAAACTTTCGCAACCCTTTCAAACCCAAGTCGTCCTAGGTTTACGGATCGTATCCAAAACCTTATCCAACCTAAGGCTCTGATACCACTTGAAGGATATGGGAATCCTCAAGCGCATCACGGAAGCGTGATGAACGCATCTTATGCGATCGAAGCAACTAGTCGCACTAGTCGGTAGGTGCAGCTGAATTTAAAATTTTTTAAATCATATGATGAAACCACATGATCACAAGAACATTTCTTGGATCGTTTCATCTAACCACAAAGTATTAGAAATATCTCTCGAAGCGTGGTTGCGATAACTAGATCTCTAAAGCAAGAGATCCTCATGACTCAAGTCCGATCTACGAAGATGGCACTTGCGGGTGCGATAATGAGACGTGTACTTCCCGCAATCCTCGATGAAGATCCAAGCCTTGAATCTCCTGATTTCGTCCAAAGAAATCCGACATCTCCTTCTAGAGCAAGAAGCCCTAAAGAAGATGGAGATCCATGAACAATCGAAGCGATAGCGCGACGGCATAGAAGCGATTGCTATTCCCTCAAAATCACAAGGTGGACGGCCACCTTTAGAGAGAGAGATGGTGAGAATGATAGATGAGAGAGAGAGTAGATGTGTAGCAAGTTGTATTCTCAAAGGGCCAGGGTTGCCCTCTTTATATACTAGTTTGGGAGTCCATGGATCACAATCCATGGCATACCAAATCAATGGTTGGATTAATATGTGTATTTAATCAACGACCATGATCATTGTTGTTAAAAAATAATTTATTAATTTATATTAAATCAAATATATGTTGCATTATCATCAACATAATTTAATTCAATAAAATCAATTATCACTAGATAATAAGATAACAATTAAAAAGAAGATAATAATACACCCTAAAAATATGGTTGTCACCCAACCTCATTTTGAGGGTGAATTATCTCCATTTTATTGTATCTCATTATCTCTTAATTATTTGCAATAACATTTATTGCAAAAATATCCACTAAATAAATTCCAAATTAATTAGTGAATATTTCAATCATGCCATTGAAAATATGTGAATCATATTCACAACCCAAGCTAAATTGTAAATTACATTTCCAATTAATTGCTTAATGTGAATCCAATTCACATTAACAATTAACAAATGCTATTTACAAAGCTGCCTCTCTCTCTCTCTCTAATATTATAAATCATATTTATAATATATACACAGATATCATGGATAGCACTATCCACAATCTACATTTCCTTGATAATTAAATCTCATTTATTTATCTTGGATAATCATTCTCACAATATGAATCTTATTCATATTATACTTGATAATTAAATCTCATTTAATTATCAACATCTTATTGCTTGGATACAAAATTCATCAGATGAATTATTCTTGAACTCCTTCAAGAATAATGTGCTTTCTCCGCAGATACTTGGAGATAAGGATAGGACGATTGTATTGTTCTACGTATAGTGACTTGGATGTTGATATCTCATCTCAAATCCAGATCTCACGGACCTCCCACATATGCTTGATTAAATCAAGATCGCAAATCTAATCTTCTCATTGCATCTGAATCTCATTCAGACCAATGTCCTACACTTGGACCAAGATCAGATTGCTTCTCTGCTGAGAGGAGCCGCTAAAATCCAAACCTGTTTCATCACTCCCTCGGAATGGAAGCGTCATGGTTATACAATTGTTTATGATCACATCACCCTCAAGTATTCCCAATACCTGCACATCCTGCATACTAGAAGACCTATGATCAATCTGAAGATGTAGATCAATTTTACACTGTCTTCTTCAGGATTTGATCACAAAGTTTATCAATCTTGGTCATTGGGAATCGGTATCGATCATATGCTTTACCAAAGCATATATCATACCTTCAAATTCTTGTCATGCTTCCAAAGCATGATGACCATGCATGGAATTTGATCGGTCCCAATACCTCATGAGTGAGCTCATGCCTTTCGGTTCATATGTGAACACGTATGATCCCTTTGAGAGATCGTATTAGTCATATGCCCTTACATACAAACCAGCACGCCGGTGTATAGACTTGGTTAGGTCATCAACCTATTGGTCTACCAAATGTACACACTCAGACATATAGTAACATATCTATCTCCGGTCAGAGGATGTGTGCCTATGTTGTGACAACATTTAACATAGGACTTAGGTTATCTCGATCTCGTTAAGTCAACCCTTTGACCTAACTAATCTGACACCTCCGAATCACTATTCCCATGTAGAGGACCTGCATCAAGAGGTTGGTTAGATATCAGCCTTTGTGAGAAAGGATTGCCATCTCCTACTCAGGCTGGAGATCATCTCTTAATAATCATTTAATGTTGCTTGATGAGTCCTCTATCTAACTCTTTAGATATTCATCCAAACACCAGCCTCTATGATTCATTTAATGAATCAACAGCTTTATGATTATCATGATGGCCATGGTACATAACTCTAATTGTAAAGAGGGACCTTATAATGGATTCATTTATTTAATTTCAGAAAGGGAGTGAAACAATCAATACCTTTTTATTGATAAAACATATATATTACAATAACATTTATTGTATGAATGGTTCGCCCGGGGATTACATGTCCAACAAGGATTTCACCGAGTAGCTGGTAATCAATCTGGAACTTCCTTAGCAGATCGGGTAGCCGGTAAACAGTCCGCACCCATACTGTCTGGGAAAAATTAGGTGCGAGATTCGGGCCAGTCTCTTGGGAGCATTGGGTTCCCAACATCTCGCTTAATCGCTCTGGTAGATTAATTTGTCACCTTAGTAAAAATCGACAAGATTAACGACTGATCTCACGATCATCAGATTGAGTGTTGAGTAGGAGAAAAAGAAGTTTGACTCCTTATCTTTTTTGCATCCAGATCCAATCCTCATAAATCCTCACATCACGATGATGGGAAGGAGGTCCCTTAGGCTGCCTTTAGCAGCGCCACTTTCGAGCACTCCTCTCCATTCATCTAGGGCAGCTTCAGAGAGCCCAGACCCGCTCTCTGAACCTGAGTTCGCTACCACACCGTTCCCCCTTGGCCACTCTTCTCCCATTCCTAAGGTGCCAGAGCAAAGGGCAGCACAATTATTTGTTCACTTGACGACACCTGAGTTGGGGTCTTTTGCCTTTACATAGACCCACGAGATGGACAACAGCGAGAACCACATTAATGAGAAGCCACAGACTTGTTCCTATGTTTTAGACCTGGCAACCTTCAATAAACACACTGCTTGCTTCCCTGGAGACCATGCAATGACAGATTAGAGACCAGGGAGCTTTCATGGCCGAGGTGTGGAGGGAACTGATGTAGATGTGAGACGATAGAGCAGAGCCGTAGAGACCAATCAGTGGAGATATACTAGTAGCTGGAGGAGGAGACAGACGTCAGGAGGAGCTGCATGATCAAGCCAGGACACCACATATGATGAGGCAGTTGTACAATCCCGTGCAACTCTCACCCACCTTTGGATCCAACAACTGGAGATTCTTGGCGACTTCGAGCTTCGCCCCCAGACCATCCATCTTTTGCCCAAGTTCCATGGGCTAGCCACTAAAGAGCTGCACCTCCATTTGCAGAAATTTGAGATGATCTGTAGCACTGTCCATCGCCTTGCCATTCTTCTTAGTTGACAGAGCAGCCTACTGGCTGAAGCATTTGGGAGGTACATCACCACTTGAGAGCAGCTCCGGACCGAGTACTTGAACATGTACTATCCACTCGACCGGACCAACGCAGCGTGATCCATGATCAAAAATTTCACTATGATCCCAAATGAGCATCATCATGAGGCTTGAGATCGATTCAGAGAGCTCATTGATCGGTGTTCACATCACGAGATATCCAAGACCAACCTTGTTCAGAGTTTCTTTTGTGGGCTGACATCGGAGCTGTAGGGGCTAGTAAACGCCTCGTGTGGAGGGTCCTGTTTTTCCAAGGACGAGGACCATGTCTAGGTGATCTATGAGGAGATGGTAGAAAACTACACAGTGATGTCCCAGACCCTAGTATACACTTAGGGAAAACCCCTCCCACAGGTGATCTCATATTAGAGGATTGCACGGGTCGATGACGGTCCTTCCACTTCTTCGTTAGTAGCAACAGCACATACCGAGTCTTCAGCCGCTGACATGGGCATCATCAATGATAAGTTGGACCACATTGGGATCATAGAGAAGAAGCAGTGCCAGGGCCTGAACCAGATTGATCAGTTGGCACAGACACTGAGTGACTTGAAGGCATGAGGCATAGATGGCTTCTCAGTCCCGTCTTAGGTCACGGGCTGATCCCAGCAGTAGTTCCACCCAGCCATCAGCCACGTATCGACATGTCCTTCATATTCAGGCAGAGCCAGTCCAGCAGCTGCAACACTACCAGCAGCCACCACCATCTCCGGACACTTGGATGGTGGTCTACCAACTGGATCAACCCCTGATCCTTCCCCCTCCACACCTCGAACAGGAGACATTGATGGAAGTCAATGCGATCTAGCACTCCCAGTACCAACCTAATCTCGGGATTCATCATGACCATCACGGATTCAGATGGTCTACTGGAGCCACCTCTTCCCAGCAGCGGCCTCCTGCTCAGGCAGGGCAGGACAACCAACAGCAGCAGCAGCCCCTCACTCTCACCAACAGTACCAGCAGCATGATCCTCGTCCCTACAATCAGGGACAATAGTGGAGGAAGCCACATCAGCCTCATCAGTATTCTCAGCCTTCTCCTCCCCACTACCAACAACAACAATAGTCTCTGCCTCATTTCCAGCGAGGCAACTGATGAATATGCGATTCGTCATCTTTATTCATTTATTTTAGCTTAAAATCCCTTATAAAACATCTGCATATAACACTAACTCCATATTCTTACTAATTGGCATCTGTGTAAATATTGTACGCTTCTTACTAATTTTAACCTAAAATAAATAAAGAAAGAAAGAAAGAAAAAATAAAGAAAATAAAATAAAAAGGGAAGACTGTATACAGGCTGACCCGAACCCCGAGAGAAGGTCAAGACTTGACCTGATCGACCCGGAATAAAGTAGGGGGAGATAAGGGTCCTTAAGCAGAAAATCAAAAAAATGTGTGTGTTGTTGTAAATACTTCTAACTTATTTTGTGTATATCTGTATAAAACTAACACTAATTTATTTGTGCCTTAATTGACCTCAAATCAAATAGCTTTCAAAACCAAAGTTGTAAATAAAAATGTGTTCTAATTAATAAAAATAATTGCACAATTAAATCATGTACAAAATAAAAGTAGCCACACTTGGAAAAAAGCCACTACGCACTAATTGAAAGACTAATTCCGGCTCCATATGAGCTCAAATTGAATCAGTCTCACTTCCATTGGATTCGAAATTAAATTATCTTTAAAGTGGCTGTATTTTCATATTTTTTGAAGTTACAGTTGAAAAGTCGGTTTTCTAGGGTGGTTTGTGCAATTTTCCCATGTATTTTGTGCATATTGTATTTGTATATATTTGTAAATATTTTTACCAATTATTTAAAATAAAAATAAAAATAAAAAAATTAATTTTTTAAAACAAAAAGGCTAATTTCCTCATTTACCCTTGTATATAATGTCATATATGTATATAGTATATGTATATAGTTGCTATTTTTAATTAACCACCATAAAAAAAATAACATTTTTTTAATTCAAATAAATAAGTGACGAAAATTTAAAAAAAAAGAGATAATTTTGTAAATATTTTTTATCTCTTTTACTTTATCTCATTTCATCTCTTCCACCAAAAAAATTCAAAAATTCATTTCAATTTTCATCTCTCTTATCTCTTTATCCAAAAAAATTCAAAAATTCAAATTTCATTCTATCTTTTCTATTTATATGGCTCCTTCTCCCTCATTTCAACTTGATCAATCTTTAAAGAGAGGAGCCCGATCTCCGAGAGAAAATTTCGTTGAGAAAGTTGCCTAGTCTCCAAGCCGTCCGATGACAGCGAGTCGGCCTTGTCGAGGAGATCACGGTCCTTTCCGCTCCTAAGGTAAGATCCACATCTTTCTTCTTATCTTTATCGTAGATAGATCGTAGTCTTATTTTTCGTATTTTTTTCTTTCTTTCTTTTTGTGTTGTCGTTGTCAATTTTCTTCATCTAGATCTTAGAATCATCACCCATGATTTATTCCACCACCGACTCGATTTTTCATCTCATTTTCTCGATCTCCACGCATTCTATTTCTACCGTCCATGATCTCTCAACTACGACCGCGTACGGTGGTCGGAGATCGGATTCGATTCTTCCATTTTTCTACGGATCCCTGTTCATTTTCCAATTTATAAATAAATAAAAAGAATAAAAAAGCATTTGTTTCTTTTTTTCTAACGTTTGTTTTGCAGGATCATAAAAAACAAAAAAATTAAAAAAGAATTTCTATACCCTTTTGTTTTTAATTTCTATATTTCGTATTTACAAAAAAATAAAAAGTTTTTTTATTTCTGTTTACATAATAAATAGTAAAAAAATTACAAAAAATAAAAAAAAGTAACAGCAGCAGGTTGGTCGGCACCACCCACGTCAACCGCTCCTCCGCCCAGCCACGCGGCTGCGCCGACCGCACACCAGCTTTCGTCGACGACTAGTGCCACCTGTTCGGGCTGATCCACGCCCCTCCACCGGTTACAGATCCATCGCGCGGATGCGCGCGACAACGCGCCGCCATCTTCCTTCCGCGCGTGCAGCTGCCGCTGCGCCTCCATCCAGCAGCCCGCTGATCCACCACAGTAGGGCCCCTCCTGTGCGTCCCACCGTCGATCCGCGCCCCTCCGCCTCTGAAGCTTGCATGCCTCCAGCCCATCTAGGCAGCCCACACCACTCGCGACCTTCGTCGCTCCTCGTTCCAGCCCGTGTCCTCCTCCGCGAAGGCGCACGCGCCAGCACGCCGCACCTCCCAGGCAACCCGCGCGTCCACCACCGATCCGCCGCGCTGGCCGCCCGCCGCCTCTCGTCCCGCCCGCCACCCTTGCCCATCGAAGAAGAAGGGGCGGCGTCGGCGGCCCTTGGCTTATCCCCTTTGCTGTGAAGAACGAAGACCTAGGGCTCCAAATAGAATAAAATTGGAAAACTTACAATCAAGCCCTATAGATTTCTGCAATTTGCGACAAGACCCATGTTCTCTGTTTCAAGCAAGCCTCTACTGTGGGTAAACTACAACTCTTCCCTCTGATTATTTTTATTATTTATTTACTGCCAGAACTTTAACTATTTGCGTTTAAGTCTTTGTACTCCAGACTCGAATTTGCTTGCTCTCTTATATTAAAATAAATATTTTTATTAGTCCAAAAATTTTGAGAAAATTATGCTATGTTCCTGATGTGCATAACTATCTAGCATAAAATTTTCATTTTGATTTCATTTATTATTGTTAAAAAATCAAAAACATGTCATTTTTCCCTGTTCGAAATTCAAAAATTCACAAAAATTCGAAAATAACTCCGAAAATTCCAAAAAAAAATAGGGTAGTTTTATTTCATTGTCTTGTAATTTCCGACCAATTTTCACGCATTAATTATTTATAAAACCCAAAAAGTTGAAAATACCAAAAATCTTATAAAAATCATAAAAATGTTACAAAAATCCAAAAATAGTGATTTCAGCTCATGTTTGTAGATAATTGCTTCTAGTTTATCTTAAAAATAATTGTCAGGAGTGTAGGGCACTTAAAATATTTTTAAGTTGCAAATTACTCCAAGCTGTGCACATTTTCACATTTTCTCATTGTTTGATTTTTAGAAAAAAATACAAAAACCTCTGAAAATTTCACAAAAATTCTCAAAAATATTTTAATATATTTTAAATACAAAAATATGTTTTTCTACATTTTTCTAAGCATTTTTGATAAATTGAAAAATTACAAAAAGAGTTGGTGTGCGTATTTTTGACCTTGTGAATATTGTTCGTCATTTGAAAATTAAAAAATTACAAAAATCAAAATCAATAAAACTTTAAAAATCAGAAAATATAAAAAATTAGAAGTAAAAAAATTAAAAAATAAAAAAGATAAAAAATCACAAAAACCTAGGATAGTTGTCCTTTGAGGTTTTTGTTTTCTCTTAATTGATTTTCGATTAATTGAATAATCCTCGGGATTTGTAGCCTCCCTGAGTTCGACCCTGTGTGCTATACAGGTTAATAAGTAGCAAAAATAAAAAAATATTTGTTTGTTTGTCACGGGATTTTGGGGATAACAACGACTTAATATTTTTACCATTAATTTATTCGATCCCCTCGAGATTTCATAGTATTCTAGAATACGCTGTCATTCTTATTCAGGGCATGAATTTCACTCCGGATTTTGTTGTAATGCCTATGGAGACTTCCACCCCTATGGAGCACCCTCCAATCATCCTGGGACGACCTTTCCTTGCCTCTGTAGGAGCAGTTACCTATGCCATCTCTCACCGTCTGTATTTTAAGAAAGGGAACACCGCCACACCTCTTGTGAGTTGCTCCATATCTGATTATTCTTGTGATAGCGCTCTCCTTGACGGCGGTCCATCAATTAATATAATACCCTTCTCTATGGTACAATCTCTTCATCTTGGGCCTCTCAAGAAAACCAGGACGATAGTTCAATTTGCTGATGGATCTATCGGTTCTTGTAAAGTGCTGGTGCAAGTAAAGCCATTGTCTGTGAGAGTCATGTGAGTGTTGTTAAGTGTTCTACTTAGGCTCATCAAGATGATATATGATCATAGCCTAGTGGACACAAAGAATTAAGTCACCATGGACCTGAAAAGTCTCAACCCTAAGCCCTCTAAGGTTCCTCTAGAAATTAGGTGGATTAAGATCTTAACCAAGCTCCATTTTTCAATTTAATTCCAGGCTAGTTTAAATGTCAACTATGATTCAGAAAATCTGTACATATATATGCTTTTGTGCAAGTTTTGAAAATATGCAAAAATTTTGAAAAATGTTTGAATGAATGGATGTATGCATGAATGCAGAAGTTTTGCAAAATATTTACACACATTTACAAAAGGGGTTTTGCAAACTTTTTGTTTTTCAAACATTTTACAAAAATTTTATACTATATACATAATTTTGATATCAAAATATTTACAAGCTCTTTACACAAAACCTTTTTACAAACATTTTTACAAAAATAATTTTGTAAATAGCTATGCATGTGCAATAAAAAATTTATGTACAAGAAAATTTTAATTTTTATGGATTTTAGCCATTTTATTTATTAACACACTCACACAAAGTACGAATTATGGCTAAAGTATATATGAAATATATACGACACCCCCTATACTTAGCTCGAACGATGTCCTCAGAGTGAATCAAGAGCGGTGAAGAAGACACAACTCGTGCTTAGTATAGGGAAGTGAAAAGGAAAACTATACTACAACGATGAATGAAAGAATAGAATTGGAAAAGACTCTTGTGGTTTCCTCCTATACTTAGGATAAAGTAATCCTAAGTATAACAGACTGTACACAAAGGGAAATCCGAGTGGAAGAATGTACAGGGTCTACCTCTCCTATTGATGAATCTGCGATTCGTCATCTTTATTCATTATTTTAGCTTAAAATACCTTATAAAACACCTGCATATAACGCTAACTCCATATTCTTACTAACTTGCATTTGTGTAATTATTGTACATTTCTGACTAATTTTAACCTAAAATAAATAAATAAAGAAAGAAAGGAAAAATAAAGAAAAGAAAATAAAAAAAGGAAGACTGTATATAGGCTGACCCGAACCCTGAGAGAAGGTCTAGACTTGACCTGATCGACCAGGAATAAAGTAGGGGGAGATAGGGTCCTTAACCAGAAAATCCAAAAAATGTGTTCTCACTCATTTTGTATATATCTGTATAGAACTGACACTAATTTATTTGTGCATTAATTGACCTCAAATTAAATAACTTTCAAAACCAAAGTTGTAAATAAAAATGATTGCACAATTAAATCTTGTACAAAATAAAAGTAACCACACTTGGAAAAAAACCACTAAGCACTAATTGAAAGACTAATTCCGGCTCCATATGAGCTCAAATTGAATCAATCTCACTTCCATTGGAATCGAAACTAAATTATCCTCAAAATGGCTGTATTTTCATAATTTTTGGAGTTACGATTGAAAAGTCGGTTTTCTGGGGTGGTTTGTGCAATTTTCCCATGTATTTTGTGTATATTGTATTTGTATATATTGTAAATTATTCTCACTAATTTTTTTAATAAAATAAAAAAATAAAAAAGATTAAAATTCTTTAAAAACAAAAAAAGATTAATTTCGTCATTTACCCTTGTGTATAATGTCATATATGTATATAGTATATGTATATAGTTGCTATTTTTAATTAACCTCCATAAAAAAATAAAAAATAACATTTTTTAACCCAATTAAATAAGTGACGAAAATTCAAAAAAATTAGATAATTTTGTAAATATTTTTATCTCCTTTATTTTGTCTCTTTTTATCATCTCTTATCTATTCCACCAAAAAAATTGAAAAAAATTCATTTCAAATTTCATCTCTTATCTCTCCCACCAAAAAAATCAAAAAATCAAAAATTCAAAATTCATCTCTATTTTCTCTATTTATATGGCTCCTTCTCCCTCATTTCAACTTGATCAATCTTTGGTGAGAGGAGCCCGATCTCTGAGAGTCTTCTTCTCGAGAAAAGGTGTCTAGCCTCCGAGCCGTCCAGTGACAGCGAATCGGCCTTCGTCGAGGCGATCACGATCCATTTTCCGCTCCTAAGGTGAGATCCACATTTTTCTTCGCATTTTATCTTAGTTTAATCGTAGTGTAGTTTGTCGTATTTTTTTTCCATCGTCATTTTTATTTCTCTAGATCCGTTAAAAAAATTCATCACGATTTTGATTCGCTTCGACTAGATTTTTCATTACATTTTCTCGATCTCTACGTGTTCTATTTCTATCGTCCACGATCTCTCAACTCCGGCCGCGTACAGTGGTCGGAGAACGGATTCGAATCCCTCATGTCCGCCGAATCCCCGTTCATATTCCTATGTGTAAATAAATAAAAAAACATTTGTTTCGTTTTGGTTTTCTAACGTTTGTTTTGCATGATCATATAAAAAATTTAAAAAAATAAAAAAATAAATTAAAAAATTCTCTATCCTTTTTATTTCCTATTTTTTGGATAAAAAATATAAAAAGTTTTTTAATCACTATTCACTATTTACAGTATAAAATAAAATTACAAAAATATTTTAAAAAAAACAAAATAAAAAAAATAAACCGCAAGCGGCAGGGCCACCAACCCCCGCCGCCCACACTTCGCCGCCTCCGCTAAGGGTGGCCGCACCGCCCTCTAGGCGCCGCCGCACCCCCTTTCGTCTCCTGAAGCTCCGCTCCAGCCGTCACCGATCACCGCAGCCGTGGTGCACTCCCACCACCGCCCCCGCGGCCGTAGAGGGCTGCTCCGCGCCAACCGCCCGCGACCTCCAGCCGCGGTGCGGCTCGCCGCCGCCATCAACACAGCAGCCCACCGAGCGCCTCCTCCGCCCTGAGCCACTGCCCGCTCCACTGCTCTCTGGCGCGCGTGCCCCTCGTCGCCGCGGATCGCCTCCGCCTTCGACGCCGCACCTCTCGCGCGTCCCCGCCACACAGCACCTCCCGCGCCGCCTTTGCCAGCACCGCACCCCGGCCGCATCTCCTCCGAGCGCCCCCTCCGATCAGCCACGCGCCTACCGCCTTGGAAAGGAGAGAGGTGGCACCCAATACTCCTGTTTGATTCGAAGAAAGAAGAAGAAGAAACCCTAGGGCATTAAAAAATTTGGGAAATTTACATCAAAGCCCTCCTAAGTTTCTTAATTTGCAAAAACGTCCCTACCAGCCTCAAGTCACATGTTTCCCATGCTCCTTATTGGGTAAATTGCGAAATTCCACTTGATTTTATTTATTATTCTTATTTCTGCAAAAAACTTTTCAAAAATTACATTCAGTCCCTCTGTTTCAGACATTGAACTTGCTTGATCTTTATGATTAAATAAATGTTTCTCATGCTCCAAAAGTTTTGCAAAAATTATGCTATGTTCCTGATGTGCATATCAATCTAGCATAAAATTTTCATTGCATTTTGTGATCATTTATTATTATTAAAAAATCAAAAACAAAGTCTTTTTGTCTTCCTGAAATTCGAAAATTCATAAAAATTCGAAAATATCTCTAAAAATTCCAAAAAAATTAGAGTAGTTGTATTTCGTTGTCTTTTAATTTCTGACCAATTTTCACGCAATTATTTATAAAAACAAAAAAAATTGAAAAATATCAAAAATCTTCTAAAAATCATAAAAAAATCTACAAAAAACCAAAAATTGTGATTTCAGTTCCTGTTTGTAGATATTTGCCTGTAATTTGTCACAAAAAAATTGACAGGAGTTTTGGTCATTTAAAAGATTTTTAAATTGCAAATTACTCCAGGCTGTGCACATTTTCTTATTTTCTCATTGTTTGATTTTTAGAAAAATACAAAAACATCCGAAAAATCTACAAAAATTCTAAAAAACATTTTAAAACTTTTAAAACCCAAAAACATTTTCTTTAGATTTTTCTAACCATTCTTGTTAAATCTAAAAATTACAAAAAGAGTTAGAGGGTGTAATTCTTGAGTTTCTTCATATTGTTCGTTATTTTTGAAAAGAAAATTTGCAAAAGTAAAACCACTAAAAATTTGAAAATCAGAAAATAAAAAATTATAATTAAAAAAATTAAAAAAACTAAAAAGATTAAAAAAAGATCACAAAAACCAAGGATATTTGTCCTTTGAGATTCCTGTTTTCTTTTAATTCTGATTGATTGAATAACCCTTGGGTATTGTAGCCTCCCTGAGTTCGATCCTGTCCGCTATACAGGTTAATAAGTAGCAAAAATAAAAAAATATGTTTTTTGTTGTCACGGGTTTTTAGGGATAGCAACGACCACGACACATATTTCCATCAATTCCTTTTTCCCATCCTCCACAAATTCCTGCTCAATAAAATGGCGCCGTTGCCGGGGAGGCACGACGAGGGTAGTTAGGTTTCTCTTTTGACCTGCTATTCTTGGTTGTATATTTTTCCATTCACTTCATTGTCTATATCACTGCATTTGTTTCATTTTTTCCTCATATTTGATAATTATTTTTCTTACACATTCTCTTTTCTTTTTCTTGCGAGGGCCCGCGGAGCGAAGGAGGCGATCCTAGGATAGCCGAAGCACTCAAGCGACGTGGAGGCAGCTTGATTCTTCACCAAGCCGCAGGATAGCATGAGAATAGGAGAAGAAGAAGTGAAGGAGACGAAAAAAATTTTAGAAAAAAAATTTAAGAGAGAGAGAGTTTCTTTTCCATTTGAACTTTGTAAAAGGACATTCATTTGTTGCGGGGTCTGTTTCGCCAAGTGCCGGTGCACTTGGGGGACCTCACCGGTTTTGTTTTCATCGCCTTTATTTTTCTTTGTTTCCCGCGAATTTCATGAGCCACCTCTTGATTGCCTTAATTAAGTTGCTTGAGCCAGGTAATTAGTTAGGTCCAAACACCCTAAACAAGATATGCCTAGAGAGTAGAGCGTAATTTAATTAACTTTTTCTTGCCCGTTAATAGAAGTTATCATCTAGGACTGTTCACTTGCATCATATAGGTTAGTTTATTTTTTCTGTATTTAAATTCTGCGCGGATCATTTTGCATGTAGAGTGCTGGCGGCAAGGTACACATCTCTAACCCTTGCATGCATCATTGTTTTTAATCGCGCATTGGCATTTTCGATCTCCTTCCTTATTTTCACCCACATAAATTAAAAAGGAAATTGGACACTCGGTAGGCGATTCATTGAATATATTTTAACCAAGTGATAAGTGCTATAATCAGGACTGCTAAAGAAAACTCGACCTTAAAATAAACATAAGGAAAAATCATTATTTTGGGGAGAGTCACCCCCTCATTGTATTCGTTTAACTTGCTCGCGTACACACTAAGGTTAGTGCCCAAATCCCATAATTCAGCCTAAGTGTTTGTACAACTTTTGTGATTATCACCTAACTCTAAAACAAACAAGATTAAGAGACCAAATCTTCACGGTCTTCACATTGCGTGAGTTGGTGAATTGGAGGTTTGTATTGTGTTTGATTGTTTGTGTGCATACTCGATCCTTCTGTGCATTTGCGCTTTCTTCTCCATATCTTTTGACTTGACCACTTGTGCTCTCCCGATCTCCGCCTATTGTCTCGGAGTTGGCCGACTGGAGTTATTTTAACCCAATCTTCGCAGATACCTCATACTCTCCAGATGATCCACGTTCCTTTTTCTAGGAGGAATTTCCTCCTGATTTTTGTGCATATCCGCCTAACCCATTATTTCAAGAATCAGAGGACTTTGATTTTCACCCACCCTCATTCAACCCACCCGATCCTGGAATTTTGGAGCCACCTTTCACAATTTCCACACTTGAAACACTGAACCAGATGGTGGAGCATATGAACTCGAGGATTAGTAATCTATTTAACATCAATACGAGCCAAAATGTTGCTCCACTATTTGAGGATATGGGTTCACTTGAGGATAATCATGAGAGCTTGCAATCGCCCAAAATACAAAAAAATGAGAAAAATTTAAAAGGCCAAAAAGATTCTGGGAGTCACATTATTGATTCATTTTGTGAGGAGAGGACCCAAATGCCCAACCAATTTCCCACACAATCATCCACCACATGTCCTAACCTTGACCCCGAGGATTCCATTATACAGACTGCTCTTGGCAATCCTCGTGTAAATGCTGATTCTAACCTCCTCCCTTGTATGGATGAGGTCCAAAAATTCAAAAAAATGCTGACTAAACCCGAAGTGGTAGCCACCCTTCATGAGATCATTAAAGCTCCACTTCAACAGGCCATGACAGATTTATCTACTCCTCAACACAAGAAGAGAAAGTGAAGGAGAAGATCTAAGCGTCACATCTTGACCATGGCCACTGCCTACGCCATCTCTCACCGTCCGTATTTTAAGAAAGGGAACACGACCACACCTCTTGTGAGTTGCTCCATATCCGACTATTCTTGTGATAACGCTCTCCTTGACGGCGGTTCGTCAATTAATATAATACCCTTCTCTATGGTACAGTCTCTTCATCTTGGGCCTCTCAAGAAAACCAGGATGATAGTTCAATTTGCTGATGGATTTATCAAGAGGCCAAACGGTATTCTAGAAAACGTTGTCATTTCTATTCAAAGCCTGAATTTTACTTCTGATTTTGTTGTAATGCCCATGGAGACCTCCAACCCTATGGAGCACCCTCTAATCATCCTGGGACGGTCGTTCCTCGCATCTGTGGGAGCCGTTATTGTTTATGGTTTAGGAGAGATTCGCTTCCATTCTGATGTAGGGAGCGATGTGTTGATCACTACACCAACTACCGACCAGAGACCCGCATCCTATGATCGCCCACCCGTGTTAGACAACCCCAAGGAATTTGACCTCGATATCAGAGATTCTTGTTATATGTTGGATGATAATGAAACCCAGTAATTCTTCTTCAATGAGGAAGACTCGGAAAGCATAGACCTTGATGTTTGATGACATCCGCAGAATTTACACGATAGACACCTTAGAGCGGAAGGCAGAATCTGAGACTAGACAGGATGGACATGATTCGATTACTTCCACTAATGAGTTCGTTCCTATTCACCCTGATTCAAACGAGTCCGATCATGCTAAATTTTATTTGATTGCTTTTATAAAAGAATTTGGGCCTTTTGATAAAGATGATGATCCAGTAGAGGCTCGCCAGGCTAAAAATGATCCTACTTTTTCGGATAATGATTTTGAGCCATTTTACTTTGATGTTTGCAAGACTTCCCAGGCTGGACATGACCACACTACTTCCAATAACTGGTTTAGGCCTGCACAATCTGAAACCGCTGAGGATACATTCTTGGTCGATCCTACTCAGTTTATGTCTAATGATGATCCCAATATCGACCTACACCTTGTCAAATCTATACCTCAGCGGTCTCGTAAGAAGGTTCGCTTTCGACCTTCTTGACCTTCATACATCCACTCCTCTTGTATATCCTTTCGTTTTACTCTTTCTTCTCCCGTTTTATCTTTCACCCATTTTCCGTGTGTGTATATATGCTATACTTAGGATGTGCTTTATCCTAAGTGTAGGGGGTGAATGATTTGTGTTGTTCATATTCGTCCTGTTCATCACTCTTGTTGTTGCCTATACTTAGGGATACTCTACCCTAAGTATAGCGGGGTGATGTTGTTCATATCATGTCTTTTTTATTTTTGAGTCTGTACATTCTCTTCATTGATTTCCCCCTTTTGTACACTCCACTATACTTAGCATTACTTGATCCTAAGTATAAGGGGGATCACCAACTTCTCTTCTTTTTATCTTTTCTTTTCACTTTCCTATACTTAGCACAAGTTATGTCTTTCTTTTTCGCTTTCTGATCACTATGAGGACATAGTTCGAACTGAGTATAGGGGGGTGTCGTATATATTGTATATATACTTTAGACATAACTCGTACTTTTAAATACGTTTATTGGGGGGTTATGTGTATAATTTTTATAAAATCCACGTGTGTAAAAAAATAAAAAAAACACACACAAAATAAAAAAATCAAGAAAAACAAAAAAACAAAAAAACAAAAAAAAAACAAAACACAAAAAATCAACAAAAACACAAAAAAAACCTTGTATATACTTGTATATATTTTACTAACCTTTTTTTCCTTAAAAAACTACAAAACCAAAAAATCTATAAAAATTTGCATAATTCAAAAAAAAAAACTTTCTTTTGCATCTGCATTTTTTTCTTTCTTCCAAAAATCCATAAAAAGTTCAAAATTAGAAAATTGTTTTTAAAAAAAGTCCTTTTCACATGTGCATCATTTCTTTTCAAAAAAAACCCTTGCTTTGTTCATATGTTGCATTTGCATGTGCATTTTTCAGGATAGTATTGACATTTAAACTATGTTTGGAATAAAATTGAAGAATGGAGCTTAGTTGGATCTTAATCCACCTAATTCTCAGAGGAACTTCACCGAGAAATAGGATTTTAGAAGCTTCAGGTCTTTGACTTAATTCTTTAAGTTCCACATGACAATGTGTAGCGTTTGACTCTTAGTGTCTAACCTGGTCTCTTCATTCTGGGTATAACTCTGGAATAGGGAATCAATTTGTACTCTCGCACTATGCACTTAGCTCAACTCAAACGGGATGTTGGAAGACTATGTGAGTTTCTTTTCTGGTAGCGTGGAAATCTAACGACTGGAGTACGAGTTGAAATAAAGCTTCGGAAAAGGGATTGACGGCTGGACACAATTTTTTCCAAGACCCCAAAAAATGTACGGAAACAAAAGATTCTATATCCGTAGGGGCACAACAAGATCCAAGCAGAACCACCAAAAATCCAAATACAAAGAAGCCACTACCAAATAAATATCTGACCAAAAAGGTCCAAGCTTCAAGAAACCTACAGATCTTGGTGGAGACTCGGCTACACTGGCCAGCTTCACAAGGAGAGGTGACTACACTGGCCACCCTCCAGTTCTTTTCTCCTTTTTCTAACTTCTCCCCCTATTCGATTGTGAACACAGCACGACAGACCTTAGAAGGAAATACCTGACTCCCCGAGGATGAGTTACTGGAGAGGAGATTTGCATGGTAGTCCGGCATTCTGAATGGGAAGAGCTAAAACCTTTCACACAGATGAGTCGATTGTTTAATGTTCATAGGGTGTGCTTTGAGAAGATGATTGATCTAAGATGACTTGTGAGCTGTAACTGTGACAATGATGTGTAGAACTTGAAGGCTGTCGATTTTAAAATTCTAAGTCTCACAGAAGTTCCGACACACTAATAATCCAAAGGTTAGACAGAGCTCCAAACTACAATTTTATGAAGATAAGTTTAATACTCAATGATTGTCCTACTTTCTTTATTTCCCTTTCCTTTTCTTTTTCTTTTTCTTCACTTATTCTTTGAAATAAGTGTTTCCTAAGGGACTAGCAAAGGTAAAGCATATGGGGATGATGAATCTACGATTCGTCATCTTTATTCATTTATTTTAGCTTAAAATCCCTTATAAAACACCTGCATATAACGTTAACTCCATATTCTTACTAACTTGCATCTGTGTAATTATTGTACATTTCTGACTAATTTTAACCTAAAATAAATAAATAAAGAAAGGAAGGAAAAATAAAGAAAATAAAATAAAAAAGGAAGACTGTATACAGGCTGACCCGAACCCCGAGTGAAGGTCTAGACTTGACCTGATTGACCAGGAATAAAGTAGGGGGAGATAAGGTCCTTAACCAGAAAATCCAAAAAATGTGTTCTCACTCTTTTTGTATATATCTGTATAAAACTAACATTAATTTATTTGTGCATTAATTGACCTCAAATTGAATAACTTTCAAAACCAAAGTTGTAAATAAAAATGTGTTCTAATTAATAAAAATGATTGCACAATTAAATCTTGTACAAAATAAAAGTAGCCACACATGGAAAAAAACCACTAACTAATTGAAAGACCAATTTCGGCTCCATATGAGCTCAAATTGAATCAATCTCACTTCCATTGGACTCAAAATTAAATTATCTTCAAAATGGCTGTATTTTCATAATTTTTGGAATTACGGTTGAAAAGTCGGTTTTCTGGGATGGTTTGTGCAATTTTCCCATGTATTTTGTGTATATTGTATTTGTATATATTGTAAATTATTCTCACTAATTTTTAATAAAATAAAAAAGTAAAAAAATAAAATTCTTTAAAAACAAAAAAGACTAATTTCGTCATTTACCCTTGTGTATAATGTCATATATGTATATGGTATATGTATATAGTTGCTATTTTTAATTAACCTCCATAAAAAAATAAAAAAATAACATTTTTTTAACCCAATTAAATAAGTGACGAAAATTGAAAAAAATTAGATAATTTTGTAAATATTTTATCTCCTTTATTTTGTCTCTTTTTATCATCTCTTTACTCTTCCACCAAAAAATTGAAAAAAATTCATTTCAAATTTTATCTCTTATCTCTCCCACCAAAAAAATCAAAAAAATCAAAAATTCAAAATTCATCTCTATTTTCTCTATTTACATGGCTCCTTCTCCCTCATTTCAACTTGATCAATCTTTGGTGAGAGGAGCCCGATCTCTGAGAATCTTCTTGTCGAGAAAAGGTGTCTAGCCTCCGAGCCGTCCGGTGACAACGAATCGGCCTTCGTCGAGGCGATCACGATCTATTTTTCGCTCCTAAGGTGAGATCCACATTTTTATCCGCATTTTATCTTAGTTTAATCGTAGTGTAGTTTGTCGTATTTTTTTCCATCGTCATTTTTATTTCTCTAGATCTGTTAAAAAAAATTTCTTCACGATTTTGATCCGCTTCGACTCGATTTTTCATCACATTTTCTCGATCTCTACATGTTCTATTTCTATCGTCCACGATCTCTCAACTCCGGCCACGTACAGTGGCCGGAGAACGGATTCGAATCCCTCATGTCTGCCGAATCCCCGTTCATATTCCTATGTGTAAATAAATAAAAAAACATTTGTTTCTTTTTTGTTTTCTAACGTTTGTTTTGCAGGATCATATAAAAAATTTAAAAAAATAAAAAAAAATAAATTAAAAAAATTCTCTATCCTTTTTATTTCCTGTTTTTCGGATAAAAAAATATAAAAAAAGTTTTTTATTACTATTCACTGTTTACAGTATAAAATAAAATTATAAAAAAAATTTGAAAAAAATAAAAAATTAAACCGCAAGCAGCAGGGCCACCAACCCTCGCCGCCCGCACTTCGCCGCCTCCGCCAAGGTTAGCAGCGCCGCCCTCCAGGCGTCGCCGCACCCCCTTTTATCGCCTGAAGCTCCGCTCCAGCCATCGCCGACCGCAGCCGCGGTGCACTCCCACCACCGCCCTCGCGGCCGTAGGGGGTTGCTCCACGCCAACCGTCTGCGACCTCCAGCCGCGGTGCGGCTCGCCGCCGCCATCAACACAGCAGCCCACCGAGCGCCTTCTCCGCCCTGAGCCGCTGCCCACTCCACTGCTCTCTGGCGCGCACGCCCCTCGTCGTTGCTGATCGCCTCCGCCTTCGACGCTGCACCTCTTGCGCGTCCCCGCCACACAGCACCTCCCGTGCCGCCTTTGCTAGCGCCGCACCACGACCGCATCTCCTACGAGCGCACCCTCCGATCAGCCACGCGCCTACCGCCTTGGAAAGGAGAGAGGCGACGCCCAGTACTCCTGTTTGATTCGAAGAAAGAAGAAGAAGAAACCCTAGGGTGTTAAAAAATTTGGGAAATTTACATCAAAGCCCTCCTAAGTTTCTTAATTTGCAAAAACGTTCCTGCCAGCCTCAAGTCACATGTTTCCCATGCTCCTTATTGGGTAAATTGCGAAATTCCTCTTGATTTTATTTATTGTTCTTATTTCTGCAAAAACTTTTCAAAAATTACATTTCAGTCCCTCTGTTTCAGACATTGAACTTGCTTGATCTTTATGATTAAATAAATGTTTCTCATGCTCCAAAATTTTTGCAAAAATTATGCTATGTTCCTGATGTGCATATCCATGTAGCATAAAATTTTCATCGCATTTTGTGATCATTTATTATTATTAAAAAATAAAAAGTAGTGTCTTTTTGTCTTCCTGAAATTCGAAAATTCATAAAAATTCGAAAAAATATCTAAAAATTCCAAAAAAATAGAGCAGTTGTATTTCGTTGTCTTTTAATTTCTGACCAATTTTCACGTATTAATTATTTATAAAAACCAAAAAAATTGAAAAATATCAAAAATCTTCTAAAAATCATAAAAAATTCTACAAAAATTCAAAAATTTGTGATTTCCATTCCCGTTTGTAGATATTTGCCTGTAATTTGTCATAAAAATAATTGCCAGGAGTTTTGGGCATTTAAAAGATTTTTAAATTGTAAATTACTCAAGGTTGTGCACATTTTCTTATTTTCTCATTGTTTGATTTTTAGAAAAATACAAAAACATCCGAAAAATCTACAAAAATTCTCAAAAACATTTTAAAACTTTTAAAACCCAAAAACATTTTCTTTAGATTTTTCTAAGCATTCTTGTTAAATCGAAAAATTATAAAAAGAGTTGGAGTGTGTAATTCTTGAGTTTCTTCATATTGTTCGTTATTTTTGAAAAAAACAATTTGCAAAAGCAAAACCACTAAAAATTTGAAAATCAAAAAATAAAAAAATAGAAATAAAAAAATTTAAAAAACTAAAAAGATTCAAAAAAATCACAAAAATCAAGGGTAGTTGTCCTTTGAGATTCATGTTTTCTTTTAATTAGTTTCTGATTAATTGAATAACCCTCAGGTATTGTAGCCTCCCTAAGTTCGATCCTGTCTGCTATACAGGTTAATAAGTAGCAAAAATAAAAAAAATAATTTTTTTGTTGTCACGGGTTTTTGGGGATAGCAACGACCACGACACATATTTCCATCAATTCTTTTTTCCCATCCTCGACAAATTCCTGCTCAACACCTATACTTAGGGTAAAATATCCCTAAGTATATGCAACAAAACAGAGGTAGAAAAGAATCAAAAGGAAATCAAAAGTCAGACACCCCCTATACTTAGGGTAAAGTACACCCTAGGTATAGCATAATCAAAGATGCAAATGGGGTGTTGGACTGAAGAATGGTGTGATATGGACATCTGGGTCTATACATGGTGGGAGAATAGTGAGTGAATTGCGTAAACGAAGACAAATATATACAAGATGGAAAGGATGACATTATTCCCCCTATACTTAAGGTGAAGGATCCTTAAGTATAGGCAACAACAAGAGTAATGAAACATACGAAAGGGAATAACTCGGTTTTACACCCCCTATACTTAGGATATGGTACATCCTAAGTATAGCAAAAATAATCCTAAACGAGACCTGGGATGTAAAACAAAAATGGAAGAAAGAAGGAACAAATCAGGACGAAACACGTATATACAAAGTATACACTGTTGAGGTGCCTCTCAACAAGCGCTAGATTTTACGCCCCTAGCCGGGCACATATGCTAGGACAATGAATTATCAAGGTTCAGAACGACATCTGTAAGGTGAATGTCGTATTGTCGTTGTAATCGTGGTAGATGAACAACGACGAAGTAAATAACGTAAACGGAGACACCCAAGTAGGCAATCAGGCGGGTGTCTGCTACTGGGCAAGGATATGGGAAGATGAAATCAGGATCCGGTAGCACAAATGACATCATCGGCTCAAGATCAGAATGGAGTGGAAGTGTAGAGTCGAAGAAATCGAACGTGGAGAAAGAAGGATCAGTCATGGAATCCTCCACGTTAATCACCGTCTCGTAAAGATATGGAAGATCTAGATCAAGAGACTCACTAAAAGAACCATTATTTGATGCATGTAATGAAGAAATGTGAGAGACATCATCGAATATCTCAAAGACCGGCTCATCCTCGTGAGGGTCGTCAAGGTGAGACAACTCAGACCCTGAAAGATCAGAAGACTCAGTTTCGTGATCCGACAGATCGGATACACTCTCAGAAGGTGAAACCGAGTACGCATCGTCTGGGGCATCCTCCCGCAGATAACCCTCGAGGAGTAATGCTGGATCATTAGTGAGAAAGGGAGGATCCGAATCTAAATGGGAATTTGCGCTACTGGCAAGCACCCACTCCTTGCACCAAAATGCGTCATCAACTGAAGTATGCCTTTGAACAATCTGGAAATAGGAAAAGGTATTGGTCAATAATGCGAAACCTGTCGAAGTGTCTGAAACTGATCCTCGAGCTGCGACAGTGCTGGATATCATTTGGTCCTCATGGAATGTATCTAGCTCATCAAACTGGAGGACAAAAGGCTCAAATACGGGACTATCTATATCTGTCATCTCAAAATGGTATCCCGCATCGAGCTTCAGCTGCTGGGCTGAGTCATGATATCTGTCGGAATCAGAGAAGTACCAGTGCAGAGTAGAAGCTGAGTAGTCTGGGAATGGATACTGAAATGTCTGGACTGATGACTGTAGTAGCGTGGGCTCCTCCATCTCCTAGAGTATCAGAAGATCTGATATCCAGGACTCCTCAACTGTAAAGTATGGGACTAACTTGAACTCTAGCTGGAAGACCAACGGGAACTTGATCAATCTCTAGGTCAGAACAACCACTGTGGCAGTCATCCTATCCCTTATCTGTACTGCGGTAGCATCCATGTCCTCAATCTGGTGTGTAGCAGGTGTGTTCTCATAAAGTGAGTCACACCCAACTGGTACCGCATCACCCTCATGTGTTGTCCCGACTAATGTGTCTCGTGAAGAATGAATCTATGAAAGTGCTCTCGACATGGCAACAAGTAGATCAATGTCAAAACTATGGTGTGAACCACCACACGAGGTAACCAACAGTGCTATCTGATCAGCGGTCATCTCCCTCACGAAGATCTCAATAAGGTCGATCAGTGAAAGTCCATGATCTGGAAATCTCCTCAAGAGGTCAAGAAACCTCAGCCATGAATCATGTAATGGCTCCTGGGGGTCTATAGAAAAATCCGTGATCAAAGACCGCATCATATCTGCTCTACGCTGGGGATAATATCTCTGTAGAAACTCTAAGCGTAACTCTCCCCACGTAGCAAATCTCCTTCCCAATCGTCTGTGCCATCTCATGGCTCTGCCCTGAAGTGAAAATGGGAAGGTCTTCAACATCAGCTCTTCATAAGTAATATCTGAATATACCTGGGTTACGCAGAACTCCTCAAACTCAGACAGATGAAGATATGGTTCCTCGTGCACCTCCCCTGAAAATTTCAGCAGTCTTATGAAACCCAATTTCATCATCTTAATGTTCTATTATTAACCCCCTTGCTTAAAGTTTTGTCAATAAAACCCATATAATGTCTTGTAATTATCGGAGTCCTTAATAAATTAAAAATCACAAAAAATGGCAAAACTAAAAACTGTGGTATTTTAGCCTTAAAAATACCCCTAAAATATTTGGTGTCTTTAGATGATCTCATCTCCAGTTTTGGTCAACATAAAACTTGTAGATCTCATCGAGATCTACAACTTTCATGTTTTGAGTTTTCTTAAATTTGGCCATTTGTCCCTTCAAAAGTCAACTAGAAGATCAAAATAATCTGATTGGGCCACATGGCCCGTTCTGGGTGAGCCACGTGTCCCGTCCCCCTTGCTTCAGCTGCCCGTGCCTCTGGCCGTTGGATTTCTCTTTGAATCCAACGGCCTAGCTCTCTCCACGTGCGCCCTTAATTCCCAATCGTTTGATCATCCCTGCCTCTGATCTAATCCGCCCATTCGCGCCTCAACAATATCGCGTACGTGTCGCCTCTTGCGCCATACGATCGAGTCTCCATCTCGCCATCACCGCTGTTCATTCCCGCTTCGTCTTCAACCGCTCGATCAACCTTAGCTTCTCATCTAAGCCGTCCGCTAGCGCCTTGCGCATAGCCTGCCACGTGGCAGCTCCGCAGCCCTCCGATCACGTTGCCTTGGATTTAATCGCACCCGTTGCTCAGCGCCCAAATGGTAGCCGTTGGATCTCAAGATCCAACGGCCAGCATATCGTCTTCCACCTCCAGAAGCCCCTCTAACCCACGTTCTCCACCTCTCGCACGAGCTGGCCCCTTCCATATTTCCCCGTGTCTCCGGCCACCCTCTCCTCTCGCTAACCGTCCCACTACGTTCTCCATTCCTCCATGATCCTCGCGTATGTCTCCACTAGCCTCGATCCACTCCCAGTCGTCCCATGCGCGCCCTCAAAACCCACGTCCTCACCACCTGGACCACCGAGCTCGACCCTTAAAAACCCCGCCTCCTCCTCCGATTTCCTTCATCCACCTTTACGCTGGAGGAGGCCCAACCCTCCTATGCCTCTCTGTGACAGAGAGAGGCGACTGGATCAAGCGACGATGACCTCTTTTCCCCGGTGAGACCCTCCGCCGATCACGACGGAGCTGTGGTGCGATCAGCCCGCTCGAGCTACCTCCACCGGCTGAGGAGGTTCAGCAAAGGCCCGGGGCTCGAATCGAGCCCCATCCCAAGCCTCCATCCACCTATTTCTCCAGGTAAGCTCCTTCTGATTCCTTCTTGTATTTTTCTTAATTTTTACTTAATTATCCAGGCCGTTACACCTCCTCTCTCGCTCCATTGTTCACCCCTTTAGCTCCGCCTCAACTCCATCTTTCACGCGCCTACATCCTATCACCTTCTCTGTCCTTCGCAGCCCCAAACCACCTCCGTCCATCTCCTCCGCCCTTGCGGCGGAGGAGCTCCGAGCTCACACGTTCTTAGCCCCGCACGAGCTTTCATTCCACTCACGCACACACTCCACGTGCTTCAGCTATCGATCTAACGCTGCAGGTCTTCGAAGTATTCAATGAACGTGAACTTCTCCGGAGATCTTTTGTGCAGCTTCACCTCCGTCCGTCGAGCGTGATCAGACATTTCAAGAATGCTCGGAAGGTTCCTCTGAGCTCCAGCTACATCACCCAACATCCACGGAGCTCAGGGAACCTTCATCGAACAAATTAGAAGGCGGCGGAGCCCGGGGGCCTTCACCGGAGCTCAGCTTCCACCGCCAGCTGTAGAGGAAGATGGAGGAGCAGTGACCGTTGGATGCTCCTCACCGGTGTTCATCCAACGGTCACGATGCAGCCACGTCGCCAATCAGCGCTTCTTCCAGATGCCGTTGGATCTTCGAAGATCCGACGGTGTATGATCAACCACGCTCACACTCCAGTAGCCATTGGATTCTCATGATCCAATGGCCTTTATCCAGCCACGTGTCATCAACCGAGCTGCACCGAGCCTAACGTCCGAGCCATGAGGTCTGGAGCGCCCGAGCCTTCACGAGCCTGCACCGAGCCCGAACTAGCATCCGAGCTAACCCGAAGCAGCAACGAGCCTCTGCCGAGACCGAGCCTTCCTCCGAGCCTGGATGGCGTGTGCACAACACGTGCCATCTGGGCAAATTGCAGGAAGCCCCCGCCTTCTTCTCCAATTTGCAGACATGTCCCTGGAGCACGTGCAGTCCACGTGCACTTGGGTATTTTGCAATTAATGCCCTCGTGGGTTTTAATAATTGCAAAAATGCCCCTGTGCGTGTGGGTATTTTACAGGGAAGGCCTCAAACTTTTCATATTTACATTTTAGTCCCTCCCAGGGACCTGTTTGTAGTTATCTTTTTATGTTTTATTGCACTTATGCCCCTGGCTTCTTTCATGCATATCTTGAGCCTCGTAACTCTGATTGAGATGATTTCAATGGCATTTTGAAGCTCTCTTTATTACCTTTCTTATGGCATGGTTTAATTTCACAGTAGACACTACGAAATTGGAAGAAGTATTTTATTGTTTAAGTGCCTTGATACTCATGCCTTTTTTTTACATGAATAAAGATTGCTTCTTAACTTGACCCTGTTTGACTTGTATTTTTAATGGCTCAAGTATCTATTGCCTAGGGCTTATTTGCATTGCATTTCATTGGCATTTATGTGCATGATAAAAAAATAAAATAAAAAAATGCATTTTTATTTTAATTGTTGTGTCTTCTTGCATGCTTTGACCTATATGGATTTCTAACTCCACACTTAGTTAAATAGATAAAAATCCGAATAATACAAGAGAGGCTCGTGTCCTTGAGTTCGACCTTGGTATCTTGCCAAGTAAAAAAAATTTTACGACCATCTGATTTTGATTGATATATATTTAAATGAGATGGTCTTTGATGACCCGAATTGGCCCGACTGCGATGACCGATTCCAAGTGTTGAAACAACACTATTAAAGGGCCAATTTTGCGGCTCGTCACAGTCTCTAAATGAACTTCAAATCTAGTATGAAGTGTCTGAATGTAGAAGCTGACTGAGCTTTCTAGTCTGTCTACTCATCCATCATCCTGTCGTCAGAGGTGTCTGAAACTTACGTCTGCTCTCTGTGATCGCGTATGGAGTGTGCTCTCATACCAGCAATGAAATCGCCCGTGTCTCATATCTGCTCCGTCTGATCTCTGCAGGCGTCAATCACAGCATGCACAGGAGAATAATGTGATAGATAAGGAGAGAATGGGAGGTCGGTCGGTGTTCCGACCTCCCTTGGGAGTGGACTGGAATGATGGGAATAAGATGGGGAAGCCGAAAAAGTCGGCAAGAAAGGAGGGCGACCCATCATCCAGGGATAGACATGGAGAAGAAGAAAAATGAAGGGAGGGTGGGAGGGAGAAAGATAAATGGCTGGGAAGAGGATAGATGGAGTAGAAGAAGGTGGATAAGATCTGGAAAAGCAAACAAGATCGGTCAAGCAAACCCCCAATTCACCTACGCACTCAGAGCTGATGACCGTGAAGGTTCAGTCTTTTATCTTGTCAATTTTATTAGGTGATAAGACAATCTTTCAGAGTGATTAAGCGAGCTGTTGGGAATCCAACACCCCCAGGAGACTGTCCCAATCCAAAGCTAGATCTTTCCCAGCCAGTACAAGTCGCAAACCGTTTCCCGGCTACCCGATCGACTCGCTCTGTTAAGGATATCGTGGCCCGCTTTACCGGAGACCGGAGCGATCTTCACTGGAGAACGACTAACCCGAGACCAGTAGTATGAAGAAGGGTCGGATGTGGCTCTAACCTAGGTGCGGGTCACTCTCTCGCTCATCCAAACCATACAAGGAGGGGATTACTCTCCCAAGATAGATATTTTTGGTGAAGTGCCTTTAAGGTCAAGTTTGCTTAAACAGTCCCAATTTTATGGTTTTTGTTTTTATGTATTTATCAAATAATATAATGCCTAACAAATTTTTTGTTTCTCCTGATTATTTTTAAGTCCAAAAACAGGGGGAGAAGACGAAAAAGCCGATGTGCGACTAAACACGATAATGCATGCAGAGTAAGAGATGCGTACATGACTCCAGCTCTCTACATGCAGAGTGATCCGTGCATAAATTTAAAGACAAAAATAAACCTATCTAAATGATGCAAGAAAAAATCGGCCTTAGACAGAAAATTTCTACTCGCGAAGCACGATTGCTTAACGGGTCAACGGGAGGGGTCGGAGTCCAGTCTCTGATGCCGATCGGTGTCTGCCATAACGGATCCTGCCAACGCTGTATACGGCCTCTAGCGGCACGAGACCCCTTAGGTGACCGAGTTAACTTTTTATTAGTGAATTAATTAATAAGGTCCAATTAATCTAATTATAGGAATAGACAATTAATTAGGGTTGGGCCTTAATAATTACGTCACCAAGCAAACAAAAATCCTAAGTCTAAGGCTAAAACCTTCAAGAATCAAAAATAAAATAAAGGCGATCAAAAACCAAAACCGGCGAAAATCACGGTGAGGTCCTCTGAGCACACCGGTGCTCGGCGAAACAGACCCCGAGATAACCATCAAGTCAAAGAGTGTCTGAGTGTCTGTCCTGTGTTATTACAACAATAATAGGCAAAAATAAAAAAAAACTAAGCTAAAACTAAGCTACGACTCCCGAACTTCTGCTTCGACTCTCCTACGCTCTCCTACGACTCGATACAGAAACGAGCCGCCTCCAAGTCCCACGGGTGCGTCGGCTCTCCGAAGAAAGCCACCCTCGATCGTCGGGCCCTCGCAAGAAAAGCCAAGCAAAAGTGTGTCAGTCCAACAATTATTATAATAATGAAAAATAAAATAAAATGGAGAATAAATGCAAAATAAAAACGCAAATAAAAGAAAACAAAAACAAAAACAAAAATAAAAAGAAAACAAATAAAAGAAAAACACAGAAAAGAAAAAGAAAGCCGAAAAAGAAAGAAAGCCGATTACTAAGCCGTGCACCCTAGCAATGGTGCCATTCTAATGACAGGCCTCAGCTTCTCGGGTTAAGATGTAAATAAGGTCGTTGCCACTCGAAACGTGAGGCTAAGTCAATCAAGAAACTCAAGACCGCCAAAATAAAGATAAATCAATCAAGCAAACAAATAACGGTCTCGCTATTTTATTTTACCTGGTATAGCTACCAGGGTCGAATTCAAGGAGCACGGTATGCATGAGCTACTAAGTAGTCGGGGATCCAAATAATATGAAGAAATAAAGGAATTTGGTGGATTTTAGGTTTTTCATTTTTTTTGTAATTTTTAGTATTAAGAAAAGGGGAAAAAGAATAAAACACTCACAAACCAACAATTATTTAACACTTCCAAAAGACTCAAAAAAATTTAAATAAAAATATTTTTGGGTTTTTAAAATATTCAAATGTTTTTGATAATTTTCTTGATTTTTTCTGATTTTTAATGAATATTCTAAAATGAAATAAAGCTAAAAATAAAAGGCAATGTACAACCCGAATCTAAATGCAATTTAAAAATACTTAAAATTCCTATAAAGTTCAAGCGGCAATTTCATGATAAACTATAAATAAAAACCTAACTACAGAAGAAGAAAATACATTTTTTGATTTTTTTTATGAATTTTTAATAATTTTCTAAGGTTTTTAATGTTTTCAATTTTTATGGTTTTTGTAAATGCAAATACAATAAAAATTGGACAAAAGCAAAAATAAATCGAAACAAGCAAACATTAATTTTTTTGGAATTTTTAAAGGGTTTCTAATATTTTAATTGTTTTTTAAAAACAGTCACTAATAATTTTTAGGGTTTTTAAATTTGTAAAAATACTAAATGGAAACAAAATGCAACAAAAAATTCATTGAAATTTCTACACTATGACAGGAGCCATGTTTCAAAATCTCATGATTTTTGAACAAAATTTGCTATTTATTAAAATAAAAGTCAAGCACACAGCACACAGGGACCTAAATGCAATTATTAGAAAGTTCTCAGCCAAACAGAAACTTGTAGAAAAAGTTCAGGGCTGATATTGCGAAAAGTCCAATGCTGCACGTGAATAACATGTGGACCAATCACTCAGGGGTATGAATGCAAATCCTATTTATAAAAAATCAATCAATAACAACAATAAAGTTCAGGACTGAGCTTGCAAATAACCCACAGGTCACGTGACAGACCCCGTGATGCATAAAGAGAGGGACTAAAGTGTAAATAACAAAAGCACAAGGTTCTATATGCAAAATTTCCAAAATAAAAACAACTACTGAAAATATTTACAAGACTAATGCGGAAATATAAACAGTTAGAAGGGCCTAAGTGCAAATACCCTTCTTTATTGACGATCCAACGGTCGACATCTCTCCACTTAAGATCTAACGGCTGAGCTCTACGAATAACCCTTCGACGATGGACGGCTGGAATCTGATCCTCAGATGGATTAGACGATCAAGGACTCCCCGTTGATGAATGGTCATGATCAGAATTGGGAGAGGCCTTGATCCGATGACGGAGGCACCTCCTGGAAGAACGACCAAGAACTCACCTCCGGTGAGCTTCGACTGGCTGCTGCGTGCGGCTGAGACGTCCTCCGGGGCTGCTCAGATGGGGGAAACGATGCTGGCGCCTGTCCTCAGTGACGACGATGCTCCGATGAGGTCGCGACCGTCAGGAACGGCCCGACGAAGCTAGAGACCAGGAGCTGCTGTGCTCTGAAATTCGAACCTCCAGATGAGGTTCTTTCGATGCTAAACCTGCACAGAAGAGCTACTGGGTCGAGGGCAAAGTGCCTCAACCCATTAGCGTGCGAAATGAGTGATCGATGGGGTGAGGCGTGGCCCTCCAGCGAGGCGACGGTGGAGGAGGGCCTGGGGGTTCGTTCCTAGGTGAACGAGATGAATGAAGGGGCGTAGCAGGTGGGAAGAAGGCTGATGAAGGTGGTCAGGTTGTCGGAGCAACGAAAGGAGGGTCCGACCACGGCGAACAGAGCTAAAGAACTAAGGTTGACCAAGACCTAAAAACTCGAATCTAATGCAACTAAGACTGAGATTAAGCTTCTTGATGGGCGAGGTCGTCTGTGGTGGAGGTCTGGGACCTCCGGGGGTCATTGCCTTGATGGAGCGAAGAGTCTAGAGGCTGAGCTGACCTCACGACAGAGCACGGCGGAGTGTATGCCGAATCTAGGGTTACGACGCTCGAAACCTCACCGCAACACTCTCTATCGCAAGTTGTCACTCATGGGAAGAGATGGAGGTCATCGGAGAAGGGGGGCGGCCAAAGATGGAGAAGAAGATGAAGCTCTAGGAGGCTTTATACTTTGCAGGGTCCGAGAAATATGGAGTGTAGGCACGCAAACCGAGGGATGGATCCCTAGGGATTTCGTTGGGCGTGAGTCATGGATCATCCCTCAATAATCGGAGCGGCGGAAGGAAGGTAATGGCGGTCGGATCGGTTTGGGAAAATTAGGAGAATGTCGGGTGGAAACCGGATCCAAGCGAAGGAGGGTCCAGGGGGGCAGTTGACTGGGGTCAACAGTCCTCCCTGGACTAATCAGAAAAAGATACATAAAAATGATTGAAAATTCAATTAAAAATAGGAAATGATTTTATTTTAAAAAGTTTATAAACAAAAAAATATTTGTTATTTTCCAGACTATTTTTATGTGATTTTTATTTATTTTTATGAAAAGTAAATTATACTATATACAATATATTATATTATATACAGGTATAAAATACCTATGTATTTTATATAATTATTTTTATTTTTTTATTTTTGCATAAATACCCCAATTTTATATTTTATTTATTTACAACATAAAATTTGGAGTATAAAATAATTTTTATTTTATTTTTATTATTTATGTACAAATGTAAAATAAATAGATATGTGATACATATTTACATGTGTTATATACAAGGTGGGAGAAAATTTATTTTTATTTTTATTTTTATTTTATTTTTCTAATTTTTGTTTTGTTGTTAAAAAAATATACAAGGGAATATAAACACATTTTTATTTTTATGAAAATAAAATATATACATAAAGAAGGTGTATGCACAATGTAGAGTGGCACTATCTCTCTCTACTTATTTTATTTGGCGGTCAGGCCAATGCTTGGCCCTCCCTTGGGTTCGGGTCACTCAATAATTATTCTAAATATTTCCTTCTTTTTCTTTTATTCTTTATTCTTTTAGTTTTACACAAATACATGCTAATTATTACATATTAATAAATTCATGCTCATTGATAATTTATTGTATTTACAACTATATACATGATGTTTTGCCAAGATAAGTAGCTAAAATAAAAGAATAAAGAGTGATGAATGCGTATTCATCAGTTCTCATGCACTCGTGATGAGAACCCAACCCTTGACGACCTCATCCGCTTATTTTCTGACCAGCAGGCATCTTTCCATCGAGAGATGGACGAGTTCCGGCAGGAAATGAGGGAGATTATCAAGGGCAAGGCTGCCATACCAGCTTAGATTGAACCTAACCCGAAAAATCTGAAGAGAAAATCTGAGCAGGTACAGTTCACAGAGACTACCACTCCTGGTGATACTTTGGGTGATATTTCTTCCTATATATTTGATGCTGATTTTGTGACTCTTAGGAGCGGTAGGATGCCAGCCGACGGCACCTCATCTGAGCGACGACCACATGCAGATTTCGTAGCACCAAACGAGGATGGTAGCAGTGTTGATGCCGTTGATCATGATGATGATGACGGTGGTGCTGAAGCCACCAAGGATGTTGATACAGCCGATGGTAGTGAGGCAGTCGTGATTCCAGTTGCAAATGGTGGTGCTGATGCCACTGTGATACCAGATGCTCGGCCAGAGAGCAGTGCTGATACCGCCAGTTCAGATGTTGTAGGTGGTGCTGATGCCACCAATTTTCCTTCAGTTGTGTTACCTCCTTCTGTATCTCATGATAGTTTTAGAAAATCACAAAAAATAAAAAAATAGAAAGAACAAAAATATGAATAAAGGAAAGGTTTCTGTATCTCCTGTGAGTCCATCTATTTTGCATGATGACCTTAGTATGGATTCTAGTCTTCTACATGCACATGAGCCTATTCCTGACCCTCATCTCTCTGGAGAGGGTCCCACCATCCCCTTCCCTCAAGCACTCCGCTTAGGAAAGGGGACCAAAAGTGAAAATCCAAAAATAGTCACCAATTAGAGTTCAGCCAGCAGATGATTGATCGATTCTAGATACAACTAACTCTACATGAGGCACTAGAGCACATCCCCCTCTTCCAGAAGAACCTGAGAGAGAAGACTACCATCCGCAGGAAGAGAAAGAACGACAATGCAGAGATCCATGTGCTTACTCGTGCCACTTGCTTCACCATTCAGAACTGATTGCCAGCTAAGAGCCCTGATGCAGGAGCTCCATATGTCAGATGCCATATCCATGAGAAGCGGTTCGATCGCACCCTATTAGACAACGGCTCTTCTATTAACCTTCTTCCGGTAGCCTTACTCGACTGATTCGAGCTCTATCCTCTTAGACAAAGCATGTCAGTCCTTCAGTTTGCTGATAGATCTGTCAAGATGCCGAAGAGGTTATTGAAGGATGTGGTCGTCACAATTCTGGGCCTGAATCTGCTCGTGGACTTTCTTGTATTGGACATAGAGATTCCAGATCTGTGATCGATGCCCCCATCATCCTAGGATGCCCATTATTGGCCACAAAACAATGCTATGTCCGATCATGATAGTGGTAAGGTATACTTTCACGTTGAGGGTGAAAGCATACAAATAGAGACGATCGAGGAGGCCAGAGTGAGAGATTCAGCATGCTCTGAGCAGTAGAGCGATTCAGAGCAGATGATAGATGCAGAGCGAGATGCCCACCAAGAGTGCGACTTTGTGATCACAGATGATGAAGCAGTTTGGTCAGACCCCGTATCATGAGCTCTAGTCATGCCTTCAGATATTGCAGACTTACATATTTTGGCAGATGAGAGTTCAGAGAGCACACACTTGGCACTGGACACATTTGAGGCTGATGATCAGGGCCAGGATAGCGAAGCAGATTACATTTCATGTTCTTTAGATTCAGATGCCTCGGATCCAGACATTGATTGGGAGGATTTTGACGACTATTTGCCATGTCTGATTCCTTCAGAGCCGACAGCTAGAGCAGAGAGCAAGCCATCACAGATTACAGATACACCAGTAGGGTCGTCTTCGTTAGAGTCACTGATGCTGCGAGAGTTCTCTCATGCAGATCTGTCACCTTTACTCGGACATTTTAGAAGCCAGATTTTCCAGCTCCCACATGTCCAGAACTAAAGACCTTGTCGCAGTCTATGAAGTACAGATTCCTTGCAAGTGAGCCAAAGATGTTCCCAGTCACTATCTCAGCGGATTTGACTGGAGATCAAGAATCTTGTCTGATGGAATGACGGGTCCAGAATTTGCCTATGTTAATTATGGGGAATTATCGAGTATTTAAATTAATGTTGAATGTGTCGTTGTTGGGCAATCGGAATCAGTCAAGAAATAACCACAAGGAATTTAGTCAATTTTATTCGGCGTGGTTTAATGTTTATTTTAATTAAGCAAGTCTCAAGGTCGAACTCAAGGAGACAAAGGAACAATCTAGAATAATATCTATCAAAGTTCGTGCACATTATTTTTTTGGTATTTTTAATGCAATTTGGGATGCTAAATGCAAATGTGGCCAATTTTAGGGACTAAAATACGATTTCCATCAAACGATGTCCGAAAAATACGAAATTTGGCCAAGATGTTAATAATGATGAAATGAACGCATTGATTTTTTTTGGAATTTTTGATTGTAAGATAAATATTTTATGAATTTATGAATGTGAAAACAATGAATTTCAATAATTAATTATAATAAATATTAAACCTAATTATTGCCAAGAGTTAAAATTACCCAAGATCTATCCTAGGTGATGGATATCAGAAAACTCCTAACCCTTAAAAATCTGAGGTTTAATACCTATTAACAATTAAAGATTGAAATATGCAAAATGATTTTTACAGAACAAACCATGCATGCAAATGCAATTATTTTTGGGCACGATGTTAAACATGATTAATCCTCTAATCACTGATTTTTTTAGCAATTTTTAGAGCAATGGTTAATTAATTACGAATTTCCAAGCATAGAATGGGCAAAATATGTATTTTTTCACGTGAATATTAATTAATATTTACCCACATATCATAAAAAGATCACAAATATGCATGATGTAGAGAATTAATTGTAGAACAAAATGCTTATTTTTAATAAATAAAATGATGCAATGAAGGGGTCTAAAATAAAAGAGGAATACATGGGGTATCACTGCAATATTATAATAATTAAAAAATGCATGGAGGACTAAACTGTAATTACCGAAACGTCTAGGGAGAGATGTGCAAAATTCCCAAGCGGTCACGTACCAGGCACGTAACCCTTGAGCGGTAGGGTGTATCTTCGAATAGGGAGAACTCTTGGGGGCTTCTCAGCAATTTTCCCTCCCCACGTGCATGTCACGTGCGGAGGGTCTTCTTACAATTTGGCAGACTTCGAGGGGTGGAACTGCAAGTTCCCTCAACGCACGTGCTTCTCACATGTATGGGGGCCTCGGGCCTCCTGCGCCCGGTTCAGGCGTGGCGGAGCGGTGGAGCAGGTGGCTCTCTTTGGCGGTCGAAGGAGCGTGGGCGGAGTGGCTGCGGGCCACTTGGAGTAGACGGGAGCGGAGATGCTCACGCGGAGGAGCCCGGGAGGAGACTTGGCGATTGGAGCTTCTATCGACGGCAGGAGGCGATGCACCTGGCGAAGGGGACTGGAGGCGCTATTGGAGTCGGGGGTGAGATGGATATGCGTTGATGAAGAGGCGTTGATGAAGAGGCATTGCTGGTGAAGATGCAGGTGGTGCGCTTCGTGAGGAAGTCGACCTGGAGGTGATTCGATGGAGTCGATGGAGCTTACGCGAAGGAGCGACTGACGAAGAATGCAATAGTTGGCTCAACAAGCCATGAGGCCGGAGCTACAACAGTAGTGGGGAGTTTTGTTGCGATAGGCATTGCCGACTCAGATCTCACTGTCGAAGAAGGGATTTGGGCTGTCACCACCTGAAACCCGTTCTGATGTGTAATTGGTGGATGATTGGTCGAGGGGCGACGATGTTTATTAAATAGAGGGGAGAGAGGGTAGACGGAGATGGAAGGTGGAAGAGGGGATACGGTGGTTGGGCGTCGATCTTTGACGAGGGAGGTGAAATCGCACGGATTTGATATGCGATCGATCCCAAGATGGAAAGTGGCGAGATTTGGAGATTTGGTGGTTGGCGATGGCCATGGATCTGCAGGGCTAGAAGAGGAAGGCGGCAGAGCTTTCGCAGGCGGCACCGCTTATGCGCCCTCGATTGGGAAAGATGCGGGGGGGGGGGGGGGACGAGTCTGGGGCCGTCCGATCGACCGAGATCGGACGCCCCAGATCGTGCCACATGGCGGGGATTTAATGATTTTTTATTTTTATTTATTTTTTTATTTTTTAATAAAAATAAACAAAAATAAAGGTTAAAAATATGTGATACGTGGCAGCTCCAGGAGCGGCCACGTGTCGGCCCCACAAAAATTGGGAAAATAAATAAATACTTACAAAATATTAAATGACCTCGAATCGAAAATTTTTCTTCATGAAAGTTGCTCGTCGATGAGATCTACAATTTTCATGAAGAGACCAATGACAAAATCGATCATTTGTGCGAAGTGATGTTTTTGGGGCATCCCTTGTACATAGAATACCTTGATTTTTGGGTTTTATATTTTTTTGTTATTTTAAACCAGATAAAAATCCGAAAAAATAGGCTAAAATCAAAGATAAATATTTACACATTAATCTAATTTTTTGGATTTTTATTAATTAAGAAAAATAAGAAACAAAATAAAACACAAAAAAGACAATTTTTGTACAAATTGTTAGTGAAGACTCGGACTCAGTTAGTTTCCTTGATTTAAATCTCAGTTTGAATTTGGATTTTTACGTAATTTAATAAAACTTTTATCAAAGAAGATAAATAAAAAAGAAATAAAATAAAATGAGTTAATTATGTACATAAAATGTTAGGTCAAAAACTGCTAAAATACAAAATATACAAAAGAGGCCCAAAACCAAACTTTCACATATGAGCTCCGATTCACTTGAACTTGGTCTTGTTTTGAAGGTAATTGAATTTACATTAGTTCAAAAGTGAGTAAGGTTAAACCAGACACTGGATGAGGAATATATCGATGTTTTAGTCCATAAATCCTAAAACTAGGGTTTATGTTAGTGATTTTTTGTATTTTTCATTTATTCTTGTTAGTAATATGTACACAATGAACGTGGTTTCAGGTCAATTGGAGTTAGCATGAATTATTTAAAAAATAGGGATTATAGCTTATCAGAACATTCTTATCAAAACATGCATGAATGCTAATTATCAAAATGCCATTCTTATCAAAACATGCATGAATGCTAATTATGCAGAACAAATGAATAAATGCCAATGAATTTTAGGGATTAAAGCTTAATTAATGACTTTTAGAGTGATGAATCTGAGATTCATCATTCCCCTATACTTAAACCATGCTCGTCCCTGAGCATCAAAAGAAATGCAATGAGGTGAAATGAGATTGGGTTCCATACCAAGACTATGAGCAGTAGGTGAAAATGAAACTAGACCTGGCCTTTGGATTATTAGTTTAGCGGAACTTCTGTAAGACTTAGAATTTTAAAATCAACAGCCTTCAAGTTCTACACATCATTGCCACAGTTTCGGCTTAGAAGTCATCTTAGATCGATCCGCCTCCCAAAGCATTCCCCATGAACATTGAACAATCGACTCATGTGTGTGAAAAGTTTTAGCTCTTCCTGTCCAGAATACCAGACTACCATGGAAACCTCTTCTCCAGTAACTCATCCTCAGGGAGTCAGGTATTTCCTTCTAAGGTCTTTCACGCTGTATTCACAATTGAATAGAGGGAGAAATTAGAAGATGGAGAAAAGATCTGGAGGGTGGCCAGTGTAGTTACCTCTCCTTGTGAAGCCGGCCAGTTTAGCTAAGTCTCAACCAAGATTTGCATGTATTCTTGAAGCTTGGACCTTTTGGTCAAATATTTTTTAGTAGTAGGCTCCTTTTTATTTGGATTTTTTGTAGCTCTTCTTGGATCTTGTTGTGACCCTACTGATATGGAATCTTTTTTTCTGTACATTTTTTGGGGTCTTAGAAAAAATCATGCCAAGCCGTCCATCTCTTTTCTGAAGCTTTATTTTAACCCGTACTCTGGTCTTTAGATGTCCACGCTACCAGAAAAGAAACTCACGCAGTCTTCCAACACCCCGCCTGAGTTTAACTAAGTGCATAGTTGCGAAAGTACAAATTAATTCCTTATTCCAGAGTTGTACCCAGAATGAAGAGACCAGGTTAGACACTAAGAGTCAAATGCTGCACATTATCATGTGGAACTCGAAGAATTAAGTCAAAGACCTGAAGCTTCTAATTCCCTTTTTCTCGATGAAGTTCCTCTGAAAATTAGGTAGATTAAGGTCAAGTCCATACCACTTGGTTTCTGCTCATAACTCGGTTCAGAACCCAAGGGCTTTTCAAAAATGCAATGAATGTAACGCTGGATGAAGTGCATGTGTGTGAAATGCAGACACAATTTTTTTTGAATTTTTTTATGCCAGAAAATATTGTTTTTTTGAGATATTTTTATGCAAAAAAATAAGAAGCTATTTTTTTCAAAAAATTTTGGTTGGACATAGTCAGTGTTAGTAGTAAAACTCTTTTTTTTGTTTTGTTTTGTTGTTGTTTGTTTTTTAAGTTAGTTACCCACCCCGTAAATACATATAGACTTACGTGAAAGTACAAGCTATGTGTAAAATATATACATAGTATATATACACACCCCCTATACTTAGCGAGTGTTGTGTCCTCAGAGCACAAGAAGCGTAGAGAAGACATAGCTCAGGCTAAGCGTAAGAGAGTGAAAAAATAAAAAGAAAAAGATATATTGGTCCGCCCCCCTATACTTAGGATGTGAACAGTCTAAGTATAGAAGAAGAGTGAAAATGATGCGATCGAGATATGTGAATGAGGAGAGTATATACTGATGGACATCGGTTCCCCCTATACTTAGACTCTGTTCAGCCTAAGTATAGAAGAAGGGTGGAAATGAGGCGATCGTGAGATGGGGAGAATGGTATGTACAGATGGCATCGGCCCCCCCTACACTTAGGCTGTAAACAGTCTAAGTATAGAAGAAGAGTGAAAATGATGCAGCAGGATGTGTGAATGATGAGAGTATATACATGTGGGCATCGGTTCCCCCCGATACTTAGGCTCTGGTCAGCCTAAGTATAGAAGAAGGGTGGAAATGAGGCGATCGTGAGATGTGGAGAATGGTATGTACAGATGGCATTAGTCCCCCCTTATACTTAGGCCTTGGCCTAAGTAGAGGAAGAAGATATACAAGTAGACCGATGGGGTCAGGAGGGAGGGTGGGTAGCCGATGATTAAGGCGGTTTCCAACCGATCTTTTTGTGAGCATGTGGTGGGAGATCGTAATAATAAGAAGGAGATGAAGCATATGATTCCCAACAGATATCGGTGTTATCCTTAGAGAAATCATGCTGGAGAGTAGATGAAGCGTATGAATCTGATGAAAGATAACCATCCTTGGAGTTATCCTCAGAGGAATAGTATTTGAAAGTGGAGGCACTCTAGATATTCTTGTTCTTTAGTTGCTTCAGTTGCTTTCTTAGAATTTGTTCCTTCTTGGGATTAAGCGATTCTTCCTCGGATGATGAATACTCTGAAGCACCAGTCTCAGTCAGCTCATAAGAAATTATTCCAGTATATTTAATGAGACCAAGAGAATCAGCTTTAGATGAATAATAGTGAGGAACGGGAGTCATCCATCAGGAATCGAAATTTGGATCCTTGCGTAGATAGGGTTTAAGAACTGCCGAACATACCTCACTCATGTAGATTACCCTTTCTGGAACTGATGAGGGATCATCAGACAATTCCTCTTCCAGAAGGTCAAAGGCGACTTTTTTTAGATGAAGGAGCAACCATTTTGTTTCGTGAAAATGCTGGTCTTGGGAGTGAGGTGTTGACACTTGAGTCTCTAGATGAATAACCATTGAAAATTTTCTCCTTGGTCGGTGTTCGTCCTGCATATTTGTTCTTAGTTTTCTTAATGTTGGCGCACTCCTGAGTTGGATTGATTTGGTCAAGGTAGTCAGAGAAGGTTGACTCAAGGTGAGCCATGCATATGTCTTAGGATCATATAAGAAACACTTTTCTATGGTGAGAGTAGTGGGAAATGGAACAATAGAGAGAGTCTCTGCAGGTTCGTTCTCAATCAACTTGATGTTGGTGCATTCCTGTGTCGGGTTGATTTGATCAAGGTAGTTAGAGAAGGTTTCGGCCGACTCAGGGTGAGCCCATGCATATGTCTCAGGATCATATGAGTTATATATTCGATTTCCATGGTGAGAGCAACGGGAAATGGAACAGTAGGGAGAGTCTCTAAACCAGTAGTCTCATCAACAACCACTATCTCAGGTATAGCAATGACGTAGGGCTCATCTACCGCTTGATGGTTACTGCTGTCGAGGGCTTTGTGGGTTGCCTAAGAAAATCGTGGTTCCTCAAAGACTTGTTGAGATCGAAGTGCTCCTAATGTTGTAAAATTGATTTCTCGAGTCTCACACTCAATAATTGCCTTAGCCAATGCCAAGAACGAATTTCCAAGAATGATCAGAGACTGGGTGAATTCTCCTTGATGCTCAATATCTATGATCGTGAAGTCTATTTTGAGTGGAGCACCTTGGAATGTAACGATGATTGAAATTGTTTCTGTTGGCCGCTTTATCGATTGATCAGCCAGTTGAACGATCTCTCTTATCTTCCTGATAGGTCCGAATTTGAGCTTGTCAAATACAAAGGTAGGGAGGATATTGATTGGTGAGTCATCATCGATTCGAGCATGGATAAATATTATGTCTTTAATTCCACAGTCAAATCTGGGCAACCGCTTCACTATGCAGCTCTTGTTTTTTCTCCTCAACACCAAGGAGGTAGCCATTGACAAGATATGTCTTTCAGTCTTTATTCTTATCCTGCCTGACTTTTTCATCATTAATTTGTTGATTACAAATCCTTTAAGGTCGGGGAAGTGTTCAATGTCCTGTATAAAGGGAAGTTCAAAAATCAGTCTTTTCTCAGTTTCTTGCCTTAGAGCAGGATCCAAATTCTTTAGATCTTCTTCAATTTCAATTTTTATTTATTTTTCTAGATTTTCGATTTTTGGGTGTTTTTGAATATTTCATTTTTTGGTGTTTTCTGTGTGGTGTGTGGATGTGGTGTTTTCCATAAATGATGAGGAGCTTAGATATGCCGAGTTAGAGTCATCCCTAGGGGAGTAATATACATAAGTGTCACTGTCAGAGTAGTCCCTAAGGTGATCGTAGTCTGAGGGTTTCTAAATATCCTCAGAATTTTCAACATGAGATCTAATCTTTTCCTCATCCATTTTATATCCGAGCTACAATAGAGTGAAATTAGTCGGTCGGCGAACTTTTTAAATTTATCCTCCATTAAATCATATCTATTATTTATCCTCGAAATATCATCCTCAAAAATCTTTTCATGATCAATCATGGGAGCAGTCGGTGTTTGTTCTTGTTTTTGAATTTGAGATTCAATATTTTCATCTTCCATTTCTAGTATGAGCTGAGAGGAGATTCTCTTGGATTATCCAATATATGATTATTATTTTCTGAAAATTTCTCCTCATAAATTATGGAAGGGGTCTGCTCAGTGGAAGGATTTTGGAGAATCTACAGGTCTCATACTCAGCATACCGTGACTCAGGCATGCAATGCTGGTTTAAGTAGAGTCTACTTCCATGGTCATGAACGATCGTATCCCCAAATAATGGAGTCATACAGAGTTCATATATGTCGATATCATCAGTCTGGTTCTCTGTATGTGTAGGCTGATCAAAGGAATGATATTCGAAGTTGTTAATGTGGATGTGATCACCACAGTTAATCAAACACTGATAATCACTAGGTGCGAGCCTCTTCATCTGGTGTGATCGGGTTTGGTCTCTCGTCCAGTCACGAGTCTCAAAAGTGATTTGATCTTGAAATGGTTCATTAGTTTCAGCGAGAATCCGAGAATAAGATGGTTCAGTCTGTGATGCAGTTGCTCAGGTGGTCGAGGTGAAAAATATGAGGCAGTGGTCACCTTGATTGGATGATTCGAGTAGAAAGGCCTGGACTTTATCGAGGAGGCCGGATTTATCCGAGAGTGAAAGTCTCCCACAAATGTTGGAGGATTATTGAAAGAAGAGGGTTTAGTTGATTTGGGCCTGATTGAGACAAATTCATTTTCATAATATAGATCAGATGAGTACTCGGACCATTATCTTGTATTTGTCAAAGGAGGTTGATGATGAATCGACATGGTTGATCTTGGTGCAAGTGCACATGATATTCAAAAAAAAGTTTTTATCAAGGAGATTGATGGCACAAATGTGCGGATTTTGATCTTCGAAATCGGTTCACGCACACCAATGCAAACATAAATTAAACCCCAAATTCACCAACTCACACAATGAAGCCGCAAGAGTTCGGCAATTATCTTTTCAATTTTTTGTTGGTGATAAATCAATCTTGGAAAATAATTAGCGAGTTGTTAGGTGCCAGAAATTTTCTTAATGGCTGGCCTGTATTCTTATGACTAGTTGCACATACTTTCAGCCAGTATGGGTGTAAGTACTGACTGTAAAAAGGGTACCCGTGTTACTTAAGGATGGAGCCTTACGCAATGTCCTTTAAACCACTCACGCTGCTAAGGAAATCCGGACCGTTTACCGGCTACCCGTAGATCCTCACTGAGAAGTAGCTAATCGTTTGTATAGAATCAATAGTTAATATGAAAATCCAGATTTGGGCTCTAGCCTTAAGTGTCGTCTCTCTCTCTCACTCAGACAAATAAAAGAATCTAAGGTTGGGGTTGCTCTCCCGCAAAAATTCTTGATTTTTTGAGTTAGTTTAATCGGCTTTGTTTAGCATTACCAATTTTAATTAGGTGATCACAGAACAATTAGGTGAGCACAAATACACATCTACCGTCCAATCCCAATTTCCTTAAAATTACGTGACAAAACAGGAGGGAGAAATTTGGGAAAAGCTGATGCACGTGAAAAAAGATGATGTATGCTCAGTTAGAAGACTTATAGTGATTCCTCGCAATATCCATGTGGGATGCCATACAAGAATCGAAAATTTATTTTAAATGAATGCAAGCTCGATAAAAAACGCACATAGCAGAAAGTTCTATTAGTCATGAAGAAATGAGTTAATTTTTTGACTAAGTTGAACGCTCTAATGTGCATCTCGATTAATGTGAAATATAATCCTAATCTACGAGCACAATAAAAATTATAGAAGCTCTAATAGTCTTATGTGCAGTAACGAGCCACTCAAGTCGGGGCCCCACCCTCACCTGAGAGTGAAATAGGACACAACACACCATAAGAAAGAGTCCAAGGTCTTTGTTACACACACGAGAGCCCAAACAAACACCGCTAGAAATTGAGCAATTAATTACAAAAATTAAAATTGCAGAAAAATAAATCCTAGACTATACACTCTCTCACAACTCGACTCAATCTTAATTTAATTGCGGTTTTTCGGGCGTCAGTGAAGATGTGTCGGTTTTGTGAGAAATCTACTCCACGTACGTCGGGTACCTCGTAAGAAAAATAAGAGAGAGAATGTAAGAGAGTAACTCGAAAATGTATAAAAAATAAAGACAAAAAATAAATACAGAAAAATAAAAAAATATGCAGGAAAAAAATGGAAGTTTTACAGTGAAGATTCGGGGGTCAGACTACCCGAATGCGAAAAACCAAATACAAAAATTTTAGACAAAAACTAAGTTTTTTGCCACCCCGGCAACGACACCATCTGACCGGTCCAGAATTTGCCTACGTTAATTATAGGGAATTATCGAGCATTTAAATTAATGTTGAATGTTTTGTTATCGGGCAATCAGAATCGACCAAGAAATAACCACAAGGAATTTAGTCAATTTTATTAGGCATGGTTTTATGTTTATTTTACTTGGGCAAGTCCCAAGGTCGAACTCAAGGAGGCAAAGGAACAACCTAGAATAATATCTATAAAAGTTTGGGCACATTATTTTTTTCGTATTTTTTAATGCAATTTGGGATGCTAAATGCAAATATGGCCAATTTTAGGGACTAAATACGATTTTCAATCAAACGATGTCCGAAAAATACGAAATTTGGCCAAGATGTTAATTATGATGAAATGAATGTAATGTATTTTTTGGATTTTTTGGATGCAAGATAAATATTTTATGAATTTATGAATGCGAAAACAATGAATTTCAATAATTAATTATAATAAATATTAAACCTAATTATTTCCAAGAGATAAAATTATCCAGGATCTATCACTAGTTGATGGATCTCAAAAAAATCCTAAACCTAAAAAATACAAGGTTTAATACCTATTAAAAATTAAAGTTGAAATATGCAAAATGATTTTTACAGAACAAACCATTCATTCAAATGCAATTATTTTTTGGGAACGATGTTAAACACGATTAATCCTCGAATCATTGAATTTTTGCAATTTTTTTGAGCAATGGTTAATTAATTACGAATTTCCAAGCACAGAATGGGAAAAATATGTAATTTTTCATGTGAATTTAAATTAATAATTTCCCACAGATCACAAAAAGATCACAAATATACATGATGTAGAGAATTAATTGTAGAACAAAGTTCTTATTTTTAATGGATAAAAATGTTGCAATGAAGAGGTCTAAAAATAATAGAGGAATATAAGGGTATCACTGCAATATTATTAATAATTAAAAAATGCAAGGAGGACTAAGCTGTAATTACCGAAACGTCTAAGGAGAGATGTGTAAAATTCCCAAGCGGTCACGTGCCAGGCACGTGACCCTTGAGCGGCGGGGTGTATCTACGAATAGGGAGAACTCTGGGGGGCTTCTCAGCAATTTTCCCTCCCCACGCGCATGTTACGTGCGGAGGGTCTTCTTGCAATTTGGTAGACTTCGAGGGGTGGAACTACAAGTTCCCTCAATACACGTGCTCCTCACGTGCGTGGGGGCCTCGGGCCTCCTACACTCGGTTCTGGCGTGGCGGAGCAGGTGGCTCTCTGCGGCGGTCTAAGGAGCGTGGGCAGAGTGGCTGCCGGCCACCTGGAGAAGATGAGAGCAGATATGCTCACGGGAGGAGCCCAGGAGTAGACTTGGCGATTGGAGCTTTTTTTCAACGACGAAAGGAGAGGCACCCGAAGAAGGGTGCTGGAGGCGCTGCTGGAGTCGGGGGCGAGATGAATATGCGTTGATGAATGAGGCATTGCTAGTGAAGATGCATGTGGTGTGATTCGTGAGGAAGTCGACCCGGAGGTGATGTGATGGAGTCGATGGAGATTAGGCGGAGGAGCAACTGACGAAGAATGTAATAGTTGGCTCAACAGCCATGAGGCCGGAGCTACAAAGCATTGGGCAGTTTTGCTGTGATGGGGCGTTGCCGCCTCGGATCTCACCGTCGAAGAAGGGATCTAGGCTGTCACCACCAGAACCTATTCTGATGTGTAATTGGTGGATGATTGGTCGAGGGGCAGCGATGTTCATTAAATAGAGGGGAGAAAGGGTAGACAGATATGGAAGGTGGAAGAGGGGATACCATAGTTAGGTGGCGATCTTTGATGAGGGAGGTGAAATCGCACGGATTTGATATGTGATCGAGCCCAAGATGGAAGGTGGCGAGTTTTGGAGATTTGTTGGTTGGCGATGGCCGCGGATTGCAGGGCTAGAAGAGGAAGGCGACGAAGCTTTCGCGAGCGGTGCCTCCTATGCGCCCTCAGGAAAGATGCGGGGGGGGGGGGGGGGGAGTCTGGGGCCATTCGATCGGACGTACCAGATTGTGCCATGTGGCGATGACTTAATTAATTTTTTTAATTTAATTTTTTTATTTTTTTAATAAAAATAAATGAATATAAAGGTTAAAAATGGGCGACACCCACAAATATCGAAAAATAAATAAATACATAAAAAATAGTAAATGACCTCGGATAAAAAATTTTCTTCTCGAAAGTTGCTCGTCTCAATGAGATCTACAACTTTCACAAAGAGACCAAAAGCCAAAATCAATCATTTGTGCGAAGTCATATTTTTGGGGTATCCCATATACATAGAATACCTTGATTTTTGGGTTTTATATTTTTTGTTATTTTTAAACTAGATAAAAATCTGAAAAAATAGGATGAAATCAAAGATAAATATTTACACATTAATTTATTTTTTTGGTTTTTTTAATTAAGAAAAATAAGAAATAAAATAAAATACAAAAAACAATTTTTGTACAAACTGTTAGTGAAGACTCGAACTTTGTTAGTTTCTTTGATTTCAAGCTCATTTTGGATTTGGATTTTTACGCATTTTAATAAAACTTTTATCAAATAAGATAAATGAAAAGGAAATAAAATAAAATTAGTTAATTATGTACATAAAATTTTAGGTCAAAAAACCGCTAAAATACGAAATGTACAAAAGGGACCCAAAACCCAACTTTCACATATGAGCTCCGATTCACATGAACTTGGTCTTGTTTTGAAGGTAATTGAATGTAGATTAGTTCAAAAGTGAGTGGGATCAAATCAAACCATGGATGAGGAAGATATCAAGGTTTTAGTCCGGAACTCCTAGAACTAGGGTTTGGATTTTTGGTCCACTTATTTAGGTTAGTGATTTTTTGTATTTTTCATTTATTCTTGTTAGTAATATGTACACAATGAAGGTAGTTTCAGGTCAATTGGAGTTAGCATGAGTTAGTTAAAAATCAGGGAAGTTAGGCTAATTTATAGGTCATTTTGGCTGGGATTTTTGGCTTCTTATTTTGTGCAATAACAAGTGATAAAATGCCATTCTTATCAAAACATGTATGAATGCTAATTATGCAGAATAAATGAAGAATCGCCAATGGTTTTTAGGGATTAGAGCTTAATTAATGACTTTTAGAGTGATGAATATGAGATTCATGATGGATGTTATTGAAAGAAATCGCAAGGCGATTGGATGGAGTGTAGCTGATCTTCGGGGGATAAGTCTGGCCCTGTGCTCCTACCACATCTATCTTGAGGAGGACGTCAAGACATCGCGTGAGTTCTAGCGATGACTGAACCCAAATCTTCGAGATGTGGTCATGAAAGAGATATCAAAGTGGTGGAGCGCCGATTTTATCTACCCCATCTCCAACTCCAAGTGGATTAGTCCATTACATGTGGTACCCAAGAAGACGGATATCACTACAGTTTTGAGCGAGTCTGGAGAGGAGATAGCTACCCCAGTACACACTTCTTGGAGGGTCTGTGTGGACTACATACGATTGAATCAAGCCACTAAGAAGGATCATTTCCCACTGCCATTTATTGATCAGATTATCGAGAGGATAGCTGGGAAGAGTCACTATCATTTCCTTGACGGGTACTCGAGGTACAACCAGGTGGCCATAGAGCCCGAAGACCAGGAGAAAACGATATTCACCTGTCCATTTGGGACGTATGCCTTTTGACGGATGCCCTTTGGTTTATGTAATGTCCCAGCTACATCCAAAGGTGCATGATTTCCATCTTTTCGGACATGGTGGGTGACTGTTGGAGTTCTTCATGGATGACTTTTCGGTCTATGGCGATGGGTTCGATGCTTGTCTTGATTGCCTAGACTGTATACTTCAACGATGTATAGAGGTCCATCTTGTATTATCTTGGGAGAAGAGTCACTTCATGTTGAGTCAAGGGACAGTGCTTGGCCATATCATCTCCAACAGGGGCATGGAGGTCGATCCAGCCAAGGTGGATATCATCAAAAAACTCAATTCACCGTCATGTTTGCGATAGTTACGATCTTTTCTGGGGCATGTCGGTTTCTACAAACAATTCATTTAGGATTTTGGTCGTATTGCCCGATCGCTTACTGATATGCTGACCAAAGATACAGAGTTCATTATAGATGATAAGTGTCTAACGCCATTTGAGACAATCAAGGGATTAGTTGTCGAAGCTCCTGCCCTTCAGCCACCCGATTGGTCTCTCCATTCGAGATCATGACGGATGCTTCTGATTTTGCCATAGGGGCTATTCTAGGACAGAGGAGGGATGGATTGCCTTTTGCCATACACTACGCTATCCAGACTTTGGATGCAGCTCAGCGTAACTACACCATCACTGAGAAGGAGATGCTAGCCGTAATCTCTGCTTTGAATAAGTTCAGATCATATATTCTTGGGTCCCGAGTGACTATCTTCACAGATCACATTGTCATATGATACCTCATGGCAAAGAAGGATGCCAAAGCCAAATTGATCAGATGGATTCTTCTACTCCAGGAGTTTGATATAGAGATTAAGGATAAGCCTGGAGTCAAGAATGTGGTGACGGATCACCTATCCCGTTTAGAGAACCTTGAGGATACTGATCAGATCATACCTATTACAGAGACCTTCCCAGACGAAGCGATTCTTGCTATCACCTCGCTTCCATGTACGCTGACATTGTGAACTATCTTGTCGCCAAGAAAGTTCCACAAGGTTGGCCCAGACAACGGCTTGAGACTTTCCTTACGAAGGCCAAGTCGTACCATTGGGAGGATCCCACCCTTTATCATGAAGGGGGGCATAGTGTCTGGCATCGGTGCATTCCTCAGGAGGAGCACCACTACGTCCTCACTTACCACCACAAGCTTGAGGCAGGAGGACATCATTCTAGGAGGAGAACAACACAGAAAGTTCTCCAATCGGGCTTATGGTGGCCTACCATCTAAAGGATTTTGATGAATTCGTGAAGAGGTGTACTGACTGTCAGAGGATGGGCACTTTATGGACAACATGATATGCTGCCGATGTAGCCCATTCACTTCTATGAGGTTTTTGACACACGGGGCATCGATTTCATGGGTTCGTTCCCTAAGAGTCAGGGATTTGAGTACATTCTGCTTGTTTTAGATTATGTGAGTATTGGGTTGAGGCCATCCCCACCCGAACCGCAGATGCTAAGATCATATGCAGAATTTTAAGGAAAAATATCATTTCATGTTAAGCACAATGAAAGTGAGTTTGATTCAGTTTGAGTTCATATTGAGTAGATATTGAGCTTTAAATTCTGGTTTTACATCTTTTTCGAAGTGTTGTACCTTCTATTCTGCATTAAATTTTTTATAAATATGTTTATTATTTAAAACACATTTGTATGTACAAGTTTCATGAAGAAAATATTTTAATTGAGATTGATTTAATGATAAATAAAATAGTACAAGATATGTACATAATAAATAAAATGGACAATTTGGAATTGATTTTATGAGGTATCCTTGATAAATTAATGAACCTATCTCCCCCTACTTTATTCATTGTCGATTAGGTCAAGACTTGACCTACTCTCGAGGTTGGGATAATGTATATTTATTTCATATATACGACCTTTTTTCTTTCTTTTTACTTTCTTATTTATTTATTTATTTTGAGTTAAAATAATGATAATAATACACTATTAACAAGTGATGTTAGATTGTTAAGCAATGTGAATTAATGGTAATTACATGTTTTTGTTAAGGGATTTTAAGCCAAAATAGATGAATAAAGATGATGAATTGTCAATTCATTAGTTAGGCTCTTCACCAACTGAGCCAAACAGTCAACATCTAGGTTGACGGGCACTGTCTCAAATGATTCAGCGTACTAACCACATTAAGACTAATAGTAAATGATGCAGAGGTTGTGATTGATTATTCTATGAAAAATACTGAGGAGGATACTGCTACAGATAACATGGAGGAGAAGGAGGAAGGGGATACTGTTATGATAATAAGCAGCCGAGTAATGATGATATGGTTGTTGCTGGTAGCACATCGATTTTTGGTATGACTGTCACTAGGTTTTAGCTTGTGGTGGAGGCTGGTGGTCCTGAGGCTGATTCTAGACAAACTTCCCACCATGAGATTGGTGGTACGACCAAATGACATTGGACTGACCTTGTCGGTGTCCGCCAAGACAAATCATTTGTTGTTCATTACTCCATAAACCTTCACCTCCTGAAGTTGGGGTGGAGGTGGGAACAATGGCTTGATAAAAGATTGGGGCTCTAGGTGGTACACAATCATCTATCATTGTTGTAGCGAAGATGGTGCATGATTAGGTGTTGCACATAGTACACATGCTGGATGGATGACAACTGCCCTAGATTCTACAATGGTGGTAATTCCTTCGGCTCGACAAGAGTCGTAGCTAATGAGATCACATACTGATAGGAACTGATCATGCTAACCAAGAGCTCCAGATGCATGATGATTTGGTCTATTTTTTCCAGGTTCTCGGTTCTCTGTTCGATCACAACTAATTTCTCGAGGTCTTGTGATCGATTATTGATATTGTCCACTTTGGACAGGTGGCTCCCTATGATGTTGAGATTGGAGCTCTCGTTCATGTCCTCATCATGTGATGCTACCATGTTGATAGTCTTGTGGTGGATCCGAGTTGTTTTTAATACATACGGGATGAAGACAATGCAGCCTCTCCTTCGGCCATTTCTTTGAATATCTGCCAGATTACATCTTTGTCCTTATCAAAATGAGAGTCACCATATGCGGCATCGATCAGCCTCCGTCTTTCTTGTATAAAGCCCCCAAGAAGTGTTGGACCAAGCTGGTCCTCGGAATGTCATGGTGGGGGCATTTTTCTTGTAAATCCTTGAATCTCTCCCAAGCTTCATGTATGGACTCGTGGGATCCTTGGGAGAAAATCGAGATGTGGGAACGCATCTGATTCAGACGACTAAGAGGATAGTACTTGTGGAGGAATTCAGACTTTAGTTCCTCCCAGGTTTCCACTACCTTTCTCGAATGATTAATCCAATATAAAGCCTTATCCTAAAAGGATAAAGGAAAGGTAGTCATTGTGACTACACCTAACAGGATGTTAGGGCATTGTGTAGTTTCGCAGATGTGGTCAAACTACTATAGATGGTATACGGTTCCTCGTTCGTGTTCTCGTGGAATGAGGGAATAAGAGACAAGAGCTACGATTTCATTTCGAAGTGTCCGTGAAACCGTTGAATCCGGATGCACTCAGTCATATGACCATTGCCAGGATTATAAGTATATTTTAGTGTAGGCTTGGGAGCCTCTATTCTTTCATATTCATCCCCTCCATGGGGTCCATCTGCATGTACTTCTTATCCTCTTCCTCCTCCTCTTTTGTTCTCTCTATATATCCCTAACTCCAATAGCATCTCTTGGAAGGCAGCCTGAGCTTCGACTTATGTAATCAGCTGTGTCTGGATCGCTTGTATGGAGGTAAGCATTTGAGTGTTCACTTTATTCTGCTCAACTTGGTATGCTTTATCTTTGGGAGCCATCTCTGAATCAGACTTAGAGGAAATGGAATAAAGATCTCTCTACGAACCTGCATGATGAAATCAATCCTGATCAGAATTGAATCTTGCACAAGATGTGGAGAGGTGTTTGAAATCAGGGTCAATTCCAAACATTATTGGATTAGTCAATGTGTATGGAGGAAAATTGATCTCCATCCACAAAGGAGGAATGTCGAGACAAGAGTGATTCCTGTTTATTTGAGATAAAGAAGACGTGGAGTCTTGAGAGTGGTTCGCAAAATCTGAACCGATCTCTCTGGAATTGCCCCCGAATTATTGGAGATGTCAAAGTCGTGGAATCGATGTGGTCCTCACCGGAGTCTATAATAAGCCATCCAAGACCTGGCATTTTGACGAACAAAAGGAGTAGAGATGTGGAATAATCAGCACAGAGATATATCAGAAATAAAATGGAGAGAAAATGAGAAAAGGCTCAAATGAGCAAAGTAAAAGGAATGATACAAAGAAGTGAAAATAAAATGTGCAAGTACATGGGATTGTGATCTTTGACCTAACTATATCCAAAACAAACACCAAAGCAATTGAGTTAACCAACACAACACAGGTGAAACCATGAAGGTTCAGTTATTTATCTTTTCAATTTTATTAATTGTCTCAGGCAGTCTTGTCAATCTTAGTCCTTAGAGCAACCCTTATAATTTGAGTGAGTACTACCAGACAACTGTCATGTATCCCATTACCTTTAACTAGTAGTATGTACATTTTAAAAGTCCTTGACATCGGGTCAGGGCCCTCTACTCAACTAAAGAAATAGAGAGAGGAAGTTGATGTAGCAAATCAAATACTTCCCCCTTGCAGGGTACTCAGATGTGGAACGATGGGAAAGGGACCTACCATTGCAATTCCCTTATGCTCAAGTAATTCAAACTAAATCTGCAAGAAAACCTTTCCCTACTCGATCACACACTAATAGAAGTGTTATTACTTCACAGACCCAGACGATAATCAAGGCAGCCACATATTCGGATTTGGGTTATAATCCTTAAGGTTCGTTCCTCACTTGGTCTATGTGAACATTACGAACTTAATATAATGAAGTCCATTACATATTTTAATTAGGGTCAAAGTTTATTTAGAAGTCCCCTTGTTTTAGTTTTTTTTCACATTTTTTAGTGTTTTTCATTGACAATCTCCTGATGAATTTTCCGATTCTCTAATTATTTAAATCCAATAAAACATGGGGAGAAGTCGGAAAAGTCGATGTGTGTGAATCGATGAATCAATGCATGCAGGGTTAGAAACGCGTACCTTGATCCAATATTATACATGCAAAATGATCTGCACATTAATTGAAAACTAATTTATATGCTATACAAGAAAGAACGGTCCTAAATAGGAATTTTTATTAGCGTGAAGCATCGATTAATTTAACTAAGTCCAAATATAGATGTTTATAGGAACATATGATCTAGTTAGGGTTCGGACCTATAATAATCGGGCTAAGCACAAATAAAAATCCTAAGTCTAAGGGCTCACGCATGGAAGACGTAAAATATAAAAAAATCAAAAAACACAAATCACGGAAAAATAAATAAAAATAAGGAGAAAATAGGGAGAAATAAAATGTGAGAAGGTGATGAAAACACGTAAAACCGCACGAGCCCCCAAGTGAACAATCACTTCGTAAAATAGGCCCAAATAGTTCAAGTGTTCAGATTTTGTCCTATATTATTACAAATTAATAATGAGTTGCTCTCTCTCAAAAATAAAAATAAAAATAAAAATCTACACTAAACTATCGTTATTCTGTTCAGTCTCATGCTTCCTTTATTGATCTCTCCTATTGTCTTGTTCAGAAAAACCGACCTCCGCTTTGTGAGGGTGCACATGTCCTCCTAAGAAGTCATTCCTCGATCCACGAGCCCTCGAAGAAAATTCAAACAAGAGATGTATTGGAATAGTTTACCAAATATAGATACAACAAATAAAGTAGAAAAAGAGATGATATAGCTATGCAACAAAAAGGAACAATCTATACTCCGAGTACCCCACAAACAGTGCCATTTGATTATTCGAGAGACCGGTCTACTAACCTAAGAAGCTGGGACAATAATCGTTGTGACGACCAACTATCAAATAAGCAACAATTAACCCACAATATGATATATAAAAAATATTTAAATGTGAATGTGTGTTAAAATTTATTATAACTCAGATAAATATGTGTATAGGTGTAAGTAGTCTGAGTTGTCGAACAATGGGAGCAAATAGGTATCGGTTATAATTATTAAAATCTATTTCTAAATAATAATAGTTATTTTTTTCTTGCTTTTCTTATTTTTATGTGGGTTTTTAATTATATTTAATTTTTAGGGTTTTTTAATTTTTTATATATTTTTTATATTTTTTATTTTATATTATTTTTATATTTGTAGATTTTCTAATATTTTTTATTTTAAAAAATAAGATATATAATTATAGATAATAATTATATACACTTATAAAAAGTAACTTGTAATAAATTAACTCATAAAAATGAATAAAAACACATTAAAATACTATAAAGTAATAAATATTTTTTATTTTATATCCAACATTTAATAAAATCGTTTAATATTTTTAATTAATTTATTTTTGAATAAAGCTTCAATTTTGTCATGTAGTGTCCTACGTGGACCAATCTAGAGGTGAGGACTGTTGACCTCAGTCAACTGCCTCCCACGAGCTTCTGACTTGTCAGAAGTGTCGAATCCAACCTTTTTCCCCTTTTCCCGCTTCCATTAGAGCTCCTTCGCCCTCAGGCCCTTCACCATTTTTGCTCATTGATCATCCCTAATTCTTGCCTGCCCCTTAGATTCTTCGTACATAGCCATACTTGATCACCATCCCTAGGTGAATAAGGGTCGAAATCCATGTTTATAAATAAACCCCTCTCCTTCCTTCGTGAATTTGGTCCTTTTTTAATTCCTGAAGCCCCCTACCCTCGGTCAAGAGAGTATCCATGTGACAGATGGTGCACCCGTGAGGCGTTGGCGTGGTTGGTGGTGGAGGAGAGGCGACCCACAGTGGAGCTCCGGTCCATCCTGCTCCTTGGTCTTCCCAGCCAGGTTCGAGTTGCGCCTTTACTTTTTCCAGGTAGATTTAGTTCTTGACTCTTGTTTTTCTGCATTTTATTTTGTGTTTTAGTAAGTGATTTAGCTTAGAATAGGTTAGCCACCTTGTCGGATCTCTAGAGCTCCGGCCATTGTTTCTCGCCATCCTTCACCGTTTCTGACCACCATTACCACCCATTACCTTCCCTATCCACTTCTCCACACTCTGAGCCACAAAACCATCTTGACTCCCCTGGGATAAAGCCACCGAGGTCCTCCCACCACCCTCAGACCTCTTCATCACCATCCCCATTTCGCACGATTCCACACCTAATCGTGTTGAGGCAATATGCTCTCGACCCGTTCTTTTCTTTGTGTAGGTTCTAAGTTGAATGGAGCCCTCCTGGGATTGAATCAACCTGTAGGAAGCTTCCCATGAGCCCCGGCGGACTTTGACCTCCCCAGACCTACTCATGAGGTCTTTGGTTATTTTGAAGGTGCCCTCAATTGCGTAAGACCTCCCCGAGCTTGTGGAGCAGCTCAGCATCGAAGAAGGAGCTTGGGGGAGGAAGAAATCAGAGATCGAAGCTCGGAGGCCGGGACCTTCTGGACCTTCTTCTCTTTTCTTCGAGCGATGCAATAGCCGTTGGATGAAGGAGGCGCTCTAGTTTTAATCCCAACTATCCAATCTCTACAACCCTCAACCGTTGATCAAGCATCACGATCAGATCTCAAGCGTCGATCGTCGAAGGGGTATCTCTTGTTGTGTGGCTGCCACGTGTTTATGTGAGATGATCACAACCATTTGTCAACACTCGGATGGGGGTAAATTGTAGATGTAGCCCCCTGCCTTTTTATTTTATTTAGTAGTCCTGTAAATAATTTTTCTAGCATAAACAAATTTGGAAATATTACATAAAGACCCTTGTACATATTTAATATCGCATTTTGATCCAGTCCAGCTTAGCTCATGTGACGTCCCATGTAAGCTAGGAACATTGCACATATGTACTGATGATTTTGTGAGTTGTAAAAATGTCCATGAAGTTTAAATATTAATTGTCTATTTTTGGAAAATTTACACGTTCATCCCTGACTTTGTTTTTAATTACAAATGTGCCCTCGTCGGTACATGTATTTTTGTGCTTGTATTCCACTTATAAAAAATAGTATCCATGCTCCAAAAATTATGCAAAAATGGGATTAGATGCTTTCTAGCATGTACATTTACATACATTTTTATTTTGGTACTTTAAGAATTTATACTATTTATTAGAAATCTAATGAGCATGTTTTTATCCCTGTTTGGCTTCCAAATACCAAAAAAAAAATTTTTTTTAAAATTCCCCCAAAAAATATATTTCTTTTATTATTGTGTTTTATAACTATAGACTAAAAATTCCTAAAAATAGAAAAATAAAAGGATAAAAATTTTAAAAAACCCCAAAATCCAGTAAAAAAGATATAAAATTCCAAAAAACTCCAAAAAAATATTTATTTTTATTTATGAATTTTATTTCTATTATCATCTATTTATTAAATTGATTTGGAGAATTTTGGATTTTGATTGCTTTTTTCAATCTTCAACATCAATTCTACTTATTTATTTAATCCTTGTTTTGGGATGTTTATGTTAATTTTAAAAATACATAAAAGATATAAAAATTCCATAAAAATCACAAAAACATTAGAAAATTATATAAAACCCAGAAAACATTTTATTTCTTGTATTTTGATTATTTTTTGAAGTAGTTATTATTATATTATCCTGCCTTGTATATATAGTTATGTATATTCTTATATTATATATTTAAAAGAAAAGGAAATTGGAAAATTAGAAAATCTAAAAAGAAATAAAAATACAAAATTAAAATCCATAAAAAAATTTAAAAATTAAAAACCCACACAAAAAAGATAAAAAATGGACAAGAGAAAAGGATAAATTTTTTATTTATTTACACAATCTACCGTTTGCTCCCTGAGTTCGACCTCTACATATGCTTACACACTATACACATTTGTTGTAAAGTTATAATAAAATTTAACTTCGAATTTTTTTCTTTACATTGCTATATTCACTTGTGGGTAATTGTTGTCTCATTTTCTTTTTGTGAGTGGTCGCCTCAGTGACAACTTTGTCTTCGCTATTTAATCTAGTGAGGATATTTTTAGACCCTCACCAAAAGCGCTTCAACAAATGGAATCATTTCTGGGGAGTAGCGGCGCATAGATTTTATTTATTAATTTGTCCCTTTACTCTTGTTTATTTTTGTCATTTATTTATTTTTATTTTATTTGATATTATTTGTGACTTGTCTAATCACCCTCTTTGTTTGAGTTCGTTGTGAGGGACCACTACGCGAGGGAGGACTTCTTAGGAGGACCTGTACACCTAAGCAAGGCGGAGCCAGCTTTCTGACCTAGCTGGCAGGAGAGAGAGCATCAAATGAAGACTTGGAGGAATTTTTGAAGACAAACTCTTCATATTTTCCTTTTTATTTTTATTTTTGTTTCATTTTGTAATTAAAAAGTGAGAGAGAGACTTTTATTTGTAATAATTTGGACTATCTGGACACTGTTACTTCACGATGTCCAGTGCTCGAGTGATTGTTCACTTGGGGGCCTCACCGATTTTTGTCGTGTTTTCATTGATTTCTTTTTCTTTGTTTTTCAACTTTATTTTTATTTATTTTGTGTGATTGGGCCCTGGTTCTAGGATTTGCTTGTCGATAGATTAAGGTCCAAAGCCCTAATTATATCTGCATGTACCTATAGATTCATGCTTGGACTTAGTCAAATCTAATTGTTGGCTATTTAGATTTGAGACCATGCGCTGAGAGAAACTCTATACAACGCTTGTAGGATCCTCTATGGCAGCCACCGATGAGCTCCATGTTGGACATGCGAGCCCACGGCGAGCCATTATGCAATAAATGTTATTGCACGTATCATTCCCTGATCAGAAATGAAGAATAAATAATTTGCATAAATGTACCTCTGTACAATTAGGGTTATGTACCATGGCCGTCTTGATAATCATATAGCTATTGATTCATTAAATGAATCATAGAGGCTGGTGTTTGGATGAATATCTAATGAGTTAGATAAAGGTCTCATCAAGCACCGTCAAATGATTATTAAGAGATGATATCCAGCCAGAGTAGGAGATGGCAATCCTTTCTCACATAGGCTGATATCTGACCGACCTCTTGATGCAGGTCCTCTGCATAGGAATACTGATTCAAAGGTGTCAAATTAGTTAAGTCAAAGGGTTGACTTAGCGAGATCGAGATAACCTAAGTCCTATGTTGAATGATGTCACAACATAGGCAAACATCCTCTGACCAGAGACAGATGTGTTACTATATGTCTGAGTGTGTACATTTGGCAGACCAATAGGTTGATTACCTAATCAAGGTCTATACACCGGTGAGATGGTGTGCGTGTAAGGGCATACGATCTCTCAAAGGGATCATACAGGTTCACTTATGAACCGGAAGACATGAGCTCACTCATGAGGTATTGGGACCGATCAAATTCCATGCATGGTCGTCGTGCTTTGGAAGCATGACAAGAATTTGAAGGTATGATATATGCTTTGGGAAAGCATATGATCGATACTAATTCCCAATGACCAAGATTGAGAAACTTGGTGATCAAACCCTGAAGAAGACAGTGTAAAATTGATCTTCATCTTCAGGTTGATCATTGGTCTTCCAGTATGCAGGATGTGCAGGTATTGGGAATACCTGAGGGTGATGTGATCATAAACGATTGTATAAGCATGACGCTTCCAGTCCGAGGGAGTGATGAAACAGCTATGGATTTTAGTGACTCCTCTTAGTAGAGAAGTAACTTGATCTTACTCCAAGTGTTGGACATTGATCTGAATGTGATTCAGATGCAATGAGAAGATAATGTATACAGACTTGATTTAATCAAGCATCTGTGGGAGGTCCGTTAGATCTGGATTTGAGATGATATCTCTACATCCAAGTCACTATACATGGAACAATACAATCGCCCTGTCCTTATCTCCAAGTATCTACGGAGAAGGCACACTATTCTTGAAGGAGTTCAAGAATGATTCCTATGATGAATTTAGTATCCAAGCAAGAAGGTCTAGATAATTAAATGATATTTAATTATCAAGTATAATATGAATAAGATTCATATTGTGAGAAGGATTGTCTAAGATAATTAAACGAGATTTAATTATCAAGTATAATATGAATAAGATTTATATTGAGAGAATGATTGTCTAAGATAATTAAATGAGATTTAATTATCAAGTATAATATGAATAAGATTCATATTGTGAGAATGATTATCCAAGATAATTAAATGAGATTTAATTATCAAGGATAAGCAGATCATGGAAAGTGCTATCCAGAATATCTGTGTATATTATAAATGGGATTTATAATATATCAGAGAGAGAGAAACATGGTAAATAGCATTTGTTAATTATTAATGTGGATTGGATTCACATTAGTTAATTAATTGGAAATGTAATTTACAAATTAGTTTGGGATGTGAATATGATTCACATATTTTTCAATGGCATGATTGAAATATTCACAAATTAATTTGGAATTAATTTGGTGGATATTATTACAATAATGGTTATTACAATTAATTAAGAAATAATGAGATAAAATAAAAGGAGACAAAATACCACCAAATTACAAGGTGGCGTCACCTATGACTTAGTCATAGGTGACTCCCCCTATAATCAAGGGTGGTTTGTTGCCTCTCTTTATTTGTTATCATATTATCTCTTAGTAATTAATTTATGTTAATTAAATTTTTTTGATAATAATTCAACTTATATTTAATTTAATATAAATTAATGTTGTTTGTTTTTAACCAACAACAATCATAGCCGTTGGATGGCTCTTGGATGACAATAGCCGTTGGATCCATATGAGCCATGGATTGAGATCCATTGGATCCCAAACTAGTATATAAGGAGGGCAACCCTAGCCCTTGAAGAGTACAACAAGTAGATGCCTACTCTACTTCTCTCTCTCTCCCTCTCATTCTCGTCCTCTCTCTCTCCCCCTCTCTACAAGGTGTCCGACCACCTTTGTTGAGAAAGAGAGAAGTTCTCGCCTTCACCATCGACTACTCGAGGATCTCCTTCTTCATTGGGGCTGCTTGCTCTAGAGGAAGACGACGGATTTCGTTGGACGAAATCAGGAGATACGAGGCTTGGATCTTCGTCGAGGATCGTGGGAGTCAAGCGTCTCATCATCGCACCCGCAAGTGCTGTCTCTGTGGATCGGACTTGAGACAGGAGGATCTCTTGCTTTAGAGATCTCGTGATCACAACCACGCTTCGAGAGGTATTCCTAATACTTTGTGGTTTGATGAAACGATCCAAGAAATGTTCTTGTGATCATGTGGTTTCATCGTTTATAAAATTTTTTTAAATTCTGCTGCATCTCGCGACTAGTGCGTCTAGTTGCCCTGATCGTATGAGATACGATCGTCATGCTTCCGTGATGCGCTTGAGGATTCTCAATATCCTTCAATGGTATTAGAGTCAGGTTGGAAAAGGTTTTGGATACGATCCGTGAACCTAGGATGACTTGGGTTTTGAAAGGGTTGCGAAAGTTTTATTACAATTCAATTTTCGCACCTCTGTCTAATTGGATTTTTCAGCACTGTTTAAATTGTTTAAACATGAAATATTCAATTGAATTTTGTTCTCCATTAAATAAGGAAATCATAGGATCTGAGGTTACTAAATTTGGATTTAATTTGCTCAAGATATGGCCTTTTGAATATGCATGTAATCACAGTTGCGGGAACTGCAGAACAGAACGTGATTAATTTGTTAATTACGGTTTTGTTGCGCCTCGAAATGCTTGAAATATCATTAGGTTCTGTTGTAAATCAAGGTTGTAATCTTAGTAAACTAATTTTGTGAATTTTGGATTTAAAATGATCAAGATAAGTTAATTTTAGTTATTAGGGGTCACTGCTGGAAATTGACAAACTTGATCATGAACCTTGTGATAGTCATTCAATTATATTGATGAAAATTAACTGTTAATTTTCCGAAATTGATTATTGATAAGTATTTGTGAAATATTTAAAGATGATAATCAATTCCTTGAATAACATTCCACTAACCATAATGATAGGATAGTTGATCTTGATCATTGGTTAATTTGAAATCATCAACAAACATTGTTTGCATAGAAAAACCCTAGGTCATCCTACAATAGTTGTAGGATAACTTTTACATGCAAAACCCTCTTGATTGAATAGGATTGGAGATTTGTTTAGCAAATCTCCTTATAATATAATCAAAATTGTTTTGATGTATATTATATGGTATAATTTCGGTTGAAAGACCGATGAGCATCTCAAAGTACGTGATGATCTATCTGGCATTATCCTTTCCTGAGGTGGATATGGTGTCTAGTTGGAGATCGTTGGGGTAGCGGGTTGCAACGTATGTGGTCTGTCCCACTCTTGCCGGTACTGGCCATGACAGCGGGTAGGGACTCGATAATGTCGGAGAAATCAAAGTGTATTTTTCTAACTATTAAAATTCGAAATAATACATACCTTGAGATTATACCTACTATTCAAGTAAAATTCAAAGTTTATTGATTGATAATAGGATTGATAGTTAATTTAATGTGATTAAATTAATTATATCCTATTAAAGCACTCTATTGTGAATAGATGTGTATTTCCCTTGGAATAATTAATTATGTGAATATGATTCACGATAATTAATTATTTCAATTTGAATAAGAGGTGGATGATCACATAAGTGACATCCATGGTCTCCCGTCAAGGCAAAGAATTTCGTCGCCAAAAGTTGTATATAGGAGATGCCAGTCCGAAGTGACAGATCCTATATACAATTATTTGGACCGGGTTCTTTGCTTCTCGAAAGAGTAAGGCCGTATACGTAGTGACCCCAATATCGGGTCCTCATATTATTGGGGCGATATTGGATTGTGTATAGTGAGTATTAAGCATGTTGATGGTTGGTTAATTTAATGAAGGGTCAACATCACCTTAGGGGTGGTGGGCCCGGGTGTTAAAGACCGAATTGGGGAATGCAAGTTGGACTTGCAAGGAAGAATGTGTTCCCGCTTCTTTTTATCGGAGTCGCAGGTTCTCATATTATTGGGATGTGACAAAGATAGGAAAGGAGATCCCAGATCTTGCTAGAGATATAATGGTAAGAATATCTCTTACATTGAAAGTGATTAAGGGAACAAACTTTCAGTGTTGACAAGGCAAGACAACTTTGATATAAAAATTCCTAAATCAAAGAAAAATATGTATATATATAATATATATATATCCTTATGCAAATTTTCTTATTTTAGATAATTCTTCATAAAACCCACTCAATGTTATACTCAATAATAACCAGTAAAATATCATGGATTGGACTCATGATCCAGATATTATACTTGCAATTGAACACATAATGTATGTGGTTGCAATGTGCAAGTTTCCTCAACATAACGAGGAATGACAATTAAATAAGACAATAAGACATCACCTTAGGGTTTGAATGTCTGTATAGTCTTGATCTTTCATCGAGTGTACTTTGGAAGTGACATGTCGATGATGATCGCAATTGTCAAATAATCCTTATAAAAATCTAAGAAGATGTTCTGGCTTACATATGTGATCTAGACATTTAATCATGAATGACATGGTTCTCTACATTATGCAGAATGGTAGCTCAAAAGAGATGATGTATTCAAAATGTTTGAATACCTACCTGAAACTAAGTCTCTAAGAATTAAGATGTATGTATATATGATGAGTGTCATCATTCTACTATCTATACTCAAGTCATTCATGAAGCTTCATAATAATCATTTTGTATGAATTTAATGAAGCATGTATAAATGTTGAAGTGCTCTTGTATTGAAATCTTTTGAATTCAACATAAGAGATTCTTTATCTTGAACAATGGTTGTTTATAGATGAAGAGAGCACAATGGAAGCATGGGTCGGACCCATGTGAGAAGGAAAATCAAAGAGTTGATTGTACTTCTGTGACTTCCATATGACATCCAAAGAGTTGGATGAATGCCAATACTGCAATAAGTTGATGTGTTGATAGTATGACTATCAAGTCTGTCTAAAATCCTTAGTGAAGGATTCAGATAGAGCATCAGAAGAATCTACATATAATCATTGACTTTGACTTACTTATTTCATAAGATAAAGTCTAATAATTGTATCACAATCTTCTAATGACATTTGCAATTGGTTGCATATATATATATATATATATATATTAGAAGATTAGAAATTTGATCTTAAGGTTTAATAGTCATCTACATGGATATTGATGTAATTATTACAACAATCTCTGTTGGATAGATGGACTTCATATTCTCAGTGGGAGAACCCTTAGTCTTAGAGAATGTCTCTATGACCTAGATATTAGAATACACTCATTGTTTGTTTCTAAATGTTGGAAATAAGCATAAATTCTGAGATAGAACTATCATAAAGAGTTATGATGGATATATTTCAGATAGTAATCTAACATCTAGTGGACTCCACAAAATTAGAAAATTAATGAATGGTTCATTAAGATTTCTAATATTGAAAATCAAAACCTTTATAAGATCAGTAGGAGGATGAAGACCATTTGACAATGATTTGGCATCAAGTTTTAGACATGTGTCTACTGATGAGATCAATAGACTAGTAAGATATGAAACTTTGGAATGTCTAAAATTTCAAATCTTACACTTTTGTGAATATAGTATTCAAAGTAAAATGTCCAATACACCCTTCTCTGGGAATGGTGTTAGATGTCGCGGTATTCAACATCTCACACATATTGATGTATGTGGATCATCTATATCACAATAAACATTATGGATATGTGATATCTATTGACGAGTATGTATGATATGAGATTTCTTATCTTCACCTAAGAAACCTTTGAATTGTTCAAAGTTTTCACAATTTTGGTTTAGAACCAAAGTTAGAAGAAAGATGAAATGAATTTGATCTAACCTAGGTTGCTTGTACTTGTTAGATAAAATTCGAAGAATACCTTATGGAGATATGAATATCATTTCTATCTCAATCCTCCTATTTCTATCTCAATCCTCCTAACACACCTAAACTTAATGGAGTTGTAGGGAGATACAATTGGATCATGTGTGACATGATTTAATCAATGATTAATTTTAGCATAATTATCCCCTAGTTTCCAGGTATATATGTGTAGTAGAGACTACAATATATATCCCTAATAAGGTTCCATGTATGGAAGCTGGAATCTAGCACTTGAGAGTGCTACTTCATTAGGAAAATAAAGGATGGTATTGGATACCTACTTTATGACCCTGAGATTCTTAAAAGATCTCATCTCTGAGAATGTGATTCTTAGAGGATTACTCTCTTGAGAATCAAGACAAAAATGAAGTGTAGGAACTCATTTGATCTTGAGAAGATAATGAGGCTCCTGAAATTAGAAACTAAAAGGACAATCAAAGATGAAACACTAATACCTCTTCAAATGAGTTTGAGGATGTATTCCATGTGTCAGTTAAGTCTGACAGTGATCGAACTTCATGTGATGAATCTCCTGAGTATCATGACATGGAAAGATGGATATTAGCAATAAAAAAATCTAAAGTAGACTTCATATACAAATGTTGTATATGGACGCTCGAGGATCCACCCATAAGGGTTAGACCCATTAAGGTGCAAATAGATCTTCAAGAGAAAGAGGAAACCTGATGAGAAGGTAGAGACCTTCAAAAGCACGGTTCGTAGCCATGAGCTACAAACCGGAAGAGAAGACATTGCTTGAAATGATACTTGCTCTTCGGTAACCATGCTTAAAATCATCAGAATATTGCTAACCTTAGCTGCACAACTTGACTATTGCATCTTCAAGATGTAAGTCAAGATTGCATTCCTCTTAGAATACCTCTCTGAGGATATTCACATGAAGTATCCCCAGGGCTTCATGATTTGGGAAAGTAAGGTGTGAAAGCTAAAGAAATCCATTTATAGACTCAAATAAGCTTTTTGTTGTTGGAACATAAGATTTGATGAAATTATAAATGTTATGATTTCAGATAGAATATTGATGAACCATGCGAAGCTTAGTGGGAGTTCTATTGTGTTCATCATGCTAAATGTAGATAATATCCTAATCATTTGGAATGATATAAGGATGATAATAAATGTTTTATAGACTGGCTATTCCATATCTTGAAATATGATTTCAAGGATGCCTATTAGATCTTAGTTCTGAAGGTGTACAGAAGCAAAGAAAAGAGGGTATTGGGACTGTCACATTTGTAGTACACCTTGGACATGTTCCATTTTTCTTGGAAAATCCAAGAAAGGCTTCCTTCCCTTAAGATTTGGTACTGACCTATCTAAAGGAATAGCACCTCAAAGAGTTGAGGAAGTGAATGCTAGAACTGCTTGCACTTGTGCATTGGTTACGAGAAGCTAAGTGTGTGCTAGATGTGTACAAAAGCCATATATCTTTCATGCTGTGGGAGTAGTAAAGTGTTGCTAATCCTACTATGGAGAGAAAACACATAATTGCAGTAATAACAAAATCTTCATAGATGACAAGATTTTTTTGAGATAGTGATCTCAAAGTCAGATCTTCAAAATCTTAAGACTTTATAGATAGAGATCTAAAAAGGTCTTAACTGCGGATACCTTAAGAGATAGTGATCTCTAGGAATAAGGGTATTCTGATTAGGATTATGGAAATACTGGTTATAATAATAATTTTTTGAGCTGTAGTGTCAAGGACACTATGACTGACAAGATTGAGTATTGGTTGCATAAGATGCAACATTCGCATGGAATGCGGGCACTGTTACTAAGAGATATGCAAGTGCCGTAAAAGGACTTGGCATAGTCTTTCGGGAATAGAGTGACTTATCAGCTTACCTAGCTATTTTCTAAATAGCCTATGATTGTCACATGAGTGTGGGTTTAAATGATTATCCCATTAATGGCTCTTTGGGCTAGTGGGAGATTGTTGGACATGCGAGCCCACGGCGAACCATTATACAATAAATGTTATTGCACGTATCATTCCCTGATCTGAAATGAAGAATAAATAATTTGCATAATAGGTCCCTCTGTACAATTAGGGTTACGTACCATGGCCGTCTTTATAATCATATAGCTGTTGATTCATTAAATGAATCATAGAGACTGGTGTTTGGATGAATATCTAATGAGTTAGATAGAGGTCTCATCAAGCACCGTCAAATGATTATTAAGAGATGATCTCCAATCTGAGTAGGAGATGGCAATCCTTTCTCACATAGGCTGATATCTGACCGACCTCTTGATGCAGGTCCTCTGCATAGGAATAGTGATTCGGAGGTGTCAGATTAGTTAAGTCAAAGGGTTGACTTAGAGAGATCGAGATAACCTAAGTCCTATATTGAATGCTGTCACAGCATAGGCACACATCCTCTGACCAGAGACAGATGTGTTACTATATGTCTGAGTGTTTACATTTGGCAGACCAATATGTTGATGACCTAATCAAGGTCTATACACCGACGAGCTGGTGTGCATGTAAGGGCATATGAGTAATACGATCTCTCAAAGGGATCATACAGGTTCACTTATGAATCAGAAGACATGAGCTCACTCATGAGGTATTGGGGCCGATCAAATTCCATGCATGGTCGTCATGCTTTGGAAGCATGAAAAGAATTTGAAGGTATGATATATGCTTTGGGAAAGCATATGATCGATACCATTTCCCAATGACCAAGATTGAGAAACTTGGTTATCAAACCCTGAAGAAGACAGTGTAAAATTGATCTTCATCTTCAAGTTGATCATTGGTCTTCCAGTATGCAGGATGTGCAGGTATTGGGAATACCTGAGGGTGATGTGATCATAAGTGATTGTATAACCATGACGCTTCCAGTCCGAGGGAGTGATGAAACAGGTGTGGATTTAGTGACTCCTCTCAGTAGAGAAGTAACTTGATCTTAGTCCAAGTGTTGGACATTGATATGAATGTGATTCAGATGCAATGAGAAGATTAAGTATACGGACTTGATTTAATCAAGCATCTGTGGGAGGTTCATTAGATCTGGATTTGAGATGAGATCTCTACAACCAAGTCACTATACGTGGAACAATACAATCGCCTTGTCCTTATCTCCAAGTATCTGCGGAGAAGGCACATTATTCTTGAAGGAATTCAAGAATGATTCCTATGATGAATTTAGTATCCAAGCAAGAAGGTCTAGATAATTAAATGAGATTTAATTATCAAGTATAATATGAATAAGATTCATATTGTGAGAATGATTGTCCAAGATAATTAAATGAGATTTAATTATCAAGTATAATATGAATAAGATTCATATTGTGAGAATGATTGTCCAAGATAATTAAATGAGATTTAATTATCAAGTATAATATGAATAAGATTCATATTGTGAGAATGATTATCCAAGATAATTAAATGAGATTTAATTATCAAGGATAAGCAGATCATGGATAGTGCTATCCAGAATATCTGTGTATATTATAAATGGGATTTATAATATATCAGAGAGAGAGAGAAACATGGTAAATAGCATTTGTTAATTATTAATGTGGATTGGATTCACATAAGTTATATAATTGGAAAAGTAATTTACAAATTAGGCTGGGATGTGAATATGATTCACATATTTTTCAATGGCATGACTGAAATATTCACAAATTAATTTGGAATTAATTTAGTGGATATTATTGCAATAATAGTTATTGCAATTTATTAAGAAATAATGAGATAAAATAAAAGGAGACAAAATACCACCAAATTTCAAGGTGGCGTCACCTATGACTTAGTCATAGGTGACGCCCCCTATAATCAAGGGTGGTTTGTTGCCTCTCTTTATTTGTTATCATATTATCTCTTAATAATTAATTTATGTTAATTAAATTTTGTTGATAATAATTCAACATATATTTAATTTAATATAAATTAATGTTGTTGGTTTTTAACCAACAATAATCATAGCCGCTGGATGGCTCTTGGATGACAATAGTCGTTGGATCCATATGAGCCATGGATTGAGATCCATTGAATCCCAAACTAGTATATAAGGAGGGCAACCCTGGCCCTTGAAGAGTACATCAAGTACATCAAGTAGATGCCTACTCTACTTCTCTCTCCCTCTCATTCTCGTCCTCTCTCTCTCCCTCTCTACAAGGTGGCCGGCAACCTTGGTTGAGAAAGAGAGAAGTTCTCCCCTTCACCATCGATTACTCGAGGATCTCCTTCTTCATTGGGGCTGCTTGCTCTAGAGGAAGATGACGGATTTTGTTGGACGAAATCAGGAGATTCGAGGCTTGGATCTTCGTCGAGGATTGCGGGAGTCGAGCATCTCATCATCGCTCCTTCAAGTGTTCTCTCCGTGGATCGGACTTGAGACAGGAGGATCTCTTGCTTTAGAGATCTCGTGATCGCAACCACGCTTCGAGAGGTATTCCTAATATTTTGTGGTTTGATGAAACGATCCAAGAAATGTTCTTGTGATCATGTGGTTTCATCGTTTATAAAATTTTTTAAATTCCGTTGCATCTCACGACTAGTGTGACTAGTCGCCCCGATCGTATGAGATACGATCGTCACGCTTCCGTGATGCACTTGGGGATTCTCAATATCCTTCTCTTCCAAGATCGGACTTAAGTCTCATAACTAGATAGTTAGCATCTGGTGCTTCACGATAATATCATATTCTATTCTAGGGCGATTTCATCATGCTTGCAGTTCATGTAGTGTAGCTTTTAATTCTGTTGCATCCCGCATGGAGAGAGTTGGGAAGCATTGTAAGTCTTCTGACTATGCATGCATCATCGATTCCCGACTGGCATTGCTTTTCCGACCTGCTCTCTCTGATTTTGATCACCTAGGATGTTAATGGAAGTGGAAAGTCGTTAGGCGGTTGCATTAAAAATACTAGAAAAATGTGATGACCAAAAATAAAAGTGGGACTTCTAACTCTAGCTGATTCCTAAAATAAATGTAATGGATTCATTGTCTTGGAGAGATCAACCCCCTCATTGTCTTTTGCACTTTATATGTGATACGTACACACTAAGGATTAGTGCCCCAATATCAGGCCTATCTACGTGTTTGTACAACTATTTTGAAGCTCACCTAACTCTAAAATAGAAAAGATAATGATGGACATCTTTGGTCTTCACTGTGTTGAGTAGGCGAACATGGAGATTCCTTTGTACATTGATTGTGATTTTGGGTCCATTTACGTTCATCACTCTTTGAATTTGTAGATCCATGAGTTTTTAAGTTTCTTTTATTGAGTCCATCTCCCATTCTTTGTCTATATTATTGTCTTCTTTATTGAGTCGTGATATCGGGTCTTGAACTTCACTTCAGTAGTCAGATTTTGCGGCTTCTCCTTGCCCATATCACCCTATCTCTGGTCCGGTTCAAGACGAATCTCTTCTTGGACCACAATTTTGTCTTAATTTCGCAATTCTCACCCACCCTCCTCATTCCCTATAGTATCATCCCTTCTTTCACCCGAGAATGTTGTGCTATTAGATGAGGCCCCCATCAAGGTTTTGATTGTAGGAATTACTTGAGAAAATCATGCAGATTTGAGGATATTGAGATTGGTGTTCTATAGTTGGTGGATCTGAAGTTGATATGTGCATAAATATTATTGAGGATTCTGATTTTGGTATGATTAAATGTGTGATTCTTTATTGAGGATTTACTCTCACACACCAGATTGAGGATGTGACCCATTTCTGATTATTTGAGGATGTGACTTCTAGCTAGTTCCACATGTCTTTATTCAGACATTTGATGTACTATCTTTGTATGTGCTTCAAGGAGATGATATTGGAAACCACCTGATTTCACTCGTCTTATTGACTGATGCATCTTCCATCTCCTGAATCTCCTATACCCATTTAACACTTAGAGAATCTCCATCTAACATCTTGATCCATCGCGAGTGATTTGGTTGATTTGAGGGACTGCATTGCGATTTCCCTTATGATTTCTTATCCCTCCCATAGCCTTATGCCCTCCTACTGGAGATTGATTGATTATCTTGAGGACTAAGACTTGATGCAAGCATTAACATGATTTTCATTGACTTAGTTTCCATTACTCCTCGAGGACTATCTGCGGGAGACTATAACATTTTCTTTACGACCGGTTTCACTCACTGGTTGTGCTTCCATCTTAATGGGATACAAAATCGAATCATCTGATATGAGCTACCAGTCTCACTATCTGATTGTGTGTATGATCTATCGGAGCATGAGACCGCTTATCTTAGTTGTTTGGACTCCTTTAATCTTCTCTCCTTGACGGTCCTTGCAAGGATGAGTTACTTTCTTCCGATTATTCCCTGCCTAATTCACAGTACTCTCTGATGGTTATCTGCAAGAGACTGTGACATCTTCGAGGTATGTTGGTCTCTTCTATTAGGTAGTTGATTTATCACCTACTGAGATCGCTTTTTCTGATCCGTCTGATGGATCTGACTCCTTTGAGTATGCTCTCATTGACGACCCTCGCAAGGATGAGTTCAGTTTGATTATTCATTGCTTAGTATGTATCATTCCCCAAGGGTTATCTGCGGGAGGATACATGATAACACAATAATTCTGCGAGGGTCACAATAATAATATATATAGTGTCGCTGAGGCGACCGCTCGCAGAACACCCTGTTGATCAGCAATTAACCCACAATAAAAGAATGAATAAATTAAGTCCAAAAAATGTGAATTAATATTTATTTCTCTACCACAAAATGTACAGTAACTAAGCATGTAGAGGTCGAACCACAGAGAGCAATACAAAAAAATGCAACAGCCTATGATGTACATGTACCACAGAGTCATCCTTGTGTGAAGCCTATTTTTGTGGGTTTTTATCTTTTTATTTATTTTTATTTTTTTTGCTTTTATTTTAATAATAGAGTTATGTAATATATATAATTTATAGAATATAAATATATAAAGATATATATATATCCCTAGAGGGTAGGTATATATCATATAATACATACATTAGATATATATATATAATTTAATTTTTTTTATTTTAATTTTAGAATTTTATATATATTAATAGTTATATAGATATATAGATAGGTATACATTTTTTTTCAATAGGGGAATACATATATAAAGGGGAGAGAGGAGTGATACAATATTTCTAAAAATATATAAAATTACTCAAAAATACAAAAATAAAATCTTTTTGGCATTTTCATGATTTTTTACTGTTTTTGTGATTTTTGGGCATTTTCAACAGATGTTTGGTATTTTTAAATAACAAAATAAGGGAAAACAGGGATTAAGCTACTGGCTGGGGATAAATGGAAATTAAAAATATAAAACAGCCATAAAATTTTTCCCAACTATTTTAGAAGAAAGAGGATAAAATATAGAAGATCTAGAAATTGGGTTTGCAATTTTTGGGGTTTTCTAGAATTTTTTATATTTTTTTGAAGTTTTTGGGTATTTTTGGATTTTTAAGGTTTTTCTTTTGAGATTTTTAATGATTTTTGGATTGACACTAAAACATGACATTTTTTTTATTTTAATTTTAGAATTTTATATATATTAATAGTTATATAGATATATAGATAGGTATACATTTTTTTTCAATAGGGGAATATATATATAAAGGGGAGAGAGGAGTGATACAATATTTCTAAAAATATATAAAATTACTCAAAAATACAGAAATAAAATCTTTTTGGTTTTTTCATGATTTTTTACTGTTTTTGTGATTTTTGGGCATTTTTCAACAGATGTTTGGTATTTTTAAATAACAAAATAAGGGAAAACAGGGATTAAGCTACTGGCTGGGGATAAAATGGAAATTAAAAATATAAAGCAGCCATAAAATTTTTCCCAACTATTTTAGAAGAAAGAGGATAAAATATAGAAGATCCAGAAATTGGGTTTGCAATTTTTGGGGTTTTCTAGAATTTTTTATATTTTTTTTGACGTTTTTGGGTATTTTTGGATTTTTAAGGTTTTTCTTTTGAGATTTTTAATGATTTTTGGATTGACACTAAAACATGACAAGATAGACCATAGGTAATTTTTGTGGAATTTTTCGAGGCGGTTTAACATTTTTTTGGTATTTTATAGGTTAGACAATAAATAAAATGCATGTTTTTGATTTTTAATAAATGCAAAAATGCAACAAATTAAAATCTAAAAATATGGCGTGCAAGAGTAAGCTAACAGGAGCTTATATCCATTTTTGCAAAATTTTCCAAGTTAATATGAGGCATAAAATAAATGGACAAAGCATACAAAAATTGAACAGCCTGGTAGGGGTATTTTTGCAAATAAAATAATGTCCAGGGCTTCTATGCAAAAACACCAAAGTTATAACACGTGCTCTATAATTTTAAGGGGCAAAAAGAAATACAGAACCCGCTAGGGGCCCTCGCGCAAAATACCCAGCACGTGGGACTACACGTGCTCCGCACCCACAGGGACCAAACGTAATTTCCAAAAGTCCAGGGTCCTTAATACAAATTTTCACAAAAATATTACACGGGAAATTTTATTTTATGGACTAAAGGCGAATTTACAAACTTACAGGGGTGCTTGTGCAATTTCGCCACCTCACGTGGGGGTACACGTGAGGTGACGTGGATGGGACCTTAAAGCAATTTCATGAAAATACAGGGGGGGTCCATGCAAAATACTTACGCTAAAATAAACTTTAACTTTTTTATTTACAGGGGTAAATAATAAATACAAAAAGGGCTGGGGTAAAATAAGAAATTTACCCCTTATTTAGGCACTGGCGGACGACGATGAGGGCTTCACTGAGACACGCGTCGCCTATCCGACTGTGGGTACCGTTTCACCGATGAACGTGTGAGATTAGATGCGCCTCGCATCTGACGGTCGGTGCAGGTATTCATCGGACGACTCTCGTGCAATCTGGGACGCGCCTCCTGATCGGACGACGATGGGAGCATCTGGAGGAACAGGGAAGCAGCCCGCCGCCGGCGAGCTTCGATCGTGGAGCGTGGGCTCCTCCGGGCATCTCCCTCGCCTCTGAGATGGTCTGAATGTAGCTGGAGGTCTTCTGCGTCTGCTGATGGTCTCGCCATGGCTCCTGGAGGTCCCAAGCGCTCGGACGAGGTCGATAAAGGTTGGACCCTCCAGGAGCCTCTTCCTGGTTCGATTCGAGCCCAGATGGGTTTCTTTCTTCGTTTGACCTGCATAGGAAGAATCGGGGGAGCGAGGGCTTCCTCCTCGACCCCGGGTTTTGAAGCTCTACAGCAAGATGAGGTGTGGCGGAGGAGCTCCGGCGAAAGGCGGAGGTGGAGCTCCGATTCGCCAAGACCAGAGGTCCTGGGTTGAACGAAGATGTGCGATCGATGGAGAATACGATGGAATGAAATGGGAGGCGAAAGGCGGTCGAAGACGGTTGATGGCACAGTTAAGAAGTCGCCGGAGCTGAGCTCCGGCGAACTTCGATTTTTGGATTTTACGCTACTCTGATTAACTAAACACTAAATTAACTACGGGAATCAAAAGATAACATTAAAACCTAACTAAAATGCAATAAAGGAGCAACTCTTATACCTGGGGGCCACCAAGGAGCAGGACGGACGCCGGAGCTCCGCCGCATCAAAATTGTCCCTCCTCCGGCCAATTCGAGGTGCTGGAGCACTCCCCCTGTCACGAGGAACGTCCCAGGATCGAAATCAAGGCGTTTTGGGTGGATGAAATTGGCCAAATTTGAGGAAGGGAGCGGAGCTTCTTATTTATAGACAATGGCATGGAGACTTATTGACCGGCGATTATTGCTTAATCCAACGAGTATCGGGTGGATCTAAGATAACAGCGGGTATCAGTAATCATCAGAGATTATTTCTTGTGAAGAAAGCGAGCTCGATCGATGGAAGAGATGGCCGTAAAAAAGGGAAGAAATCCGGGGAAATGATAGTTCAGAGGCGCCAGGTCCCGGATGGGACAGTTGATCGGGCGGTCAACAAGGGCTGGCGCCCCATTGGTCCACGTTGGCCGCAAGAAGACAAAATAGGAAACTTTACTCAAAATTGATTTATTTAACCTAGTAGATGATTTTATTATTTTTTTCCTTATAAAATAAAAAATGTGTATTATTTCATGTAGTATTTATTTACGATTTTTATTTAATTTTTTGAAGTGTTTTATTACGGGTTTATTTTAATAATGTATTTATAAGTATGTTTATATGTATTTATTTTTATTTTGTTTATTTTTATTTTATTATTTTATTTTATTATTTTATAAATTTATACTTGTTTTTATGAGTATAAATATATTTTTATTTAATTTTTATGAGTTTATTTACATTTTTAAATAAATAGGTACATGTATATGTAGTTATACTTATAGGTATTTTACCTATATATTATGTATACTTTATTTATTTTAATGTATTTTCTTGGTTTTTATTTTGGATTTGTATTTTTAATATATTATGTATAATATGCACAACATTATAAAAATATGAGAAAGAAAATAATTAAAGAATGTTTTCCCTTTTTCTTTATGTAAATATTGGATCATAGGTATTTTGCCTATTATCTTGTATTTACTTATTTTATTTTGTAAATCCCCTTAATTTTTATTCTAATTTCAGTATGTTCATGTATTATATACATTATTTACAAAATTCTAAAAATATAATTTGCTAAAAATATTGGGCAATGAATATATTGAATATTTTAATCAGGCAGGTTGCACAATGAAGGCCAAAAAACTAACTTTTGCAGATGGACTCCAAAAATTATGAAACCAATTTTATTAAATAGTTATTGTAAAGCTATATACAATTAAAGGTGAGTTTGGGTGATTTGGAGTTTTTATTTACAGGATATGGGTCTGTGAAGTTGAGATTTTGGCTTTTTATTCTGTGTATAAATGTACACTGAGTATTATTTTTACACAAACTCAATTTTATATTTTTATTGACATTATTATCTACAACATTCATGAACAAAGTTTCTTTATTTGATGAATAAATAATTATGTACATAAATAGGTGTCAAAAATGCATAAATAAATGCATGAATAAACGAGGTATTTATTATACACTGGCCCTTATCTCCCCCTACTTTATTCCTTGTCGACCAATTCCATGCTGGCCTTGGTCTCGGGGTTAGGGTCATAAACTATTTGCAATATTTTACTCCTTTTTCTTTTCTTCTCTTTATTCTATAATTTTGGCATTAAACACCTTATTTAATGTGTAATTAATACAATGATTCATGAATGCTATTATGCACAAATTGGTGCTCTTTACATGCATTTGCTGGGGTTTTTGAGGCCAAAATGATAGAATAAAGGTGATGAAATGGAGATTCATCACCCCCCTATACTTGCCTTTGCTAGTCCCTAGCAAACAATTATGCAATAAGTACAAAAAGAATAAAGAAAAGAAAAAGGAGAATTAAAGAAGGATAGAGTGAATAAGGATGCTTTCAGTGCCCTGCATGTCTTTATAGAATCTGAATTTGGAGCTCCTGTCAGACCTTGGGTGTAGATGTGTGTGGAACCTAAACGGGAACCAGTTTTAAAACACAACAACCTTCGAGAACCACAGAACTCGGTTCAACCCATCTCAATAGCCTGGTCAGAACTGGTCTACATCATACGCAAACCCTTATAACTATGAAACTGACTTGTACGGTGTAAGTGATGGTGGCTCTCCCCAATTGAAATGATAAAGGAACTGACTTCTCCAGAATGACAACCCAATGATTCCCCAATCCAACAGCTCTTTCCTCGAGGAGCAGGGTATTCCCTTCTAAGTTCAAGTGGCAACCAACTCAAGAGGAGGGGGTGAAGAGAAGAATGGACGGTAGCCAGTGTAGCTACCTATCCTAGGATGCAAGACCAGTGTAGTCAAGTCATCCAGCTGCAGGCTTACACATTTGACTTTGGAACTCAAGCTTGCTTATTGGCTTTACAACATATGTACATACTTTGCAGGCATTTTGTTTTTGTACAGGCCTGGCCATTTTTTTTTCATTTTTTTCAACGTACTATTCACAGCAGCATTTACATAAGGAGTTTTTCCTCTTGAGCCAGTAGACTATCCCTCTTTTGAAGCTTTATCGTAACCCACAATCTCCTGTCTTTAGACCTCATGGCTATTGGACCAGGTTTGGGTGCACTTCCCTCCCTAGACGAGGACGAATGTTTCCACCCGTGTGCGTCTCAGACTGGCAAGTACAACCCTCTCACCACTCCAACTGAATTGAGCCAAGTGAAAGGTGCAAGTGTCCAAGTTAGGTCACAGTCGGCAAGAGTCATACGTGTGTCTCGAAAAGTTCTAGTTAGTCCACTGAGGTGACTTGAACCCAGCCCTTATTTCTCATAGAATTAAGTCTGAATAAACCTGAGGTACCTTAAACCTAGTTCCCGTAAGGTTTCAGTGCAGTTAGGTGCGGTAAGGTCTAACCAAGCTCCAATTAGAGACTTTATTAGACTGATTCAGTCATCAAGCTCACTCAAAAAGAATATGAATGGTATGCTCATGCTATGCACAATGAATGATGCAATTTTTTCACAAAGAATTTAAAAGAATCAAATATGTTTTTACAAAAAGAATTTTTGCAAATAAGAAACTTGACATATACAAAAAGTACATGCAATTATTTACATGGGCGTGCCGCTTATTTACAAAATGTATGGATTTATAAATACTTTACAGGTTTTACTGAAGTAGTTTATTTAGGTTGTCCAGAAAGAATTTTATGCATTTTATTTCTGATTTACAAGTATTTGTAATAGTGCTCTTATTCTTCAGATCTAGTTTTGAAAATAATTTTGCAAACTATAGTGCACGATAATTTTTGCAATCATTTACACCCATTTGAAAACTATTTTTGCAAAGATTTTTTACACTATATATACATTTTTCACAAAAATTTTGACGAACATTTTTCAAAACATTTGCACATAGGTTTTTCAAATCCTTTCTTTTACACAAAGAGAGAGTTTTTCACACAAAACATTTTCACACAGGTTGAAAACATTTCACAGCAAAATTTTCAAAACAGGTCACACTATTTTTCAAATCATACTGTATAGGTATCTAACCTGATTTATTAATCAGTATATACAAAAGAAGAAAAACTGTATTTGATATACAATATGGTTTTGGTTCTTATAAGCTTTATTTTCGAATGAGAGATTCTTGTGCGTACTCCTCAAACTTATTCGAGAATCTTTTTCAAAAGAATTTTGAAAACTATAGTCCAAAATAATTTTACAAACATGTACACGTATTTGAAAATGATTTTACCAAGGTTATTCACACAGAATAGATAGATTTTTCAAAACTATTTGACACTCAATTTTTACAATCATTTGCACACTATTTTTCACACATTTTTATTTCACTCAAAAAATAATAAATTTTACACACAAAACTCATTTTTCAAAGGTTGAATACTTGTACACACTATTTTTCAAGCAATTTTCACAAGATTTTTCAAAGAAACATTTTGCAGAAAACGCTTTTCCTGACTTAATAATCAGTACAAGTAAAGAGTCTGAGGAGCTCACAATCATCTTTTATTATTATAGAACTACTTTTTATATTGTATTTTATACTGAGGTGATATTTTATTTTTCAGTATGAGTTATGGCTTATAGTATATACATGGTATATACGACCCCCCTATACTTAGCTTGAGCTATGTCCTCATAGATCAAAGAGAAAAGCGAAGACGTAACTCGTACTGAGTATAGACAAGTCGAAAGAAAATAAGAATGAGAAATGAATGAATGAGAAGTTGATCGTCCCCCCTATACTTAGGATCAAATAATCCTAAGTATAGCAGACTGTACAAAAAGCAGGGAGGGTCAAGGGTGGGAATACACAGATCGTACTCAAATTGTCTCCCCCTATACTTAGGGTAAGATACTCCTAAGTATAGACATGAAGAGGAGACAATGTAGAGGATCGGAATGAAATGAAAAACTCAGGGTGCACATCCCCCCTATACTTAGGACAAAGTACGTCCTAAGTATAGAAAATTGTCTACAAGGGCGGCACCTTTTTTGATACAAAGAGAAAATAGGAAAAGAAAAGAAGAAAAGAAGAAAAGAGGAAAATAAAAAAACAGTGGTTGGAGTACATCGTCTGAATCTTCTGATGCTGCAGCAGTTGTGGAAATGTCTTCGTGGTGCACTAGCTGAATGGAGTCAACAACGGCCAAGAATGCATCTGGTTCTAGGTAAGGCTTCAGGAGTTGGCCGTTGACGACGAAGGGTTGTGCGTCAGGGGACAATTCTGATATGGCAATACTTCCATTGTCGCGCACTTCACTAACTCGAAATGGCCCTGTCCACTTACTCTTCAATTTGCCTGGGAATATCCGCAACTTTGCATCAAATAACCACACTTTCTGTCCAATATCAAAGGTCTTTCGTCTGATATGCCGGTCATGCCAGCATTTCGCCTTCTCTTTGTACATCAAGGTATTATCGTATGCATAGTCTCAGAATTCCAAGAGCCTGTTCAGATCATCTTTTCTCTTCTGACCACTTTTGCGTGAGTCCAAATTGCAACTGTTAACTGCCCATAAAGATTTGTGGATTAATTCAACTAGCAGATGGCACGGCTTCCCATATACAAGACGATAGGGCGACATGCCCAAGGGAGACTTGTAGGCGGTTCGGTAAGCCCATAGGACCGAGTCCAAGAGTTGAGACCAGTCCTTTCTGTTTGGCCTAACAAGTTTCTGCAGGATAGTCTTGATTTCTCTGTTTGATAACTCTGTCATGCCATTGATCTGAGGATGGTAAGGAGACGCGACACGATGATCGATGTCGTACTCCTTCGTTAACTTCTTGACCTCTTTGTTAATGAAGTGGCTACCCCCGTATGATATGAGTATTTTCGGTATCCCGAACCGTGAAATGATGTTCTTCTTCAGGAACTGGCATACTGTTCGGTTGTCGGCGGCTCGAGCGGGGATAGCTTCAACCCAACGACTCACGTAATCGACGGCAAGAAGGATGTGCTCAAAACCTTGACTGTTAGGGAAAGGTCCCATGAAGTCAATGCCCCATGCATCGAAAACATCTGCTATCTGAATGATTTTCAGGGGCATTGAATCTTTGGCAGTAAGTGTACCTTTCAATCTCTGACAGTCAATGCATCTTTCGACAAACTCTGCTGCATCCTTAAATAATGTGGGCCACCAGAAGCCACACTGAAGTACTTTTGCTGCCGTACGGTCTCCAGAGTGATGTCCACCAGATCCGAGCGAGTGACAATGCTCGAGGACACTAGATTGCTCCTTCTGCGGGATGCACTTGCGCCAAATGCAATCCGCTCCTTCCCTGAATAAAAGAGGATCCTCCCATTGGTAGAACCGGATGGTAGACATGAATTTGTTCTTCTGATTCTTCGTCCAATCCGACGGCGTTACCCCAGGGGCGAGGTAGTTGACTATATCTGCATACCAAGGAAGAGAATCCACTGCTAAGATGGCTTCGTCAGGAAAGGTTTCTGTGATGGGTGCACTGTTCAGAGGAGACTCGTGCTACTCAATTCTGGAGAGATGATCTGCTACAACATTCTGAACTCCAGGCTTGTCCTTGATTTCCAGATCAAATTCCTGGAGGAGAAGGATCCAACGAATCAGTCTCAGCTTGGCATCCTTCTTCTACTGTAGGTAACGGATAGCAGAGTGGTCTGTAAAAATTCTGACTTTTGATCCCAACAAATAGGATCTGAACTTCTCAAGGGTGAAAACCACAGCCAGCAATTCTTTCTCTGTCACTGTATAATTTCTCTGTGCTTCATCTAATGTTCTGCTGGCATAGTGAATGGCATAGGGCGCTTTGTCTTTCCTCTGCCCAAGAACAGCCCCGACTGCAAAGTCTAATGCATCGGTCATGATCTCAAAGGGAAGAGTCCAGTCAGGCGGCTGTAATATTGGAGCCTGAGTAATAAGCTCCTTCAACTGATTGAAAGCAAGGAGAACCTGCTGATCAACAATGAACTCAGTTTCCTTGCACAAAAGTTCTGTCAGAGGTCGGGCAATGCGGCTGAAATCCTTGATGAATTGTCTGTAGAATCCCACATGCCCCAGGAATGACCTCACATTCTTCACTGACTGAGGTGGCTGGAGATTTGAAATAACATCCACCTTTGCTGGGTCGACTTCCATGCCACGTTTGGAAACGACGTGGCCCAGCACAATGCCTTCAGTGACCATAAAGTGGCTCTTTTCCCATGAAAGCACTAAATTGACTTCTCGGCACTTCTGAAGCACTCTGTCTAGGTGCTCAAGACAAGAATCGAAACTATCACCATAGACAGAGAAGTCGTCCATGAATGCCTACCATCTCGGCGAAGACTACTAACATGCATCTTTGGAAGGTTGCAGGTGCATTGCATAATCCAAAGGGCATTCTCTTGAAGGCGTAGGTGCTGAACGGGCAAGTGAAGGTAGTCTTCTCTTGGTCTTCAGGAGCGATCGCCACTTGGTTGTACCCGGAATACCCATCCAAAAAGCAGAAGAACTCCTTGCCTGCGAGTCTTTCCAGAACTTGATCAATGAATGGCAAGGGAAAGTGGTCCTTCTTAGTTGCTGCATTAAGACGGCGGTTGTCAACACACACCCGCCAGGATGTTGGTACCGAGTGGAAATTTCCTCTCCTTTGTCATTTGTAACCACGGTAAGCCCTGATTTCTTTGGAACCACATGCAGTGGGCTTACCCATTTGGAGTCGGAGATGGGATAGATAAAGCCTGCGTCACACCATTTCATTATTTCTTTCATGACGACGTCCCGAAGGTTAGGGTTCAGCCTTCTTTGGAATTCACGGGACGGCTTGGCATCTTCTTCTAGATAGATGTGGTGTGAACACAAGGCTGGATTTATCCCTCGGAGATCTGATACGCTCCAACCAAGTGCCTTGCGGTTCTTTTCTAGAACCTCGAGAAGGCGAGATTCCTGATTCGGATTCAGTCTGCTGCTGATGATAACCGGATACGTTTGTTCTTCACCCGCAAGGAAAGCATACTTCAGGCCTGCAGGAAGTGGCTTGAGTTCTGGTTTCGACCTGTCCACTTTATCTGTCACTTTAGATACTATGCTGGTCGTGGGATGTACTTCCTTGAAGCTGCTACCATCCTCATCATTTTGTTGAGATCCTGGTGATGTGCGGAACGGTTCTACGCTAAGCTGATCGTGTTCGGTCTGGAGTGACTGCTCGAAGAGATGCGCCTGCATCTGAGAATCTATCTCCCAAAATCATCAGAGCCAAGGTTGACTGTGCTTTCCAAGTCCTCCTCGAGTGTGAGGATTTCTCGGGTCCAAGAATCGTCCAGTGACAAGAATGAATCTCTGATCTCTACAATAAAGTCACAGTCTGCTTCGCATGCTGGCTGGCTCTCATCAGTCGTGGCATTCGGCTCTCTATTCATGTGGATGGTGATTTGCTTGTCATTCGAGCTAAAGGTAATCTTGCCAGACCCGTAATCAACCACGGCACCTGAAGTACGCAGAAATGGTTGGCCAAGGATGATAGGGGTCTGGAGTAGAGGTGCAGGTGAGTCCATTTCAAGGACTACAAAATCGGCTGGGAATTGCATCTCCTGCACATTAACTACGACATCTTCCGAAAGACCTCGGGGTCGCTTGACGGATCGGTCAGCGAACTGAAGGATCATGTGTGTCTGCTTGAGCGGACCCAGCCCGAATTCTTGCATTATGGATGAGGACAGAAGGTTGATGGAAGATCCACTGTCAAGAAGAGTGCGCTCGAAGACCTGGTCAAAAATCTCACAACTGATCAGGGGTGCTCCTGTATCTTGCTTCTTCAATGGGAGGTTGCTGATGGCAGCAACGGTGGCCATGGAGAGAACATGCTTTTCTACTTCTCAGCGTATGTTTTCTTGCGCTGGGCGACGCCTATTAGTACATGCCTCCTTTAGTCCTTTCTTTACAGCTGGCATGTACTCCATGGCCTTCAACAAAGGAATCTCAACAGTCAACTTATCTAAAATTTCCACAACTCCTGGATCAGACAATGCCTTTTTTCATTTTGCAATTTTTTTGGATTTTTCTATTGCATGAGGAAAAGGAATATGTACATCACTGGCAGGAAAATTAGAGTTCTTATTTACATCAAAATCATCTCCCATCAAATGTTGTACATCCGGACCACAAAAAGGAGTACAATCTGTATCTTGGCACACTGGTGCTGCAGGACGATCAAAAAGTGTAGTGTCTGCTCCGTCGGCTGGCGAGGGATCGACTGCTGCTGGCGGGTCCTCCAATGCTGGCGCGGCTTTGCTTCGGCTGCAAGCTTCTTTTTTTTGTTTTTGCTTTCGCTGATTTTTTTGTATTTTCGGCTGGGACTGATGCTGGAAATGCACGACGGCTGGATTGGCTTCTCCTTCTTCTTCCTCCTCACCCGCCCCTGTAGCGGGCACGACTGATGCGGAAGATGACGTATCCACCTGTTTCTTTATTCACCCCAATCTTTGTAGCAGGCAGAGGCAAGGCCCTACCGCTCCTGAGAGTAACAGCATTAGAATACACAGTAATATCATTTTCTGACACGGACAAGACATTACATTTTACCTTCTCTTTCTTCTTGAAATTATTGGGGTTGGCTTCGACCTGAGCCGGAATGGTGGTTCGAGTGGTGATCAGGTCGTCAAGACGCTTGGTCATTTCTGCTAGCCCTTTGACAAGCTGGGCCAGACAATCCATGGTAGGGTTTGTATGGGGTACTTCAGTGGTTTCAGCGTGCAGACCACGCTGCTGTTGCATAGATGGGTGTGGAGGTTGTTGCTGGTGGTGCTGGGGTGGTGCAGGAAGTTGAAGTTGTTGATACGAGGGAGGAGGATACTGCTGATATTGCTGAGAAGGAGCAGCCGCATACTGGTGTACGGCTGTGGATGGCGGTACTGCGGCTGCTGGTACGGCTGATTCCGCCTCCATTGATTTGAATACTGGGGAGGCCGATGGTACTGCTGGTTAGGCTGAGAGGACTGTCCAAAGCGGCCACCCTGAGGTTGGTGGTATTGCCGGTTGGCAAGTTGCTGACCCTGGGGTTGTCCCATAGGACGGGTCGGCTGTGCATCATTGGTCCATACCCCGTTCACTTTCTGAATCAGGGGTGGTGGTGGGAAAACTGGATCAGGTCCTGAAATAAACTCTGGCTGGTACACAACCATCTACTGCTACGGCTGGCCCTGGTCGGGCGCCTGCACGTAGTATACATGCTGGACTGCCGGTGGCTGCTGGCTCGGCTGAGGCTGATGCTGCGGTTGTTGCTCGTCCTTCTTCTCAGCTGGAGCTTCGGATGGTGTCACCGACTGAACAGAGTTGATGGTACCCACCAACAGTTCAAGGTACTTGTTGATCTGATCAAGCTTGTCTAAGTTCTAGGTCCTCTTCTTGATCACAGCGAGTTTCTCCAGATCCTGTGATCGCTTTTCGATGATATCAACTTTCGAGAGATGGCCCCTGATGATACTGAGGTTGGAGCTCTCATCTCTCTCTGCCTCCTTAAACGCTGCCATGTGTACTTGCTTCTGGAGGATCTGGGGCTGCTTCTGATATGCCTTGGATGAAGAGAGGGCAGCCTCTCCTTCGACCATTTCTTCAAATATCTGCCAGACTACATCTTCATCCTTATTAAAATGTGAGCCCCCACATGCTGCGTCAACGAGCCTTTGGCTTTCAATGTTCAGTCCCCCAAAGAAGTGTTGGACCAAGCTGGTCTTCGGAATCTCATGATAGGGACACTTCTCCTGCAGGTCAGTGAATCGCTCCCAGGCTTCGTGTACTGACTCATGGGGTCCTTGGGAGAAATTACTGATACGGGCTCGCATCTGGTTGAGCCGACCGAGAGGGTAATATTTGTGCAGAAAGGCTGACTTCAGCTCCTCCCAGGTCGTCACAACCTTCCCCAGATGGTTGACCCAATAGAGGGCCTTGTCTTGTAGGCTAATGGGGAACGCCATCATCTTGACAATGTCCAGAGGGACATTGGGATAGTGAGTAGTACAGCAAATACGGGAGAATTGCTGCAGGTGAATGTACGGCTCTTCATTGGTATTTCCATGGAATGCAGGGAGAAGAGCGATGAACTGGGGCTTCAGCTCAAAGTGAGCGTGTACCGGTGGATGAGAATCCACTCGGTCATCTGGCTGTCTCCCGGATTTTATGTTTCTTTAAGTGTAGGCTTGGGTGGTGGCGGGAATTCAGGTTCATCATCAGGACCACCACCTCCACCTCCACCTCCTCCTCCTCTGCCTCCTCTGCCTCTGCCTCCTCCTCTGTCGTATCGGTTCATCATATCATTCACCATATCCTGAAAGGCTGTCTGCGTGAGTGCCTGCTCGGTCAGCTGCTGCTGGATGGCCTGGATAGATGCCAGTAGCTGTGCATTGACTTGATTCTGGTCTGGCACATGTCCCTCTGGTTGGGGTGGCTGCTGACCCTTGCCCTTTCCTCCTGGAGCCATGTCAGGGTCTGAGTCGGACGAAATAAACTCCGGAGTAGTCTCCAGGGCTCGCTCTGTCTTCTATCTGCATAATGAGATAGTCCAAATCAGATCACTTGCAATTGTGTTCAGCTACCGTGATGAAGCTGGAATTCAGGTCAACCCTAGCATGTTGTGAACGGAAAAGGATGTAGATTGTAATCGACTTCCATTCACACCGGCGAAAGCGGGACAAAAGTGATCCCAGTTTATTGGGTGGCCAAGAGAAAGGTAGAAAACGAGGAGTCTGAAGATCGATCCGCAAAGTCCGGATCGGGTTCTCGGGAATCGCCTCGAACTTATTGGCGGAGTTGAGTTAATGGAATCGATGTGGATGTCGGCATGGTCCCGACGGAAACCATCCATGGATCAACTTCACGAAGCACAAGAGAAGGTCGGATGTTGGAAGAAAGATACGATGGTCAACGAGGAATAAAAGGAGTGTAAAAACAGTAGAGAGGCTCGGTTGAGCGGGGTGGTCAAAGGGAGAAACAACAAAATATGCGCAAAGGCGCGTGACTTGATCTTTGAACCTTAATCTAGATCCATGCAAACACAATACAAAATCGGGTTCACCAACTCACCCCATGTGAGGCCGTGAAAGCTTGGCTATTTATTATCTTTTCATTTTTAGAGTTGTGATTTCAGGCATATCTTATAACAAGTCCTTAGTACGCTACCCTATAGGAGAGAGAGTACTGCCAGAAGAGTATCCCGTACTTGTCCTCCTCCTGTGTAACCTGTAGTCTGTACTTTTTGGAGTCCTTGTAACCCTTCCTGGATCCCTACTCATCCAAAGAAATAGAGAGAGGAAGCCGATAGGCAAAACCAATACTTCGGTTCTCGCTCGCAACGGAATCACCTGTGAGCGTGCAAGAACCTACTCGGACGCAGGACAATGAGACAGACACCCCCGTGAAGGTATGGCCTATGCTCAATACTTCGGACAGGGTCGATGCTCTACACAACAGAGAGTCATCATTGGTGACCAAGTCCTACTTGCCTACGTACGATAGAAGCGCCATTACTTCGGAAATCCAGGCGATACACAAGGCAGTTGCAGACTGGGTTTTTGGCTTTAATCCTTAGGGGGTCGCACTCACTCAAGGGAGTAGGGTTTTGGTCCCCCTCCAAGGTACCTGAAAACAATGAGGGCTTTATGAACCCGGTACAATGATAGTCCATTACAGATTTTAATTAAGGTCAAAGTTTATTTAGCAGTCCCCTTGTTTTAATTTTTGGGTTTTCACTTTTTTGAGTCTGTTTTCATACCAGCGCCTAACGTTGTTGTAGATTTTCATTTAAGTCCTAGGTGCTCAAAATCAGAGGGAGATAGCGGAAAAGCCGTGCAAGTGGTTCCATGATGGAGATCTCACCATTGAAGCGAATGATGCATGCTGAGTTAGAAGACTTACAGTGCATCCCAGCTCTCTCCATGCGGTATGCAAAACAGAATTTTTAAACCTGTCTACATGTCGGGTATGCAAGGCACAAAATCGCCCTAAACATTAGCTGCTATTAGCGTGAAGAACCATAAGTCGCTCATTCATCTCTAGCCCAAAGGGTCCGGTCTTGGCTCACCCCTCCTCTGCTCAACACACTTGAGTTTAGGAGAAAGCGCTTTGCGGGGCTCGCTGTGGCACAAGGGCTAAGAGACAAATGAACGGCTTGTTTAAGTTTGACTAGATCCATACGAAGTAAACTATAGGAGCATGCATTCTTATTAATGTTTGGACCTAGCTACCGAGTCAAGCAACCTATATCTAGGGGCTCCAAGCACACAAAACAAAATAAAATAAAGGCGGAAAGCTCAAAACTTCGGAAAACAAAGAAAAGAAAGCTATAAAAACTCAGAAAAGCCGCGATGAGGCCCCCAGGTGAACAATCACCCGGGCACTGGACCTCATTGTGAAGAGTAGAGTCCTGTTAATTATTACATGCCAAAATTGCCTCTCTCTCACCATGAATTACAAAAATGATCCTAAGTGTTCTAGATCTATCTAATCCCCATCTCTTTGCTTCCTTGGTGCTCTCTCCAGATGGTCATGAGGTGAAGACCACCCTCCTCCAAGCTCGGCTGCCTTGGCTCCCTAAGAAGCCATCCTCGCGTGGCGGGCCCTCGCATCAAAGTCACAAAAAGATTGAATTAGTATTAGCTTTAATCAATCAAAATGGAGCAGATAAGAAGTTAATCACAATAAATCAATCAATAGAGCATGGTGATCAATGACAATAAAAATAGCTGCTCACAAAATAAATGATAAATCCATATTTTTTTTACACAACGATGACAAAAATAAAATAGGTTATGCTCATTGCTCCCCGACAACGGCGCCATCTGATAACACGATAATTCCGCGAGGGTCACAATAATAATATATATAGTGTCGCTGAGCCGACCACTCGCAGAACACCCTGTTGATCAGCAATTAACCCACAATAAAAGAATGAATAAATTAAGTCCAAAAAATGTGAATTAATATTTATTTCTCTATCACAAAATGTACAGTGACTAAGCATGTAGAGGTGCCATAAGTCCGCAGACGACTATTTGCTTGGAAGCTTGTAGACTGTCTCGAACCACAGAGAGCAATACAAAAAAATGCAACAGCCTATGATGTACATGTACCACAGAGTCATCCTTGTGTGAAGCCTATTTTTGTGGGATTTTATCTTTTTATTTATTTTTATTTTTATTTTTTCTCTTTTATTTTTATAATAGAGTTATGTAATATATATAATTTATAGAATATAAATATATAAAGATATATATGTATATCCCTAGAGGGTAGGTATATAGCATATAATACATACATTAGATATATATATAATTTAATTTTTTTATTTTAATTTTAGAATTATATATATTAATAGTTATATAGATATATAGATAGGTATACATTTTTTTTCAATAGGGGAATATATATATAAAGGGGAGAGAGGAGTGATACAATATTTCTAAAAATATATAAAAACACTCAAAAATACAGAAATAAAATCTTTTTGGTATTTTCATGATTTTTTACTGTTTTTGTGATTTTTGGGCATTTTTCAACAGATTTTTGGTATTTTTAAATAGCAAAATAAGGGAAAACAGGGATTAAGCTACTGGCCGGGGATAAAATGGAAATTAAAAATATAAAACAGACACAAAATTTTTCCCAACTATTTTTAAAAGAAAGAGGATAAAATATAGAAGCTCCAGAAATTGGCTTTGCAATTTTTAAGGTTTTCTAGAATTTTTATTTTTTTGAAGTTTTTGGGTATTTTTGGATTTTTAAGGTTTTTCTTTTGAGATTTTTAATGATTTTTGGTTTGATACTAAAACATGACAAGATAGACCATAGGTAATTTTTTTGGATTTTTTCGAGGTGGTTTAATATTTTTTTGGTATTTTATAGGTTAGACAGTAAATAAAATGCATGTTTTTGATTTTTAATAAATGCAAAAATGCAACAAAATTAAAATCTAAAAATATGTCGTGCAAGAGTAAGCTAACAGGAGCTTATATCCATTTTTGCAAAATTTTCCAAGTTAATATGAGGCATAAAATAAATGGACAAAGCATGCAAAAATTGAATAGCCTGGCAGGGGTATTTTTACAGATAAAAATAAAGTCCGGGGCTTCTATGCAAAAACACCAAAGTTATAACACGTGCTCTGCAATTTTAAGGGGGCAAAAAGAAATACAAAACCCGCTAGGGGCCCTCGCGCAAAATATCCACCACGTGGGACTACACGTGCTCCGCACCCACAGGGACCAAAACGTAATTTCCAAAAGTCCAGGGTCCTTAATACAAATTTTCACAAAAATATTACACGGGAAATTTAATTTTATGGACTAAAGGCGAATTTACAAACTTACAGGGGTGCTTGTGCAATTTCGCCACCTCGCGTGGGGGTACACGTGAGGTGACGCGGACGGGACCTTAAAGCAATTTCATGAAAATACAGGGGGGTCCATGCAAAATACTTACGCTAAAATAAACTTTAACTTTTATTTACATGGGTAAATAATAAATACAAAAAGGGCTGGGGTAAAATAAGAAATTTACCCCTTATTTAGGAGCTGGCGGACGGCGATGAGGGATTCACTAGGACACGCGTCGCCTATCCGACGGTGGGTACCGTTTCGCCGATGAACGCGTGAGATTAGATGCACCTCGCATCTGACGGTCGGTGCAGGCGTTCATCGGACGACTCTCGTGCAATCTGGGACGCGCCTCCTGATCGGACGGCGATGGGAGCATCTGAAGGAACAGGGAAGCAGCCCGCCGCCGGCGAGCTTCGATCGTGGAGCGTGGGCTCCTCCGGGCATCTCCCTTGCCTCTGAGATGGTCTGGACGTAGCTGGAGTTCTTCCGCACCTGCTGATGGTCTCGCCATGGCTCCTGGAGGTCCCAAGCGCTCGGACGAGGTCGATGAGGGTTGGACCCTCCAGGAGCCTCTTCCTGGTTCGATTCGAGCCCAGATGGGCTTCTTTCTTCGTTTGACCTGCATAGGAAGAACCGGGGGATCGAGGGCTTCCTCCTCGACCCCGGGTTTTGAAGCTCTACAGCAAGATGAGGTGTGGCGGAGGAGCTCTGGTGAAAGGCGGAGGTGGAGCTCCGATTCGCCAAGACCAAAGGTCCTGGGTTGAACGAAGATGTGCGATCGATGGAGAATACGATGGGGAATGAAATGGGAGGCGAAAGGCGATCGGAGGTGGTTGATGGCACAGTGAAGAAGTCACCGGAGCTGAGCTCCGACGAACTTCGGTTTTTGGATTTTACGCTACTCTGATTAACTAAACACTAAACTAACAACGGGAATCAAAAGCTAACATTAAAACCTAACTAAAATGCAATAAAGGAGCAGCTCTTATACCTGGGGGCCACCAAGGAGCAGGACGGACGCCGGACCTCCGCCGCATCAAAATTGTCCCTCCTCCGGTCGATTCGAGGTGCTGGAGCACTCCCCCTGTCACGAGGAACGTCCCAGGATCAAAATCAAGGCGTTTTGGGTGGATGAAATTGGCCGAATTTAAGGAAGGGAGCTGAGCTTCTTATTTATAGACAATGGCCTGGAGCCTTATTGACCGGCGATTATTGCTTAATCCAACGAGTATCGGGTGGATCTAAGATAACGGCAGGTATCAGTAATCATCAGAGATTATTTCTTGTGAAGAAAGCGAGCTCGATCGATGGAAGAGATGGCCGTAAAAAAGGGAAGAAATCCGGGGAAATGACAGTTCAGAGGCGCCAAGTCCCGGATGGGACAGTTGACCGGGCGGTCAACAAGGGCTGGCGCCCCATTGGTCCATGTCGGCCGCAAGAAGACAAAATAGGAAACTTTACTCAAAATTGATTTATTTAACCTAGTAGATGATTTTATTATTTTTTCCTTATAAAATAAAAATGTGTATTATTTCATGTAGTAATTATTTACGATTTTTATTTAATTTTTTGAAGTGTTTTATTACGGGTTTATTTTAATAATGTATTTATAAGTATGTTTATATGTATTTATTTTTATTTTGTTTATTTTTATTTTATGATTTTATTTTTTTATTTTATAAATTTATACTTGTTTTTATGAGTATAAATATATTTTTATTTAATTTTTATGAGTTTATTTACATTTTTAAATAAATAGGTACATGTATATGTAGTTATACTTATAGGTATTTTACCTATATATTATGTATACTTTATTTATTTTTATGTATTTTATTGGTTTTTATTTTGGGTTTGTATTTTTAATATATTATGTATAATATGTACAACATTATAAAAATATGAGAAAAAAATATTTAAAGAATGTTTTCCCTTTTTCTTTATGTACATATTGGATCATAGGTATTTTGCCTATTATCTTGTATCTACTTATTTTAATTTGGAAATCCCCTTTAGTTTTATTCTAATTTCAGCATGTTCATGTATTATATACATTATTTACAAAATTCTAAAAATATAATTTGCTAAAAATACTGGGCAATGAATATATTGAATATTTTAATCAGGCAGGCTGCACAATGATGGCCAAAAACCTAACTTTTGCAGATGGACTCCAAAAATTATGAAACTAATTTTATTAAATAGCTCTTGTAAAGATATATACAATTAAAGGTGAGTTTGGGTGATTTGGAGTTTTTATTTACATGATGTGGGTCTGTGAAGTTGAGATTTTGGCTTTTTATTCTGTGTATAAAATGTACACTGAGTATTATTTTTACACAAACTCAATTTTGTATTTTTATTGACATTATTATCTACAACTTTCATGAACAAAGTTTCTTTATTTGATGAATAAATAATTATGTACAAAATAGGAGTAAAAAATGCATAAATAAATGCATGAATAAACGAGGTATTTGTTATACACTGGCCCTTATCTCCCCCTACTTTATTCCTTGTCGACCAATTCCATGCTGGCCTTGGTCTCAGGGTTAGCGTCATAAAAAATATTTGCAATATTTTACTCCTTTTTCTTTTCTTCTCTTTATTCTATAATTTTGGCATTAAACACCTTATTTAATGTGTAATTAATAGAATGATTCATGAATGCTATTATGCACAAATTAGTGCTCTTTACATGCATTTGCTGGGGTTTTTGAGGCCAAAATGATAGAATAAAGGTGATGAAATGGAGATTCATCAATACATCATTTTGTAGGTACACAGTTTCACTTCTGATGTTTCCGATCTAGTGGAGCACGAAGCTGAGTCTTCTGATTCATGTACTCGATCTCACCTCTGGTTGTGTATCCTCTTTGGTGGATCACAAGACTGGGTCTTCTGATTTTCCTGAGATCTCTGACCCATTTGAGTCTGCTCACCTTGGCGACCCTCGCAAGGTTGAGCCGTGCCTTTTGATATACAGTGCATTCTTGATCTTTTGACCTTATGTCCACTGGATATTGAGATGCGTAGAGAATCTCCTACTCTTCACTTTCCGTATCTTCCTGAGACTATGTGTTACATGGAGGAATCTGTACTGATCCTTCCTCCTCCATGCCTTATGATATCAGCGTTGATCTCACACTCTTTTCTTATGAGCCGATATTCTGCTTCCCGCTACCAGATTCTGGCTTAGATTTTGATCTATTATTCCCGATAGCTGACACCCATCTGATTGCATATTAGGGTGTCCTTCTCTTTCTGACTGTGTCACCATTCTCACAGGGAGATGATGACGAGAGTATGGTACTTGACTGTTAGATATCATCATGCACTTCACATGTCTTCACTGTTTGTGTGTGTGTGTGTGTTTGTGTGTGTGTTTGTGTGTGCACGCGCATGTGTGTGTGTGTGCGCGCGCGCGCGTGTGTGTTTGTCCTTTCATTCCTTCTTTCTCCCATATGTCATGTGTACCCCGGATCATTCACCATATCTGTATGTCTATACTCAAGACGTGCCTTGTCCTAAGTATAGGGGCTTGCACCCAGTATGTTTGTTCTTTGCTCGTTCTGTTTCATCACACTTGTTATTGCATATACTTAAGCTTCTTTTACCCTAATTATAGGGGGAGTGATTTGTACATTCTCCTTGTGATTATATCTTTTTATCAATTATTTTATTGGTCCCCTCCACTGTCTCCTTTCTTATTAATATTTTTGTCTATACTTAGGGATATCTTACCCCAAGTATAGGGGGAGACATACTGAGCTATGATTTGTTTATTCCCACCCTCGACCCTCCAAGCATGTAGATACAACCTTCTATACTTAGGATTATTTCATCCCGAGTATAGGGGGTACGATCGACTTCTCATTTATTTATTCCTTCATTCTTTCATTCCTTATTCAGTCGTGTAGTATAGGCCTTTCTATACTCAATACGAGTTATGTCTTCTCTTTTTCTTTTCGATCTATGAGGACATAGCTCAAGTTAACTATGGGGGGTCATATATACTTCGTATATACTTTAGCCATAACTTGTACTTTTGTATTTTCAAAATAAGTATGCCAAATCTACTATATAGATACATATACAAATCATTAAATCAAGTACTAAAAAGATGTATATCATTCCTCAAAATTATTAAAACGGGTAAAAATATTTTGCAAAATATTTGAAAAATATTTTGGAAATTCGTTTGTAAAATCTTTTGAATTCTATTTGAAAAATATATTGTACTATGTTTTCAACCTTTGTAAAATTATTTTGTTTGTAAATTTTCTTTTCTTTGTGTAAAATAAAATTGTTTGAAAATCTATTAGCAAATGGTTTTGAAAAAGGTTGCAACAATATTTGAAAAAACTATATATTATTTGAAAAATCTTTGCAAAATGGTTTCAAATGTTTGTAAATACACAACAACAACAACAACAAAGCCTTTTCCCACAATTAAGTAGGGTCGGCTACATGGATTTTTCGCCTCCATTCAGATCTATCTTGGGTCAATCTCGGACTTATATCCAAAAAACTAAGATCCCTTCGTATAGTCTCTTTCCAACACTTCTTGGGCTGTCCTCGCCCTCTCTTAGCCGCTCAACATCCCAACACTCGCATCTCCTAACCGGTGCATCAGTTGACCTTCTTTGCAAATGACCAAACCATCTTAAGCGGTTTTCTCGCATCTTATCCTCGATCAGAGCTACACCAACTTTCTTTCTGATTGCATCATTCCGAATCCGATCTTTACGTGTATGTCCACACATCCATCTTAGCATTTTCATTTCTGCTACAACCATTCTCTGCACATGTCTATGGTTCACAGGCCAACATTCAGAACCATAAAGCATAGCAGGTCTCACGGCTGCTTTGTAAAACTTTCCTTTAATTTTTAAAGGAATTTTCTTATCACAGAGAACAGCGGAGGCTCCTCTCCACTTTAGCCATCCAGCATTTATTCTATTAGTAATATCTCCATCAATTTCCCCATCATGTTGCAAAATAGATCCCAGATATCTAAAAGAATCTCTCTTCTGAATGTTATCGTCACCAATCTTAACCTCGATTCCTTCACCATTGCTTCCATCAAAGGTGCATTCCATATATTCCGTCTTAGCCCTACTTATACGAAAACCTTTAGTCTCTAATGCATGTCTCCAAACCTCAAGCTTCTCATTTACTCCATCTCTAGTCTCGTCAATAAGCACAATATCATCAACAAATAACATACACCAAGGTAACTCATCCTGAATGTGACTTGTCAACTCATCCATAATCAAAGTAAAAAGAAATGGACTTAAAGCTGAACCTTGATGTAAACCATTGTTGATATCAAAATAGTCAGTCTTCCCCATCGGGGTCCTTACACAAGATAAAGCCCTATCATACATATCCTTTATGAGATTAATGTATAGGACAGGTGATTGTCTCTTCTCCAAAACTCTCCACAGTATCTCTCGTGGGACGGAATCATAAGCCTTCTCCAAATCAATAAAGATCATACGAAGATTCTTCCTTTTAGCTCTATAAATCTCCATTGTTCTCCTCAGCAAATGGATGGCTTCAATAGTTGAGTGACCTGGCATGAATCCGAATTGATTTTCTTTTACTTGGGAAACTTGCCTCAACCTTCTTTCGATCACACGTTCCCAAATTTTCATAGTGTGACTCATCAGCTTGATTCCTCTGTAATTTGAACAATTTTGAATGTCTCCTTTGTTCTTATAAAGAGGCACCACGATACTCCTCCTCCAATCTTCAGGCATTTTCTTGCTTCGCCAAATAACATTGAATAGATTCGTAAGCCAAGTCAAACCACGCTCACCTAAAACTTTCCATACTTCTACAGGGATGTCATCCGGTCCAACACCTTTCCCAGGTCTCATAACCTTCAAAGCCTCCTCTACTTCTTTTCTTTGTATTCGTCTATAGCATGCACGATTCAAGTAACTTTAACTGCTAGCTAGATCACCCAAAGTGATCTCTCTATTTCTTTCTCCAATGTTTGTAAATGTTTGTAAAAATTATTTGCAAAAATTATTTTGAACTATAGTTTTCAAAATTGTGTGTAAAATAATTTTCAGATAAGTTTGAGGAATATATAGATCATCCAAATAAATAAATATTTTTCACGAATTATATATACATACCTATAAAATAACTAACATGCAATCTATAAATCCTTCAAATCTCAATTCTTGTAAATAATAAATTCACGCCCATGTAAATATCTACGCATACTCTTTTTTTGTTTCAAAATCTTTTGTTTTCAAAAAAATCCCAAAACATTTGCGAATCCTTTCGAAAAAACTGCATAAGAATTTGCAAACCCTTTTCAAAAATCCAAAAAAGGTTCAAAATTCGAAAAATTGCATCACAAAAATATTTTCTGCATTGTGCATAGCATTTGCATTTTTCAGATTGAGTTTGGTAATTGAACAAATATAAATAAAATCCGAAGATTGGAGCTTGGTTGGACCTTAAATTTACCTAATCGCATGAATCTTATAGGAAATGGAATTGAGGTACTTCAGGTCTAGTTGACTTAATTCTTTGAGATCACACGACTTGGTTCAGAGTTGTCTTGACTGCCAAAGTAGAGTATTTTGGAGCACACACGACTCTTGTCGATAATGACCTAGCTTGTACACCTTCACTTTTCACTTTGCTCACCTCAGTTGAAGTGGTAGAGGGTTGGATTTGTCGTCATGAGATACAAGCTAATGGAAACATTGGTAGTCATACATTTGTGGTCATTGTACCCCAATCCGATCCAATGGCAACAAGGTTTAAAGACAGAAGTTCTAGGGTTGCAATAATGCTTAAAAAGAGGGATAGTCTACTGGCTCAAGAAGAAAAAGTCCTTATGTAAATGTTATTTATAGTATTTTAAAAAATGGAAAAAAATCAAAAACTCCAAAAAAGTGGACATGCCTGATTAAAAAATAAAATGCCTGCTGGAGTGTATATATATGTATAGTCAATAAGAAAACTTGAGCTTTAAAGTCATATGTTTGTGAGCATGCAGTCGGGTGACTTGGCTACGCTTGTCAAGCATCCCAGGATAGGTATCTACACTGGTTTGTATCCATTCTTCTCTCCACCTCCTCTTCTTGAGCTGGTTGCCACTTGAACTTAGAAGGGAATATCCCGATTCTCGAGGAAAGAGTTGTTGGATTGCAGAATTCGGGTCACTGTGTCGTAGAAGACTGACTTTTACCGCTTCAGCCGAGGAGAGCTACATATCACATACACTGTCCAAGATAGGTTCATAGTCATAAGGGTTTGCGTATGAGTTGAAGTATTCCGACCTGGCTATTGAGGAGACTTGAGCAGAGTTTTGTGATTCTCGAAGGTTGTTGTGTTTCAAATCCACTTCCCAATATGGTTCCGACCGCACCTAACATCCAAAGGTCTGACTTAAGCTCTAAACTTTGAATTTGTAAAGACAAGTTCGAGAGTTAAAATCAATCCAAATTTCTTTCCTTTCCTTTTTTTTATTTTCATTTTCTGCACTTATTGCATAAGTGTTTACTATGGACTAGCAAAGGCAAGTATAGGGGGTAATGAATATCCATTTCATCACCTTTATTATACCATTTTGGACTTGAAAACCCTAGCTAAATGCATGTAAATAGCATTATTTTGTAGAAATTAGCATTCACTATTTATTCTATTTATTATATATAAAATAGTGTTTTTAATGCCCAAATTATAGATTAAAGAAAAGAAAAGAATAATTATAAAATACTAACGGTATTTTATGACCATAAACCCCGAGACCAAGTCAATAATTGATTTGATCGACAAGGAATAAAGTAGAGGGAGATGAGGGCCGAATACACGATAAAATCCTATTTATTTATTCATCAAAAAGTCATTTTTGGGTCCTATTTTATTATTTTTTATTTATAACTCAAATAAAAAAATTTATCCATGAAATGCAGATAAAAATATATATAGAAAAATACAAAATTGAGTTTGCACAAAAATAATACTCAGTATACTTTTTATACTCTGAATAAAAAGACAAAACCCAAACTTCCCAGACCCATATCATATCAGCAAAATCAAAATATATCAAAATCACATATAATTGTTATAACTTTTAATAAGCTATTTAATGAATGTGGTTTCATTTAATTTGGAGTTAAGGTGTGAAAGTCGGGTTTTCGACCCTTATTGTACAATGTACCTGAATAAAATATTCATTTTATTCATTCTATAATTTTTACAATTTTATATTTTTTATAATTTTGTAAATATAATTTCTAGCATATTTACATATTTAGAATAGAACAAAACCGTAAAGAAAAAAACAAAAATAAAATATTCTATATAAATAAATGCATAGATGAAGTATCTATACTTATACCTATATACTATATACCCCTATTTATTTAAGTATATAAAATACATCAGAAAAATATAATAAAAATATTTGTGTACTTAAAAATAAGTTATAAATATATAAAATATGAAAAGAAAATAATAAAATCAAAAATACAAAATAAAAATATACGAAACATAGGTCAATATACCTATAAATACACTTGTAAAAAGTAACTTGTAGTAAATTAACTCATAAAAATAAATAAAAACTACATTAAAATACTACATAAAATATTAAACATTTTTTATTTTATAACCAATATTTATTAAAATCATTTACTATTTTTAATTCATTTATTTTTTAATAAAGCTTCTATTTTCTCCTGTAATGTCCTACGTGGAGCAATCAGGAGGCGAGGACTATTGACCTCAGTCAATTGCCTCCCCCGAGCTTCTGACTTGTTAGAAGTGTCGAGTCCAACCTTTTCTTAACTTTTTCTCGCTTCCACCAGATCTCCTTCGCCCTCGAGCCCTTCACCATTTCTACTCATTGATCATCCTTGATTCTTGCCTGCCCCTTAGATTCTATGTACATAGCCTTACTCGATAAGTGTCCCTAGGTGAACAAGGGTCGAAACCCATGTTCATAAATAAACCCCTATCCTTCCTTCGCAAATGTGGTCCCTTTTTTATTCTTGAAGCCCCCTACCCTCAGTCAAGAGAGTCTCCAAGTGATAGATGGTGCACCCCTGAGGTGTTGGCGTGGTTGGCAGAGGAGGAAAGGTGACCATGGTGAAGCTCTGGCATGTCCTGCTCCTTGGTCTTCCCGACTAGGTTCGAGTTATGCCTTTACTTTTTTCTAGGTATACGTAGTTCTTGTCTCTCATTTTCTACATTTTATTTTGTGTTTTATTTAGTGATTTAACTTAGAATAGGTTAGCCACTTCGCCGAAGCTCGAGAGCTCCGGCCACGGTTTCACACCGTCCTTCATTGTTTCCGACCACCATTACCACCCCATTACCTTCCGTATCCACTTATCCACATTCTGATCTACCCAAACCATCTCGACTCCCTTGGATCGAGCCACCGAGGTCCTGCCACCACCCTTTGCCAGACCTCTTCATTGCCACCCCCATTTCATACGATTCCATGCCTAATCAAGTCGAGGCTATTTGCCCTCGACTCGTTCTTTTCTTTGTGTAGGTTCTTGGCTGAATGGAGCCCTCCTGGGCTTGAATCGACCTGTAGGAAGCTTCCTAGGAGCCTCGGCTGACTTTGACCTCTCGGACCTCTCCTTGAGGTCTTGGGTTATTATGAAGGCTCCCTCAACTACGAAAGACATTCCAAGCCAGTGGAGCAGCTCAGCATCGAAGAAGGAGCTCGGGTGAGAAAAAAAATCAGAGATTGAAGCTCAGAGGCAGGGACCTTCTTCCCTGTTCTTCGAGTGAAGTAGTAGCCATCGAATGAAGGAGGCACTCTAGTTTTAATCACAACCGTCCAATCTCCACAACCCTCAATCGTTGATGAAGCGTCACGATCAGATCTCAAGCGTTGATCGTCGAATGGGTATTACTTGATGTGTGGTTGCCACATGTTTAAGTGAGATGATAATGGTCGTTCATCAGCACTTTACTAAGGTAAATTGCATATATAGCCCCCTGCCTTTTTGTTTTATATATTAGTCTTGTAAATAATTTTTGTAGCGTAAAGAAATTAGGAAATATTGTATAGAGACCCTTTGTACTTATCTAATATCGCATTTTAATCCTGCTCAGCTCACGTGTCGTCCCATGTGAGCTGAGCAAACTGCACATCTGTCCTGGTGATTTTGTGACTTGTAAAATAGTTTATAAAGTTAAAATATTAGTTGTATATTTTTTGGAAAATGTGTATATTCAACCCTGACTTTATTTTAAATTGCAAATATGCCCTCGCTAGTACACGTATTTTTGTGCTTGCATTCCATTTATTAAAAATAGCATCTGTGCTCCAAAAATTATGCAAAAATAGGGTTAGATGTCTGCTAGTATGTACATTCACATTACATTTTTATTTTGACACTTTAGGCATTTTAGCTATTAATTAAAAATCAAATGAGCACATTTTTGTCCTTGTTTGGTTTAGAAAGAAACAAAAAAATATTAAAACATTTTGAAAAATTACCAATAAAATATATTTTGTTTATTATTATATTTTATACTCTAGATTAAAAATCGCTAAAAATAGAAAAAGAAAAATTAAAAAGCTCCAAAATCCAATAAAAATATATAAAGTTCCAAAAACTCGAAAATATTTATTTATATTTTTAAATTTTCTATATATTATTATCTATCTATTAAATTTGATTTGGAGAATTTTAGACTTTATTTGCTATTTTTAATACTCAAATCAATTCTGGTTATTTGTTTAATCCATGTTTTGGGAAGATTTCGATTTTAAAAATAGATAAAAATATGCAAAAAAATACAGAAAATCCAAAAATATTAGAAAATTATATAAAACAAAAAACCATTTAATTTCTTGTATTTTGATTATTTTTGAAGTCGTTATTATTAGATTATCCTACCATGTATATATAGTTTTGTATATTCTTATATATATATTTAAAAGAAAAAGGAAATTAAAAATCAGAAAATCTAAAAGGAAAATAAAAATACAAATTAAAAATCCATAAAAAATAAAAATTAAAAACCCACACAAAAAAATAATAAATGGACAAGAGAAAAGGACAAATTTTATATCTATTTGCATAATCTATCGTTTGGTCCCTAAGTTCAACCTCTACACATACTTACACACTATACACATTTTTTATAGAGTTATAATATATTTTAACTCCACATTTCTTTACATTGCTATATTCATTTGTTGGTTAATTGTTGTTTGATTCGCTTTTCGTGAGCAGTCGCCTCAGTGACAACTTTGTCTTCACTATTTAATCTAGTGAGGGTATTTTTAGACACTCGCCAAAAGCTCTTCAACACCCGATGAGGAAAAAACATAAAGTAAATGCTTTATTAATTCCATAATAAATTGTAAATGATTATATTAATTAAAACATAAAATATAAAAAATGTATATTATTTTTCCGACTATTTTATCATGATTTGTATTTATTTTTACAATTTAATTTATTAGTTGTTAATTTTTACATATAGGTATATATTCTATGTATTGTTTTTATTTTTAATACTTATTATCATGCCTACATATTTTTATATATTTATAATATAATTAAATACATATTTACATATTTTTATTTTCTTATTTTTCTGATTTTATTTACATACATAAATAAGTGTATGCATATACATTATATGTATAGTATACCTATATATTTTAAGGTATAATTTATTTTAATGTCTTTTAACGGTTTTATTTTGTATTTATATTTTTAATATATTGTAAATAATATATATAATTATTTAAAAAAATAAGAAGAGTAAAAATATAAAGAATAAAATATATGAATATTATATACAGATATACAGCACAATCGTACCTCGGAAAGCCGACTTTTGTATCTTATCTCCATTTTTAATGAAACCATATTCATTAGATAGATAATTTAATTTAGAATACAATAGAGGTGAGTTTGGTTCGATTTGAGTTCATATCGATAAGATATTGATATGTAAAGTTCGATTTGCGGTATTTTCATCAATGTGTCCCACTTGCACTGTGCATTATTTTTATTTGCTATTATTTTTTACTTTTAGTTGTATTTTTATGTACACGTTTCATATTGAAAACTTTGTTATTTAATGTGCATAAAATGGAGAATAAAATAGAGCAAAAAAGTATTTTTGGGGTAAATAATTAGCGTTTTATGATGTGTATTTGGCCTTTATCTCTTCCTACATTATTCCTTGTAAACTAAGTCAATATTGACTCGGTCTCGGGGTTTAAGGTCTTTCAGTATCTTTAATACTTCATTTATTTTTATTTCCTTTTCTTTATCCATCTATCTTAGATTCAAATACATGTATTTATGTACTATTTATATATAACTAATGAATGTTAATTTACATAAGTTAGCATCTTTTACATGTGTTTTAATAGGGATTCAAAGACAAAATGGGTTTAGATGAATGGTAATTCATCAGCATCAGAAATTAAATTTTTGTTAAAGATGAAACCACATGATATGAGAACCATTCTCATATCGTTTCATTAAAATCACAAATAAGTAATAGTATTACCTCTTGAAGTGTGTTCGCGATCACGTGTCTCTAATTGAAGAGACCTCCTGTCTCATGTCCGATACAACGAAGGATGCACTTGCAGGCACATGGATGAGACGCATACTTCCTGCAATCCAAGTTGATGATACGAGATTGGACTCTCCTTATTTCGTCTCATGAAATACCAAGCCTTCCTCATGAGCATGAAGCATCGAAGAAGGTAGAAATCCACGAGCAATCGATCCGACAACACAATGGTGTTGCGACAATGATGGGGCTCTCGCAAGCAATAAGATTGGCATCCACAATATTGAGAGACAGAGAGAGAGAGAGATCTTGGGTGTGTATGGGAACAGAGAGAGATTTGTTGCTTCTTATTATTGTAAAAGAAAGAGCTAGGTCTAGCCTTTCTTTTATAACGTATTGGATGGTGGAGATGCACTCCTAATTCAAATCAACAGGCATGATTTTGTTGCACAAATTTGCAATAACAATTAATTAATTTAAAATAAATTAAATATATTGAAGAATCTTCAATATAATTTAATTTGAATTAAATCAATCAACACTGAATAAATAGGAAAGAGGGCAAGCCTCCTTCCATACATGTGGTGGGCGTCCACCATGGAGTAGGACTCGTGGTTGGTGTCCACCCCCAATATGGTATGGAGGCTCTCTCATTCCTTTTATGATGAGATCTCGTATCTCATCAAATATTCCACATATGCAACAACTTTCGTTGCTTAATTATTCACCAAAATAAATCCAAATTATTTTGTTATAATTTCAATCATGCCATTGATAATTATGAATCATATTCAACCACCCAATATAAAATGTAAATTGCATTACAATTAATTGTATAATGTGAATCCAATTCATATCAACATTTAATTCGTAATTCCAATTTATAATTAAATCTCTCCAACATATTATAAATCACATTTATAATATTCATCATTATTATGGATAGAGATATCCACATAAATCATGCCTCTGATAATTAAATCATATTTAATAGTCTTAGATGACTATTCTCATATGTTCAAATAATATGAATCGCATTCATATTATTCATGATCACTAAATCACATTTAATAATCAATTTCCCAGTGCTTAGATATTCTATCAACAATAGAGTATTCTTGAATTCTTTCAAGAATAATGTGCCTTCTCCACAGATACTTGGAGATAAAGGGCATGGCAATTGTACATTCCATGTATAGTGACATGGATATTGAGATCATATCTCAAATCCAGATCTCGGGGACCTCTTAACAATGTTTGATTAAATCAAACTTAAAATCTAATCTTCTCATTGCATTCGAATCACATTCAGATCAATGCCCAATATTTAGACTAAGATTAGATTACTAATCTACTGAGAGGAGTCACTAAAATTTAATCATGGTTCATCACTCCATCGGAATGGCAGTGTCATGGTTATACAGTCATTTATGATCACATCATCCTCGAGTGTTCCTAATACTAGTAAATCATGCATACTAGAAGATCTAGAATAAACCCGAATTTTTAGATCATATTTAGATTGTCTTCTTCAGGGTATTATCATTAAATTTCTCATTTGGTCATAGGGAGTTGGTATCGATCATATGCTTTCCAAAAGCATATATCATACCTACAAATTCTTATTATGCTTCCAAAGGAAGATGACCATGCATGAAATTTGATTGGTCCTAATACCTCATGAGTGGGCTCATGTCTTTCGATCAAGTAGTGGACATGTACGATCCCTTTGAGAGATTGTATTACTCACACACCCTTATATGCACACCAACTTGACTGTGTATAGACCTTGATTAGGCCATAAACCTAATGGTTTACCTAATGTACATACTTGGACATATAGGAATATGTCTGCCTACGGTCAGAGGATGTGTGCCTATATCGTGACAGCATATGACGTGGTTATCTCGATCTCATTAAGTCAGCTCTTTGACCTAACTTATCTGACACTTCTGAATCTCTATTCCTATGCAGAGGACCTGCATCAAGAGGTTGGTCAGATATCAACCTTTAGAGAAGACTTGCCATCTACTTCTCAAGCTGGAGATCATCTCTTAACAATCATTTTAGCGGTGCTTGATGAGTCCTTAATCTAACTCTTTATATATCATCCAAGCACCAACCTCTATGATTCAGCCATCGAATCAACAGCTATATGATTATTAAGATTGCCATGGTACATAACCCTAATTTTACTGAGGGACTTTATAAGTGCATTCATTTACGTAATCTGAAGCAAGGAGTGAAATAAATCATTAACTTTTACTGATATATCAAAAGATTACAATCACATTTACTATAGAAATGGTTCGTCCAATGCTCACAAGTCTAACAAGATTCTTATATTTGAGTATTAGATTGAACCATAGATTTTCACCTTAATTTTTGGAAATTGTATGTTGAACATAAACCAAATGTTTACATGAATGAACTGATGTGGTATTTTTCGGAGCATTGATAGATTTAATAAAAATCATTTGATGAAAATTGTTATATTTTACCCATCTGAGATTGATTAGTGGATAATAAGTCATTCATTGCTCCAAATATTTCTAGAAAATTACATCGTGTATAGTTAATTAAGTTCTATCATATATCCAAAAATTATTGCATGGATATGCATATTGTTCTTGGAATAAATAGTTTTGTGATTAGAATAATTGATTTTTAATTAAATCCTTATTTAATATTTTTATGAAATTAAAGTTGTTTAGATTCTTATCATTTATATATATCTAGGATAATTTAAATTTTGAAAATATTAATTGTTGGCATTTATTAAAATCCAATTTATCTAAATCACAGTTTTTGCATTGATTAATTCATAACAAATTTCATTTTGCATCAGAGAAATATAAAAAAAATAGTAGTCTTGTTTTGCATACATTCACATCCAAACCAAATTTTAGTTTTTTTGGAATTCAATTGATTAAAATTTTGCATAATTAACCGTAAACTTGGTCGTGTTTGCATTTTGCATCATAATTGCGTAAAAAATCCTTCTTAAAAACCAATTATTAAATAATCTAAAAAATGATCCTAAGTTGACGACATGCCTCATTGAGTCAACCTTGGGGCTAATCTAAGTAAAATAAATAATTTGCCATATTAAACTACTTAATTGCATTTGTGTGGTTTTGATTAATCATTTTTTTTGCTACACTAAAATGGCAAATTAACCAATGGAATAATTGGTCTTTTAATGCGGTAACTCCTTAATCCATATCTATCCATTTGTATATCTAGTTACCATATATTTATTAGTTTTTCCAGTAATAATACTTATTCATATATAGATATTAACAACTAAGAGAAATATATTATCGTATCGCTAAAATTGCTTATGAATATGAAAGAGATACTACATATAGCAAGTGAAATACTTTATATATTAACATATATATATATATATATATATATATATATGAATGGCTTATTTTCATACAAATATACTTTTTTTCCTTTAATTGAAATTATATCAAATATAATGAAAGATGGCACACGTAAACTTTGTTACATAGAATTACTAATAACTCTACAACTATATATTAAAATGGAGACACAAATAGTTTGATATATGCAAATATTAAATTGACATCTTTATCTGCATCCGTTTTAAAAATTAAATTAACATTTTTATCTGTATCCATTTTAAATATGCAAATTAATGTCCAGTAAGAAATTTGATATGGGTATATATACACATGTTTGTATCCTTACACACAAATGAAGAATTATTGGGATGATTTAGGTAATGTTTTAATATTTTAAAGAATTTTTACGTAAAATCACAAGTTTGCAAGAGTATTTTGTAAAAAGATAACATTGATGTCATTTTTTTGGAATGATTTTTCCTAAATTATGCAAGTAATGATATTCACCACACCAACAATTAAAATTTCAATTGATGGTAAAATAAATTAGACAACTAAACCTTAATAGGTTGCTCCCTCCAAGAAAAAAATCTGACTTCATCCCTGCAACCTAGGGATGCAAACGGATGGATACGGATATAGATATAGGTGTTATTGTATCCTTATCCAATTTTGAATACAAATACGGATGCGGATACGGATATTAACGGATATTAAAACTATCTTACCATATCCTTAAAAAACGGATATGGATGTAAAATGGATATTGATCGCATAAGAGTAACGTTAGAAATACTCTATAGAATCGACTTAAAATATATATGAATTGGAAGGAAAACATGTGATATAGTAATATTAAATGTGCTTGTATCATAAAAATATATATAAATAATATAAAGAAGGTATAAAATTATATTATATAAGGTTAAAAATAAATCTATAAATATATTTATATACAAAAACAAATATACGCATAACGGATGTTTGCAGATATCAAAATGATATCCATACCCGTATCCATTTTAAAACGGATATGGATACGGATGTCAAAATATGCATAAAAACGAATACGGTGACGGATCAGATACGGATATATTCGTAACCATTTGCATCCCTACTGCAACCCCTTCCATGTGACTAACATGTCCACCTCGAATCACGCGAACATAAAGCTTGCCCGAGCAATACTCTTCCACAACGAACTATCAAATTCATCCCCCCATACAACATAAATGGAGAAATCAAGGAGTAAGTAGAAATCGAGGATAAAAGAGTGGAACATGTTAGTTTTGAATTAGGGAGGCACTTTTTTTCTTCTTCATGTACCATTGGAATGTGTAGATGACCTTCAACCATCTCAAAGGAATCATAAGTTGATTAATCTCTTATCAAGACAACGATAACACATTTTTCATTTGCTTTTAGATGGTTTCCTTTCCATTGCTAGTGTCCCTTTTTGAAATACTTCTTACGGATATAGATGAATGAAGAAGGTAACTTGATAGGTCACTCCCTTGAGTTTTTTCATGAAGAAGGAGATCCAATGATGAGTGAAGAAATGCGCAATTGAACCACGAGCTCATGGATCTAAGAAAAGAACCCATCAACTCTATTTTGTTCAAAGTCCTTCCACAAAAACCCTGTTGTAAGATTTTTGTATTTTTAATTCCAGTTTTTTTCAATTATTTTGCAATTTTAATTTTATTAGAATTCCTATGTAAATATTTTTAAATTATGTGTGCATTTTGTATTAATATTCTTTAGTTATAAATACTAAATTTGTATTTAAAAAATAGTTCAAGAATGTATTCTATTCACATATAGGCCCTACATAATTTTTAGTTTAAGTTCTATCAAAATTTATAATTTATTTACCATTAAAATTTGAATCATTTTTAGTTATTTTTTTATTACATTTAAATACACATTATTCATATGAAAATTGAGCGTGTATATATCTTTTAACATGTTATTTTAATCGTCTTGACATATATCAATATATTTGTAATATGTTAAGTAGTTTGTTTTGCATATTTTCATGATAGATTTAATTGTATATATTTGTGTGTACTTAAAATCTATGAGAAATATTTCAAAAATAAAAAACCCATGTTATATACTGAAAATAATGAAAAATTCCATAACAAATTCAGAAAAAACAAGAGAACATCACCGATATTAAATGTCTAATGTCACCCATCCTTTCCCTACATCAATTCGATCTCACAATTATTCTCCATTTTTTATCTTTTTATTATGTGGTGATGTGATTTTTCAGATTGGTTAAGGTGGATTATTTATGCAAAGGTCATTGTTTCTAATCAACTAAATCGATCACGAGAAAAATAACCACTAAGATAGATCAATCAAGCAATCAAAGCATGTAAGCGGTTTGCTATTTTTATTTACCCGAATAGACACCAGTGTCGAACACAAGGAGCACGAGAAAAATACAAAGTAGTCAAATTTCAAATAAAATAAAATATTTTTAGTGGTTTTAAATTTTTAAATAAAACAACATACACAAAAATGAAAGAAAACAAATACAACAATCTTTTTGGATTTTTCAGAGCGGCTAAAAGTACTCAGAAGATAAAACTAAATTTGGGGGGGGGGGGGGTTGGCTTTTAAATTATTTTTGGTAATTTTTCTAGGTTTTATAATGTTTTTGTGATTTTATAAAAATCAAACAATGCTCAAAACTCAAAATAGTGCACAGTCAGGACCAAATTGCAAACTAAAAATATCTAAAGTGCTAAGGTCCTGATTAGCAATTTTATGCTAAAATAACAGGGATTGGAAATGGAATTTTTTGAATTTTCTTTGATTTTATATGATTTTTACAAGATTTTGATTGTTTTGTAATTTTAAAGTTTTTATAGTGAATTTTTAAATAAAATTAATATAGGAATTAAAACATAATAAAATCCACACACATGAATTTTTATGGAATTTTTAAAGTATTTTTCAAATTTTTAGGATTTTTATTAGGCAAACAGGGACTTTTTTAAGGTTTTTAAATTTTTAATAATAATAAAGTAATCAAATCAATTCGTGAAAATCGCAATAAAACTGCACACTAGCAGGAGCTAATAGTATTTTTTTAGTAATTTTTAGAATTAATTTAATATTTATTAAGTCCAATAAAAAGCATGCAATTAATCACAATTCACAGGGACCTATTCGCAAGTATTTTAAGTTTCTAAACCAAAGGATAACACACAGTTAAAGTCTAGGATTGAATCTGCAAAAATTCCAATTAATTCATGCACATGCCCAATATCCCACGCACAGGGGTATAAATGCAATTTCTACAAACTTAACTTTCATTCATTAACAACAGAAAAGTTTAAGATGGGAAATGCAAATAACAAAAAATACACGTGAGAACTAACGAGTCCTGAATCGCCCTGCTTTAATTTGCGTGGATTATTGTGTGTTTAAAAATGTGTTGTTTCGTTGTAGGCGGGCAATCAGAATCGATCAAGAAATAACCACAATTAATTTAGTCAATTTTTTCAATGCGATTTTATGTTTAATTTACTTGAGCAAGTCCCGAAGTCGAACTCAAGGAGGCAAAGGAACAACCTAGAATTTTTTCCCTATCAAAGTTCGTGTTTGGTTTTCGAGGCGGTCTCTTTTTGGTATTTTTAATGCAAGTTTGGGATGTAAAATGCAACTTTGTCCGATTTTAAGAACTAGAAAACGAATATCGATCAAACGATGTCCAAAAAATATGAAACTTGGCCAAGATAACAAGTATGATGAAATTAATGTACTGTAATTTTTTTGGAATTTTTGGATGCAAAATAAATATTTTATGAATTTATTAATGTAAAAGATGTGAATTTCAATATTTTTTAGAATAAATATTAAATTAATTTAATTTCATGAGATAAAATTATTAATGATCTGGCACTACGTGATCGTCTCAAAAAAATCCTAAACCTCAAAAATACTAGATTCTAAAAATTAAATATTGAAATGTGCAAAATGATTTTTATAAGGCATATTATGCATGCAAATGCAAATCCTTTTGGGCACAATGTAATAAACAACTAATTCTACAATCCGTGAGTTTTCGACAATTTTCAGAGCAATATTTAATTAGTTATAAATTTTTAAGCACGGAATGGGCAAAATATGCAAGTTTCCACAAAATAATTATTTATGAATTAACCGTAGATCACAAAAATGTCAAACATATGCCATAATGTAGAGAATTAGTTGAAGAACAAAATGCCTATTTTAAAATAAAATGATGCGATAAAGCAGTTCAAAATGGAGGGGAAACACAGGGGTATTTCTGCAATTACAATAAATAAAAAGAAATAAAAATGCAATGAGGACAATATTGTAATTACCGAAAGTGCTGGGGGTGATTCTGTAAAAATATCAAGCGGTCACGTGCCAGGCACGTGACCCTTGGTTGGCGGGGTCCTGATGGTGAATAAGAGGAAGTTGAGGGCAGATTCTGCAAATTACCCTAATCTCCACGTGAGTATCACGTACAGGGTTCTTCCTGGAATATGGTCAACCCATGGGGGGTTCCTTGCAGTTGTCCCCCAACACACATGCCGAGCACGTGAGCTGGGGTCTCGGGCTTTGTGTCTGGTAGTGCGCGGCGATCGTCGGGGGCGCGAAGCGGAGAAGGAGACGACCAGTGAAGCGTTGGCGTTGGTCATGGTGAAACGGTGGGGCCAAGGAGAGCCGACGGAGGTCTGGCTAAACTGCGGAGGAGTTGTGGAGGCGGTTTTTGTTGCGCGGTGTCGATGAAGGAGGTAGTAGCTGCTGGAGACGAAGCTTTTAGTGGAGGATCCGAGCTGCTGACGGTGGCGTAGCAAGTCGATGAAGATGGATGTAAGCTCTATGGTTGAAGGCCAGAGCGAGGGCAGTAGGAGGAGATCGACCGCACTGCAATGAAGCTAGGGGGAGGCTTCAGATCTCGCCGCTGGGTGAAGGGCCTCTGGGCTGTCACCACCGGAGGTATCCTTAGAATTAGGGGCTTATCGGCAGATGAAGATGTAGCGGGGCGACGGTGGTGCATTTATAGGATGAGGACGATCGGCCGGAGAAGTGAAGTGGGTGATTGGGGATTTTATTAGATTTGTGAAGATGGAAGTCGATTAGGGTGGATTTGGGGAGATCGGTGAGATCGTGATGGTGATTGAAGACCAGACATGGGATACGATCTCGGAGATAGGCGGCAACCGGTCATGGAAGGGAAGGTGGCCGGAGATTGCGGGTGACGGTGGTGATTTCGCGAAGGTGCAAATTGGGGAAAGGCAGAGGAAGAAGATGGGCTACAGGCGCCGTCCGATCGGCTAAGATCGGACGGCCCTGATGCCTCCAAGTGGCAGCCACGGGGCGGATGGAGGAGCACGTGCAGGGCACGTGCACGGGAGGCACGTGCTTCGCATGTGCGAGCCCTTTTAATTTTTTTATAAAAATGAAATAATAAAAGGCCCAAACATGGGTTACACGTGGTGGCTACAGGAGCAACCACGTGTCAGCCCCATAAAAATCAGAAAATTAAATACAAAGAAAAACCCGAAATAAATAGCAAATGATCTCTGATCAAAAAATTTTTGGGGTATCCCATGTACATAGAATACCTTGATTTTTGGGTTTTATAATTTTTTGTCATTTTTAAACCAGATAAAAATCCAGAAAAAAATATGATAAAATCAAAGATAAATATTTACACATTAATCTAATTTTTTGGGATTTTTATTAAGTAAGAAAAAGAAGAAATAAAATAAAATACGAAAAAGACAACATTTGTACAGATAGTTAGAGAAGACTCGGACTTAGTTAGTTTCTTTGATTTCAAGCTCAGTTTGGATTTATATTTTCAGGCATTTTAATAAAACTTTTATCAAAGAAGACAAATGAGAAAGAAATAAAATAAAATGGGTTAATTATGTATCTAAAATAATAGGTCAAAAACTGTTAAAATACAAAATGTACAAAAGAGGCCCAAAACCCAACTTTCACATATGAGCTCTGATTCATTTGAACTTGGTCTTGTTTTGAAGGTAATTGAATGTACATTAGTTCAAAAGTGAGCAGGATCAAAATGGACACTAGATGGGGAAGATATTGAGGTTTTAATCCGAAAATCCCAGAACTAGGGTTTGGGTTTTTGGTCCACTTAATTAGGTTAATAATTTTTTGTATTTTTCATTTATTCTTGTCAGTGATATTTACTCAATGGAGGTAGTTTCGAGTTATTTGGAGTTAACAAGAATTAGTTAAAAATCAAGGAAGTTAGGCTATTACAGGTCAATTTGGTTAGGATTTTTGGCTTCTTATTTTGTGCAAAAATAAGTGATAAAATGCAATTCTTATCAAAACATGCATGAAGGCTAATTATGCAAAATAAATGAAAAATGCCCATGATTTTTAAGGATTAGAGATTAATTAATGACTTTTAGAGTGATAAATATGAGATTCATCATCCCCCTATACTTATACCATGCTCGTCCCTAAGCAACAAAAGCAATGCAATGAGGTGAAATGAGATTGGGTTCCATACCAAGACCATGAGCAGAAGATGAAAATGAAACTAGATTCGACCTTTGGATTATTTGTTTGGCGGAACTTCTGTGAGACTTAGAATTTTAAAATCAACAGCCTTCAAGTTCTACACATCATTGTCACAGATTCAGCTCAGAAGTCATCTTAGATCAATCCTCTTCCCAAAGCATACCCCATGAACATTGAACAATCGACTCATGTGTGTGAAAAGTTTTATCTCTTCCCTTCCAGAATGGCAGACTACCATGCAAACCTCCTCTCCAATAACTCATCCTCGGAGAGTCAGGTATTTCCTTCTAAGGTCTATCGTGTTGTGTTCACAATCGAAATGAGAGAGAAGTTAGAAAAAGGAGAAAAGAACTGGAGGGTGGCCAATGTAGTCATCTCTCCTTGTGAAGTCGGCCAGTTTAGCCAAGCCTCCATCAAGATCTGTAGGTTTTCTTGAAGCTTGGACCTTTTTTATCAGATATTTGTTTGGTTGTGCTTCTTTAAATTTAGATTTTTTGTAATTCTGCTTGGATCTTGTTATGCCTCTACTGATATTAGAATCTTTTTTCCATACATGTTTTGGGGTCATAGAAAAAATTGTGCCCAATCGTCCATCCCTTTTTCGAAGCTTTATTTCAACCCGTACTCCAGTCTTTAGATTTCTACGCTACCTGAAAAGAAACTCACACAGTCTTCCAACACCCCATCTGAGTCGAGCTAAGTGCATAGTGTCAGAGTACAAATTAATTACTTATTCCAGAGTTGTACCCAGAATGAAGAGACCAGGATAGACACTAAGAGTCAAACGTTGTACATTGTAATGTGGAACTTGAAGAATTAAGTCATAGACCTGAAACTTCTAAACTGCTATTTCTCGGTGAAGTTCCTCTGAAAATTAGGTGGATTAAGGTGAAGTCCAGACCACTCTCGGTTTCTGCTCATAACTCGGTTCAGAACCCAAAGGCTTTTCACAAATGCAAGTGAATGTAATGTTGGATGAAGTGCAGGTGTGTGAATGTAGACACAAGTTTTTTTTAACTTTTGTTTTTTTTTGAGAAGGTTTTTTTATGCAAAAATGAATAATAAGCTATTTTTTTTCAAAATTTTTTGGGTTAGACACAGTCAGTGTTAGTAGCAAAACCTTTTTTTGTTTGTTTTTGTTTTGTTTTTGTTTATTTTTTTCAAGTTAATTACCCACCCCTGTAAATACATATAGACTTACGCAAAAGTACAAGATATGGGTAAAATATATACAAAGTATATATACACACCCCCCTATACTTAGCGAGTGTTGTGTCCTCAGAGCACAAGAAGCGTAAAGAAGACATAGCTCGGGCTAAGCGTAAGAGAGTGAAAGAAAAAGAAAAGGAACAAGATACATTGGTCCGCCCCCCTATACTTAGGCTGTGAACAGTCTAACTATAGAAGAAGAGCGAAAATGAGGTGGTCGAGATATGTGAATGAGGAGAGTTTATACAGATGGGCATCAGTTCCCTCTATACTTAGGCTCTGGTTAGCCTAAGTACAGAAGAAGGGCGGCAATGGGATGATCGTGAGATGGGGAGAATGGTATGTACAGATGGCATCGGTCCCACCCTATACTTAGGCCTTGGTCTACGTAAAGGAAGAAGATGTACAAGGAGACCGATGTGGTCGAGAGGGAGGGTGGGTAGCCAATGATTAAGGCGGTTTTCGGCTGATCTTCTTGTGAGCCTGTGGTGGGAGATCGTAATGATAAGAAGGAGATGAAGCATATGATTCCCAACTATTATTAGTGTTATCCTCGGAGAAATCATGTTGGATAGTAGATGAAGCGTATGAGTCAGATGAAAGATAACCATCATCGGAGTTGTCCTCAGAGGAAAAGTATTTGAAAGTAGATGCACTCCAGATATTCTTGTCTTTTAGTTTCTTCAGATGTTTTCTCAGAATTCGTTCCTTCTTGGGATCAAGCGATTTGTCCTCGGATGAATACTCTGAAGCACCAGTCTCAGTCAGCTCATAAGAAATTATTCTAGTATATTAGATAAGACCAGGAGAATCGGCTTTGGATGAATAATAGTGAGGAACAGGAGTCGTCCCACAGGAATCGAAGTTTGGATCCTTGCGAAGATATGGTTTTAGAACAGCCGAACAGACCTCACTCTTATAGATTACCTTTTCCGAACTTGATGAGGGATCATCAGATGATTCCTCTTTCGGAAGGTCGAAGGTAACTTTCTTTTTATATGAAGGATCACTCATTTTGTTTCGTGAAGGTATTGGTCCACTTGAGTATCCAGATGAATAACCGTTGAAAATTTTCTCCTTGGTCGATGTTCGTCCTGTTGTTTGTTCTTAGTATTCTTAATGTTGGTGCACTCCTGAGTTGGAATGATTTGGTAAAGGTAGTCAGAGTAGGTTGATTAAGGGTGAGCCCATGCATATGTCTCCGGATCATATGATTCAAATATTTGATTTTCCATGGTGAGAGCAGCTGGGAGTGGAGCAGGGGGAGAATATCTAAACCAATAGTCCCATCAACAATTGATATCTCAGGTGTAGCAACGGGGTAGGGCTCTTCTACCGTTTGATGGTTACAGCTGTCGAGAGCTTCGTGGATTGCCTCAGAAAATCGTGGTTCCTCAAAGATTAGGTGAGATCGAAGTGCTTCCAATGTTGTAAAACTGATTTCCTGAATCTCACACTCAATAATTGCCTTAGCCAATGCTAAGAATGGCTTTTCGAGAATAATTGGAGACTAGGTGAGTTCTCCTTGATGCTCAATATAAATGATCGTGAAGTCCATTTTGAGCGGAGCACCTTGGAATGTCATGATGACAGAAATGGTTCCTCTCGGCCGCTTTATCGAGCGATCAACCAGTTGCACGATCTCTCGTATCTTCCTGATAGGTCCGAGTTTGAGCTCGTTAAATACAGAGGTCGGGAGGATATTGATTGGTGAATCGTCATCAATTAAAGCATGGGTAAATATCATGTCTTTGATTCCACAGTAAAATCTGGCAACCGCTTCACTATGCGGCTCTTGGTTTTTCTCCTCAACACCAAGGAGGAGGCCATTGACAAGATATGTCTTTCAGTCTTTGTTGTTATCCTGTCCGACTTTTTCATCATTTGTTTGTCCATTAAAAGTCCTTTAAGGTTAGGGAAGTGTTCTGTGACCTGTATAAAGGGAAATTCAAAAATTAATCTTTTCTCCAGTGCTTCCCGTAAAGCAAGATCCAAATTCTTTATATCATCTTCAGACTCAATTTTTATGATTTTTTCTGGTTTTTCGATTTTTTGGTGTTTTCGGTGTGGTGTGGTGAGGTGGTGTTTTCTGTAGATGACGAGGGATAATAGTCAGGGTCAGAATCAGAGCCATCCCTAGGGGAGTAATATGCATAAGTGTCACTATTAGAGTTATCCCTAGGGTGAACATATTCTCTAGGTTTCTGAACATCCTCAAATATTTCAACAGGAGATCCAATCTTTTCATCATCCATTTTTATATCCGAGCTACCATAGAATGAAATTATTCGGTCAGTGAGCTTTCTAAATTTCTCCTCCACTAATTCATACCTCTTATTTGTCCTCGAGATGTCATCCTCAAAAATCTTTTCATGATCGATCATGGTAGCAGTCAGTGTATATTCTTGTTTTTGAATTTGAGATTCAGTAATTTCATTTTCCATTTTCATGTATGAGATGGGAGAAGATCTTCTTGGAATATCGAATATATGATCTTTATCTTCTGAAAATTTCTCCTCTAAGATTATGGAAGGAGTTTGCTCATTAGGATAGAAACAATGTGATTCAGGCATGTGTAGTTGGTCTGAGTAGAGTTCATTCCTTTGATCGTGATTGGTCAGACTCTTATACTGTGGAGTCATGATACAGGGTTTATGTGTGCCGATATCATCAATCCAGTCCTCTGTATGAGTGTCATGTCTTAAGATGGGGTTGTCATGGTCAATCCAAGATGATAGTTGCTCATTTGTGTTCAAGGTTGGAGGATGTGGAAGATGTGAAGAAGTGTTGAATTCGATGTGGTTAGAATCTCCCATGAATGATGGATTGACATTTACAGAATATGAAGGATGGATTGTATGATCAGAATAGAGAGGATTGACATATGAAGAAGTGGAGACCTCAGTCGGTTGTTTGTTTGTATGATCGGAATACAAAGCATTGTCCTTCATGAAGTAGATCAGATTTGTTGAATCTATTGGTGGGTGAGAGTCTCTTGTGGAAGTTAGATGATGTGTAGTTGGAGGAGGATTTGAAGCTTTGGGTCTAACCGATACGAATTCATTTTCACAGTATAGCTCTGATGGATACTCGGACAAATGTTCTGCTTTTGAAAGAGCTGACATAATGAATGATGCTTTGGGTTTGTTCGAGACGAATTTATTTTCATAATATGGATATGGAGGGTACTTGGACAAAAGTTCCATACTTTTCGAAGGAGGTTTATTGATTGACATTATTGATTTGTTTTCAATCAAGAAAGGAGATTGATGGCACAATTGTGCGGCTTTTGATCTTCAAAATCGGATCACGCACAGAAATCAAACACAAATCAAACCCTAGGTTCACCAACTCCCACAATGAAGCCGCAAGAGTTCGGCAATTTATCTTTTCAATTTTAAGTTGGTGATAAATCAATCTTGGAAAGAATTTAAGGAGTTGTTAGGTGCCGGAAATTTTCTTAATGACTGGCCCAAATTCTTACGACTAGTTGCACCTACTTTCAGCCAGTATGGCTGTAAGTACGGACCATAAAATGGCTACCCGTGTTAATTAAGGACGGAGCCTTACATAGTGTCCTCTAAACCATCCACTCTACTGAGGAAATACAGACCATTTATCCGCTACCCTTAGATCCTCACTGAGAAGTAGCTAATTATTTTTATCGAATCAGTAGTCAATATGAAAATCTGGGTTTGGGCTCTATCCTTAAGTGTTGTCTCTCGCTCACTCAGAAAAATAAAAGAATCCAAGGTCGGGGTTGCTCTCCCACAAAAATTCTTAATTTTATGGTTGTTTAAAATCGGCTATATTTAGCAATCCCAGTTTTGATTAGGCGATCACTGAAAATTTAAAGCGAGCACAAATGCATGTCTATCGTTCAGTCCCAATTTCCTTTTAATATTATGTGATAAAATAGGAGCGAGAAATTCGGGAAAAGCCGATGCACGTGAAAAAGGATGATGTATGTTCAGTTAGAACACTTACAGTGATTCCTCGCAATCTCCATGTGGGATGCAATACAAGAATTGAAAGATTATTCTAAATGAATGCAAGCCGATAAAAATCGCATCTAACAAAAATTTCTATTAGCCATAAAGAAATGAGTTAAATTTTTGACTAAATTGAACGATCTAATGTGTGTCTGGATTAAAATGAAGTCTGTTCCTAGGTTTCACGAGCACAATCAAAAATTAAAAGTTCTAATAGCCGTATGTGCAGGTCTATCCTAAGCACCACTCAAGTCGGGCCCCACCCTCACCGGAGAGTAAAACATGCCACGACAACACCACAGAAATAGTTCAAGGTCTTGTTACACACGTGAGAGTCCAAAAGGACATCGCTAGAAATAAGCAAATGATTACAGAAAATAAAATTGCAGAGTAATAAATCCTAGACTCTACGCTCTCTCACGACTCGACTCGATCTTAATTTTAATGCACCTTTTTTGGAAGTTGGTGAAGATGCTTTGGTTTCTAAAAATCGCTCCACGTACGTCGGGTACCACGCAAGAAAAATAAGAGAAAGAATGTAAGAGAGTGACTCAAAAATAAATAAAATAAGAAAATAAATGTTGAAAATAAAAAATATATGCAGGAAAAAAATAAAATTTATATAGCGAAGATTCGAGGGTCAGAATACCTAAATAAAGAAAACCGAAAAAAAATTAGACAAAAACCTAAGTTGTTTGCCTCCCCAGCAACGACGCCATCTGACGAGTCCTGAAATCGCCCTACTTTAATTTGCGTGGATTATCATGTGTTTAAAAATATGTCATTTCGTTGTAGGCAGGCAATCGGAATAGGTCAAGAAATAACCACAATTAATTTAGTCAATTTTTTCAACGCGATTTTATATTTATTTTACTTGAGCAAGTCCCAAGGTCGAACTCAAGGAGGTAAAGGAACAACCTAGAATTTTTGTCTATCAAAGTTTGTACATGGCTTTCGAGGCAATCTTTTATTGGTATTTTAATGCAAGTTTGGGATGCAAAATGCAACTTTGGCCGATTTAAGGACTGGAAAACGAATATCAATCAAACGATGTCCGAAAAATATGAAACTTGGCCAAGATAACAATTATGATGAAATTAATACATTGTAATTTTTTGAATTTCTGGATGCAAGATAAATATTTTTTGAATTTATGAATGCAAAAGATGTGAATTTCAATATTTAATTAAAATAAATATTAAATCTATTCATTTTCAAGAGAGAAAATTATCCAAGATCTACCACTACATGATCGATCTCTGAAAAATCCTAAACCTCAAAAATACTATATTTAATACCTGTTAAAAATTAAATATTGAAATGTGAAAAAAGTTTTTTATAAGGCAAATTATGCATGCAAATGCAAATCTTTTTGGGCACATGTAATAAACAACTAATTCTACAATCCGTGAATTTTCGGCAATTTTCAGAGAAATGGTTAATTAGTTATGAATTTTCAAGCACAGATGGAGCAAAATATGCAATTTTCCACAAAAAAATTATTTATGAATTAACCGTAGATCACAAAAATGTCAAACATATGCCATAATGTAGAGAATTAGTTGAAGAAAAAGTGCCTATTTTTGTGAAATAAAATAATGCAATAAAGCAGTTTAAAATGGAGGGGGAATACAGGGGAATTTCTGCAATTACAATAAATAAAAAGAAATAAAAATGTAATGAGGACTATATTATAATTACCAAAAGTGGCGAGGGTGATTCTGCAAAATTACCAAGCGGTCACATGTCAGGCACGTGACCCTTGGTTGGCAGGGTCATGATGGCGAATAAGCGGAAGTTGAGGGCAGATTCTGCAAATTACCCTGATCTCCATGTGAGTATCACGTGCGGGGGTCTTCTTGGAATATGGTCAACCCCGGGGGGTTACTTGCAGTTGTCCCCCAACATACGTGCCGAGCACGTGAGCTGTGGTCTCGGGCTTCATGCCCGGCGGTGGCTTACGGCTGGTCGAAGGGGCGATGCACCGGTGGTGAAACGCCTGCAGCCTCTGGCGCGGAGGGGTACCGGCGAAGGACTGAGATGGGGCCTCGCGAAGGCGTTGGATTGGCCGACACACGGCCGAAGGTCGTCGGGGGAGCGCAGTGGAGAAGGATATGACCGGTGAAGCGTTGGCATTAGCCGTGGTAGAATGGCGGGGCCAAGGAGAGCCAGCGGAGGTCTGGCTGAACTGAGGAGGAGTTGCGGAGGTGGTTGTTGTTGCGCGGTGTCGATGAAGGAGGTAGTAGCTGTTGGAGATGAAGCTTTTGGCAGAGGATCCGAGCTCCTGGCGGTGGCGCAACAAGTCAATGAAGATGTGCGTAAGCTCGACGGTTGAAGGCCGGAGCGAGGGCAGTATGCAGAGATCGACCGCTCTGCAACGAAGCTAGGGGGAGGCTTCGGATCTCGCCGCTGGGTGAAGGTCCTCCGGGCTGTCACCACCGGAGGTATCCTTAGAATTAGGGGATTATCAGCAGATGAAGATGTAGCGGGTGACGGTGGAGCATTTATAGGATGAGGACGATCGACCGGAGAAGGAAGTGGAAGGTGATTAGGGCGGATTCAGGGAGATCGGTGATTGATCGTGACGGTGATTGAAGACTGGAGATGGGATACGACCTCGGAGATAGGCGGCGGCCGATCATGGAAGGGAAGGTGCCCGGAGATTGCAGGTGACGGCGGTGATTTCATGGAGGTGCAAAAAGGGGAAAGGCGAAGGAAGAAGATGGGCTACAGGCATCGTCCGATCAGCCGAGATTGGACGGCCTTGATGCCTCCAAGTGGCAGCCAGGGGCGGATGGAGGAGCACGTGCAGGGCACGTGCATAGAGGCACATGCTCCGCACGTGCGAGCCCTTTAAATTTATTTATAAAAACGAAATAATAAAAGTCCCAAAAATGGGTGACACGTGGCGGCTCCAGGAGCGGCCACATGTCAGCCCCACAAAAATCAGAAAATTAAATACAAAGAAAACCCCAAAAAAATAACAAACGATCTCTAATCGAAAAATTTTCTTCACGAAATTGCTCGTCTCGATGAGATCTACAACTTTCATGAAGACACTGAAACCAAAATCGATCAATTGCACAAAGTGATATTTTTGGGGTATCCCATGTAAATAGAATACCTTCATTTTTGGGTTTTATAATTTTTTTTATCATTTTTAAACTAGATAAAAATACAGAAAAAAATATGATAAAATCAAAGATAAATATTTACACATTAATCTAATTTTTTTGGATTTTTATTAAGTAAGAAAAAGAAGAAATAAAATAAAATAAAATACGGAAAAGACAACTTTTGTACAGCCAGTTAGTGAAGACTCGGACTTAGTTAGTTTCTTTGATTTCAAGCTCAGTTTGGATTTGGATTTTTGTGTATTTTAATAAAACTTTTATCAAAGAAGATAAATGAAAAAGAAATAAATAAAATAGGTTAATTATGTACCTAAAATAATAGGTCAAAAACTGTTAAAATACAAAATGTACAAAAGAGGCCTAAAACCCAACTTTCACATATGAGCTCTGATTCACTTCGACTTGATCTTATTTTGAAGATAATTGAATGTACATTAGTTCAAAAGTGAGTAGGATCAAAATGGACACTGGATGGAGAAGATATTGAGGTTTTAGTCCGGAAATCCCAGAACTAGGGTTTGGGTTTTTGGTCCACTTAATTAGGTTAGTGATTTTTTGTATTTTTCATTTATTCTTGCCAGTGATATGTACACAGTGGAGGTGGTTTCGGGTTATTTGGAGTTAGCATGAATTAGTTAAAAATCAGAGAAGTTAGGCTATTTACATGTCAAATTGGTTGGGATTTTTGGCTTCTTATTTTGTGCAAAAATAAGTAATAAAATGCAATTCTTATCAAAACATGCATGAATGCTAATTATGCAGAATAAATGAAGAAATGCCAATGATTTTTAGGGATTAGAGCTTAATTAATGACTTTTAGAGTGATGAATCCGAGATTCATCATCCCCTTATACTTAAACCATGCTCGTCCTTGAGCAACAAAAGAAATGCAATGAGGAGAAATGAGATCGGGTTCCATACCAAGACCATGAGCAGAAGGTGAAAATGAAACTAGACCCGACCTTTTGATTAGTTTGATGGAACGTCTGTGAGACTTAGAATTTTAAAATCAACAACCTTCAAGTTCTACACATCATTGTCACAGATTCAGCTCAGAAGTCATCTTAGATCAATTCTCTTCTTAAAGCATACCCCACGAACATTGAACAATCGACTCATGTGTGTGAAAAGTTTTAGCTCTTCCCATCCAGAATGCCGGACTACCATGCAAACCTCCTCTCCAGTAACTCATCCTCGGGGAGTCAGGTATTTCCTTCTAAGGTCTGTCGTGATGTGTTCACAATCGAAATGAGGGATAAGTTAGAAGAAGGAACAAAGAACTGGAGGGTGGCCAGTGTAGTCACCTCTCCTTGTGAAGTCGGCCAGTTTAGCCAAGTCTCCACCAAGATCTGCAGGTTTTCTTGAAGCTTGGACCTTTTTTGTCAGATATTTATTTGGTAGTGGCTCCTTTGTATTTGGATTTTTAGTAATTCTGCTTGGATCTTGTTATGCCCCTACAGATATAGAATCTTTTTTTCGGTACATGTTTTGGGGTCTTAGAAAAAATTGTACCCAGTTTTCCATCTCTTTTCTGAAGCTTTATTTCAACCCGTACTCCGGTCTTTAGATTTCCACGCTACCAGAAAAGAAACTCACACGGTCTTCCAACACCCCGTCTGAGTTGAGCTAAGTGCATAGTGTGAGAGTACAAATTAATTCCTTATTCCAGAGTTGTACCCTGAATGAAGAGGCCAGGTTAGACACTAAGAGTCAAATGTTGTACATTATCATGTGAAACTTGAAGAATTAAGTCATAGACCTGAAGCTTCTAAAATCCTATTTCTCGGTGAAGTTCCTTAGAAAATTAGGTGGATTAAGGTCAAGTCCAGACCACTCTCGGTTTCTGCTCATAACTCGATTCAGAACCCAAAGGCTTTTCACAAATGCAAATGAATGTAATGCTGGATGAAGTGCAGGTGTGTGAAATGCAGACACGAGTTTTTTTTCATTTTTATTTTTAAAAAAATTATGCAAAAATGAATAAGAAGTCATTTTTCAATTTTTCGGTTTAGACACAGTCAATGTTAGTAGCAAAACCTTTTTTTGTTTGTTTTTGTTTTGTTTTTGTTTGTTTTTTACAAGTTAGTTACCCACCCCTGTAAATACATATAGAATTATGTGAAAGTACAAGATATGGGTACAATATATACACAGTATATATACACACACCCCCCCTATACTTAGTGAGTGATGTGTCCTCAGAGCACAAGAAGAGTAAAGAAGACATAGCTCGAGCTAAGCATAAGAGAGTGAAAGAAAAAGAAAAAGAACAAGATACATCGGTCCTCCCCCCTATACTTATGTTGTGAACAGTCTAAGTATAGAAGAAGTGCGAAAATGAGGTGGTCGAGATATGTGAATGAGGAGAGTATATACAGATGTGCATCGGTTCCCCCTATACTTAGGCTCTGGTCAGCCTAAGTACAGAAGAAGGGTGGAAATGGAATGATCGTGAGATGGGGAGAATGGTATGTACAGAAGGCATCTGTCCCCCCTATACTTAGGCATTGGCCTAAGTAAAGGATGAAGATGTACAAGGAGACCGATGTGGTCGGGAGGGAGGGTGGGTAGCCGATGATTAAGGCGGTTTTCAGCTGATCTTTTTGTGAGCCTGTGGTGGGAGATCGTAATGATAAGAAGGAGATGAAGCATATGATTCCCAACTATTATCAGTGTTATCCTCAGAGAAATCATGTTGGATAGTAGATGAAACGTATGAGTCAGATGAAAGATAACCGTCATCGGAGTTGTCCTCAGAGGAATAGTATTTGAAAGTGGACGCACTCCAGGTATTCTTGTCTTTTAGTTTCTCCAGTTGTTTTCTCAGAATTTGTTCCTTCTTGGGATCAAGCGATTTGTCCTCAGATGAATACTCTGAAGCCTCAGTCTCAGTCAGCTCATAAGAAATTATTCTAGTATATTTGATGAGACCAGGAGAATCAGCTTTGGATGAATAATAGTGAGGAATGGGAGTCGTCCAACGGGAATCGAAGTTTGGATCCTTGCGAAGATATGGTTTTAGAACAGCCGAACAGACCTCGCTCATGTAGATTACCTTTTCCGAACCTGACGAGGGATCATCAGACGATTCCTTTTTCGGAAGGTCGAAGGTGACTTCATTTTTAGATGAAGGATCAGTCATTTTGTTTCGTGAAGGTATTGTTCCACTTCAGTATCCAGATGAATAACCGTTGAAATTTTTCTCCTTGGTCGGTATTCGTCCTGTGTGTTTGTTCTTGATCTTCTTAATGTTGGTGCACTCCTGAGTTAGAATGATTTGGCCAAGGTAGTCAGAGTAAGTTGACTCAGGGTGAGCCCATGCATATGTCTCAGGATCATATGATTCATATATTTTATTTTCCATGGTGAGAGCGGTTGGGAATGGAGCAGGGGGGAGAATCTCTAAACCAATAGTCTCATCAACAACCGTTATCTCAGGTGTAGCAACAGGGTAGGGCTCTTCTACTGCTTGATGGTTACGGTTGTCGAGGGCTTCGTGGGTTACCTCAGAAAATCGTGGTTCCTCAAATATTGGGTGAGATCGAAGTGCTTCCAATGCTGTAAAATTGATTTCCCGAGTCTCACTCTCAATAATTACCTTAGCCAATGCTAAGAATGGCTTTTCGAAAATAATTGGAGACTGGGTGAATTCTCCTTGATGCTTAATATCAATGATCATGAAGTCCACTTTGAGCGGAGCACCTTAAATGTCATGATGACAGAAATGGTTCCTCTCGACCGCCTTATCGAGCGATCAACCAATTGAACGATCTCTCGTATCTTCCTGACAGGTCCGATTTTGAGCTCATTAAATATAGAGGTCGGGAGGATAGTGATTGGTGAATTGTCATCAATTCGAGTATGGATAAATATCGTGTCTTTGATTCCACAGTCAAATCTGGGCAACAACTTCACTATGTGGCTCTTGGTTTTTCTACTCAATACCAAGGAGGATGTCATTGACAAGATATGTCTTTCAGTCTTTGTTCTTATCATGCCCGATTTTTTCATCATTAATTTGTCCATTACAAATCCTTTAAGGTCAGGGAAGTGTTCAATGGCCTGTATAAAGGGAAGTTCAAAAATTAATCTTTTCTCCAGTGCTTCCCGTAAAGCAGGATCCAAATTCTTCATATCATCTTCAATCTCAATTTTTATGAATTTTTCTGATTTTTCGATTTTTTTGGTGTTTTCGGTGTGGTGTGGTGATGTGGTGTTTTCTGTAGATGACGAGGGATAATAGTCAGGGTCAGAATCGGAGCCATCCCAAGGGGAGTAATATGCAGAAGTGTCACTATCAGAGCTATCCATAGGGTGAACATATTCTCTAGGTTCTTGAACATCAATTTTCAACAGGAGATCCAATCTTTTCATTATCCATTTTTATATCTGAGCTACCATAGAATGAAATTATTCGATCGGTGAGCTTTCTAAATTTCTCCTCCACTAATTCATACCTCTTATTTATCCTCGAGATGTCATCCTCAAAAATCTTTTCATGATCAATCATGGTAGCAGTCAGTGTCTTGTTTTTGAATTTGAGATTCAGTAATTTCATCTTCCATTTTCATGTATGAGATGGGAGAAGATCTTCTTGGAATATCGAATATATGATCTTTATCTTCTGAAAATTTCTCCTCTAAGTTCATGGAAGGAGTCTGCTCATTAGGATAGAAACCATGTGATTCAGGCATGTGTAGTTGGTCTGAGTAGAGTTCATTCCTTTGATCGTGATTGGTCGGACTCTTATACTGTAGAGTCATCATACAAGGTTTATGTGTGTCGATATCATCAATCCAGACCTCTGTATGAGTGTCATGTCTGAAGATGGGGTTGTCATGGTCAATCCAAGATGATAGTTGCTCATTTGTGTTCAAGGTTGGAGGATGTGGAAGATGTGAAGCAGTGTTGAATTCGATGTGGTTAGAATCTCCCATGAATGATGGATTGACATTTACAGAATATGAAGGATGGATTGTATGATCAGAATAGAGAGGATTGACATATGAAGAAGTGGAGACCTCAGTCGGTAGTTTGTTTGTATGATCCGAATACAAAGCATTGTCATTCATGAAGTACATCGGATTTGTTGGATCTATTGGTGGGTGAGAGTCTCTTGTGGAAGTTCGATGATATGTAGTTGGAGGAGGTTTCGAAGCTTTGGGTCTAACCAATACGAATTCATTTTCATAGTATAGCTCTGATGGATACTCAGACAAATGTTCTTCTTTTGAAAGAGCTGACATAATGAATGATGATTTGGATTTGTTCGAAACGAATTTATTTTCATGATACGGATCTGGAGGGTACTTGGACAAAAGTTCCATAATTTTAGAAGGAGGTTTATTGGTTGACATAGTGGATCTGTTTCCAATCAAGAAAGGAGATTGATGGCACAATTGTGCGGCTTTTGATCTTCGAAATCGGTTCACGCACACAAATCAAGCACAAATCAAACCCCAGGTTCACCAACTCACACAATGAAGTCGCAAGAGTTCGGCAAATTATCTTTTCAATTTTGATTTGGTGATAAATCAATCTTGGAAATAATTTAGCGAGTTGTTAGGTGTCGGAAATTTTCTTTCTGACTGGCCCGAATTCTTATGACTAGTTGCACCTACTTTCAGCCAGTATGGCTGTAAGTACGGACCGTAAAACGACTATCCATGTTACTTAAGGACGAAGCCTTACGCAGTGTCCTTTAAACTACCCACTCTACTAAGGAAATCCGGACCGTTTACTGGTTGCTCGTAGATCCTTACTGAGAAGTAGCTAATCGCTTTTATCGAATCAGTAGTCAATATGAAAATCTGGGTTTGGGCTCTATCCTTAAGTGTCGTCTCTCACTCACTCAGAAAAATAAAAGAATCCAAGGTCGTTGTTGCTCTCCCACAAAAATTCTTGATTTTATGGGTTGTTTAAAATCAACTATATTTAGCAGTCCCAATTTTGATTAGGTGGTCACTGAAAATTTAAAGCGAGCACAAATGCACGTCTACCGTCCAATCCTAATTTCCTTTTAATATTATGTGATAAAACATGAGGGAGAAATTTGGGAAAAGTCGATGCATGCAAAAAACGATGATGTATGCCCAGATAGAAGACTTACAGTGATTCCTCACAACCTCCATGTGGGAAGCAATACAAGAATTGAAAGATTATTCTAAATGAATACACGCCGATAAAAACCGCACTTAGCAAAAAGTTCTATTAGCTGGGAAGAAATGAGTTAAATTTTTGACTAAATTGAATGATCTAATGTACGTCTTGATTAAAGTGAAGTGTGTTCCAAGGTTCTACGAGCACAATCAAAAATTAAAAAGCTCTAATAGTCGTATGTGCAGGTCTATCCTAAGCGCCACTCAAGTCAGGCCCCACCCTCACCGGAGAGTTAAACAGCCATGACACACCACAGAAATAGTTTAAGGTCTTGTTACACATGCGAGAGTCCAAACGGACACCGCAAAAAATGAGCAAATAGTTACAGAAAATAAAATTACAGAGAAATAAATCCTAGACTCTACGTTCTCTCACGACTCAACTCGATCTTAATTTTAATACGCCTTTTTCAGAAGTTGGTGAAGATGCTTTGGTTTTAAAAAACCGCTCCACATACGCCGGGTACCTCGCAAGAAAACTAAGGGAAAGAATGTAAGAGAGTGACCCAAAAATAAATAAAATAAGAAAATAAATGTTGAAAATAAAAAATAAATGTAGGAAAAAATGAAATTTATACAATAAAGATTCGTAGGTCAGACTACCCGAATAAAGAAAACCGAAAAAAATTTAGACAAAAAACTAAGTCGTTTGCCTCCCCGGCAACGGCGCCATCTGATGAGTCCTGAAATCACCCTGCTTTAATTTACATGGATTATCGTGTGTTTGAAAATGTGTTGTTTCGTTGTAGGTGGGCATTCAGAATCGATCAAGAAATAACCACAATTAATTTAGTCAATGATTTTCAATACAGTTTTATGTTTATTTTACTTAGGCAAGTCCCAAGGTCAAACTCAAAGAGGAAAAGGAACAACCTAGAATTTTTGTCTATCAAAGTTCGTGCATGGTTCTCGAGGTGGTCTTTTTTTGATATTTTTAATGCAAGTTTGGGATGCAAAATGCAACTTTGGCCGATTTTAAGGACTGGAAAACTAATATCAATCAAATGATATCCGAAAAATATGAAACTTGGCCAAGATAACAATTATGATGAAATTAATACATTGTAATTTTTTGAATTTTTGGATGCAAGATAAATATTTTTTGAATTTATGAATGCAAAAGATGTGAATTTCAATATTTAATTAAAATAAATATTAAATCTATTTATTTTCAAGAGAGAAAATTATACAAGATCTATCACTACGTGATCGATCTCTGAAAAATCCTAAACCTCAAAAATACTACATTTAATACCTGTTAAAAATTAAATATTGAAATGTGCAAAAAGATTTTTATAAGGCAAATTATGCAAGCAAATGCAAATCTTTTTGGGCTCATGTAATAAACAACTAATTCTACAATCTGTGAATTTTCAGCAATTTTCAGAGCAATGGTTAATTAGTTATGAATTTTCAAGCACAGAATGAGCAAAATATGCAATTTTCCACAAAAAATTTATTTATGAATTAACCATAGATCACAAAATTGTCAAACATATGCCATAATGTAGAGAATTAGTTGAAGAAAAAGTGCCTATCTTTGTAAAATAAAATGATGTAATAAAGCAGAACAAAATGGAGGGGGAACACAGGGGTATTATTGCAATTACAATAAATAAAAAGAAATAAAAATGCAATGGGGTGATGAATCTGCGATTCATCATCTTTATTCATTTATTTTAGCTTAAAATCCCTTATAAAACATCTGCATAAAACACTAACTCCGTATTCTTACTAACTTGCATCTGTGTGTAAATATTGTACATTTCTTTCTAATTTTAACCTAAAATAAATAAATAAAGAAAGAAAGGAAACATAAAGAAAATAAAATAAAAAAGGAAAGACTGTATACAGGCTGACCCAAACCCCGAGAGAAGGTCCGGACTTGACCTGATCGAATGGGAATAAAGTAGGGGGAGATAGGGTCCTTAAGCAGAAAATCCAAAAAAAAATATGTGTGTGTTGTTGAAATATTCCTCACTTATTTTGTGTATATTTTTATAAAACTAACACTAATTTATTTGTACCATAATTGACTCAAATCGGATAACTTTCAAAATCAAAGTTGTAAATGAAAATGTGTCCTAATTAATAAAAATGATTACATAATTAAATCATGTACAGAATAAAAATAGCCACATTTGGAAAAAGCCACTAAACATTATTTGAAAAACCAATTCTGGCTCCATATGAGCTCAATTTGAATCAATCTCACTTCCACTAGACTCTAAATTAAATTATCTTCAAAATGGTTGTATTTTCATAATTTTTGGAGTCACGGTTGAAAAGTTGGCTTTCTAGGGTAGTCTGTGCAATTTTCCCATGTATCTTGTGCATATTGTATCTGTATAAATTTGTAAATATTTTTACTAATAAAAATTAAAATTAAAATTAAAATTAAAATTATTTAAAAAACAAAAAAGGCTAATTTCGTCATTATCCTTGTATATAGTGCCATATATGTATATAGTATATGTATATAGTTGCTATTTTTTAATAACCACCGTAAAAAATAAAAAAATAACATTTTTTAATTCAAATCAATAAAATGACGAAAATTCAAAAAAAAATAGATAATTTTGTAAATATTTTTTATCTCTTTTATTTTGTCTCTTATCATCTCTTATCTCTTCCACCAAAAAATTGAAAAAAATCATTTCAAATTTCATCTCTTATAACTTCCACCGAAAAATCAAAAATTCAAAATTCATCTCTATCTTTTCTATTTATATGGCTCCTTCTCCCTCATTTCAACTTGATCAATCTTTAGAGAGAGGAGCCCGATCTCTGAGAGAAAATTTCGTCGAGAATTGTGCCTAGCCTCTGAGTCGTCCGGTGACAGCGAGTCGGCCTTGTCGAGGCGATCATGGTCCTTTTTCCGCTTCTAAGGTGAGATCCACATTTTTCTTATTTTTATCTAGATTAATCATCATTTATTTCTCGCATTTTTTATCTCATTGACATTTTTATTTCTCTAGATCATCAAAAAAATCCATCACGTTTTTGATCCGCCACCGACTCGATTTTTCATCTCATCTTCTCGATCTACCCGCCTTCAATTTCTACCTCCCACAATCTATCAACTCCGATCACGCACGGTGGTCGGAGAGTCGGATTCGATCCTTTCATTTTCATCGGATCTCCGTTCATATTCTGATTTGTAAATAAATAAATAAATAAATAAATAAATAAATAAATCATTTGTTTCTTTTTGTTCTCTAACGTTTGTTTTGCAAGATCATATAAAAAAATCTTTATCCTTTTTATTTCCTATTTTTCGGATTTACAAAAACAAAAAAAAAGTTTTTCTTTTTTTATTTACTGTTTACATCATTTCAAAAAAAATTACAAAAAATTCAACAAGCAGCGGGGACGCCACCCCCGCCGCCCACCAACTCCATCGCCGTCGGCGGCACCGCCGTTCCGCCTTGCCATGCCAGCAGCACCTCCAGCAGCGCCGCCATCGACGCCAGCGATGGCCGACCACCTTTTTGCCTTTCTCATCCCCATCCTCCAGATCCACGCGGACGCGCGCAGCTGCGCGCTGCCATCCAGCACTCTCCATAACCCCACGACCGCTGTGCCCACGGCATCGCCCTCCTACTGTGGAGAGCCCCACCGCGTACCTCGCCGACTTCATGCGCCATTGCTGCCACGTGGTACGCCGCGCTACCCAGCGCCCCCCCTACAACACGTGGCCGGCGTGCGATCTCCCGCAGCCCTTCCTCCGTCGGCCGCGAGCCCGCATCTCCTCCAGCGGCGTCGCCATTGCGGTCGGCCAGAGATCCCTGACCTCTGCGTGCGCTCCCCACTGCATGGAACCCCACTCCTCCTCGAACCGACCGCCGCCGAAGTTCGCTGCAGCCGTCCCTCTGATAAGCCACATGCCCACCATGTGGGAGAAGAAGGAGAAAGGCGACGGCCGCCCCCTCTTGTTGTTTTTGCGATTCAAACGAAGGAGACCCTAGGGCATTACTTTATTTTGGAAATTGACATAGTAGCCCTCGGACATTTGCATAATTGCAGAAACGCTCTTTCTAGAAGCTTAAACTGAGGGAACTTACATTCAGCCCCAGACATTTCAGATTTGCATAAACATCCCCGTCTCCTCAAGTCATGTTCTTTGCACGCATTTCGTAGATAAATTGCGAAAATCACCTTCTGTTTTACTTCTTTTATGTATTTAATGCCAGAACATTAATATTCACTTTTCAGTCCTTTATTTACAGACTCTGAATTGCATGTTTATCTTGTTGGAATAAATGTTATTTGTGATCTGTAAATTCTTGAAAAATTGTGCTATACTCTTAATATGCATATCTATCTAGCATAGATCTTCCATTACATTTTGCGATCATTTATTATTATTAAAAAATCAAAAATATGTCATTTTTCCTTGTTTGAAATTCCAAAATTCATAAAAATTCAAATATTGTTCCAAAAATTCCAAAAAAATTAGAATAGTTGTATTTCATTGTCTTTTAATTTCTAACCAATTTTCACGTATTATTCCTTTATAAAACCCCAAAAAATGAAACACATCAAAAATCTTCTAAAAATCATAAAAAATTCTACAAAATTCCAAATATTATGATTTCAGTTCCTGTTTGTAGATATTTTCTTCTAGTTTGTCTTAAAAATAATTGTCAGTATGGCTCTTAAAATATTTTTAAGTTGTAAATTACTCCACGCTATGCACATTTTCACATTTTTTTCACTGTTTGATTTTTAGAAAAATATAAAAACATCTGAAAATTTCACAAAAATTCTCAAAAACATTTCAAATCTTTTAAAACCCAAAAATATTTTCTCTAGATTTTTCATAGCATTTTTATTAATTAAAAAATACAAAAAGAGTTGGTGTGTTTATTTTTGATCTTGTGCATATTGCTTGTGTTATTTTTGAAAAAAATTGCAAAATCAAAATCACTAAAAATTTGAAAAATCAGAAAATAAAAAATAAAAAAAATAATAAAAAGAATAAAAGAATAAAAATAATAAAAAAATCACAAAAACCAAGGATAGTTGTCCCTTGAGATTCTTGCTTTCTCTTAATTGATTTTCGATTAATTGAATAACCCTCAAGATTTGTAGCCTCCCTGAGTTCGACCATGTCCGCTATACAGGTTAATAAGTAGCAAAAATAAAAAAATACTTTTTGTTTGTCTCGAGATTTTGGGGATAGCAACAACGATGACGATAATATTTTTATCTATCAATAATTTTCCGACCCTCGGATTTTCGCGAACAACAAAATTGTCAAACCATTGTCGGGGATAAGAAAATAAAATAAAAAAATCAAAAACCCCCAAAATTGTTGTCAGCAAAATGGCACCGTTACTGGGGAGGCACGAAGAGGGTAGTTAGGTTTCTCTTTTGACCAGCTATTCTTGGTTGCACATATTTGTTACATTTTTACCGTTCATTCCATTGTTCATATCACTGCATTCATTTCATTTCATTTTTTTCTATTCTCATATTTGATAATTGTATTTCTTACACATTCTCTTTTCTTTTTCTTGCGAGGGCCCACGGAGCGAAGGAGGCGATCCTAGGAGAGCTGAAGCACCCAAGCGACGTGGAGGCGGCTTGATTCTTCACCAAGCCGCAGGATAGCGTGAGAAGAGGAGAAGAAGAAAGAATTTTTTTAAAAGAGAGAGAGAGTTTCTTTTCCATTTGAACTTTGTAAAAGGACATTCATTTGTTGCGGGGTCTGTTTCGCCAAGTACCGGTGCACTGGGGGGACCTCATCGGTTTTGTTTTCATCGCTTTCCTTTTCTTTGTTTTCTGCGGATTTCATGAGCTACCTCTTGATTGCTTTAATTTATTTGCTTGAGCCAGGTAATTAATTAGGTCCAAACACCCTAAACAAGACATTTCTGTGCCTATAGAGTAGAGCGTAATTTGGACTTAGTCAAATTATCTTGTTCTTGCCCGTTGATGAATCCATGATTCATTAACTTTTCTGTCGCATTTTGTCTTAAAATCCTTAACAAATACATGTAAATATCCATTAATTCTCATCTTTTAACAAATCACCATTCATGTATAAATATTCACTTTTAACCACTAAAATCATGTAAATAAATAGAGAACAAGAAAAGAAAGAAAATGCAGATTGAATATATGTATATATATACAATATGACTTAAAATATAAAGCTAGCTGGAAGATATATTTATAACCCAACCCACGAGACCAAGTCAGCATGGATTCGTCGACAAACCAATAAGTAGGGGGAGATAAGGAAAGAAAACTTAAAAAAATAAGTTAACACACACATATACACCTTCTATTATTTATAAAATAAATACAAAACTTTAAAGATTTTTAATTATTTCATCTGAACATATTTTTCACTAAACTCTCTTAATTATTTCTAAAAATGTATATAAAAATATAAAAATAAGTTAAAAATATTACCCTGTATATATGCCAAGAAACTCAGCCTGTAAATTGTCAAAATCTCAACTTCCGAACATCATAACTTTAACCTCATACGAACTCCAATTTCAATCTACTCACCTTTAAAGTTCCTAAAATAATATTCTCTAATTAATAAAGGTGGTTTCATCGAATTCGGAGTCCGTTTGCAAAAAGTCGGTTTTGGGACCAAAAGACAACGGGGTTTCTGGGCTATTTATTTTATGTAACACACATTATTTATAATTTTCTTAATTTTATAATTTTTAAATTATTTCATGATCTTGTAGTTTCACCCTAAATTATTTCATGATTTTTGGACCTTATTTATTATTTTAATAAAATCAAAAACCCTAAAATATATGTATTAATGAACTAGAGAACTTATACCTCTATTTATTAAAATATGTAAATTAACTTATTAAAATCTATAAAAATTCATATAAACCTTATTTAATATTCTAATAATTAAGAAAATATAAAATTAATTTTAAGTATTTATTTATTAAATTAAAAATCTAATACTCATTTATAAATACATATTTATTAATATAATATTTATATTTTAAATAATATTTATTATTTATAAAAAGTATTTATTCCATAAATTAGAAAATTAATTTATTTACATTTCTTGTATTTATATTTATTTGAAATAAGCTTATTTACTATTTAATTTTGAATTTATATAGAATAAACACATTCTGGCCAACCACGTGCTGACACTTGTCAGCACCTGGGTCTTCTTCTCCAAGAAGTAGTTCTGCCGACTTCTGAACCAACCTGCCGACTTCCACCATTTTTCCCGCGTACCTCGAGAACCTTCTAGCCAATCTAAACCAATGGATCTCTTCCTCTAACTACCCTCTACCTCACCAGCCGTCGATCTATACTTGGAGCCCAAGCAAATAATCTATATAAGGCCTTCAAGTCCGCCATTAACCAACCAACTCTCCAACTGCCTGACCCCCAGCTCTAGTATTCCGAACCCCCCATCTTCCAAGCCTCGCTTCGCCGGATTAGGAGGTGACAGCTCCGCCCAAGCAAGCTCGTGAGGAGGAGGAGACGTCGGAGGAGGTTCCAAGGCGTTCGTCAGCCTTGCATCGCCGCCCAGCGCGCGTCCAAGCTCCGGCCAAAGGTCGCCCGTCGAGCTTCTGTCCAGGTAATACACCTAGACTCTTCACAGACCTTTTCCTTCATTTTTCCGAATTTCCTTCCTCGATTTGCGTCTAGGAATTAGTTTGATTAAGCCGTCATTAGGACGCTTAATCATTCCTCTTAGGCGCATAATCAAATCTCTTTCCAAATCGTTTCGAATCACAACCGAATCGCATCTCAAATTCATCGCCATTCTCGTGTGTTTTGTATTTCTTCTGGAAACCGAATTTTCTTCACCTTTTGAGCTTGTGAATCTCTAAATTGGTGGCCGGTTCTTCACGAATCGAGCATATCATTTGGAAATTTGCAGGTCCATCATCATTCAGGAGCATAGATTCAAGGCTTTGGAAGCTTCCATCTTCATCAGAATCCACCTCAAAGATGGCTCGCCAGAACTGAAACAACCTTCAGATGCCGAGACCGCCGTCTTCATCGCCGCACCACCACCGCTCCGAGGCGCCGCCGCCAGAACCCTACCGCGTGCGAGCTCGAGGGGTGGAGGAGCCACCCCTCTGGCCCCGCCAGAGTGCCAAAGACGCCGGCGTTTGGTCGGAATAATTTGGAGAAGAACGCCCATCGCCATCGACTCCAACAAATTCAAGAACAGACGAAGCATAGGTGCGCGACACGTGGCGCACCCGCGAGCGTCTGATCCGCGCCAGCAACTTCTAATCCTAGCCGTCAGTGGCGAAACGGTGGAATTTTGCGAACTAAACCCATGACCTTTCCAGATATTTGGCTCCGCCCCCCAGGTTTCCTTTATTTGCATTTAGGTCCCTCTGTAGGGACTTAAATGTAAAGCTTTGTATACTTTTCTTACAAAACAGTCCCTGAGGACCTTTTTGCAAACAATTTAAATAGTTTTTTTACGCTTATGCCCCTGGGTTGTAGGGGTTGTTTTGACCTCGTTTGACCTTATTTCTTGACGATTTTTTTAGGTTAGTTACGCAACTACCCCATCTACCTACTATTAAGTTTTCGAGAGTTTTTGTCGTGTTTTTCGTCGTGATTTGATTCTTCGAAGTTCGCCTCATTTAGTTTTGGTTTCTTGTGTTGTTCGAGCTCGCTGCTCGACCCCCGTTCACCCTACTATATTTTACCACCTATATAATATCCACCTATTATATAATAAATAAATATTTTTGAAAAATATCCCTTTTTAAAAATTAAATAAAAATTTGAAAAGAATAAGATCAAATAAAAAAATAAAAATAAAAATCAATAAAAAAGAGGTTTCTTGACTTGATAACTTTGAGAAGAGATAAAAAATAAAATTACAAAGATAAAACCGAAAAATCAAAGGATTCTATTCTGCCTCCTTGAGTTCGACCCAGGAACACTTGCCTGATTAAAAATTTAGTGTAGGTTTTCCGAAGGAAAACTGAATTTGTTTGATAAGTTGAGAATCGTTTCTTGTTTCACGGCTTTTTCTACATCGATCGTGTTTCTTCTCTAAAAAAGCCGCGAAACCGATTTTCAGCTTTATCAAAATGGCGTCGTTGTCGGGTAGGCGTTAGAATTTTTTGATTTTTATTCTTTCTTCTTTGTGATTTTATTTTTTTCTCTCTTCTTTTTATTTCGCTTTTCGTACGGTTTTTCGTACGGTTTTCTCTTCGCTTTTGTTTTCTTAGTTTTTCTCTCGATTTTTCTTACGGTTTTCTCGGCTTTCTCGATCGATTTTCTTTGCTAACTTTCTTTGCAGGGCCTGTAGGATTAACCGGCTTCTTCGGAAGCCGAGTCAGTTGAAAGAGCAGAGGTCGGCTCCTTCTTCACGAGTCCGCTGTAGAGGGCAGAGTAGTTAGAATTTTTTCTGTAAAAGAGAGAGAAAGGGAGAGAAGTTGTAATAGATAATAAACAACCCCTCCCCATTTTTTTCGGGGCCTGATTCGCCGGATATCGTGTATCCGAGGATCAGGGCACACACCGCGGTTTTATCGCTTATCGGCTTTCCGCGGTTTTCTAGATGCTTGTTTAGGATTTTTTACTCTATCTGATTGTGCCCGCGTAGTTAGTCTTAGGACTCGCAACCTAGGTGCTTACTTTTAGGGTTTTTATAACAAAAGAAAAAAATCGATAGATGTTGTTTGAAAAAAACCAAAAAAAATACAAAACCGCAAAACTAAAATCGGGACTGCTAATCCTATCTGATCTAAAAGCCGTAAAACGACTCAATTGATTTGGGAGAGTAATCCCCGCACACTTCTCAGAGTGCGCGAGCTAGAGAGACGACCCATAAGGATAGAGCCCAAACCCCGTATTTCTCGCGAAATACTACTGGGTTCATACACCTGATCACTGTTCCTCAGTGGGTAAGCTCAGGTAGCCGGAAACGGTCCGGGTTTACTTAGCAGAGTGGGAGGTTTAGAGGACACTGCACAAGGCTCCATCCTCAGGTAACACGGGTAGCCGGAAACGGTCCGTACTTACTCCCATACTGGCTGAGTGCGAGTGGTCTCTTATAAGGATTCGGGCCAGTGTTTCGGAGAAACCATCGGGCACCTATTGGCTTGCTCAGCCCGCGATGACTGAAAAAACTTGTTTGCTAATCACAACCCTAAAACCGAAAAGATTAAAAAACCGAACTCTTACGGTCTTCATCGGGTTGAGTTGGTGAACACGGGGTTTGCTTTGTGTTTGCTTGCGGAGCGTGAGTTTCCGCGGCTTTCGCATTTCTTTCTCTCACTTGAATCGTAAACGTGCTCTCCCGAAAATTTCTCTTGACATCGAAGATGACGTCTCGACGGCTTTTCGGCTCAGACTCTGTGAGCTTTTGACCGTCCATCGTCGAGCGTATATCTTCACAAGCTCGGGATGACCCTCTTCCCGAGCTGGTCCCATCAGATCTCGAGGCGAGTCAGACCCAGACTCCATCGCCTCCTGGCCAGATTATTGAAGCAGACCCTCGCTACAATACATCATCTAGATCTCCCGCATACTTTTCGCTGAGTTCTTACAAGAGTTTTCATTTCACAGACGATCAGATGGCTCGCGGCAAAGGACCAGCAGCAGACGAGAGGCCACCAGCTGGGTAGCAGCACGAAGGAAGGCCAGACGCAGATGTTACAACGGGCATTCTCGATACACTTCAGCAGATGAACTTGCAGATTCGAGAGCAATTTAGAGTTCTGAATGAACTGCGGGCTGAAATAGCCGCATTGAGAGCAGGGGCCGGGAACCAGTTCCCGCAACTTTACGGGACGAGTATGACCCGGGCGCAAGAACACTCCACCATTGGATTTGGCTACCGCCGAATCAAGGGCCATACGAACTCAGACCGTCCTTCATCTCTTTGCTTCCCAAGTACTATGGGAATGCCGTAGAGGAGCCGTTCACATTTTTACAGCAGTTTGAGATGATTTACGAAACGGCTTGTTATCCAGGAGTCACGCAGGAAGCCGTACGCCTCAAGGCCTTTCCCTTTGCCTTAGCCGATAAGGCCCTTTATTGGCTGAGTCATCTAGGGAGAGAAATCTCTACATGGGACGACCTGAAGTCCACCTTCCTGCGCAAATATTTCCTCTGGGGAGGACGAACATGATGAGGAGCCAGATCTCCAACTTTACGCAACTGCCGCACGAATCATTCCATGAGGCATGGGATCGATTCAAGGACCTGACGGAGAGATGCCCGCATCATGAGATCCTGATGAAGGTGCTCGTGCAAAACTACTTCGGAGGACTCCAGCCAGAAATTCAGGGGCTCGTGAGTGCCGCATGTGGCGGCAGTTACTTGAACAAGGACGCCGAGTCAGTCTGGGCCATCTTCGAAGGGATGACCGAGAACTCGAGAGTCGTAGACTCTACTCGGGCATTTCAGAAAGCCCCACAGCCACCACATCACCGAGAACATCACAAGGTGGCGAACATCTCGGACTCTGAATCCAACATCAACATGGGATTTATTAGCGAAAAATTAACATTGGTGGACGTGATTCACAAGCAGGTCCAAGACCTACAGCCGCTGCGAGAGTTGGAGAAACTCTCATCTCTACCTCAGCAGCTGAGTGATCTCTCGAAGAAGGTCGCTGATCTTTATATCCAGTACCAGCAGAGCCAGACTTCTTCGAATGCGCAACCAGCACAAAGGATCGCACCCGCTCCACCCACCCATCAGATCACTACGTCCAGAGAGAGTCCGAGATTCCGCATATCGATTGGCACGAGGATCAATCTCATGCCAATCCTGGCCAGATCACCAGCACCGCAGAGATGGAGGTGGAGCCGCAATCCACTCTCGAGATCAACGGGATTTGGTATACTCCGATGCAGCAGCCGAGTATACCGAATCAGCAGCCGCAGCAGCCGTACGTTCATCCACAGCATGGACGTCCGAACTTTCAGCACCGCCAGAGCTTCACGCCGCAGCAGTCTCATCCGAATGTCTACCATCAGAGACCGCAGCATTCATATCAGCACCCTGCTCATTACTCACCGAATTATCCTTATCAACAGCCGCAGCAGTCTTCCTCCACACCTCAGCGATACTCCCAGCCTTCCACCTCTCAGCATTTCACACCAAGGCAGGAGAGAGGAGCAAACCAGGGCCACCACACCGAACCAGAGATGTCTTCACAAGCCCAAGCGCTCAATCAGATCACGGACATGCTGAGTACGCTCCAGATCGCAGACAAGACTGAGATGGAGCAGGTTAACCGTCGTCTGGACGAGTTAACCGTGCCAAAGACCACTCTCCTAGTCCAGCCTCAGATGAATCCGAAAAACAAGAGGAGGCATCCAGAGCAGGTAGACACTATAGGTAAGATTTCATTTCCTAAATTTTTATCTAACTTCATTCGTCTCAGGAGCGGTAGATCACCACAAGCACCTGCTGGAGAAGAGGAGAGGTCACTAGAGGAGCACGAGCAGAGCCATGATCCTGAAGTCGAGGAGGAGAAACCGCAAGATGATGAGGACCAATATGCAGAATCAAGAGATGGGAGCAATGCCAACACATCAGATATGGACACTAACAACTCAGACGATGACATTACGCCAGATCAGGCAGAGAGCCCCGACAAAAATCTTTCTTCTCCTGTTTTAGATAGTTTTGTAAATAATTCTGAGACTCTCAATGTAAAAGCTAATTCCAGTTTGAATAAAAATCCTGATTTTCTGACTTCTGACTTTATTCCTTTTCCCAATGCTTTGTTTGGAAAAGGAAAGAAAAAGACCAAAAATAATCTTGCATCTCCAGAGATCGAAAAACTACTCAAAGATCATATCTTTCTGAAGATCCCGCTTCATGATGCCTTAGATCAGTTTCCTACGCTCAAGAATCAATTGAAAAACAGATGCACCACGCGTAGGAAAAAGAGATCCCGAACAGAGAAACATGTCTTGACTAAGGCTACATCATGTACGATACAGAATAAGTTACCGAAGAAGAAGAAAGACTCAGGTGCACATTATGTCAGATGCGAGATCGCAAAAGCCGAGTTCGACCGCACTCTATTACATAATGGTTCCTCGATCAATCTGATACCCGCTTCCTTACTCGATAAGCTCGAGTTAGGTCCTCTTTACAAATCCCGCATGATCCTTCAGTTTGCTAATAGATACGTAAAGAGACCTAAGGGTATACTTAGGAACGTTATCGTAACTGTGCAGGGTCTGCAATTCCCAGTGGACTTTACGGTCCTGGACATGAATTGCCCTACACAGTTACACCTTACCCCGATCATTCTCGGGAGGCCTATTCTAGAGACCGCAAAGGCTCTCTTCGATTACGATACAGGGAAGGTATCTTTTCGCGCTGAGGGCAAAAAGGTACATATAGAGATGGAGAGAGAATCAAACACTTTCAGTGATGCATCTTCAGATTTTTTGAGTTCTTTAGCCTCCTGTGATTACATGGATGAGGTCCGTTTTGACGACCTCGAAAGGTATCAGGTAGAGACCCAAGAATGTTTGACAAAGGACGGGTCCGAGACCTCAGGGGGTAATTCTTCTGACGAAACCTTATACTTTAGTCTGGATGATGAGAAGCAAAGGGATCAGACTTCTGATGAAATTAATGCATATTTTTCAGACTCAGAAACTCTACACAATTCCTCCATCTCAGATGATTCAGAGTTTCATTTAGCTGACTTATTCTCTTCTGATCATTCTGAGGAGTCGGATGATGTCTTGAACATCTTCTGTAGTCCGACTCTAGAGCACATTGAGATGGCGGAGAATAAAATCGCAGACACATCACCAACCGATACAGATCCCCATACAAATACAGATGATGTTTCGGCAGATACATATACTACCTTACCAGAACTTAAAACTTTTCCACCAAACATGAAATATGCTTTCCTTGCGGGTCCACATCAACGGTTTTCGATCATTATCAGCTCAACTTTGACCGATGATCAAGAATCTCGTCTGATGGAGATTCTAGAAAGAAACCGCAAGGCTATTGGGTGGACTGTATCTGATCTCCGCGGGATTAATCCTGCTTTGTGTTCACATCATATCTATCTCGATCATGACAGCAGACCCTCCAGAGAGTTTCAGCGTAGGCTGAATCCGGTGTTACGAGAAGTTGTCAAGAAAGAGATCACGAAATGGTGTGACGCAGGGTTCATTTATCCCATCTCCAACTCCGAATGGGTTAGCCCATTACATGTTGTCCCGAAGAAGTCGGGAATTCAGATGGTGAAGAACGAGAGTGGAGAGGAGATTCCAAAGAGAGTAACCACATCGTGGTGAGTATGTGTTGACTACAGAAAGCTGAACACCGCGACGAAGAAGGATCACTTCCCTTTGCCTTTCATAGACCAGGTCATAGAACGATTGGCAGGGAAGGGGTACTTCTGTTTCCTTGACGGTTACTCTGGATACAACCAGGTATCAATTGCTCCTGAAGACCAGGAGAAAACCACTTTCACATGTCCGTTCAGCACGTATGCCTTTAGACGGATGCCCTTTGGATTGTGCAACGCTCCTGCGACTTTCCAGAGGTGCATGCTTGCTATTTTTGCGGATATCGTCGGTGATTTTCTAGAGGTTTTTATGGATGATTTCTAGGTCTATGGTGAGTCTTTTGATGATTGTTTAGCGCACCTAGACCAGGTTCTGAAAAAGTGTTGTGAGGTAGATCTCGTTCTGTCCTGGGAAAAGAGCCATTTTATGGTTACTCACGGGATCGTGTTGGGGCACGTCATCTCCCAGCGAGGCATGGAGGTTGACCCTGCCAAGGTGGATGTCATCAAGAAACTCGAGCCACCATCCAACATCAAACAGTTACGGTCATTTCTGGGGCATGTCGGCTTTTACCGACGGTTTATCCAAGACTTCTCCAAGATTGCCCGACCGTTAACTGAATTGCTAGGCAAAGACATCGAGTTCGTGTTAAATGATAAATGTCTTAATGCCTTCCTCACATTGAAGGAGAAGATAATCAGTGCTCCTATCCTACAGCCGCCTGATTGGTCTCTACCCTTCGAGATCATGACGGATGCTTCAGATTTTGCGGTCGGGGCTGTATTGGGACAGAGGAGGAATGGACTTCCCGTTGCCATTCACTATGCTAGCAGAACCTTAGATGATGCTCAGAGAAATTACACAGTGACAGAAAAGGAGATGTTGGCAGTAGTGTTTGCATTAGACAAGTTTCGATCATATCTGCTGGGCTCTAAGATCACAGTATACACAGATCATTCAGCTATCAGATTTTTAATGGAAAAGAAGGATGCCAAGGCACGCCTTCTTAGATGGATTCTATTACTTCAGGAATTCGACTTGGATATCAAAAATAAACCTGGAGTAAAGAATGTGGTAGCTGATCACCTCTCCCGATTACAGACAGATCAGCCTTCAGATGAGTACACGCCAGAGATCGCAGAGAGATTTCCTGACGTGAGCATCTTTGCGGTTACCGAATTTCCGTGGTATGCATATATAGTGAACTTTCTGGTCACACAGAAAAGTCCTTAGGGTTGGCCAAAGAACAGAGTTGAGAAACTAGTTTCTGAGGCACGATACTACCATTGGGAGGATCCGATTCTTTTTCGTGAAGGGCCGGATTGCGTTTACAGGCGATGTATTCCTCAGGAGGAATATAATAGTGTCCTCACTTTGTGTCATTCTTTAGAGTCAGGAGGACATCATTCAGGGAAGAGGACAACGCAGAAGGTACTACAGAGTGGATTATGGTGGCCGACTCTTACTAGAGATGCTTGCACATTCGTGAAGAGTTGTCCAGATTGTCAGAGAGCTGTAGGGACAGTCAGTGCCAGAGATGCAATGCCGATGCGACCCGTCATTATCTGCGAGATCTTTGATGCATGGGGTATAGATTTCATGGGACTGTTCCCTTCCAGCAATGGCTTTGAGTACATTCTACTCGCTGTAGATTATGTTAGTAGATGGGTGGAGGCTATACCCGCACGAACCGCAGACAGTAAGACCGTTTGCAAATTTCTAAGGGAACATATTATTTCACGGTTAGGGATCCCTCGTATCTTAATCTCTGATGGGGGAAGCCATTTCATTAATAAGGAGGTGAAAAAGCTAGTGAAACAATACAGCATCGATCACAAAGTAGCTTCTCCTTACCACCCACAAACGAACGGCATGGCTGAAGTCACAAATAGGGAGGTGAAATCAATTCTTCAGAAACTAGTACGACCAGATAGGAAGAACTGGTCACTGCTTCTAGATCAGGTTCTTTGGGCATATCGTACTGCATATAAGACTCCCTTAGGTACTTCACCATTCAGACTGATTTATGGAAAGCCATGCCACTTGCCCGTAGAGATCATGCATAAATGTGAATGGGCAATTCAAGAGATATTGATGGATGTACAGAAAGTAGGAGCCAAGAGAAAGATAGATCTGAATGAGCTGGTAGAAATTCGAAATCAAGCATACGAGAACACACTCATCTATAAGGACAAAGTAAAGAAATGGCATGACAGACATATTCGGCACAAAAGCTTTGTTCCTGGGCAGAAAGTCTGGTTGTTCAATGCGAGATTGAGAATTTTTTCCGACAAATTGAAAAGCAAGTGGGAAGGACCATACATAGTCAGAACGGTGCACGACAATGGCAGTATAGCAATATCAGATGTGTCACCTGGTGCAGAACCGTTCGTGGTTAACGGGCAGATGCTGAAGCACTTCATCGAAACTACTGATCATCTGGCCCGCACTGAAGTGATCTATTTTGTACAGGAATCATGATCATTCTTTTACTTCTTCCTGTACAAAATTCTTTTGAGCCATTCGTTTCTAGAGATCTACAACACTTGTATATTCTTCGTAGACCACAATCGTCCCCATTTTTGCTCATCTTCTATGCTTAGGATACCAGATCCTAAGTATAGGGGGGGACCGATTGTTCGCTGATTTACGTTTTAGTTTTTGTACTGATTCTTTTGTATAGCCTTTCTTTTTCACAAATCACTGGTCCCCAATTTTTGGCTACACTCTTTTCTATACTTAGGATGCCTTATCCTAAGTATAGGGGGGACCGAGTGATTTCGATGATTTTGTATTCTTTTCCTTTTGAACTTTCGTTATTTATTCTTTTCATTCAGTCATCCCGTTTTTGCTTTCCCGTAATACTTACGATGACCTGATCGTAAGTATAGGGGGGATTGATTGACTTGTACTTAATATCCTTTTTCACCCACTTTTACTTAACACGAGTTATGCCCTCCTTTTTCTCTTTTGACGCTATGAGGACATAGCACAAGCTAAGTATAGGGGGTGTGTATATATTATATATATACTTTCGACCATAACTCGTACTTTTATGTATTTTCTATATCTATAAAATCCATAAAAAGTGGGTACGGGTTAATTTAAAATCCACTTATATTTATATATATTATTTATAAAATCCTTGTAAATAAGTAAAATATGTTTAAAACTTGTATTAAAACTTGTAATTAAAATTTGTATTTAAAATTTCTACTTAAAATTTATATAATACTTAGTTAAAATCCTATATATTATAACATTTGCAAAAACCATTCAATCCTTGTAAAATACTTTGTAGATAAAATTTGTAAAAGACATTAGACACTTAACTCAAATAAAATATATCTTGTAAAATTCATGAATAAAATCTTGCTTATATAAATCATAAAATCCATAAAAAAATACAGTCCTAAAATTCATAAAAATTACAAAAGCCTTAAAATCCATAAAAATGAGTAAAATTCAGAAAATACACTTCACAAAAACATGGTTGCATTTGCATTCGCATTTCTCAGAATAAGTCTGATTTCTAGAACTAAGGACTGAGTCTAGTCTAAACGATGGAGCTTGATTACGGCCTTTAACTCTCGTTGTAAGGAGCCTGACTAGGATCTGGAATTTAGATTCTTCAGGTCTTGTGACTTAAATCTTTGGATTCCGTAAGACCATATTCGGGAAATCAAGTCATCTGTGCTTAAGTAGACCATTTGGAGTCATCCGTACAACTCTACACCAGTGAACCAATCTTGAACACATGCACTCTGCACTTAGCTCGACTTGCATGGAGTTCCGAAGGGTAGTACACCTTGGTAGTATGTTTCTATCCTTATCTTTGCGGCATTGACGTCTAAAGACGGGAGAGATTGGGGTTGCGATAGTTGCTTCGGATGAGGGAAGGATCCGCTGACACAATTTTTCTAAGACCTCAAAAAAGGGATGGACTAAAAAGATGCTATATCCGTCGAGGCACAAAGGATGAATGCAGTGCAAGCAAATTACAAAGTCAAAGCAAAGCAGAAGCCACCAAATAAGACCACAATGGTCCAAGCTTCCACCAAAAATGCCTGCACATCTTACTGGAAACTCAGCTACACCGGTCGAGCTTCACAAGGAGATGCGTCTACACTGGTCGCACTCCACTTTGTTTCTCATTCTTCTAACTTCTCCCTATATTCGATTGTGGACATAGCAGAACTGAACTCAGAAGGGAATACCTCCCTCCCCGAGGAAAGAGTAGCGGGATGATGAAGCCATAGAAGTGTATAGCCGGGATTGACGGTTTCTTCGGTTTTCTAAGCAGGAAGAGCTAAATCAATTCACACACTGTACAAGTTGACTTCAAGGATGATAGAGTTTGTGATATGAATAAGTGAGTTTGAACTAGCCGATGAAGTGATCTTGAGTAAGGATTTTTGGAACTTGAGTTTTGTTGAGGATAAAATCCTAATCCTACTTAAGGTTCCGACAAAATGCTTGTTTCAGGCCCGATCGAGCTCTGTCCTTTGTCTGTTCTCACGAATTGGTTTAAGAAAACAAATTCATTCTAACTTTCTTTCTTTTTCGCTTACTTTTTCAAAATAAGTGTTTGCTAAGGGACTAGCAAAGTTTAAGTATAGGGGGTTGATGAATCCATGATTCATTAACTTTTCTGTCGCATTTTGTCTTAAAACCCTTAACAAATACATGTAAATATCCATTAATTCTCACCTTTTAACAAATCACCATTCATGTATAAATATTCACTTTTAACCACTAAAATCATGTAAATAAATAAAGAACAAGAAAAGAAAGAAAAGGCAGATTGAATATATGTATATATATACAATATGACATAAAATATAAATATAGCTGTAAGATATATTTATAACCCAACCCCCGAGACCAAGTCAGCATGGATTGGTCGAAAAACCAATAAGTAGGGGGAGATAAGGAAAGAAAACTTAAAAAAATAAGTTAACACACACATATACACCTTCTATTATTTATAAAATAAATACAAAAACTTACAAATTTTAATTATTTCATATGAACATATTTTTCACTAAACTCTTCTCCTAATTATTTCTAAAAATGTATATAAAAATATAAAAATAAGTTAAAAATATTACCATGTATATATGCCAAGAAACTCAGCCTGTAAATTGTCAAAATCTCAACTTCCGAACATCATAACTTCCTCATACGAAATCCAATTTCACTCTACTCACTTTAAAGTTCATAAAATAATATTCTCTAATTAATAAAGGTGGTTTCATCGAATTCGGAGTCCGTTTGCAAAAAGTCGATTTTGGGACCAAAAGACAACGGGGTTTCTGGGCTATTTATTTTATGTAACACACATTATTTACAGTTTTCTTAATTTTATAATTTTTAAATTATTTCACGATCTTGTAGTTTCACCCTAAATTATTTCATAATTTTTGGACCTTATTTATTATTTTAATATAATCAAAAACCCTAAAATATAGGTATAAATGAACTAGAGAACTTATACCTCTATTTATTAAAATATGCAAATTAACTTATTAAAATCTATAAAAATTCGTATAAACCTTATTTAATATTCTAATAATTAAGAAAATATAAAATTAATTTTAAGTTTTTATTTATTAAATTAAAAATCTAATACCTATTTATAAATACATATTTATTAATATAATATTTATATTTTAAATAATATTTAATATTTATAAAAAGTATTTATTCCATAAATTAGAAAATTAATTTATTTACATTTCTTGTATTTATATTTATTTAAAATAAGCTTATTTACTTAATTTCGAATTTATATTGAATAAACACATTCTGGCCAACCAGGTGCTGACACTTGTCAGCACCTGGGTCTTCTTCTCCAAGAAGTAGTTCTGTCGACTTCTGCACCAACCTGCCGACTTCCACCATTTTTCCCGCGCACCTCGAGAACCTTCTAGCCAATCTAAACCGATGGATCTCTTCCTCTAACTACCCTCTACCTCGCCAGCCGTCGATCTATACTTGGAGCCCAAGCATATGATCTATATAAGGCCTTCAAGTCCGCCATTAACCAACCAACTCTCCAACTGCCTGACCCCCAGCTCCAGTATTCCGAACCCCCCATCTTCCAAGCCTCGCTTCGCCGGATTAGGAGGTGACAGCTCCGCCCAAGCAAGCTCGCGAGGAGGAGGAGACGTCGGAGGAGGTTCCAAGGCGTTCGTCAGCCTTGCATCGTCGCCCAGCGCGCGTCCAAGCTCCGGCCAAAGGTCGCCCATCGAGCTTCTGTCCAGGTAATACACCTAGACTCTTCACAGACCTTTTCCTTCACTGTGCAAATTTCCTTCCTCAATTTGCGTTTAGGAATTAGTTCGATTAAGCCGTCATTAGGACGCTTAATCATTCCTCTTAGGTGCGTAATCAAATCTCTTTCCAAATCGTTTCGAATCACAACCGAATCGCATCTCAAATTCATCGCCATTCTCGTGGGTTTTGTATTTCTTCTGGAAACCGAATTTTCTTCACCTTTTGAGCTTGTGAATCTCTAAATTGGTGGCTGATTCTTCATGAATCGAGCATATCATTTGGAAATTTGCAGGTCAATCATCATTCAAGAGCATAGATTCAAGGCTTTGGAAGCTTCCATCTTCATCATAATCCACCTCAAAGATGGGTCGCCAGAACTGAAACAACCTTCAGGTGCCGAGACCACCGTCTTCATCGCCGCACCACCGCCGCTCCGAGGCGCCGCCACCAGAACCCTACCGCGGGCGAGCTCGAGGGGTGGAGGAGCCACCCCTCTGGCCCCGCCGGAGTGCCAAAGACGCCGGCGTTTGGTCGGAATAATTTGGAGAAGAACGCCCATTGCCATCGACTCCAACAAATTCAAGAAAAGACGAAGCATAGGTGCGCGACACGTGGCGCACCCGCGAGCGTCCGATCCGTGCCAGCAACTTCTAATCCTAGCCGTCAGTGGCGAAACGGTGGAAATTTTGCGAACTAAACACAGGACCTTTCCAGATATTTGGCTCCGCCCCCCAGGTTTCCTTTATTTGCATTTAGGTCCCTCCGCAGGGACCTAAATGTAATGCTTTGTATACTTTTCTTACAAAATAGTCCCTGAGGACCTTTTTGCAAACAATTTAAATAGTTTTTTTACGCTTATGCCCCTGGGCTGTAGGGGTTGTTTTGACCTCGTTTGACCTTATTTCTTGACGATTTTTTTTGGTTAGTTACGCAACTACCCCATCTACCTAGTATTAAGTTTTCGAGAGTTTTTGTCGTGTTTTTCATCGTGATTTGATTCTTCAAAGTTTGCCTCATTTTGTTTTGGTTTCTTGTGTTGTTCGAGCTCGCTGCTCGACCCCCATTCACCCTACTATATTTTACACCTATATAATATCCACCTATTATATAATAAATAAATATTTTTGAAAAATATCCCTTTTTGAAAATTAAATAAAAATTTGAAAAGAATAAAATCAAATAAAAAATAAAAATAAAAATCAATAAAAAAAGAGGTTTCTTGACTTAATAACTTTGAGAAGAGATAAAAAATAAAATTACAAAGATAAAACCGAAAAATCAAAGGATTCTATTCTGCCTCCTTGAGTTCGACCCAGGAACACTTGCCTGGTTAAAAATTTAGTGTAGGTTTTCCGAAGGAAAACTGAATTTGTTTGATAAGTTGAGAATCGTTTCTTGTTTCGCGGCTTTTTCTACATCGACCGTGTTTCTTCTCTAAAAAAAAGCCGCGAAACCGATTTTTAGCTTTATCACCTGTTAATAGAAGATATCATCTAGGATGGTTCACTTGCATTTGCATATAGGATAGTTATTTCAATTCTGCGTAGGTCACTTGCATGTAGAGTGCTGACGACAAGGTACACATCTCTAACCCCTGCATGCATCATTGTTTTTAATCGCGCATTGGCATTTCCGATCTCCTTCCTTGTTTTCACTCACATAAGTTAAAAAGGAAATTGGACACTGGGTAGGCGATTCTTTTAAAATATTTTTAACCAAGTGATAACTGCTAAAACCGGGATTGCTAAAGAAAACTCGACCCTAAAAAATACAAGGAAAACCATTGTTTTGGGGAGAGTAACTCTCTCATTGTTTGGTTTGCTTGAGCGAGAGAGCGGCCCGTACACTAGGATAGAGCCACGCCCGAACTCTTTTCAACTACTATCTTGGGTTAGTCGTTCTCCAGTGAGGATCTCTCTGGTAGCCAGAAAAGCGGACCGTGACGTCCTTAACGGATTGAATTGATCAGGTAGCCGGTAAACGGTCCGCAATTCATACTGGCTGGGAAAGATCTAACTTTGGGATTAGGTCGGTCTCCTGAGAGCATTGGGTTCCTAACAGCTCGCTTTAATCGCTCTGATAGATTGTATTGTCACCAAACTCTAAAATTGACAAGATAAATGACCGAACCTTCACGGTCTTCACATTGAGTTGAGTTGGTGAACTGGGGGTTTGTATTGTGTTTGCTTGCTAGCAGTAAAGATCCTTCTGCGCAATTTGCGCCTTCATTCGCTTTCACTCTCACATTGACCTTCGTGTTCTCGCATCCTGCCTATTGATTTCGAAGATGTCGGATCGGAGTATTTCTCGTTCGGACTCCGTGAACTCATTCTACACTCCGAGCCGTTCACCTTCTATTCGGGGAGACTCACTTCACGAATATTCCTCTTCTCCCACTTCACCGTTCACAACATCCATTAATCCACTTTTTAGATTGGCTTTAATCTCGAATTAATATCTGAGACTCCATCAACTTTGAGTACTAATCGAGTATCATGCACATTTTCAGAGTCTGTACTGAACACTTGATGCCATCGAAGGGAAAGGGAACCATGTCGGAGCAGAGCGAGATCAACAACACCATGTTAGCCTCCATCCAGACAATTCAAGCCCAGATAGCAGAGCAGACTAACTTTCAGAATGCATTAAGAGACATGATTCTCGAGCTGAGACAGGAAAGAAAAGACATGAGAGAGGGGGATTACAGAAACCCTGGAGGTGGGAATGGAGAAGAACCTCATACAGAACCTAAGCCTACACTAAAAGATGCTTATAATCCATGGGCAGGACAGGCAAATTCTTGGATACAAATCCCTGCAGTTCAGGGGCATTTTGAGCTTAAGCCTACTATTTTGCCTCTTCTTCCAATATTCCATGGAAACATTAGTGAAGAACCTTATATACACCTCCAGCAATTCGATCGCATTTGTGGAATAGTACACTACCCGAATGTCCCATTAGAGGTAGTACTGACCGCCTTTCCATTCAGTCTGATGGGCAAAGCGTTGTATTGGCTAAATCACTTGAGGAAGGTTGTCACTACTTGGGAAGAGTTGAGGTCCGCATTTCTGAACAAGTATTATCCACTTGGACGACTCAACCAAATGCGATCCATAATTGCTAATTTCTCCCAGATGCCCCAAGAGCCTATTCACGAGGCGTGGGAACAACTCAAAGATCTAACGGAGAAATGCCCCCATCATGATATTTCAAAGACCAGCCTAGTACAAAATTTCTTTGGGGGATTAAGCGTTGAGAATCAGAAGCTGGTAGATGCCGCTTGTGGGGGAAGTCACTTCAATAAGGACGAGGATGTCCTTTATCAAATTTTTGAGGAGATGGCGGAAAGTTCAGCAGCTCTTTCTTCTTCACATGCTTTTTAGAAGCATCCCGTCACCACCTCTGCAGTACCCCACAAAGATGCCAACATGACGGCAACAAAAGAAGTGGATAAGGTGGATAGCAGTGACCTGGCCATCATTGGAAACCACCTATCCAAAGTGGACATTATTGGAAAATGATCCCAGGAACTTGATAAGCTTCATGTGATCAAGCAGAGGACAAAGAACCAGGATAAGCTGGATGAGATAACAAAGCATCTGGAACTTCTTGTCAATTCGATCAACGTAGTCCACAGCTCGAATGCAGCAGCCAATACCTCTACTAAGGAGCAGACTTCTTCCACCATGCAGAGTAGCGGAGGACCATCCACAGTTCAGCATGTCTACTACGTACAGACACCTGATCAGGTTCAGCAGCATTCGCATCAGATAGTTCCGTATCAACAAGAAGTTTCCTACATTCTTGAGCAGCGGTCTCCACCTCTACGTGGTATTCAGGAGGTGAATGGTATCTGGTTCGACCGTGAGCGAAACCAGCCCCGTTTGTCAGGGCAAGGCCAGTTGGGTTCACAGCAGGGTCAGAGACCCGCCCACCAGTTTCAGGGAGGCAGACAGCAGTGGTACCAGTACCAGCATCAGCAGTTTCAGCCTCAGTATTAGTCTCCCCCTCAGTTCCAAAACTGGAGACAAGGCCAGCCTCAACAGCAGTCTATGTACTTCCCTCATCCTAACCAGCAGCAGACTGCATATTATGGACAGTATACTTCCCCTCCTCCTCCTTATTATCAGAATCAGTATGGGTACCAACAGCCTCCGTACTATTAGCCTCAGCGACAGCCAGTCAATGAGCCACTTGAGGCCCCTTCAGTCAATCCAGCACCGGACCAACTTACACTGCTTATGAAGAACATGAACGAACTGACTCAGCGGATTGACGACCTGACCACCACCAAGACACTGATCCCAGCACAGGTTGAAGCCAACCCCAACAACTTCATACGCAAGGAGAAGGTAGCCAATGACCCACCCACCCTGATACATGTATGTCCCTTGATTTTACATGTTTATCTGACGCCATTCATCTCAGGAGCGGTAGGAGATTGCAGCCGCCTACGCAGCAGTTGGGGTTGGGAGATCGATCCCCTGAGAGAGCATCATATTCTACATCATCTCCTTCACCAGCAGTCGAGAGGCCCAGCATCGTAGCACCCACATCTGGATTTTCACCGCCTTCACCACCACCTTCACCATGCAGATGCAGATCGCCATCAGCAAGGGAGAATATACCGGTCGCACATTCTTCCTCTTCACCACCAGCAGCATCCCGTTCTATTTTAGATTCTGTTTTTCCTTCACCTAGATTGGACAACACTATACAGACTGATTCTAGTTGTCCTCTTGTACATGATGATTCCACTTTGAATAAAGGAAATGAACGTTTGCATGTTTATTCTGATTCTGTGCCATTTCCTTCTGCTCTCGAAGCTAAAAATTCAAAAATTAAAAACAGCACTATCTGATTCTGGAGTGGTTGAGATCTTACAGAACATCTTTTTAAATATGTCACTCCTTAAGGCCATGGAATACATGCCTACAGTAAAAAAAGGAATGAAAGAGACATGTACCCAGAAGCGTCAACCGAGGAAGAACAGACGAAAGGAAACAGAGAAACACATCTTGACCATGGCCACAGTTCTTGCCATCAGCAACCTTCCGCCGAAAAAGAAAGACAAGGGAGCATCTCACATCCGTTGCAATATCTTTGATCAAGAATTTGATCGTACTCTTCTCGATAACGGTTCCTCCATTGATCTCATGCCTTCCTCTATATTAACTGAATTCCAGTTAGAGCCTCTTAAAACAACCAGAATGATCCTTCAGTTTGCTGATCGATCGATTAAGAGGCCAAGAGGCATTTTAGAAGATGTTATTGTAATGGTGCAGGGAGTGAAATTCCCTGTTGACTTTGTTGTCATGGATATGGACACACCTGCACCGTTACTCCATACCCCAATCATACTAGGTCGACCGTTCCTCCGAATGACCGAAGCAGCAGTTGATTATGGTACTGGAGAGATCATCTTTAACTCCCGTAGTGACAAGGTGAAAATTGAGACGATCTCTGATCCTGGACCATCACCTTCACCAGCAGTAGATGCTACAGAGAAAGTTATATCAGAGCCAGATGACTGTGATTTTCTTGCTGAATTCAGAGAGACACATCTTTTCACGGATTTTATAAATACCCAGGAGTTCCTTTCCCAAAAGGACTCTTTGGAAAGCACAGTCGACATGAGTTCCTTGGTGGTCCAATCGAGACAGTTGCAGATGAGCATTTTGAGCAGAGTTCTGAGATCTAGATATCTGAGCCAATTGCTGAATTTCCTAATTTATGCACTGATGAGAGACATCTTTCTGAGATTATTGCCGAGATATCTGAGCCATTCATTGATAAGAGTATTGAACATCCTGATGAGCCATCCCTTTTTGAGCAGAGATCATTCCTTACAGGTCTATCAGATATTCTTCTTGCTGAGCTGTCAATAGCTAAGGTGGATAGTCTACAGAGCATAGATCGCATACAATCTACCAGTACATTAGCAGAGGTTATCGCAGAGCTGATTCAGACCCCACCTGAGCTCAAGGTTTTACCATCAATGTTGAAATATGCCTTCCTTGCGGTCCCCCCCCAAATGTTTCCGATCATCCTCGGCTCGCAGTTGACCGCTGAACAAGAATCTCGCATGCTAGAGGTTCTTGAGAGAAACCGCAAGGCCATAGGATGGAATATCTCGGATCTCCGTGGGATCAATACAGCGTTGTGCTCGCATCATATCTACGTAGAGGATGACTGTAAACCATCCTGTGAACGTCAGCGTCGTCTAAATCCAAACCTAAGGGAGGTTGTCATGAAGGAGATCAAGAAATGGTGTGATGTTGGCTTTATATATCCCATTTTGGATTCCAAATGGGTCAGCCCTTTACATGTGGTCCCAAAGAAATCTGGGATTACAATCGTAAAGAATGACCGTGGTGAGGAGATTCCGACCTGGGTACCTACTTCATGGCGTGTCTGTGTACATTACCGACGCCTGAACTCAGCTACCAAGAAAGATCACTTTCCACTGCCCTTTATTGATCAGATTATTGAGAGGTTGGTAGGGAAAGAGTTCTTTTATTTCTTGGATGGGTACTCAGGATACAACCAAGTTGTGATCGCTCCTGAAGATCAAGAGAAAACTACTTTCACTTGTCCGTTTGGCACTTACGCCTTTAGACGGATGCCCTTTGGATTGTGTAACTCCCCCGCTACATTTCAAAGGTGTATGTTGGTTGTTTTTGCCGACGTGGTGGGTAATTTTCTTGAAGTTTTCATGGACGGTTTCTCGGTCTACGGGGATAGTTTTGACACATGTCTTGCTCATTTAGACCGAGTTCTTCAATGTTGCTGTGAGGTAAACCTAGTGCTCTCGTGGGAGAAGAGTCACTTTATGGTGACTAATGGGATTGTATTGGGCCATGTCATCTCTAAACACGGTATGGAGGTTGACCCAGCTAAGATTGATGTGATTTTCGAGTTAGAACCACCGCAGAATTTGAAGCAGTTGAGGTCATTTTTGGGACACGTAGGATTCTATAGGCGATTCATAAAGGACTTCAGCAAAATCGCCAGACCTTTGACTGAGCTTCTGTGTAAGGAGACTGATTTTGTTGTCAATGAGAAAGTTCTCCTTGCATTCAATCAGATGAAAGAAATGGTTACTACTGCTCTTGTCTTACAGCCACCTGATCGGTCTCTTCCCTTTGAGATCATGACGGATGCATCAGATTTCGCAGTTGGAGCGGTTTTAGGACAGAGAAGGGATGGGATACCCTTTGCTATACACTATGCTAGCAAGACTCTGGATGAAGCACAGCGGAATTATACGGTTACAGAGAAGGAGATGTTAGCTGTTGTGTTTGGATTATAAAGTTCAGATCTTATCTCATCGGTTCACACATTATTGTTTACACAGATCACACTACCATACGATACTTACAGGCAAAGAAGGATGCCAAACCACGCCTTATCAGATGGATTCTTCCTCTCCAGGAATTTGATTTAGAGATTCGAGATAAACCTGGAGTGAAAAACATTGTGGCAGATCACCTTTCCTGTATCACAGACACAGAGACCTTTGAGTAGAACATGATTCCTATTTCCGAAACCTTTCCAGATGAGGCCATTTTGTCTGTTGACTCACTCCCATGGTATGCTGATATTGTGAACTATCTTGTCTCTAAGAAAGTTCCACAAGATTGGCCGAAGCACAAGGTAGACAGATTTCTGTCAGAAAATCATTATTACCAGTGGGAGGATCCGTACCTATTTCGCGAGGGGGAGGATTGTATCTGGAGAAGGTGCATTCCTCAGGAGGAACACACCAGTGTACTGTAGCACTGTCACAAACTAGAATCTGGTGGCATTCAGGGAAACGCACGGTAGTAAAGGTTTTACAGAGTGGCCTATGGTGGCCCACATTGTTTGAGGATGCTACAGAGTATGTTCAAGGTTGTACTGATTGTCAGAAAATGGGAGGAATTGTTGGTTCCAAAGATACCATGCCCCTAAGATATATACAGATTTCTGATGTTTTTGATGCTTGGGGCATAGACTTCATGGGCCCATTTCCTGTCAGTCAGGGATTTCAGTACATCCTGCTCGTCGTGGATTATGTTAGTCAATGGGTGGAGGCTATCCCCACCTGAGCCGCAGATAGTCGTACAGTGTGTTCCTTTCTCAAGGAATATATTATTGCGTGGTTCGGTATTCCCAAAATACTGATTTCAGATGGGGGAAGCCATTTAATTAATAGAGAAGTAAAGAAGCTTGTGAAGGAGTATGCCATTGAGCACAGAGTTGTGTCTCCTTACCACCCTCAGACTAATGGCTTGGCAGAAATTTCAAACAGAGAGATCAAGACGATATTGCAGAAACTTGTACGTCCAGATAGGAAGAACTGGTCCCAGATGCTTGATTCAGTTCTATGGGCTTATCGGACGGCGTACAAGTCTCCCTTGGGTATGTCTCTCTACAGATTGGTATATGGAAAGCCTTGCCACTTGCCAGTGCAATTAATTCGCAAATCTTTATGGGCACTCCGTGTATGCAATTTAGACTATGAGAAGGCAGGAAAGAACATGAAGTTGGATTTGAACAAGTTACTGGAATTCCGAGACTTTGCATACGATAACTCACTTATGTATAAGGAGAAAGTCAAGCGCTGGCATGCTAAACACATCCGAAGAAAGACTTTATTCCCAGATCAGAATGTTTGGTTATTTGATGCTAAGTTGAAGTTGTTTCCAGGAAAATTGAAAAGCAAGTGGTTAGGACTGTTCATCGTGAGAGCTGTGCGTGACAATGGGAGTATTGTTATATCTGGGTTGCCATCTGACGCATAGCCATTTGTTGTGAACGGACAGTTGCTGAAGCCATATCTAGATCATGATACATTCATGTCCGTTGTTGATTCGATATTTGTGGTATCAGATGATGATCTCTTGATTCCATCTTATGCGTCTGATACATGATCATCCACTCCTCTTGTATATCCTTTCGTTTTACTCTTTCTTCTCCCGTTTTATCCTTCACCCCTTTTCCGTGTGTGTATGTATGCTATACTTAGGATGTGCTTTATCCTAAGTATAGGGGGTGAATGATCTGTGTTGTTCATATTTGTCATGTTCATCACTCTTGTTGTTGCCTATACTTAGGGATACTCTACCCTAAGTATAGGGGGTGATGTTGTTCATATCGTGTCTTTTTATTTTTTGAGTCTGTACATTCTTTTCATTGGTCTTCTCCTTTTGTACACTCCACTATACTTAGGATTACTTGATCCTAAGTACGGGGGGGATCACCAACTTCTCTTCTTTTTATCTTTTCTTTGAGTCGTTGTAGCATAGGAGTTCTTTTCACTTTTCTATACTTAGCACGAGTTATGTCTTCCTTTTTCGCTCTCTGATCACTATGAGGACATAGTTCGAGCTAAGTATAGGGGGGTATCGTATATATTGTATATATACTTTAGACATAACTCGTACTTTTAAATACATTTATTCGGGGGGTTATGTGTATAATTTTGTAAAATCCACGTGTGTAAAAAAAACAAATCAAACAAAAACAAAAAAAACACACAAAACAAAACAAAAAAACAAACAAAATAAAAAAATTAACAAAAACAAAAAAAAAACAAAAAAAATAACACACAAAACAAAACAAAAAAATCTTGTATATACTTATATATATTTTACTAACTTTTTTTCCCTTAAAAAACTACAAAAACTTGCATAATTAAAAAAAACCTTTCTTTCACATCTACATTTTTCCTCCAAAAATCCATAAAAAGTTCAAAATTAGAAAATCGTTAAAAAAATTCTTTTCACATGTGCATCATTTCTTTTCAAAAAAAAAGAAAGAAAAAAAACCACGCATTGTTCATATATTGCATTTGCATGTGCATTTTTCAGTATAGTATTGACATTTAAACTATGTATGGAATAAAATTAAAGAAAAGAGCTTAGTTGGACCTTAATCCACCTAATTTTTATAGGAACTTCACCAAGAAATAGGATTTTAGAAGCTTCAGGCCTTTGGCTTAATTCTTTGAGTTCCACATGACAATGTGCAGCGTTTGACTCTTAGTGTCTAACCTGGTCTCTTCATTCTGGGTACAACTCTGGAATAGGGAATGAATTTGTACTCTCGCACTATGCACTTAGCTCAACTCAGACGGGATGTTGGAATACTATGTGAGTTTCTTTTCTGGTAGCGTGGAAATCTAAAGACCGGAGTACGGGTTGAAATAAATCTTCGGAAAAGGGATGGACGGCTGGGCACAATTTTTTCTAAGACCCCAAAAAATGTACGATAACAAAAAGATTCTATATCCGTAAGGGCACAACAAGATCCAAGCAGAACCACTAAAAATCCAAATACAAAGAAGCCACTACCAAATAAATATCTGACCAAAAAGGTCCAAGCTTCAAGAAACCTGCAGATCTTGGTGGAGACCCGGCTACACTGGCCAGCTCCACAAGGAGTGGTGACTACACTGGGCACCCTCCAGTTCTTTTCTCCTTCTTCTAACTTCTCCCCCAATTCGATTGTGAACACAGCAAGACAGACCTTAGAAGGAAATACCTGACTCCCTGAGGACGAGTTACTGGAGAGGAGATTTGCATGGTAGTCCGGCATTCTGGATGGGAAGAGCTAAAACCTTTCACACACATGAGTCGATTGTTTTATGTTCATAGGGTGTGCTTTGGGAAGATGATTGATCTAAGATGACTTCTGAGCTGAAACTGTGACAATGATGTATAGAACTAGAAGGCTATCGATTTTAAAATTCTAAGTCTCATAGAAGTTCTGACACACTAATAATCCAAAGGTCAGACAGAGCTCCAAACTACAATTTTATGAAGATAAGTTTAATACTCAATGTTGTCCTACTTTCTTTATTTTCCCTTTCTTTTTCTTTTTCTTCTTTTTCACTTACTCTTTCAAATAAGTTTTTGCTAAGGGACTAGCAAAGGAAAAGCATAGGGGGGTGATGAATATGCGATTCATCATCTTTATTCATTTATTTTAGCTTAAAATCCCTTATAAAACACCTTCATAAAACACTAACTCCATATTCTTGCTAACTTGCATCTGTATGTAAATATTGTACATTTCTTACTAATTTTAACCTAAAATAAATAAATAAAGGAAAAATAAAGAAAAAAGGGAAGACTGTATACAGGCTGACCCGAACCCCGAGAGAAGGTCAGGACTTGACCTGATCGAACGGGAATAAAGTAGGGGGAGATAGGGTCCTTAAGCAGAAAATCCAAAAAAAATATGTGTGTGTTGTTGAAATATTCCTCACTTATTTTGTGTATATTTTTATAAAACTAACACTAATTTATTTGTACCATAATTGACATAAAATTGAATAACTTTCAAAATCAAAGTTGTAAATGAAAATGTGTCCTAATTAATAAAAATGATTGCACAATTAAATCATGTACAGAATAAAAGTAGCCACACTTGGAAAAAGCCACTAAACATTAATTGAAAGACCAATTCCGGCTCCATATGAGCTCAATTTGAATCAACTCACTTCCATTGGACTCTAAATTAAATTATCTTCAAAATGGTTGTATTTTCATAAATTTTGGAGTTACGGTTGAAAAGTTGGCTTTCTAGGGTAGTCTGTGCAATTTTCCCATGTATTTTGTGCATATTGTATATGTATATATTTGTAAATATTTTTACTAATAAAAAAATAAAAAAATAAAAAAATCTTTAAAAAACAAAAAAGGCTAATTTCGTCATTTACCCTTGTATATAATGCCATATATGTATATAGTATATGTATATAATTGCTATTTTTAATTAACTACCATAAAAAAATAAAAAAATAACATTTTTTAATTCAAATCAATAAAGTGACGAAAATTCAAAAAAATAGATAATTTTGTAAATATTTTTTATCTCTTTTATTTTGTCTCTTATCATCTCTTATCTCTTCCACCAAAAAAATCAAAAATTCAAAATTCATCTCTATCTTCTCTATTTATATGGCTCCTTCTCTGTCAATTCAACTTGATCAATCTATAGAGAGAGGAGCCCGATCTCCGAGAGAAAATTTCATCGAGAATTGTGCCTAGCCTCCGAGCCGTCCGGTGACAGCGAGTCGGCCTTGTCGAGGCGATCACGGTCCTTTTTCCGCTCCTAAGGTGAGATCCACATTTTTCTCATTTTTATCTAGATTAATCATTGTTTATTTCTCGTATTTTTTTATCTCTTGACATTTTTATTTCTCTAGATCTTCAAAAAAATCCATCATGTTTTTGATCCGCCACCGACTCGATTTTTCATCTCATCTTCTCAATTTATTCGCCTTCAATTTCTACCTCCCACAATCTATCAACTCCGACCACGTACGGTGGTCGGAGAGTCGGATTCGATCCTTTCATTTTCGCCGGATCCCCGTTCATATTCCGATTTGTAAATAAATAAATAAATAAACACTTGTTTCTTTTTGTTCTCTAACGTTTGTTTTGCAGAATCATATAAAAAATAAAAAAATAAAAAAATTTCTTTATCCTTTTTAATTCCTATTTTTCGGATTTGCAAAAACAAAAAAAAGTTTTTCTTTTTTTATTTAATGTTTACATCATTTCAAAAAAATTACAAATGAAATTCAACAAGCAGCGGGGACGCCACCCCCACCGCCCACCAAATCCATCGCCGTCGGTGGCACTATCGTTCCGCCTTGCCCCGCCAGCAGCACCTCCAACGCCGCCGCCATCGATGCCAGCGGCAGCCGACCGCCATTTTGTCTTGCTCCGCCCCATCCTTCAGATCTCCGCGGACGCACGCGGCTGCGCGCTGCCATCCAGCACTCTCTAGAACCCCACGGTCGTCGTGCCCGTGGCGCCGCCCTCCTGTTATGCGGAGCCCCACCGCGCACCTCGCCGACTTCGTGCGCCATCGCCACCCCGTGGTGCGTCGCTCTATCCAGCCCCCCCCCCCCCCCCCCCCCCCGCCCCTCCGCGACGCGTGGACGGCGCGCGATCTCCCGCAGCCCTTCCTCCGTCGGCCGCGAGCCCGCGTCTCCTCCAGCGACGCCGTCATCGTGGTCGGCCAGAGCTCCCTGACCTCCGCGTGCGCTCCCCACCGCACGGAGCCCCGCTCCTCCTCGAACCGACCACCGCTGAAGTCCGCCGCAGCCATTCCTCCGATCAGCCACGCGCCCACCGCGTGGGAGAAGAAGGAGAAAGGCGGTGGCCGCCCCCTCTTGTTGTTCTTGCGATTTAAACGTAGGAGACCCCAGGGCATTACTTTATTTTGGAAATTTACATAGCAGCCCCTGGACATTTGCATAATTGCATAAACGCTCTTGCTGGAAGCTTAAATTGAGGGAACTTACATTCGAACCCCAGACATTTCAGATTTGCAGAAACGTCCCTGTCTCCTCAAGACACGTGCTTTGCACGCATTTCATAGGTAAATTGCGAAAATCACCTTCTGTTTTACTTCTTTTATGTATTTAATGCCAGAACTTTAATATTCACATTTCAGTCCTTTATTTACATACTCTGAATTGCATGTTTATCTTGTTGGAATAAATGTTATTAGTGATCTGAAAATTCTTGAAAAATTGTGCTATACTCTATATGTACATATCTATCTAGCATAAATTTTCCATTACATTTTGCCATCATTTATTATTATTAAAAAATCAAAAACATGTCATTTTTCCTTGTTTGAAATTCCAAAATTCATAAAAATTCAAATACTTTTCCAAAAAATCCAAAAACAATTAGAATAGTTGTATTTCATTGTCTTTTAGTTTCTAACCAATTTTCACGTATTATTCTAAAACCCGAAAAAGTTGAAAACATCAAAAAACTTCTAAAAATCATAAAAAAATCTACAAAAACCCAAAAATTGTGATTTCAGTTCCTATTTATAGATATTTTCTTCTAGTTTGTCTAAAAAATAATTGTCAGGAGTTTTGGGCACTTAAATATTTTTATGTTGTAAATTACTCCAGGCTGTGCACATTTTCACATTTTTCATTGTTTGATTTTTAGAAAAATATAAAAACTTCTGAAAATTTCACAAAAATTCTCAAAAACATTTCAAAACTTTTAAAACCCAAAAATATTTTCTCGAGATTTTTCTAAGCATTTTTTTATTTATTAAAAAATTACAGAAAGAGTTGGTGTGTTTATTTTTGATCTTGTGCATATTGCTTGTGTTATTTTTGAAAAAAAATTGCAAAATCAAAATCACTAAAAATTTGAAAATTAGAAAATAAAAAAATAATAAAAAGAATAAAAAGAATAAAAAATCACAAAAACCAAGGATAGTTTTCCCTTGAGATTCTTGCTTTCTCTTAATTGATTTTCGATTAATTGGATAACCCTCTGGATTTGTAGCCTCCCTGAGTTCGACCATGTCCGCTATACAGCTTAATAAGTAGCAAAAACAAAAAAATATTTTTTGTTTGTCATGGGATTTTGGGGATAGCAACGACGACGACAATATCTTTATCTATCAATAATTTTCCGACCCTCGGATTTTCACAAATAACAAAATTGTCAGACCGTTGTCGTGGATAATAAAATAAAATAAAAAAATCAAAAACCCCGAGATTTCGTGAACAACATGGGGGTGATTCTGCAAAAATACCAAGCGGTCACATGCCACATCAGAGATAATGTTTTGCAAGCGGATGAAGATCGTAATGGTGATTGAAGACCGGAGATGGGATACGACCTCGGAGATAGGCGGCGGCCGATCATGGATGGGAAGGTGGCCGGAGATTGCGGGTGACAGCGGTGATTTTGCGGAGGTGCAAAAAGGGGAAATGCGGAGGAAGAAGATGGGCAACATGCGCCGTCTGATCGACTGAGATCAGACGACCCTGATGCCTCCAAGTAGCAGCCAGGGGGCGGATGGAGGAGCAAGTGTAGGGCACGTGCACGAAAGGCACGTGCTCTACACATGTGAGCCCTTTTAATTTTTTTACAAAAACAAAATAATAAAAGGCCCAAAATTGGTGACACGTGGTGGCTCCAGGAGTAGCCACGTGTCAGCCCCACAAAAATCAGAAATAAAATACAGAGAAAAATCCGAAATAAATAGCAAACGATCTATGATAGAAAACTTTTCTTCACAAAAGTTGCTCGTTTCGATGAGATTTACAACTTTCATGAAGACACTGAAACCAAAATCGATCAATTGCACAAAGTGATATTTTTGGGGTATCCCATGTACATAGAATACCTTGATTTTTTGGGTTTTATAATTTTTTTGTCAATTTTAAACTAGATAAAAATCCAGAAAAATATATGATAAAATCAAAGATAAATATTTACACATTAATATAGTTTTTTTGGATTTTTATTAAGTAAGAAAAAGAAGAATAAAATAAAATACAAAAAAGATAACTTTTGTACAAACAGTTAGTGAAGACTCGGACTTAGTTAGTTTCTTTGATTTCAAGCTCAGTTTGGATTTGGATTTTTACGCATTTTAATAAAACTTTTATCAAAGAAGACAAATGAAAAAGAAATAAAATAAAATGGGTTAATTATGTACCTAAAATAATAGGTCAAAAACTGTTAAAATACATAACGTACAAAAGAGGCCCAAAACCCAACTTTCACATATGAGCTCTGATTCACTTGAACTTGGTCTTGTTTTGAAGGTGATTGAATGTACATTAGTTCAAAAGTGAGTAGGATTAAAACAGACACTGGATTGGGTTGGGTTTTTGGTCCACTTAATTAGATTAGTAAATTTTTTTATTTTTATTTATTCTTGTCTGTGATATGTACACAGTGGAGGTGGTTTCAGGTTATTTGGAGTTAGCATGAATTAGTTAAAAATCGGAGAAGTTAGGTTATTTATAGGTCAATTTGGTTGGGATTTTTGGCTTCTTATTTTGTGCAAAAATAAGTGATAAAATGCAATTCTTATCAAAACATGCAGGAATGCTAATTATGCAAAATAAATGAAGAAATGCCAATGATTTTTAGGGATTAGAGCTTAATTAATGACTTTTAGAGTGATGAATATGAGATTCACCAAGCACACATGACTTCAACTCGATATGAATGAAATGCAAATACTAAAAATATGAGATCCAAATTGTAAATGTTTTTAACTACAACTTTTATTTAATGGACTAAAGCAAAATATATAAACATGCGGGATAAATGTGAAATATACCTTGAGGACATGTACTGCTCGCACAAGAGGGCAGAGGTGGACAGCTCTGATATTCCACGACAAAGGGATCTGAAACTCAGGAAGGTGGCACGGGCGTACAGTCCGGATCGACCGTTGCTGAGAACATCTAATTGTTTTGAAATAGGGATGATGTGCAGCTTGGATCAAAACTGGCAGGCTGCGTCGGATCGGGTGGAAAAAAGGGGTGCCAGACGAACTCATCCTAGGCAAGCTTCAATTGGGCGAATGAGGAGGTCTGACGCTTCGATGAAGGGTCTGGGGGGTTCAGCAATGTCGTGGAAGCTTTTTACGTCAAATGGCATGGTCCAATGTGGTGGATGAATGGCAAATGAGCGGGGCGAAGGTGGTCTGGATGGAGTTTCTCTGCCTGAGCAAAGAATGAGTTGCTCTGCCTGAGCAGAGGATGCTCCATATGGCTATCTATGTGTGTCCCAACCTGCAGGGTACACTGACCGAGCTTCGGCCGCGGTTAGTGTGCAAGGAAAGCAAAAGAAGCAGCGGTGGATGAGGATTGACCTCCGGGGACCGTGGAGATGGAGGTCTCGGCCTTAGTCTTGCCTGAACGAGCAATCTTAAGGATGATCAGATCGTGTTAGGAGATGCGGGGTGAATAGGAGTGTCGATCGATGCGGACGGAGGTGGGGTAACGGAGCTCCGACCAAGGTGTCGGAGTAGCGGAATGACGACGGCGATGAAATGGAGAAATCAAAGTGAGACAAAAATACGAGGGGTGATGGAGCTACTTGAGGACTCTGACGAGTTGAACAGCTACAGGTGATGCGGAGAAGGGGGTTATGGCCTCAACCCGGGTGTGGCTGGCCGAGGAGGCTTTTTGCAGCGGCTCTTCAACGTTGCGACGAGCTACGCTCAAGCAGACTGCCAAACGACACTACAAGGGCACCTCTGGGAAGTTGTCACCTTCCTGAAGGAGGATAGAGCTCTGTGGTGGCGCTGGAGATGAGGGAGGAGATGATTTATAGGCTGCCATGGTCAAAGAAGATCGGGTGATACACGGAACCCTATGTAGATCCTGTTGTGCCTAGGGATCCGCGAAGATCAGGGATCGTAAAGCTTCAACCAGGTGCAGAAATCAAGGCAGAAGGTGGTCGGGTTCGGGGGTGAAAATTCGAGAAAAAGCTCCAACGAGGCACGTGTGACCCGACCCGATCTGGAAGAGACCGTTGACCAGGGTCAACGGTCCGATGTCGACCAATCAGAAAATGGAATTAACAAAAAAATCAAAGAAAATAGGATTAAAAATAGTAAATTAACTCAAATTTAAAAGTGTATTAAATAAAAATTGTTTATTATTTTATAAACTATTTTTTGTGATTTTTAATTATTTTTATGAAAAATAAAATAATGTATATATAGTATATAGTATTATAAATAGGTATAATATACATATGTATTATATACATAAATAATTTTATTTTATATCTTATTTATTACAACATGATTTTAGGAGTACAAAATACTTTTTATTTTATTTTTATAAATTATTTAAGGGTATAAAATAAACAGTGAATGTAGTATATACAAGTGTATTTTGTACAAAGATTTGGTATTTTTATTTTTATTTTTATTTTATTTCCTGATTTTTATTTTTTTACAATACTATTAAAGCTATATACAAGGGTGTAAATGGAATAAAATAATTTGTTTAGTCAAAAAAATAAATAAATATTCTATACATGTATAGGTGATATGTACATACATAATGAACCCTTATCTCTCTCTACTTATTTTCTTTTACGATCATGTCAAGACTTGACCTCCTCTCGGGGTTTGGGTCACTCTGTGTTTATTCTAAATATATCATTCTTTTTCTTTTTCTTTTTCCTTTATTCTTTTATTTTTGCAAAATACATGCTAATTATGTATTATTAACAAAGGCATGTAAAATGCTAAGTTATTGTATTTACAGGTATTTACATGTGGTTTTGCCAAAAGAATAGCTAAAATAAAAGAATAACGAGTGAGAATCATGGATTCATCACCCCCTATACTTTACCTTTGCTAGTCCCTTAGCAAACACTTATTTGAAAATGAAGTGAAAATAAGAGGGAAAGAAAAAGAAAAAGAATCAAGGTTGTATTGAGAAATAGGTTTAAGACTCAATAGCCTCTGAGTACAACAGATTTATGGTCAAAACTCCTCAATAAACCAGATCAGAACAAGTCTACATATGCAAACTCTAATGACTATGCATCTTTCCTTGTACTTTGTAAGTGATATGTAGCTCCCCACCTCAGAAATGACAAAGAAACAACCTCCCTCAACAAGGTAACTCTAATTCCACAGTTTAGCAACTCTTTCCTTGAGGAGCGGAGTATTCCCTTCTAAGTTCAAGTTCAACCAGCTCAAGAAGTGGGGAAAAAGAGAATGGATCGTAGCCAATGTAGCCACGTATTCCTTGGAGCAAAGCCAGTGTAGCTAAGTCTCCAGGTACAAGCTTCCATGAGATGAGAAGGTGGAATACATAAGCTTTTTTTATTCACTATATACACTCCGGCAGACATTTTATTTTCAATCAAGCATGTCCCCTTTTTGGAGTTTTTCATATTTTTGCACAATTTTTTCGATTATACAACATATATACATGGTGCAGCGTGTACTTAAGGAGTTTTTCCTCTTGAGCCAGTAGACTATCCCTCTTTTGAAGCATTATTGCAACCCACAACCTCCTGTCTTTAGACCTTAATGCTACTAAACCAGGTTGAGACGTACATCCCTCCCTAGAGGAAGATGAGAGGTTTCGACTAGCTGTACTGCCCTTGTATGCTACCCCAAGCTAAAGGATTTTGCCTCCTCACCACCTCATCCGTGTTGAGCTACGTGTATGGTGTGTGTCCAAGTCAAGCCATTTGTCTCTGAGAGTCATGTGTGCATTATTAAGTGTTCTACTTAGGCTCATCAAGATGACATGTGAACATGGCCTAGTGGACTCAAAAAGTCACTATGGACCTGAAAAGTCTTAACCCCAGATCCTATAAGGTTCCTCTGAAGTTAAGTGGATTAAGGTCTTAACCAAGCTCCATTTTCCAATTTAATTCCAGATAGTTTAAATGCCAACTATGATTGAGAAGAATATACAAGCAAATATGTACAAAACTCTTTTTGAAAACTTTTTCAAAAACATGCAAATTTTTATGAAAATTTTTGAATGCAAGGAAGAAGGTAAATTTTTCAAAAATATTTACAAAATTTTACAAACATTTACAAACTATTTTTTTGCAAAATTTTACTTTCCAAACATTTTTCAAAAATTATGTACTATATACATAATTTTGATACAAAAATATTTACAAAAGTTTTACATTCAAAATATTTTTACAAACAGTTTGTATAAAAATAGTTTTTACAGAAGTTATTTATAAACACTTATGTAAAAGAAAAATTTTAAAACTTTTGTGGTTTTTAATTTTGTGAATTTTAGACATATTATTTTTTTTACACATTCACACAAAGTACGAGTTATGGATAAACTATATATACAATATATACGACACCCCCTTTACTTAGCTCGAACGATGTCCTCAGAGTGATCAAAGAGTGATGAAAGGAAGGCATAACTCATGCTGAGTATTGGGAAGTGAAAAGAAGTCTATACTACAACGACGAATAAATGAAAGTAATGAATAGAGGTCGGTGATCCCCCTATACTTCGTATCAAGTAATCCTAAGTATAGAAGTATGTACACAAGGAGAAAACCAAGGGTTAGGATGTACAGGGTTTACCTCCCCTATATTTAGGGTAAAATATCCCCAAGTATAGGCAACAAAACAGAGGTAAAAAGAATCAAATGAGTAATCGCATGTCTGATACCCCCCTATACTTAGGGTAAAGCATGCCCTAAGTATAGCATAATCATAATATGAAGACAGGGTATTAGACAAAAAAGAATGATATGATATGCACAACTGGATCTATACAGTTGCGGAAGAGAAGTGAAAATCAGGCATGAGATGCAAATGATTCAAGTCGAAAACCACATCTCGTGCAAAATGAATAGGGGCAACGTCAATGATCAGTGGATTATGATCAAGATATAGCTTCATGCGTTGAATGTTAACTTGAAAGGTGGATTCAGATGACAACTCAGATATATCAATGCTTCAGTTGTCGTGCACTTTTCCAACCAAGTATGGTCCCTTACATTTGCTTTGTAATTTCCCTAGAAATAATCTCAACCTAGCATCAAATAGCCATACTCTCTGGTTTGGCTCAAACTATTTATGGCTAATATGAGAATCATGCCATATCTTCACTCTCTCCTTGTATTATAGGATACTCGAAAAGGTTGTATCTCTCAACTCCTCCAGGGCTGCCAACTCTAGTTTTCTATGTTCTCCTACACTCTTGGGATCTAATAATAACTCAGTGACTGCCCATAGTGATTTATGCATGATTTCCACAGATAAATGGCATGGCTTGCCATAAATGAGACGAAAGGGAGATGTACCCAAAGGTGTCTTGAAGGAAGTCCTATATGCCCACAAGACCAAGTCCAAAAGCTGTGACCAATCCTTTCGGTCTGGGCGGACAATCTTCTGCAATATAGTCTTGATCCCCCTATTCGATACTTCAGCAAGACCATTGGTATGAGGGTGATATGGAGTGGTAACACGATGGTCAATGCTGGACTCGTTAGTAAGGGCCCTTACCTTGTCGTTGATAAAGTGAGTCCCCCGTCAGATATCAAAACTCTAGGTACCCCGAAAAATAAAATAAGCTTTTAAATGAAAGTGGTTTCATAAAATTTGAAGTTAGTTTTTTGGAGTGTGATTGTACATGTATACTTGGATTTATTGTTTTATTTATTTTACATATTATATTTTTATTGTATTGTACATATTTTATATTAATTATATACAATATAAATAAAAATAAAAAATTAAAATAAGTAAATATAATAATTATATTTATTATATAGGTATAATATACCTATAAATATCTATTTATTTGTACCTCTAAACCAAATCCTTAAAAATAAAATAAAAATGAGTTTATAACCCTTATATTATTGTGTAAATAAAAAAAATATAAAATGATGTATATATTTATACAAATAAATAATAAAAATATGTATACTATGTGTAACAATATTTAACATCTATAAATACACGCAGTTATTAATATATAAATTAACTTATTTAATTTATTAAAAATCACTAAAAAATAGTTCATTAATTCATAAACATTTTAATTTTAATAATATTTCAATTTAAATCCATTTACTAATTTATTTTAATTATTTCTTATTACTTTACTTTACTTTTCTTTTTCTGTTTTGTCCTTATTCGGGTTCCCTTCTGATTTGCTGTACTTAGGTCCATTGACTGGAGTCAACCAACCCTTCTTCCTTCTAAAATCAGATAAAGTGTCTGATATGCTCCCTTCTCCAATTTATCTCATCCTAGCTAATCCTCTTTCCGACCTTAAATTTTCGCTCATTTCTTCCTTGTTAATCCACGATCCGCACCCATTTAATTATTCACTTGCTCACCCTCGGTTCGTGTGCTCCATTTTTGTTTGAATTTTACATATCCTTCATGCTATAAAATGAACTACATGTGCTCCTTTGCAAGCAGATCCATCTTCGACCCTTCTTACCCGAGCTTGAGTATCATGGAGACATTTCCTTGTAACAAAAGGAGATTCCATCGAGTGGGAGTGAGCGAGAGAGTTTGTTAGCGTGATTCGACTTCCGGTGAGCAGTAGCTCAATCGTGATCGAGATTCCAATCACTAGATCATCGATGCAAGGACCCCATTTCCTTCCTCTTCCTCTGTAGGCAATCATAGGATAGATCTATTTCAATTTCGTTTGATTTTTTTCGTAAATTTCATCGATTTCCAATTATATAGTAGTAGATTCAATTTCAATCTCTGATCTGCTATATTAGAGGTCATCCTTTATGTTTAATCCATCTGATTTGATCACGACCATCTCATCATGTGGATCCCATTTCTTTCCTCTTCTCTCACAATCTAATCACCTTAGATCATCATAGATCTGAAATCAAATCTCCATCATTCACTTGAAGTAGGAGATACCCCATCCACATTTATCTCCTTTATTTCCTTTGCAAATAACTTCCCATCAAGGTTTAAAGCTTCGAGATTCATTTAATCTTGCAGGATTACCAGGAGATTAGGATCGAGCAACTATTTGACATTCAACAACGAGGAAATGAGAAGCTTATCCAGATCTTCGATCAATGAGATCTAGATCTTGATTGAGTCTCTAATCAACGAGTAATTTCATTAGGAGTCATTCCAGACCGGTCTAAGACGATTGAGGCCATCAATGGTCTAAGACGATGACCTTCTTTAGTGTTATTCCTCCATAGGTAGCTGTCATCAGATCATGCATGTCCAGGCCGCTCGATCAGATCTTGAAGCCTTCATCAGAGTCATCCACCGCTCAAGCACATTCACGTGCAAGGCACGCCTCCCTCGGTGATTTTGTGCCTCTTTCCCTATTTATTTCCATAATTGCATATAGGTCCTTCGATTGTGTATAAAACTTTGAAATAATTATTATTCAGTACTGATGTTTAAGTAAATTGCTATTTGGTCCTTTTGAGTTGTGAGAACGTGCATGACTTATGTTCTCTTTTTGCATCTATACTATGGAACTCGTTATTTGTTAATAAAATTGAGGAATAAATTTTAGTCCCGGTGTCTATTGTGCACATGAAGCTTCACGTGAGGATTTGGTTTAATTGCATTCAACCTGGGATTTATTTCCTTGTTATAATTAGTTTGAAACATCACATAAATGATAGTATAGTCCCTTCCGCTGCTGCATTTTTATTTTATTCTTTATTTGCTTAGATCAATTAATTCTTGTTATCCAAAAAATTCTATAAACATTAGGTTAAGTTCATAATAATCAGAACTATCATATATAATTTCGATTTTAAAAATTTATTTTATTATTTATTTTTTAAAATATAAAACAACATGTTTTCTCTGTTTGATATTCCAAAGCTCATAAAAATTTGATTATGTCTTGAAAAATACTAAAAAAATAGCTTTAATTTACTGTATTTTGTCACTATAAAAATGAACAAAAATTTGAATAGAAAACATTAAAAATTTGAATATACATAAAAGCATGTAAAAATCATATAAAATTGTAGAAAAATTAGGAAAATACATAATTGGACTTATTTTAGAGCTTAATAAAAAACTTTCAAATAAAAATTATTTCAGGCTATTTAATTTCATCTTCTATTTTAAAATACAAAAAACATTAGATTATTTTACCTTGGAAATTATTTTTTAACTTTAAATCAGTAAAAAATCCAACAAAAATATAACAATTGATAGAAATCGCTAAAAATAGTAAAAAAATTATAAAACATAAAAACATTATGTTTCTTATTTTTGATTTTATTTTACGTATTTTAAAAAAATATAAAAGGACTTCTATTTCATTTATTTATATTTAATATTAATACATTGATTTTCAAAATTTAATAATATATACATAACAAAATTGCAAAAACAAAAAATGAATTAAAAATTAAAAAATAAATATAGAAATATAAATCATTTAAAAATTAATTAAAAATATAAATTCATTAAAAATCCATTAAAATTCATACAAATCATTAAAAAAGACATAAAACTTAGAAAAAGGAAGGAAATTACAAATATTCATTAATTAACAATAATTAATATCCCTTGTTTATTTGTTGCCTCCCTGAGTTCGACCCTGGAAGCTATACTAGGTTAATAATTAGCAAATTCTTCACTTAAGATAAATATTTTTGATTCGGGAATTGTTGGGTTGCAACCACACTTTCACTTCGTTGTATCACTTAATTAAAACCCAACAATTTCTGTATAATCAAATGGCACCATTGTCGAGGAGACACAACGAGGGTAGTTAGGAATTTTATTTTCTTCTATGCGTTTGCTTGGTAGTTTATATTTCATTTTATCTCTCTTTTATTTCAATTATATTTTGATAAAGATTGTTCTGCCACCTCTTTTGTTTCATCTTTCTTGTGAGGGCATGACGAGCGAGGGAGGCGATCTTAGGAGTGCCGACACACCTGAGTGAGGCGGAGTTTGGTCGTTCTTGACCAACTGGTAGGAGAGAGGAACTGAGGAGGAGTAGGAGACCGGGGAGCAGAGCTGTTTACTTTGTTTTACATTTTTTATGATAGAGTGTTAGTCTAGGATTTTATTTACGCATTAATAGATGGGGCCTACTAAAGGCATCCCGTCTTGTAGATTAGGAGACACTTATTCTTTAGAGGTATGCTTTGCCAAGTGCCGATTCACTTGGGGATCTCATCTGTTTTTTCGTGGGTTTTCTTGATTTCTTTCTTCGTCCCTTTTTTCTCATTTTTTCTATTTGTTTATCATTTGAGTTTTTTGAATTTATTTTTATTTGTTTTTTGTGCTTGATCCCCTTAGATATAGGTTTTTATTTTTTGTGAACCTAATAATAATCAGGTCCCAACACCCTAATAGAATATCTATTCTTATAAACATTCGATTGGACTTAGTCAAATAAAATTGTACTTCACATTAATAGAAATTGCTGCTAGGGCAGCTTTTTCGTTGCATTCATATAGATTAGTTTAAATTTCATGTGCGAATCATTTTTCACGTAGACTTCTAGAGTAAGGTACGTCATCTAACTTTTGCATTCACATTCATATTTTCCTATGCATCGGCTTTTCTATTTTCTTCCCCGTTTTATTGGGCTTAGGATAAAGGGAACCTGTAACATTATACCTACATTGTATTCATGTACCTTCGAGACTGAGTGAAGGGTGATCCTAGGATAGAGCCTGATGGATACCCATTCATTCACATTTATTCATTTATTTTGTCTTTAATCACTAGATAAATGTATGTAAATATATCTAACTTGTACAAAACACACTGACTATGTCTAAAAATAGTGCATAAATACATGTTTTTAAACACAAAATAAATGAATAAAGAAAAAGAATAGAAAAATAAAGGAAGTATTGCAAATACTGACCCTAAACCCTGAGACTATGTAAATATTGAATTAGTCGAGAAGGAACAAACTTGGGGGAGATAAGGGCAAAGAAATACAGATAAAAAATGACACAAACACCTAGAAACCCTAGGTGCCCATTACACTGCATATATAGACAAACTTACACTAATTTATATACGTTTTACACTTAAAATAATTTTTTTTCAACACAAAACATGTACATAAAAATACATAGAAAAATACGAAAAGTAATTGCATATAAAAATAATGTACATGATAACTGGAACACATAGATGAAAAAGCCGCAACAGAACTTCAATCATCAATATGTACTCCATATGAACTCAAAATTCACGAAACTCACCTTTGTTGTTCTTAAAATTAAATTATCTATTTAATGAAGGCAGTTTTATTAAAAATGAAGTTAAGATATAAAAGTTGTCTTTTTGAGGTCCCATTGTACTATATACCTATACATTTCATTCGTTTAATTTATTCTTTATATTTTTACTCAAAAATACAAACAAAAAATAAAGTCATTAAAAATGTATTAAATTAAATAATAGAATAAGATTTATAGGTATAATATATCTATAATGCATATAGCCATAATTATTTAAGTATATACATAAAATCATAAAAAATAAAATAAAACTATGTAAATATGTATTTAAATGCATTATGAATATATAAAATCTGTACACATAATAATAATATATAAAGTCTAAATAAAAATAAAATACACAATACATAGTTATAAATACCTGTAAATACACTTGTAAATATTAAAATCTCATAAATAAGCTGATAAAAATAAATAAAAATCATCTAAAAATATATAAAATAAAATACAACTTTTATGTTTTAAGTTTTATTTAATAAAATCATATTCTATTTTATTTATATTTATTTTCTTTGTTTACCCATGTTTTGTCTTCTTGTGTCCGACGTGGACCAATATGGAGGCAATGACTGTTGACCTAGGTCAACTGCCCAACCCCCTCAATGGACAGGTCCTTTCCTTGCTCTTACCTTATTTTGCCATTTTTAGCTCACATTAGATATCATCTACCCCCGATTTCTTCAGCATTATTCTTTGCCCGATAATTGACTTTCACGCGAATCAATGCTCGACCATGGTCAACCATCGATTCACGCAAAAAACCTAAGCAAAGATCCCTTCAGAGGTAGACTTGTATATAATACCTCCTTTGCCAATTTTTGAAAATTAATCCTTTCTGCCTAATTTTTCTCCCTAAAAATCATTGCTGGAGCTTGCCCTTCGTGACAAACAGTGGAGCCTCTTGATTGTCGGTGAGGAGGAGGAGCAGAGGAAGTCCTTCATCGTCGCTGGAGGTCTCCTCTTAGTGGGTATGTTCCTGACCATCCTTGGTTAGTTAAGCATTATTTTCTTGTCTTTTCAATTCCTAGGAGTAGCAGTAATGTAATACTGCCCTTTTGTTTCATTTGATTTCATCTTTTAAATCCAAAAGTCAAAAATCAAAGTTCATCTAAGCTTTGAGCCCCAACATGTGTTCCTCCTATTCCGATCATTGACCAACCCGACAATCATACCATCTTTTTCTCCTTGCGCTTCTACATCTTCCAGCCCATTATTCCACCCTGATCTCGCTCATATCAGGTCCACCCATTTTTCTCCTCTGCCGTTCGTCGAAGATTAATTCATCTTCCATTCCAGCCCCTATTTTCGCTCATCCTTGAGTCAAGGAGCTTCTCCCTCAAGCCATGAAGCTTTTGATGCATGCTAGAGCATGAAAGGACCCCATCTGGGGTCGAATCACTCAGATTTGCAGCTCCATGTGCCCGGACCTTCTACAACTCGCCCGACCTCCACCGATGGGGATTGGAACATTTTGACCCATCTTCCAGCTGCAGAATCGTCCCAAGAAGGAGTCTAGCATCTCAACGGCTCCAGAGATCATCAAAATCACCCAGGAGGATTGATCGAAGTTCGAAGCTCAGCTGTTCTTCAGCTGTCCTTCCTGATCAACTAAGAACCATTGGATCACCCCTCGACCTCCAGGTGCATAGCTAGCGTTGGACCACACACTACAAAACTATCAAATAAGATGGCAAGATCTAATCTCCATCCTCAATTATCGAAGCAGCATTGGTTGAGCAGGAGGGACGTAGATAAGTGAAGTCACCAACGTCGTCCGCCAGCGCGTATGTCGGGGTATTTTGCAACTTTCACCCCTATAATTTTTATTTATAGTGTAGTATTTAAACATTCATATGTAGTTATAAAAATTTTGTAATATTTACATCTTAGGATCTAGACTATATTTTTATTACACTTTAGTCCAATGCCACGTTACCTCACATGCTTGTGCGTGTGAGGGAGTGGGTATTTTGCGTGGACCCCCTCCGATATTGTGTTATTTTTTGGTCCTTGAACTTTGAATATAAGTTGAATTTTTTTTTGATAAATTTGCATGGTTGGTCCTGTTGTTCTATTTATTTACTTTTATACCCCTACAAAGCATGTATTCAATTTTTATGTGTGAAAATTTTATGGATGCCCTAGACTTTGCTAAAATGTTTTTAAATGCTCTGAAACTTCTCAAATATTACAACTAGGTCCTTATCTTGCATATTTAATTTCGTACTTGTATTTTAATTATTAAAAATATCTTCTTATATCTCAAAAATATAGGAAAATTATCTTAAGTGCCAGGAATCGTATTGTATCACATATATTTTTTGCAAGGAAATTAAAATTACTTTACTTTTTATAAAAAAACATTGCATTTTCTCCTATTTAGCATTTAAAAATCCATAAAAATTACAAAAAGATTTTGAAAAATTCCAAAAAATTAATATATATCTTTTTAGCTATATTTTATTGTGTGTTCAAATATTTTTGCAAAATACTAATTAAAACCCCTGAAAATTTAAAACACAAAAAATATTATAAACAATATAAAAATTCACAAAAAAATTCACAAAAATATGTTTTAAGTTTCTGAATTTTCTTGGTATTATCTAGTATCTATAAAAATTGAAATTAGACCCAATATAATTTGATATATATATATATATATATTTATTAGTCCCATTTCAAGTTCCTGTATTTTATATTCTCTTTATTTTATGTATTTCTTTAGTTAAAAATCCACAAAAATTCCTAAAAATTATCCAAAAATCACTAAAAACAAAGAAAAAAACCAGAAAACTTAAAAACATTTTCTTTCTGAAATTTTTAATTTATTTGCTATATTCTAAAAATCCAAAAATATCTCTTTTCTATTCATTTTCCATATAGTATATTCAATATCTATATAAATATATATATCAGCCTATATCTTATTTATAAAATCAAATTAAAAATTTGCAGCCTTAAAAACATATAAAAATATATAAATTTAAAACACACAAAGCATTTAAAAGTTTAAAATACAAAAATCCCTGAGTTATCTATTCATTTTTCTTGCTCTACCTCATGTGCGTTTTTGTGGTTCGACCCCTACTACTTGTCCATTACACACATTTTTGTAGGGTATAATAAATTTTAGCTCACTTATTTATATTGTTTACTCATCATTATGGGTTAATTATTGATTGATCCACTTGAGATTTGGTGTCGCGTGACATGAGAGCGGTCGACACAACAATTGCTGGATCCAACTTGTTAGACACCGCATGCCCTCTAAGACTGTACATTGGCATCTATGTCAAAAATGTTTCATCAAATGATGCCATTGCAGAGGAGCATCGATTTGTAGAGCATAGAGTAGATACTTAGCTTGTTTTCCATTATTCACTTCATTGTCTATTTTTCTCTTTATTCAATTTTTAACAAAGAATATTATGGCCATCTTGTTATTTGAATTTGCTGCAATGACCCGCTTATTGAGGGAGGATTTGTTTGGGGATCCAACACACCTAAGAGACTCGAAGACCGATGGAGAGAGTAGTAGAGGATACAAGAAGTCATGCAGAATTGTCTTACTTTAGATTTAGTTTAATTTTGTGTGAGAGAGATTTTTTTATTTAAATTTTAATAATACAGGGCCCGTACTTAAACACCCAGACTCTTACAAGTCCATTTCATCAGGTGATTGTTCACATGGGGGATTTGATCGGATTTTCCATATTTTGATTGCCTTGTATTTTTATTTCTCTCTATTTTCCTCTTCTTTTTATTTGTTTCCATGATTTATGTTTTCTGCTTTATTTTTATTTAGCATCTTGTGGAATGAGCCCTTAGACTCCAGGAGTGGATGTTCAAGTAAATTAGGTCCAAAGCCCTAATATAATTCGTATGCCTATAGTTTCACGCTTGGATATAGTCAAATTGAACAAGTTCTTCACAATAATAGAAGCTCATGTCTTAGGGTGATTTCCTTGTTGCATTGCATATAATATATATTTAAAATTTCTATCGTGCATACCACATGGAGAGAGCAGGGAAGCACTATAAGTCTTCCAACCGAGCATTGCATCATAATTTTCTGACTTGCATTTCTTTTTTGTCTTCTCCCTCGGATTTTGCCCACATAGGCCTAGCAAAGAATTGATAAAATCACTAGGACTCTTTCATGAAAAATAATCAAAAAATGGAAACCAGAAAATTAGAATGGGGGCTGCTAAGAAAACCTTGACCTAATTAAAACATATTAATCAAACTTCATTATATTGGGTTCACAACACCCTCATTGTATTCATGCACCTTCCAGATAAAGTAAGGTACGATCCGAATAGATCTCAAATCCAACATCGGTGTTGCCTTGTGTATTGCACAGATTCACGAAGTATCGGTGCTTCTATCGTACGTAGGCTAGTAAGGCTTTGTCTAAATATAGACTTAGTCTGAAATATTGATCTTAGGCCATCCCTTCATGAGGGTTTCTATCTCATCATTCCACATCTGAATAGGGCCTTGTCTTCTTAGGGTCTCGATTCTGAAGTATTGGTTTCACCAATCATCTTCCTTATCTACTTCTTTGGTTGAGTTGTGGTCCAGATCCGATAAAAGGATCTTTAAAAAGTACATGCTATTGGTTAAAAAGGTAGTGGAAAGTACAGGTCAGTACTCGCTCACCTATATGATTAGCCTCTTAGGACTAATTTTGATAAGATTGCCCGATACAAACAAATAAAATGGACAAGATAATCACTAAACTCTTACGACTCACTGCGTTGAGTTGATGAATCTACCATTGTTTTGAGGTTTGGTTGATTAGTTTAAAGCAAGTCAAGATAAAAAATACTGTGCCTTGGAACCTTTCTATCTTACACTTCTCTTCTCACTTCTATTTCTTCCTTTCTCACTTTTAAGTCTTCTATTCTCAATTTCTCTTGAATTCTTCATACCATTCATCTATTACTTCACCATCAATTCTCTTATCTCCTAAGACGACGCTTATTGGATGGCCTTGTTTAGATTTTGTGAACATCAACATCAATTCTCGGATGCCAACATCGTCAATAATACGAGGTGATCTCCGAGAGCTGAGTTCAGACTTTACGAACTTCTCTTTGGACTACCTGAATTTTGCCCAATTCAAAGGTCGAGATGACTCTTGTCCATATCATTCCCCTTTCACCACTTTCCTTTCACCAATAAATCTGTAGTTCGAGACAGACTCTCATCTTGAACTTGTTGGACATGCGAGCCCATGACGAGCCATTATGCAATAAATGATCTTGTGAATATCATTCCATGATCTGAAATGAAGAATAATTAATTTGCATAATAGGTACCTTAGTACAATTAGGGTTATGTACCATGGCCATCTTGATGATCATACAACTGTTGATTCAATTATTGAATCATAGAGGTTGGTGCTTGGATGAATATCTAAAGTATTAGATTGATGACACATTAAGCACCATTAAATGATTATTAAGAGATTATCTCCAACCTGAGTAGGAGATGGCAATCCATTCTCATAACACTGATATCTAACCGGCCTCTTGATGCAGGTCCTCTACATAGGAATAGAGATTCGAAGGTGTTAGATAAGTTAGGTCAAAGAGTTGACTTAATGAAATCGAGATAACCAAAGTCCTATGTCGTATGTTGTCACGATATAGGCATGCATCCTTCGACCAGAGACAGATGTGTCTATATGTCTGAGTATGTACATTTGGCAGACCAATAGATTGATGACCTAACCAATGTCTATACACCGACGTCCTGGTGTGCATGCAAGGGCATATGAGTAATACAATCTCTCAAAGGGATCATACAGGTTCATTTACTAAACCAGAAGACATGAGCTCACTCATGAGATATTGGGAAGAATCAAATTCCGTGCACGCGGTCGTCTCATTTTAGAAGCTTGATTGAATTTGTAGGTTTGATATATGTTTTTGGAAAGTATATGATCAAAACCTGGTTATGATATATGCTTTTTAGAAAGTATATGGTCGATACCAACTCCCAATGATCAAGTGAGAAACTTAAGGATAAAACCATGAAGTAGACAATCTAAAAGAGGTATAAAACTTCGGGTTTATTCCGGTTCTTCCAGTATGCAGGATGTACATGTATTAGGAATACCTGATGGTGATGTGATCATAAGCAATTATATAACCAAGGCGTGCCCATTCTGAGGAAGTGATGAAACAGGACTAGATTTTAGTGACTCCTCAAATAGAGATGTGATATGATCTTAGTCCAAATGTTGGACCTTGATCTGAATGTGATTCAGATGCAATGATTATATTAGATCTACGATATTGATTTAATCAAGCATTTTTGGGAGGTCCGCAAGATTTGGATTTGAGATGTGATCTCAATATCTAAGTCACTATACGTGGAACAATACAATCGCCCTGTCCTTATCTCCAAGTATCTGCAAAGAAAACGCATTGTTCTTAAAAGAGTTCAAGAATAATTTCATTGTTGATAAATGTATTTGAGCATTGAGAAAATTGATAATTAAATGTGATTTATTTATAACGAATAATATGAATTTGATTGATATTATAAGGAGAATTATATTAGATAATTAAATGTGATTGAATTATCAAAGATGTGAATAATAGAATGTGATTATTATTATTTGGGCATAAGAGAATAGAGATCCAAGATGATCAAATGTGATTTAATTATCATGGATGTGAATAATGTGGACAACACTATCCATATTAATCATATATATTATAAATGTGATTTATAATATATGAGATAGATCATATTGTTATTTGTATTTGTTGATTAATTATTTATGTGTTGGATTCACATTGGATAATTAATTGAAAATATAATTTACATTTTATTTTGGGTTGTGAATGTGATTCACAATTTTTTAGTGGCATGACTGAAATATTCACAAATTAATTTTGTGAATATATTTGCAATAAAAGTTGTTGAAAATATTAAAGAGTATTATATGAGATATTATGTCTCACATAAAATAGAGAAAAAAGGAGCTACTTTAATAGGTGGTGGACGACCACCCTTGAATTGTTCAAGAGTGGTAGTCCTCCCTATTTAAGGGGTTGACTCTCTCTCTCTCTCTCTCTTTATCCTCTTATCTAAATTGATTAGATTAAATTAAATTATGTTGATGTTAATTCAATTTATATTTAATTTAAATTAAATTATATTGTTGTGTTTTCACAACAAGATCATGGCCATTGAAAGAAACACAAATCAATTTCATCCATTCATTTTGTGTTGTCCATGGATTAAGATCCATGGATCCCAAAATACTATGTAAGAAGAGGAACCCCTTGCTTTTCAAGTTACAAATCAACCCATAAGCTCTCTCTCTACACACCAAAGGTTCTCTCTCTCTCTCTCTCTTCCCTTCTCATTGTGGTCATCTACTATGGAGCCCTTGGGAGAGTCACCATTGCTACAACATGGTTGTTATGCTGTCGGATTGTTTGCTCATGGATTTCCACCTACTTCGGTGCGCCTTGATCATGAATAAGATGTTGGATCTCATATGACAAGATCAGGAGATTCACATCTTGGATCATCAACATGGATTGTGAGGAGCACACATCTCATCAACGCGCTCGCAAGCGTCTCCTCCGTTGGATCGAACTTGAGATAAGAGGTCCCTTCGTTTAGAGACTCGGTCGCAACCATGCTTCAAGATGTAACCTTAATACTTGTTTGTGGTTTATATGAAATGATCCTATAAGTGTTCTTGGATCATGTGGTTCCACCGGATTAAAATTTTAAATTCTGCTGCCTTGAGCTACTAATACGACTAGTCGCTCCCGATCGCATACGATGCAATCTTAACGCTTCTGTAATGCGCTTTAGGATCTTCTCATACCTTCAAGTGGTATCATAGACTTAGGTTGGAGGTTTTGGATGTGATCCTAAACTTAGAAAGATTTCGGCTCATAAGGGTTTGTGAAAATTTTGTCGCATTTCTGTTTCACAGCCCCATTTTGTGAGTTTTTTCGACTCTGTTTAAAATGTTTAAACACGAAGTTATCACTTGTATATTGTTACCTATTAATTAAGGAAACCACGGGATTTGAGTTTGCGTGATTTGGAATCCGATTGCTCATGAATTCATCATTTTAATGAACATATATCCACTGTTTCGGAGATGGCGAATTATGACGTAATTAAAGTGTTAGATACTATTTTAAAACGCCTAGAAATGTGTGAAAGTTACTTGGGTTCTGTTATAAAGCAAATTAGAAAACTTTGGAAACTTATTTTTCTTGATTTGTTTTTAAATTGATTGAGATATGCTAATTTTAGTAAGTAGGGGTCTCTGCTGGAAATTACATACTTGATCATGAACCTTGTGATTGCCATTCAGTTAAATTAATAGAAATTAATGGTTAATTTTCTGAGATAATTATTGATAAATATTTTTGAAATATTTAAAGATGATGATTATTTCCTTGAATGACATTTACCATATGATTTGATATGATCTGGATCTCAATTGGTTACATGAACCTTCCAACAAACATTGATGCTTCAATAGGATTCAGGATTTGTTTAGAAAATATCCTTATTATGTTAATCAAAATGGTTTTGATTATTATTATATAGTATAACTTTGATTGAACGATCTATTATCATCTCAAGTACAAAGTGATCAATTCGGCATTATCCCAACCCGAGGCAGATATGGTGTCTAGTCGGGAGTGTTGGGGTAGCAGGTTGCTCCGTGAGCGTTCTGTCCCACTCCCGTCGGTACTGGCCATGACAACGAGTAGGTAAGAGATAATAATTGAGAGATCATGGTATATTGTTCTAATAATTAAATTCGAAATAATACATATTTGAGATAATACCATATTTCAAGTAACAATAAATAATGTTTGTTGGATATAATTGGATCATTAATTTAATATGATTAGATTAATTGGAATCCAATTAAAATTAAAACACTCTTTTATGAATAGAGTTGTTATTTCACTGGGAAGAATTAATTATTTGAATATGATTCATAATAATTCATTAGAATTTGAATGTGATATGGAGGATCACATAAGTGATATCTGTGATCTCCCATCAAGGCAATGAGTTCCATTGCCAGGGATAGTATGTTGGAGATGTCTGTTCGAAGTGTCAGCTCCTACATACAAGCACATCTGGATCGAGCTCTTTGCTTCTCAAAAGAGTAAGGCCGTATACGTAGTGACCCCAATATCAGGTCCTCATATTATTGGGGCGATATTGGATTGCATATAACGAGTTTTAAGCCTGTTGACAGTTGGTTCAATTAACGATGGGTCAACATCACCTTAGGGGTGGTGGGGTCGGGTGTTAAAGATCGAATTAGGAGATGCAAGTTGGACTTGCAAGGTGGAATGTGTTCCCGCTTCTTTTTATCCGAGTTTCAAGTTCTCATATTCTTGGGATGTAATAAAGATAAGGAAGGAGATCCCATATCTTACTTGATATATAATGGTAAGTATATCTCTTGAAAGTGATTACGAGAATGAACTTTCAGTGTTAACAAGGCAAGACAACTTTGATATAAAAATTGCTAAATAAAAGTAATATATTTCAGATAATCTTTCATTGTACCCACTCAATATTATACTCAATAATAACTAGTAAAATATCATGGATTGGATCCATGATCAAGATATTGTACTTGCAGTTGGACATATAATGTATGTGGTTGCAATGTGCAAGTTTCCTCATAATAATGAGGAATGACAATTAAATATACAATAGGACAACAACCTAGGATTTGTGCGTCTCTATAGTCTTGATCTCTCATTGAACTTTGGAAGTAACAGGTCGATGATGATCATAATTGTCAAATAATCCTTATAAAAGCTAAGATGTTCTAGCATACATATGTGCTCTCAACATTTAATCATGAATGACATGGTTCACTGCATAATGTAGAATGGTGTGTCTATAAGAGATTATATATTCAAAATGTTTGAATACCTACCTGAACCAAAGTCTTTTAGAGTTTAGATGAATGTAGATACGATGAATGTCATCAATCTACTTTCGATACTCTAGTCTTTCATGAAGCTTCATTATATTCATATTGTATGTATTGAAGCATGTATAATTGTTAAAATTCTCTTATATTGATATCTTTTTGAATTCAACATAATAGATTCTTTGTCTTAAACAATGGTTGTTTATAGATGAAAGCACCGCAGTGGAAGCATGGGTCGGACCCAAGTTAGAAGAAAAGTCAAAGAGTTGACTGCACTTCTATGGTTTCCATACATATGACATCCAAAGAGTTGGATGAATGCCAATACTTCAATAAGATGATGTACTGATAGTGCTACTATCTATCTAGGATCGTTATAGAAGGACTCGGATAGTGCATCGGAATAATCTACATTTAATCATTGAAATCGACTTTCTTATTGGATAAGATTAAAAGTCTAATAATTGTATCTCATTCTTCTAATAACACTTGCAATTAGTTGCATATGTTTTAGAAGACTAGAAAATTTGATCACAAGGTTTAATAGTATTCTAGATAAATATTGATGCAATTGTTACAATAATCTTTGTTGGATAGATAGACTTCATATTTTCAGTGGGAGAGCCCTTAGTCTCAGAGAATATCTCTATGGCCCAGTATTAGAATACACTCATTGTTTATTTCTAAATGTTGGAAATAAACATGAATTCTGGAATAGACCAATCATAAAGAGTTATGATAGATATATTTCAGATAGTAATCTGATATCTGGAGGACTATACTAAATTAGAAAATTAATGAATGGTTCATTAACATTTCTAGTACTAAAATTAAACCTCAACAAGATCAATAGAAGGGTGAAGATCATTTGACAATGATCTCACATCAAACCTTGGACATAAGTCTGTTGATGAAATCAATAAACTAGTATGAGATGAAGCTTTAGAATGTCTGAAATTTCAAATCTTACATACTTGTGAATATTGTATTCAAAAGTAGAAAATACCCAATACACCATTCTCTGAGAATGGTGTAAGATGTCAAGGTATTCAGGATCTCATACATGTTGATGTATGTGGACCAACTATATCATAATAAACATTATGGATATGTGACATCTATTAATGATTATTTGTGACATGAGATTTCTTCCCTTCACCTTAGAAACTTTTGAAATGTTCAAAGATTTCACATTTTGGTTTAGAATCAAAGTTTAAAGGAAGATGCAAAGGAATACCTTATGGAGAAAGGAATAACATTCCTATCTAAATCCTCCTAATGCACCTTAACTCAATAGAGCGGTAGGGAGATACAATTGGATCTTGTGTGACATGATTTGATCAATGATGAATCTTAGCATAATTACCTCTTAGTTTCCAAGGTATATATGTAGTAGAGACTATAATATCTATCCTTAATAAGATTCCATGCTAGTAAGCTGGAATCGTGCACCCGAGAGTGCTACTTCACTAAGAAAATAAAAATGGTATCGGATACCTACTTTATGACCTTGAGATTCTTAAAAGATCTCATTTCTAAGGATGTGGTTCTTAGAGGATGACTCTCTTGAGAATCAAGATGAAAATGAAGTGAAGGAACTCATTTAATCTTGAGAAGATAGTGAGGCTCTTGAAATCAGAAATTAAAAGGACAACTAAAGATGAAACACTAATACCACTTCAAATGAGTTTGAAGATGGATTCCATGTGTCAGTTAAGTATGACAATGATCTGACTTCATGTGATGAAACTTCTAAAGATCATGACATGGAAAGATGGATGCAGAAATAAAGTCTAAAGTAGACTTCATATACAAGTGTTGTATATGGACCCTCGAGGATCCACCTATATGGGTAAGACCCATTAAGGTGTAAATGGATCTTCAGGAGAAAGTGGTAACCTGATGAGAAGGTAATGACCTTCAAAGAATGACTCGTAGACATAAGCTGCACACAGAAAGAAGACATCACTTGCGATGAGACTTGCTTTATAGTGACCGTGCTTAAACCCATCAGAATATTGCTAACTATAACTACACAACTTGACTATGACATCTTCAAGATGGAAGTCAATATTGAATTCCTCTATGAATAACTCTCTGAGGACATTCATATGAAGTAGCCCCAGGGTTTCATAGTTAAGGAAGGCAAGATGTGCAAGCTAAAGGAAATCCATCTATGGACTCGAATAAGCTTCTTGTAGTTGGAACATTGGATTTGATGAAATCATAAATGCTATGATTTCAGATAGAATCTTAATGAACTGTATGAAGATTAGTGGGAGTACCATTGTGTTCATCGTGCTAAATGTAGATAATATCCTAATCATTTGGAATGATATAAGGATGATAATAGGTGTTTTATAGTTTGGCTATTCCATACCTTGAGTTTTGAAGTTGTTCAGAAGCAAAGAGAATAGGGTATTGGGACCTTCACATTAGTGGTACACCTTGGATATATTCTATTCTTGGAAAACCCCAAGGAATTCTTCCTTCCCTTAAGTTATGGCATCTGAAGGGATAGAACCTCAAAGAGTTGAGGAAGTGAATGCTAGAACTGCTTGCCCTTGTACATCAGTTACGAGAAGCCGAGTGTATACTAAATATGAACAAAAGCCATATGTCTGCCATGTAGTGGGAGTAGTAAACTGTTACTAATCTTACTATAGTGATAAGACACTAGATTGCAACAATAACAAAATCTTCGAAGATGACAAGACTTAGAGATAGTGATCTCAAAGTCTTATCTTCAAGAACTTAAGACTTTATAGATAGCGATCTAAAAGTTCTTAACTACGGATACCTTAGGAGATAGAGATCTCCAGGAATAAGGGTATTCTGATAAGGATGATGGAAATACTAGTTATAATAATTATAATAATTATTGATTTGTAGTGTCAAGGACACTATAAGTAACATGATTGAATATTGGTTGCATAAAAGGCAATATTCACAATGGATGCAAGCATTATTACCAGGAGATATGCAAGTGCCGTAAAAGGACTTGGCGTAGTCTTTTGGGAACAGAGTGACTGATCAACTTACCTAGCTATTTTTCTAAATAGCCTATGATTGTTACGTGAGTGCGAGTTTAAAGATTATCCCATTAATGGATCTTTGGGCTAGTGGGAGATTGTTGGACATGCGAGTCCACGATGAGCCATTATGCAATAAATGCTATTGCGAATATCATTCCCTGATCTGAAATGAAGAATAATTAATTTGCATAGTAGGCCCCTTAGTATAATTAGGGTTATGTACCATAGCCATCTTGATGATCATACAACTGTTGATTCAATTATTAAATCATAGAGGCTGGTGCTCGGATGAATATCTAAAGAGTTAGATTGAAGACTCATCGACCTCTTAATGCAGATCCTCTGCATAGGAATAGAGATTCAGAGGTGTTAGATAAGTTAGGTCAAAGAGTTGACTTAACGAGATCGAGATAACCAAAGTCCTATGTCGTATGCTATCACGATATAGGCACACATCCTCTGACTGAAGACAGATGTGTTACTATATGTCTGAGTATGTACATTTGGCATACCAATAGGTTGATAACCTAACTAAGGTCTATACACCGGCGTGCTGGTGTGCATGTAAGGGCATATGAGTAATACTATCTCTCAAAGGGATCATACAGGTTCATTTACTGAACCGAAAGACATGAGCTCACTCATTAAATATTGGGAAGAATCAAAGTCCGTGGACGGTCATCTCGTTTTGGAAGATTGACTGAATTTGTAGGTTTGATATATGCTTTTGGAAAGTATATGATCAACACCTGGGTATGATATATGCTTTTTGGAAAGTATATGATCGATACCAACTCCCAATGATCAAATGAGAAACTTAAGGATAAAACCATGAAGTAGACAGTCTAAAAGAGATCTGAAACTTTGGGTTTATTCTAGGTCTTCCACTATGCATGATGTACATGTATTAGGAATGCCTGAGGGTGATGTGATCATAAACGATTGTATAACCATGACGCTTCCATTTCGAGGGAGTGATGAAACAGGTCTGTATTTTACTGACTCCTCTTATAGAGAGTGATCTGATCTTAGTCCAAATGTTGGACCTTGATCTGAATATGATTCAAATGTAATAAGAAGATTAGATCTACAATCTTGATTTAACCAAGCATCTTTGGGAGGTCCGCAAGATCTGGATTTGAGATGTGATCTCGATATCCAAGTTGCTATACGTGGAACAATACAATCGCCTTGTCCTTATCTCTAATTATCCGTGGAGAAAGAGTATTGTCCTTGAAAGAGTTCAAGAATAATTTCATTGTTGATAAATGTATCCGAGCACTGAGAAAACTGATAATTAATTGTGATTTAATTATCATGAATAATATAAATTTGATTCATATTATAAGGAGAGTTATCTAAGATTATTAAATGTTATTTAATTATCAAAGATGTGAATAATGTGAATGTGATTCATATTATTTCAGCATAAGAGAATAGGGATCTAAGATGATTAAGTGTGATTTAATTATCATGGATATGCATAATGCGGATAAGCATTATCCATATTAATATATATATATATATTATAAAGGTAATTTATAATATATTAGAGAGAGTATATTGTGATTTATATTTGTTGATTAATTATTGATGTGAATTGGATTCACATTGGATAATAATTGAAAATATAATTTACATTTTATTTTGGGTTGTGAATGTGATTCACAATTTTTCAGTGGCATGATCGAAATATTCACGAATTAATTTTGAATCAATTTTGTGAATATATTTGCAATAAAAGTTGTTGCAAATATTTAAGAGGATTATTTGAGTTATTATATCTCACATAAAATAGATAAAAAAGGAGCCACCTTAATAGGTGGTGGACGACCACCCTTGAATTGTTCAAGAGTGGCCGTCGCCCCATTTTAGGGGTTGACTCTCTCTCTCTCTCTATCCTCTTATCTAAACTGATTTGATTAAATTAAATTATGTTGATGATAATTCAATGTATATTTAACTTAATTTAAATTATTTATTATTTTGTTTTCACAAGAAGATCATGGCCATTGAAAGAAGCACAAATCAATTTCGTCCATTGATTTTGTTTTGTCCATGGATTGAGATCCATGGATCTCAAAATACCATATAAGAAGAGGCACCCCTTGCTCTTCAAGTTACAAATCAATCCATAAGCTCTCTCTCTACATGCCAAAGGTTCTCTCTCTTCCTCTCTCACTGTGGCGTCCACCATGGAGCCCTTTAGAGAGTCGCCATTGTTGCAGCATTGTTGTTATGCTATCTTATTGTTTGCTTGCGAAACTCCATCTACTTCGGTACACCTCGTTCGTGAAGATGACGTTGGATCTCGTATGACGAGATCAGGAGATTCGCCGCTTGGATCATCAACATGGATTACGAGGAGCACACATCTCATTAATGCGCTCGCAAGCGTCTCCTCCATTGGATCAGACTTTAGACAGGAGGTCTCTTCGTTTAGAGACTCGATCACAACTACGCTTCAAGAGGTAACCTTAATACTTGTTTGTGGTTTAGATGAAATGATCCGAGAAGTGTTCTTGGGTCATGTGGTTTCATCGGATTAAAATTTTAAATTCCGCTGCCTCGAGCAACTAGTCCGACTAGTAGCTCCTGATCGCATACGATGCAATCTTTATGCTTCCGTGATGAGCTTAAGAATGTTCCCATATCCTTCATAACTTGATCCTTCTTTCTGAGGATTGATTAGGTTCTATTTCCCAATGTAGATTCTACACTCGATCGGGAGCCCGAGTTAAACTTGGATATTAAGATGGCTCCATAGAGACGTGATAAAGGGCCGAGTTTGAATGACACAACATATCATTATTTTGTCAATGGTCAGTTGCTAGCATCAATTAAACCCATCCAACAACAATTGATAGACCATGCTCTCACCCAGATTGCTTTCAGGTAAATGCTAATGATCAGTGGAGGGACCGAAATATCCGAGGAGGAAAGTATGAGGAACACCATGGTGGGAATGAGGATGAACAACCTGCACGAAACCATGGAGGAGATGAGAGAGGAGGAACGTCAAAGCCAACTCTGAAAGAGACTTACAACCTTGGTGCTGGCTAGGTTATTGAGTGGATCAGAATACCTACGATCCACACATAATTTGAGTTAAAGCCATCATTGCTCCCTCTCTTGTCGGTCTTCCATGGGAATACCAATGAGGAGCCCTACATACACCTGCAACAGTTCAATAGGATCTGTAGCTCCATGCACTACCCCAACATCCTGTTGGAGGCAGTAAAGATGATCACCTTTCTTTTTAGCCTTCGAGAGAAGGCATTGTACTAGATCAATCACTTGGGTAGGGTGGTGATGACTTGAGAAGAGCTTAAATCATCCTTCCTACACAAATACTATTCCATAGGTCGTCTGAACCAGATGCGAATGTTGATCTCCAACTTCTCCCAAATGTCCCACGAACCATTTTAGGGGGTATGAAAAGAGTCAATGATCTTATGGAGAAGTGCCCTCATTACGATTCACCAAAGACTAGCCATGTCTAGAATTTCTTCGGGGGCTTGAACAAGGAAAGCCAACGTCTCATTGATGCCACATGCGGTGGATCACACTTCAACAAGAACGAAGATGTCGTATGGCAAATCTTCGAGGAGATGGTTGAGGGCTCAACCCCTCTATCTTTGTCCTAGGTATTAAAGAAAGTCTCATCGATCCTATACAAGCATGTGAATGTGGCATCGTACCATGAAGAAGAGAGAGAGACATGAATTACCACCATAGCATTATCAGGACCATCTCTCTAAAGTTGATATAATTGGAAACAGTCACAAGACCTTGACAATTTAAATGTGACCGAATAAAGAACCAAGTCGCTGGACAAGATTGATCATATTTTAAAGTATCTTGAGCTTCTGGTGAGCACCATCCATGCCTGCTAGTATGTGAAGGAACCAATCGAGAATTCTACATAATGAAGGAACATCCCCATCAGTAGAATCAAGGGACACCTGCTGAGCAGGAAAACTCGAGGGTTGGTTATTATTAATGATACGTCGTTGTTATCCCCAAAATTCCCGACTCAAATAAACAATTTATTTTTCTCCACTCATTGCAAAATAATTAAACAATTTATTTTTCTCCTCTCATTGCAAAATAATTACAAAGAATAATGTGGAGCGAGAGAAATATTTTGCTACTTATTTACATGTATAACAGACATGATCGAACTCATGGAGGCTAAAATTCCCGAGGGTTATTTAATTAATCGACGAAAAATCAATTAAGATAAAAAGTAGGAATCTCAAGGGCAAACTATCCTTGGTTTTTGTGGATTTTTTTTAATTTTGTGATATTTTTTATTTTTATTTTTTATTTTCTGTTTTTCAAATTTCAAGTGATTTTAAGTTGCATTTTTTTTAAAATTTCAAATAAGGAACAATATGCACAAGAGACGAAATATGCACACCACACTCTTTTTGTTATATAAAAAATGCTCAGAAAAAATCAGAGAAAATATTTTTGGGTTTTAAAGACTTTGAAATGTTTTTGGATTTTTTCGCAGAATTTTCAGATGTTTTTGTATTTTTTTTAAAAATCAAATGATGGAAAAAATGATAAACAACGCACAACCTGGAGTAATTTGCAACTTTAAAATATTTTAAGTGCTCAAAACTCCTAGTAACTATTTTTATGATGAAATAAATAAATATCTACAAGCAGAAAGTGAATCATGCTTTTTTGGATTTTATAGATTTTTTTATGATTTTTTATAAGATTTTTCTTATTTTGCAATTTTTCCGAGTTTTATAAATAATGCACGAAATTTGGACAGGAATTAAAAGACAATAAATAAAAAACTTTAATGTTTTTGGAATTTTTAGAGCAATATTTGAATTTTTAAGAATTTTTGAATTTCTGGAAGAGAAAAAGACACTATTTTTTATTTTTGAATAATATTAAATGAAAATAAAATGCAATGAAAATTTTATGCTAGAAAGATACATACATCAGGAGCATAGTATGATATTTTTCATAATTTATTGATCAAGAAAAAGATATTTATTTCAATAAGAAAAGCAAGCAAATGAAGGTTTGGAATTCATGACTAAATTGTAAATGTTTATTGTTCTTGCATAAATTAATAGTATGAAATAAACAGAGGGTGAACATTGCAATTTACCCAGTTGTGCATGCCACACACGTGCTTGGAAGTCTGGAAAGGGTCTCTTTACAATTGTGAAATGTCGATAGGGAGAAGTTGCAATTTTCCCAAGAAATGCATGCTGCATACATGACTCTCTGGCTATGGCGTGATTCTTTTGCAATATTCTAAAATTTTAGGGCCAATTTTACAAAATTTACAATTTTTAAATACCCGTTAGTATTTCTTGGAGCCTTTTGTTCCTCTTCTTCAATGCACAGGGGGGCGCCGCCTTCGTTTTCCGGCGCTCACGGGCACGATGCCGCAGGTGGAGAAGGAGCGCTGGGACGGGTAGAGCGGGGCTGGTCAGCGTGAGGCTGGTGCAGGCTCGCGGCAGACTAGGCGGTGAAGTGGCGGCTGCTTCTGAAGGAGCTCCCGCAGGCGGCTGATGGTGGTTGGCTCGCGATCGTCGGCGGTGCCTCAGGTGTAAGTAGCATGGGTGGCACTGCGATCTGGGGCAGGAATGGCGGTGGTTGGCCACAGGGCTCTAGGGTCACGACGACTGAGCGAAACTGCGGGAGATCGTCGGTGGGCGTCGGTGATCCTACTCCACGGAGGGATTGGCGAAGGTAGCTTGGCGGAGCTGCCGTGCTTGGTGATGGCTCTGGTGGAGCTGTAGTGTGGGCGGAGGGCCTTCAGTGCAGATGTCGGCGGTGGATCTCTACCGAGGCGGGGGCTAGCGGCTGCCGCCCGAATTTTTTTTTAATTTCTTTATTTTTTTGTAACAGAGATGATTAGATTTTTTTATTTTTTAACAAAACAGAAATGACAAATGTTTTTTTTATTTTTTTAATTTTTTGATTTCCTGCAAAATAAATGTTAGAGAAAAATAAAAAACAAAATATTTTTTTATTTTTTATTTAGAAACAAACTAGGACGTGGGCATGATTACTTGATCCAAAAATTAAAATGGAATTCATGAATGAGTATATAACGAAATGGAAGAGTCGAATCCGAATCTCCGGCCACCATGCGTGGCCAGAGTTGAGAGATCGCGGGGGATATAACGTGAACATGGAGAGATCGAGAAAGTGAAATGAAAAATCGAGTCGGTGGATAATCAAATCGTGATGGATTCTAAGACCTAGATAAAAAAATGGCGATGAAATTAAAGGCGAAAAATTAATTAAGATTAATCTAGATGAAAAATAAGAAAAAGAAAAATGTGGATCTCACCTTAGAAACGGAAAATAACTTAATCACCATGACGAAGGCCGACACGCTGTCACCGGATGGCTCGAAGGCTAGGCACCCTTCTGCAACAAGAAGACTCTCGGAGATCAGGCTCCTCTCACCAAAGATTGAACAAGTTGGAATGATGGAAAAGATAGGAATTGAAATTTGAATTTTTGGATGAAGATAAAAGATAAGAGAGAAAAAAATTGAAATTAGATAAAGTAAGAAGATTGGTGTTAAAATTATTTACAAAAGTAACTATTTTTTTGTATTTTCGTCACTTTATTAATTTGAATAAAAAATGTTAATTTTTTTATTTTTTGTGGTGGTTATTTAAGGATAACAACTACATACATATACTATATACATATGGTACATTATATACATAGTTAAAGAAGGAAATTAGTCTTTTTTGTTTTAAAATTTTTATTTTAAATAATTAGTAAAAATATTTACAAATATTTACAAAATACAATATGTACAAATACATCTGAGAATTGCGCAAACCACCCCAGAAACCGATTTTTAACCCGTAACTCCAAAAATTATGAAATCACAACCATTTTAAAGATAATTTAAGTTAGATACAATGGAAGTTTGGTTCAATTTGAGTTCATATGGAGCCGAAATTGGTCTTCAATTATCACTTATTGGCTTTTTCCAAATGTGGTTGCTTTTATTTTGTACATGATTTGATTGTGCAATTATTTTTATTATTTAGGACACATTTTATTTACAACTTTTGTTTTGAAAATTATTTTGTTTGAGATCAATTTATATACAAATAAAAAAGTGTAGTATACAAATATACACAACGCGATTTTTTTTGGATTTTCTGATTAAGGACCCTATCTCCCGCTACTTTATTCCTGATCGATCATATTAAGTCTTGACCTTCTCTCAGGGTTCGGGTCAGCCTGTATCTATTACATATATACAATCTTCTTCTTTTATTTTATTTTCTTTATTTTCCCTTTCTTTCTTTCTTTATTTATTTCAGATTAAAATTGTAAGAAGTGTACACTATTTACACATAGATGCAAGTTAGTAAGAATATGGAGTTAGTGCTAGATACACATGTTTTATAAGGGATTTTAAGCTAAAATAAATGAAATGCAGATTCATCATCCCCCTATGCTTTACCTTTGCTAGTCCCATGGCAAACACTTATTTGAAATAATAAGTGAATAAAAAGAAAAAGAAAAAAAAGGAAAAATGAAGAAATTAGGATAATATTGAGTATTAAACTTATCTTCATAAAATTGTAGTATGGAGCTCTATCAGACCTTTGGATTATTAGTGTGGCGGAACCTTAATGGGAAATGGATTTAAAATCGAACAGCCACTAAGTTCCACAAGACTCCTATTTAGGTCTCCTCAACAGTCAGATCAGAACAAGTCTACATACACAAATTCTTATGATTATGAGTCTTTACTTGTACGGTGTAAGTTAAATATATCTCTCCATCTCAAAAGTAGCAAAGAAACAACCTCCTTGAACATCGTAACTCTAGTCCCTCGGTCTAGCAACTCTTTCCTCGAGGAGCAGGGATATTACCTTCTAAGTTCAAGTACAACCAGCTCAAGAAGAGGAGATGGAGAAAAGAATGGACGGTAACCAGTGTAGCTACCTATCCTTGGATGCATGACCAGTGTAGCCAAGTGATCCAGCTGCAAGCTTACAAATATTTGACTTTGAAGCTCTTATTAATTTCTTTTTTTTTCTTTCTTTTGATCCTTGTATATACACTCTGGCAAGCATTTTACTTTAATCAGGCATGTCCACTTTTGGAGATTCTGCATTTTTTCCTTCTTTTTTTGAAAGTATATATAAGGTGCAACATGTACATAAGGAGTTTTTCCTCTTGAAGGCTATCCCTTTTTTGAAGCATTATTGCAACCCCACAACATCCTGTCTTTAGACCTCAACATCGCTAGACCAGGTTTAGACGCACTTCCCTCCCTAGAGAAGATGAGAGGTTTCACCTAAATGTACTACCCTCGTATGCTACTCCAAGCCAAAAGATTCTGCCTCCTCACTACCTCCTCCATGAAGAGCTATGTGTAGAGTGCTTGTCCAAGATAAGCCACGATCTGAAAGAATCATGCGTGTCTTGTTAAATGCTCTACTTAGACTAATCAAGATGACATGTGAACATAGTCTTATGGACTCAAAGAATTAAGTCACTAGGACCTGAAAAGTCTTAACTCCAGTTCTTATAAGGTTCCTCTGAAATTAAGTGGATTAAGGCCTAACTAAGCTCCATTCTTCAATTTTATTCCAAACTTAGTTTAAATGTCAACACTATCCTGAAAAATGCACACGCAAATGCAAGAATATGCACCATGAAAAAAAAAATAAAGCAATTGGTTTTGAAACAATTTTCCAATTTTGAACTTTTTATGGATTTTTGGAAAAAAGGAAAAATGATGCACATGCAAAAAGAGTTTTTTATGCAATTTTTTTATAGAATTTTGATTTTGTGGTTTTTTTAAAGGAAAAAGGGTTAGTAAAATATATACAAGTATATACAAGATTAGTTTTTTTTGTTTTTTTGCTTTTTGTGGTTTTTTTGTTTGGTGTTATTTTTTGTCTATTGTTGTTGTTTTTTTGTTTTGTGTTGTTTTTTTAAGGAAATCAAACTCTATATACACACACACACGTGGATTTTATTTATAAACATAACCCCAAAAATAACCATTAAAAGTACGGGTTATGTCTAAATTTTGTATACAATATATACGACACCCCCTATACTTAGCTTGAACTATGTCCTCATAGTGATCAGAGAGCAGCAAAGGAAGACATAACTCATGCTAAGTATAGAAAAGTGAAAAGTCTCCTATGCTACAATGACTCAAAGAGAAAAAGAATAGAAGTCAGTGATCCCCCCTATACTTAGGATCATGTAATCCTAAGTATAGAAGACTATACAAAAGGGGAAAATGATGCAGAGAATGTACGGAATAAAAAATAAAAAGACTATATGAACAACATCACCCCCTATACTTAGGGTAGAGTATCCCTAAGTATAGGCAACAATAAGAGTGATGAAAAGGACAAATATGAACAACACAAATCATTCACCCCTTTACTTAGGATAAAGCACATCCTAAGTATTGCATACACACACACACACAAAAAAGGGGTGAACGATAAAATAGAAGAAGAAAGAATTTAAACGAAAGGATATACAACAGGAGTGGATGCACAAAGGTCAAGAAGGTTGAAAGCGAACCTTCTTGTGGGGTATGAATCTGACAAGGTGTAGGTCGATATTGGGGTCATCATTAGACATGAATTGATCAGGATCGACCAAGAATGTATCCTCAGCAATCTCAGAGTGTGCAGGCAAGAATCGGTTAGTGGAAGTAGTGTGGTTATGTCCTGCCTGGGAAGTCTCGCAAATATCAAAATAAAAAGACTCAAATTCATTATCAGAAAAAGTAGGATCACTTTCAGCCTGGTGAGCCTCTACTGGATCATCATTTTTATCAAAAGACCCAAATTCCTTTATAAAAGCAATCAAATCAAATTTGGCTCGATCGATCTCGTTTAACTCAGGGTGAATAGGAACAGACTCATCGGTTAAAGTGGTCAAATCATGTCCATCCTTTATAGTCTCAGAGCCTACCTTCCACTCTAGGGTGTCTATCGTGTAAATCCCGCGGATGTCATCAATGCATCTCCATATACCAGAATGGGGAAACTCTAAGGTCTATGCTTTCCGAGTCTTCCTCCTTGAAGAGGAATTCTTGGGTTTCATTATCATCCAACATACAATAAGAATCTCTGATATTATCATCAAGGTCAAGGTCCTTGGGGTTGGCTAACACGGGCACACTCTCATGGGATGCAAGTCTCTGGTCAGTAATCGGTGTAGTGATTAAAACATCACTCCCTGCATCGGAACGGAAGTGAATCTATCCTGATCCATAATCAATAAAGGCTCCCGTAGAGGCGAGGAAAGGCCATCCCAGGATGATTGGAGGGTGCTCTACAGAGGTGGAGGTCTCCATGGGTAATACAACAAAATCCGAAGTGAAATTCATGCCCTGAATAAGAATGACAATGTTTTGTAGAATACCCTTCGACCTCTTGATAGATCCATTAGCAAATTGAACTATCATCTTAGTTTTTTTGAGAGGCCCAACATGAAGAGATTGTACCATAGAGAAGTGTATTATATTGATTGACGAACCGCCATCAAGGAGAGTGTTATCACAAGAATTGTCAGATATGGAGCAACTCACAAGAGGTGTGGCAATGTTCCCTTTCTTAAAATGCAGACGGTGAGAGATGGCATAGGCAATAGCCATGGTCAAGATGTGATGCTCAGATCTGCTCCTCCGCTTTCTCTTCTTGTGTTGAGGAGCAGATAAATGGGTCATGGCCTGGTGAAGTGGGGCTTTAAAGATCTCGTGAATAGTGGCCATCACTTCAGGTTCAAATTGAATTTATGGACCTCCTCCATACAAGGGAGGAGATCAAAATCAACATATAGACGAGGATTGCCAAGAGAAGTCTGTATAATGGAATCCTCGAGGTCAAGGTTTGGACATGCGGTGAATGACTGTGTGGGAAAATGGTTTGGCATGGGTGCCCTCTCCTCATAAAATGAATCAACAATGTGTCTCCCAAAATCTTTTTGCATTTTTAAAATTTTCTCTTTTTTTATATTTTGGGTGATTGCAAGCTCTCATGATTATCCTCAAGTGAATCCATATCCTCAAATAGTGGAGCAATGTTCTGGCTCTGATTTATGTTAAATATATTGGTAATCCTCGAATTCATATGCTCCATCATCTGGTTCAGGATCTCAAGTGTGGACACCATGAAAGGTGACTCCAAAATCATCGGGTCGAGTGACTGGAATGAGGGTGGGCGAAAATCATAATCTGATTCCTGAAATAATGGGTTAGGTGGATATGAACAAAATAGGGAGGAAAGTCCTCCTGGAAAAAAGGAAGGTGGATCGGCTGGAGAGTGCGAGAAGTCCGAGAAGATCAGATTAAAATAACTCCAGCTGGCCATCTCCGAAACAAAAGATGGGATCGGGAGAGCATGATAGTCAAGTCAAGCTATGCAAGAAAAAGGTGCAAATGCGCAGAAGAATCTAGTATGCACAAGCAATCAAACACAATACAAACCTCCAGTTCACCGACTCAACGCAATGTGAAGACCGTGAAGGTTTGGTCAATTATCTCGTCAACTTTTAGAGTTTGGTGAGAATACAATATATCAGAGCGATTAAAGCTAGCTGTTAGGAACCCAATGCTCCCAGGAGACTGTCCCAATCTCACAACTTTTTTTTCTCAGCTAGTATGAATTGCAGACCGTCTACCGGCTACCCGATCAATTCAATCTGTTAAGGATGTCACAGGCCGCTTTACCGGCTACCCGAGAGATCCTCACTGGAGAACGATTAACCCAAGACCAGTAGTCTAACGGATGTTCGGGTGTGGTTCTATCCTAGTGTGCGGGTTGCTCTCTCGCTCAAGCAAACCAACCAATGGGGAGGTTACTCTCCCCAAAAAAATTATTTTTCCTTATGTTTATTTTAGGGTCGAGTTTTCTTTAGCAGTCCCGATTTTAGGCAGTTACACTTGGTTTGAGTATTTTCAATGAATCACCTACCGAGTGTCCAATTTCCTTTTTAACTTATGTGAGTGAAAATAAGGAAGGAGATTAGAAATGCCAATTAACGATTAAAGACAATGATGCATGTAAGGGTTAGAGATGCGTACCTTGTCGCACTTTACATGCAAGTGATCCGCGTAGAATTGAAATATAGAAAAATAAACTAACCTATATGCAAATGCAAGTGAACCGTCCTAACAATAGCTTCTATTAACGAGCTAGAACTGGTTAATTTGACTAAGTCCAATTACGCTCAATTCTATAGGTACAGAAATTCTTCTTTAGGGTGTTTGGACCTAATTAATTACCCGACTCAAGCAAATTAATTAAAGCAATCAATAGGTAGCTAACGAAATCTGCGGGAAAAAAAGAAAAATAAGGAGATGAAAACAAAACCGGTGACATCCCCCAAGTGCACAGGCACTTGGTGAAACATACGCCACAACAAATGCATGTCCGTTTACAAGGGTTCAAATGCTAGAATTCTCTCTCCCTCTCTCTCTCTCTTTGGTCTCCTTCAATTCTTCTTCTCCTCTTCTCACACTATCCTACGGCTCGGTTAAGAATCAAGCCGCCTCCACATCTCCTTGGTGCTTCGGCTTTCCTAGGATCGCCTCCTTCGCTCCGCATGCCCTCACAAGAAAAAGATAAGAGAGAATGTGTATGAAACACAATTATCAAATAGGAAGAAGAAAAATGAAATAAATGCAGTGAATATGAAAAATAGAATAATGTGGCAAAATATAAACATATATTCACAACCAAGAATAGCAGGTCAAAAGAGAAACCTAACTACCCTCGCCATGCCTCCCCGGCAACGACGCCATTTTGTTGATGCAGGTTCTTCGAGGGTTGGTTATTATTAATGATACGTCGTTGTTATCCCCAAAATTCCCGGCTCAAATAAACAATTTATTTTTCTTCTCTTGCTGCAAAAGAATTACAAAGAATAATGTGGAGCGAGAGAAATGTTTTGCTACTTATTACCTATATAACGGACATGATCGAACTCAAGGAGGCTACAATTCCTGAGGGTTATTCAAATTATTGACGAAAAACTAATTAAGAGAAAAAGCATGAATCTCAAAGGCAAACTATCCTTAGTTTTTGTGCATTTTTTTAATTTTTTATTTCTATTTTTTTATTTTCTGATTTTCAAATTTCTAGTGATTTTAGTTTTGTCTTTTTTTTTTAAATTTCATGTAAGGCACAATATACACCAGAGACGAAATACACACACCACATTCTTTTTGTATTTTTCAATTATATAAGAAATGCTCAGAAAATATCCAAAGAATTTTTTTGGGTTTTAAAGACTTTGAAATGTTTTTGGGACTTTTTGTAGAATTTTCAAATGTTTTTATATTTTTCTAAAAATCAAACAGTGGCAAAAATGATAAACAATGCACATCCTGGAGTAATTTGCCACTTTAAAATATTTTAAGTGCTCAAAACTTTTGGCAACTATTTTTATGATGAAATATAAACAAATATCTATAAGCAGAAAGTGAAATCATGCTTTTTTGAGTTTTATAGATTTTTATGATTTTTATATGATTTTTAGTATTTTGCATTTTTTGAGTTTTATAAATAGTTAATGCATGAATTTTGGATAGGAATTAAAAGATAATATAATAAAACTACTCTATTTTTTGGAATTTTAAAGCAATATTTGAATTTTTAGGAATTTTTAAATTTCAGGAAGAGAAAAAGTCATTGTTTTTTATTTTTTAATAATATTAAATGAACATAAAATGAATGAAGATTTTATGCTAGAAAGATACATACATCAGAAGCATGGCATGGTTTTTTTCATAATTTATTAAGAAAGAAAAAATTATTATTTCAATAATAAAACCAAACAATTGAAGGTCTGGAATTCAGGACTAAATTGTAAATGTTTATTGTTATTGCATAAATAAATAGTACGAAATAAACAGAGAGTGAAAAGTTCAATTTACCCAGTTGCGCATGCTACGCACGTGCTTGGAAGTCTGGCAAGGGTGTCGTTACAATTGTGAAATATCATTAGCGAGAAGTTGCAATTTTCCCAGTAGATGCGTGCTGCATACGTGACTCTCTGGCTATGGCGAGATTCTTTTGCAATATTCTGAAATTCCGGGGGTGATTTTGCAAATTTTTCAATATTTTTTCAAATGCCCGTTAGGGTTTCTTGGAGCCTTCTGTTCCTCTTATTCAATGCACAGGAATGCATCGCCTTCATCTTCCGACGTTCGCGGGCTCGATGTCGTAGGTGGCGAAGGAGCGTTGGGACTAGCAGAGCGGACTGATCAGCTTGAGGCTGGCGCGGGCTCGCGATGGACTGGGCGACGAAGTGGCATCTGCACATGAAGGAGCTTCCGCAGGCGGCTGATGGCAGTTGGTTCGCGATCGTCGACTGTGTCTCGTGTGGAAATAGCGTGGGTGGCGCTGGATCTGGTTGCAAGAATGGTAGCGGTTGGCTGTAGAGCTCCAGGCTCATGGCGGCTGAGCGGCCCTGTGGGAGATCCTCGGTGGGCGTCGACGCTCCTACTCCGCGGAGGGACTATAGAGGTAGCTCGATAGAGTCGCCGTGCTTGGTGGTAGCTCTAGCGGGGCTGCCGTGTGGGCGCCGGGCCTTCGGTGCGGATGTCGGCAGTGGATCTCTGCCGAGGCGGGGGCCAGAGGCTGCCACTCGACTTTTTAATTTTTTTAATTTCTTTATTTTTTGGGAAAAAATGATTGGATTTTTTTAATTTTTTGAACAAAACAGAAACGACAAATGTTTTTTTTTTAATTTTTTGATTTTTTTAATTTCCTACAAAATAAATGTATGAGAAAAAGAGAAAATAAAATATTTTTTATTTTTTTACTTTTTTATTTTTAAACAAACTAGGACGTGAGCATGATGACTTAATCCCAAAATTAAAATGGAATTCGTGAATGAGGATCTAACGAAATGGAAGAATCGAATCCGAATCTCCGGCCACCATGCGTGGCTGGAGTTGAGAGATCGTAGGGGATAGAACGTGAACGTGGAGAGATCGAGAAAGTGAAATGAAAAATCGAGTCAGTGACAGATCAAATCGTAATGGATTCTAAGATCTAGATAAAAAAATGATGATGAAATTAAAGGCGAAAAATTAACTAAGATTAATATAGATGAATAATAAGAAAACGAAAAATGTGGATCTCACCTTAGGAGCGGAAAAGACCTTAATCACCTCGACGAAGGCCGACGCGCTGTCACCGGACGGCTCGGAGGCTAGGCACCCTTCAGCGACTAGAAGACTCTCAGAGATGAGGCTCCTCTCACCAAAGATTGATCATGTTGGAATGACGGAGAAGGAGCCATATAAATAGAAAAGATAGGAATTGAAATTTGAATTTTTCAATTTTTGGATGAAGATAAGAAATAAGAGAGAGAAAAATTGAAATTAGATAAAGTAAGAAGATTTGTGTTAAAATTATTTACAAAAATTAATTGTTTTTTTCGTCACTTTATTAATTTGAATAAAAAATGTTATTTTTTTATTTTTTTGTGGTGGTTATTTAAGAATAGCAACTATATACATATGGTACATTATATACATAGCTAAAGAAGGAAATTTTTTTTTGTTTTAAATTTTTTATTTTTTTAATTTTATTTCAAATAATTAGTATAAATATTTACAAATATTTACAAAATACAATATGTATAAATACATTGAAAAATTGCACAAACCACCTCAGAAAACAAACTTTTCACCTATAACTCCAAAAATTATGAAATCATAGCTTAGAATACAATGGAAGTGAGTTTGGTTCAATTTGAGTTTATTTGGAGCCAGAATTGGTCTATCAATTATCGTTTAGTGTTTTTTCCAAGTGTTGTACATGATTTGATTATGCAATTATTTCTATTAATTAGGACACATTTTTATTTACAACTTTTCTTTTGAAAATTATTTTGTTTGAGTTCAATTTATGTACAAATAAAATAGTGTAGTATACAAATATGCCCAACACAAATTTTTTTGGATTTTCTGATTAAGGACCCTATCTCCCCCTACTTTATTCCTGGTCGATCAGATCAAGTCTTGACCTTCTCTCGGGGATCGGGTCAGCCTGTATCTATTACATATATACAGTCTTCCTTTTTTATTTTCTTTTCTTTATTTTTTCTTTCTTTCTTTCTTTATTTATTTTAGGTTAAAATGGTAAGAGGTGTACAATATTTACACACAAATGCAAGTTAGTAAGAATATGGAGTTAGTGTTATATACAGGTTTTTTATAAGGGATTTTAAGATAAAATAAACGAATAAAGATGATGAAATGCAGATTCATCAACACCCTAGTTAGTTCAGCACGTGTACTATGTGTAGACTCCCGATCAATAATCATCGTCATAACAACATATGGTTGTGTGCCATCCAGAACCCTAGGCTTATGATGAGCTTTTCTATCAACCACCTCCATAAATTCAAGAGGTGAATACCATGTGGGGCAATGAACATGCACTAAACCATCCTCGAGGGCAACCTCAGGGTTAGAGTATAACAATCTGGCCATTCAACCCACAACAACGTGGACAGAGTTTTCAGCTGCACCCAACCCACTAGTCTCCACACCAGAGCCATACTTGGAGACCGTAATTTCAGCAACAACCGACATACAAACAACCATATCAGCAGCATCAACCTATTGCTCAATACCAGAATCACTTCTCTTCTCCTTGTTATCAGCACCAATAATATCCTCCTCATCCCTATAAGTCATATTAGCAACGGCATCATTATGAGCAACCTCAGCTCTTACCGATCACCGAATCATCAAAGATGGCTTCAGTTAACCCCTTTATGGATTTCTTGGCTCAACTAATCAAGAACAAGAATGAGATGAGCCAAAAACTAGATGAACTCACTATCACAAAGACAGTAAAACCAGCACAGGTTGTGGCAAACCCCAATGACTTCCGTAAAAAGGAGTAGGCAGACCATAGTGCCACACTGATGAATCTCCATTTCATCACCTTTATTCTTTCATTTTGGCCTTTAAACCCTAGCTAAATGCATGTAAATATCATTATTTTGTACAAATTAGAATTCAATATTTATTGTATAATTATCGTGGAAATTACGTTGTTTAAAGCCAAAATAAAAGAATAAAGAAAGAAAAGAAAAAAAATAAAATACCAAAGGTATTTTATAATCGTAAATCCTGAGACCATATCGAGAATTCACATGGTCGACATGGAATAAAGTAGGGGGAGATAAAGGCCCAAGATAGAATAAAAACCCCATTCAATTATTCACCAATAAGCACTATTTGGGACCTATTTTATTTTCTATTATTTATACCTCAAGTAAAGAAATTTGTACATGAAAGTTGTAGATAATGATATATAGAAAAATATAAAATTGACTTCATAAAAAATATACAGTGTACATTTTATGCTCATAATAAAAAGCCAAAATCCAAACTTCCGAGACCCATATCTCCTCAATAAATAATTAAAATGCATAAAAATCACCTTTAACTGTATATATAAGCTATTTAATGATGAAAGTTTCACTCAATTTGAAGTTAGGGTGTGAAAGTTAGGTTTTCGACCCTATTGTATAATATATCTGAATAAAATATTCATTCAATTTATTTTTGATTATTTTTACAATTTATTTTTTTTATAATTTTGTAAATATTATTTATAATATATGTACATTTTTAGAATAGAATAAAACAATAAAAAAATTAACCTATAGAAATACATATATGAAATACCTATACTTATACATATATAATACATACCCCTATTTATTTAAGTATATATAATACATCAGAAAAATACAATAAAAATATATTTATGTACCCAAAAAATAAGTTGTAAATATATAAAATATGAAAAAAAAATAAAAAAGAAAAATACAAAATAAAAATAAAATGAGCAAAACATAGGTCAATATACCTATAAATACGCTTACAAAAGTAACTTGTAATAAATTGACTCATAAAAATAAATAAAAATCACATTAAAATACTACATAAAATAATAAACATTATTTATTCTATACCTAAAAACTAAAAACAATTTACTATTTTTAATTAATTAATTTTGAATAAACTCAGCTCGTTTTTCCTATAGTGGCCGACGTGGACCAATCAGGAGGCGGGGATTGTTGACCTCGGTCAACTATCCTTCCCCCCTCTGACCCCTATCAGAATCTTGAGCACCCTCACTTCCTCAAATTTTCCAGGCTGCCCTGTGCCTCCATTTGCCTTGAGACCTTCACGGATTTCGTTCACATCACAATCGTCGATCTCGCCTCTTCATTAGATCCCATCGATCTACATTGAGCCTCTCAATAATCTCTCTCGAAGTTCGCCAAAAACCAGTTTATAAATAGAGCTCCATAGTCTCCCATTTACTTTTAATCCCTTTTCGAGCCTCGAATCCACTTCTGTTAGTGTGTGCGTGTTATTGGTGACAGTAGGACCATCCTCACAGTTCGAAGCGGTGAAAGGAGTAGAGGAGGAGGTTTGATAACGCAGTCCCGACCTATGGTTTTTTTAAAAAAACGGTTGTCGGCTGTAGAAAGGGATAACCTCAAAAAGAGGGAATCGCGTTGAATCAAACAAAAATTACGATAAAATAGGAGAAAAATCCTATTTTATTGTTCACTACTTATTTTACCAGGTGAGCGTGCCTGGGTCGAACCTAAGGAAGCAGAATATTTAAACGACGGTTTTTGAGACAAGGAAATAATTCCATAAAAGTCCTCTTTTATTCTTGATTTTACAAAGGAAGAGAATTGAAAACAAATACGATTCGAAACAAACTCAAGGTGATAAAAATCAAAACAACAAAATTAAGCGACGAAAAATACGGGAAAAATAATAGAAAAATGTCTTGGGTAGTTATAAAGCTACCCTAGAAAAATCACGGAAAAATACGAGGTCCAAAAGGCCTCTACAAGCCAGGGGCCTAACTGAAGAGAAAGTATAATGTTTTTGTTACAGAAAGGTCCCTGTAGGGACTACAATGCAATGGAAATAGGTTTTATTACAATTAGGTCCCCACACAGGGACCTAATTGTAATTTTGGAAACTCTTGGAGCGGCTTGGAAGATCTGGAACTCTGCTGGGCTTATGATGAAATATTTCTACCCCTTCAGATCTGACGGTCAGGATAAGAATCTGCTGCACGATCTGGAGCGTACGTTCTGGACACGTGTCACTAGACTGTAGCATCTGGCGTTCTTGATGTTCTTCAGGTCTGTTCGCGCGGATGATGAAGGGCCTTCTTTTCTGATTTATCGCCGGCGGTAGACGACTATCTGGGGCCTTCGGCAAGGCTAGAGAGGTGATGACTTCACCCCTCGAGCTCGCTTGTGGGTGAAGTTGGTCAGAGGTGGTCGCGATCGACGGGAAAAGGCAGATGAAGATGGCCAGTTCGGCTGTCCTGGAGGTTGATGAAACTTTGCTGATTTTGATCTTCTCTTCGGATCTTTGTTGCTCCATAAGATAAGTAATGGCTCTAGATGATAAAAAATGAGATTAGAATTGATTCGATTGGGTTTGCAATTAGTCTAAGATGTGGCATCTAAGATAGATGATTAAGCTCTCTATTGACGCACTTATCCATGCTAATCATGGAACGCTACTCGAGAAATAAATGTTGAAAGGTGAAGGAATTACCTGGGGATTATAAGGTATAAGACCTTCTGGTGATAGCTCGACAGGGCGGCTTCCCAAAGCTTGACTTGGTGCAAGGCGGCGATGCAAGGTGATCTTTCACCTTGGAGCTTCTCCTCCAACGTCCTTCTTCCATGCGAGGCGGCAGTCTGGTGCTGTCACCACCGGAGTTGGCCAGCATGGGGCTTGGAAGTAGAGGACTTGGTTCTGGAAGTGGTGGCTTTTAGGTAGCTGGAGAGAACTAAGTTGGTTGCGCCAACTTCATGGCTTTTTATAGGCGGAATGGTGAAGCTCTAGAGTGGATCTAATGGCCGGCGTTCATCAGGATTGTTAGGAGGAATCAATGGAGGGTTAAGAATTGTCAAGGGAGTTAGAGGTTGAGCTGGAGAAATTATTAAAAATGGCTGGGTCGAACAGACTCTTCATTGGCTTCTTGAAGAAGAAGAGCCAGGTGCTGACATGTGTCAGCACCTGGTTGGCCAGATATGTAAATTATTTATAAATTATATAATAAATAATAAATGACATTATTTTAAATAGGTATAAAAAACGAAAATATAGATAATTTAATTATCTAAATTATGGTGTAATTAATTTTTGTAAATAATAAATATTATTCGAAATATAAATATTATATTAATAAGTAAGTATAAATAATACCTAATAAATAGGTATTGAATTTTTAATTCAATAAATACTTAATTATTTATTAATTTTATATTTTCTAAATTATAGAATAATAAATAACACCTTTATGAATTTTTGTGGATTCTAATAAAATAATTTAGATATATTAATTAATACAAGTATAGGTTAGATAGTTCAATTTCATCTATAAATTAGGGTTTTGGATTTTATTAAAATAAAAATAAGCTCCAAAAATTATGAAATAAATCACGATGAAAATACAATATCATCACAATAATTAGAAATTATAAAATTAATAAAAACTTTAAATAATATGTTCTAAATAAAATAAATAGCCTAGAAACCCCGTTGTCATTAGGTCCCAAAACCGACTTTTTGCAAACGGACCCTGATTTCAATGAAACCACCTCTATTAATTAGAGAATAATATTTTATGAACTTTAAAGGCGAGTAGAGTGAAATTGGAAATCGTAGGAGGAAGTTATGATGTTCGGAAGTTGAGAATTTGATAATTTAGAAAGTAGGATTTCTTGGCATATTTACAAGATAATATTTTTAATATATTTTTATATACATTTTTAGAAATAATTAGGAAAAGAGTTTGGTGAAAAATATGTTTATATGAATTAATTAGAAATCAATAAAGATTTGATAATTATTTGATAAATAGTGAATAATGTGTGGAGTGTACTTTAATTATTTTGTATGGTTTTCTTCCCTTATCCCCCCTACTTGTTGTTTTGTCGTCCAATCCATGCTGACTTGGTCTCGAGGGTTAGGTTATATAAATATATCTTTTAGCTATATTTATATTTTCTGAGTCATATTGTTCATATATACATATCTACAATCTGCCTTCTTTTCTTTTCTTTATTTTTTTATTCTTTATTTATTTACATGTTATTGATGCATAAAAGTGCATTTTTATTCATGAATAGGATTTTGATAAAACGTGGAAATTAATGAATATTTACATGTATTTGTTAAGGGTTTTAAGACAAAATGCGGTAGAAATGTTAATGAATCATGGATTCATCAACCCCCTATACTTAAACTTTGCTAGTCCCTTAGCAAACACTTATCTGAAAAGTAAGTGAAAAAGAAAGAAAGTTAGAATGAATTTGTTTTCCTAAACCAATTCATGAGAACAGACAAAGGACAAAGCTCGATCGGCCCTGAAACAAGCATTTTGTCAGAGCCTTAACTAGCGTTAGGATTTTATCCTCAACAGTCGTCAAGTTCCATAAATCCTTGTTCAAAATCACCTCATTAGCTAGTTCAAACTCACTTATTCATATCACAAATTCTATCAACCTTGAAGTCAATTTGTACAGTGTGTGAATTGATTTAGCTCTTCCTACTTAAAGAAGCAAAGAAACCGTCCATCCCAGCTATACACTTCCATGAATTCCTCATCCAGCTACTCTTTTCTCGAGGAGAGAGGTATTCCCTTATGAGGTCAGTTCGTGCTATGTCCACAATCGAATATAGAGAGAAAGTAGAAGAATGCGAAAAGAAGTGGAGTGCGACCAGTGTAGACGCATCTCCTTGTGAAGCTCAACCAGTGTAGCTAAGTCTCCACTAAGATGTGCATGCATTTTTGGTGGAAGCTTGGACCGTTGTGGTCGTATTTGTATTTGGTGGTTTCTTCTTTGACTTGGCTTTGTAATTTGCTTGCACTGCATTCATCTCTTTGCGCCTCGACGGATATAGCATCTTTTGTTCCGTCCCTTTTTTGAGGTCTTAGGAAAATTGTGTCACCAGATCCTTCACTCATCCGAAGCTACTATCACAACTCAATCTCTCACGTCTTTAGATGTCAATGCTTTAAAGACAAGGATCAAAACGCACTACCAAGATGTACTGCCCTTCACAACTCCATGTAAGTTGAGCTAAGTGCAGAGTGCATGTGTCCAAGATTGGTTCACTGGTGCAGAGTTGTACGGATGACACCAGGTGTTCTACTTAAGCAAATATGAGTTGTTTTCCCAAATATGGTCTTATGGAACCCAAAGATTTTAAGTAAAAGTCTGAAGAGTCTAAATTCCATATCCTAACTAGGCTCCTTACAACGAAAGTTAAAGGCCATAATAAAGCTCCATCCTTTAGATTAGACTCAATCCTTAGTTCCAGAAATCAAACTTACTCTGAAAAAGGCGAATGCAAATGCAACAATGTTTTTGTGAAGTATATTTTCTGAATTTTAGTCATTTTTATGAATTTTAAGGCTTTTGTAATTTTTATGAATTTTTTGACTTTGTATTTTTTATATGGATTTTCTGAATTTTATAAACAAGTATTTGTACCAGAGTTTTACAAGATATATTTTATTTTCATTAAATATCTAATGTATTTTTCAGATTTTATATATAGAGAATTTTACAAGGATTAAATGATTTTTACACATATTTTAATAGATAAGATTTTAAATAAGTATTATACATATTAAATACATGTTTTAAATACATATTTTACTTTAAGTCTTTTAAATACATATTTTAAACATATTTTACTTATTTACAAGAATTTTATAAGTATTAGATAAGTAATTAGATGGATTCTAAATTAACCCTCACCTACTTTTTATGGATTTTATAGATATAGAAAATACATAAAAGTACGAGTTATGGACAAACGTATATATACAATATATACGCACCCCCTATACTTAGCTTGTGCTATGTCCTCATAGCGTCAAAAGAGAAAAAGGAGGACATAACTCGTGCTAAGTAAAAATGGGTGAAAAAGAATAAGAGAATAAAAGTCATTCGCCCCCCATACTTACGATTTGGTCATCGTAAGTATACTGGAAGGCAAAAATGAGGTGACTGAGTGAAAAGAATAAACAACAAAGGAACAAAAGAAATAAAGAACACGAGATCATCGAAATCACTCGGTCCCCCCTATACTTAGGATAAGGCATCCTAAGTATAGAAAAGAGTGTAGCCAAAAATTGGAGAACAGTGATTTGTGAAAAAGAAGGGATATACAAAAGAAAAGGAAGAAAATAGAAAACACTAATCAACAAACAATCAGTCCCCCTATACTTAGGATATGGTATCCTAAGCATAGAAGACGAGCAAAAATGGGGACGATTGTGGTCTACGAAGATTGTACATGTGTTGTGAACTCCAAAACTCGAATGGCTCAAAAGTCTTCATACATGATGAGATAAAGTGAAAGAGTGATCACGAGTCCTGTACAAAATAGATCATTTCAACCAGGGTCATACTGAATCTTCTGCTTTTTATGTGCGTACTGATCCTTGGCTGAACAACTAGAGCCGCCTCTGTAAGTGAACTCTGTACGTGGCATAGCTCTCTTTTTTGAAGTATGCGTCTCTGGAGTCGGGCTACAAAAGGTGTCTATATGCGTAACCATCACACCATCCAACTCTCTACACTGAATAGACTGTATTATCTGTGAAATGTAATCAACTGACTCTCGTGTTGTAATATGTGTACTCTCAATTTGCGACACTGAGATGTAACTACAAGTGACTGCTCATCTGAATCTGATATGAAATTTGTCTCTGTATGTGAACAATCATCTTAAGAACTAGGTACCATGTGATATACCCTATCCTTGTATAGGATATCGTGGGTATCAAAATGAACGCTCTCAAGATCAGGAAATTGTCTCATCTTTGTGCTGGCAATCGTATGCAAGACTGGTGTCCTTTGTAGTAAATGACAATACTGATTTGGGACTGCTACATCCTCTCTCCATCTCAATGTGTATCTCTCCATTGTCTATGCGGAATGATACCCTCCCAGTATCATAATCAAAGAGTGCTTTTGTTGTCTGCAAAAAGGGCCTCCCGAGAATGATTGGAGCAAGGTGTAACTGTGTATGGCACGCCATGTCTAGGATAGTAAAGTCCACTGGAAACTGCAAGCCCTGAACGGTTACGATAATGTTCCTCAGCACACCTCTAGGTCTCCTCACAGATCGATCTGTAAACTGAAGTATCGATCGTGATTTGTATAGAGGACCTAGCTTGAGCTTATCAAGCAAAGAGGATGGGAGCAAATTGACCGAGGAACCATTATCTAAGAGAGTAAGATGGAATGCGGCATCTTCAATCTGACAGGCGACATAGTGAGCTCCAGAACATGCGACATAGTGAGCTCCAGAATCTTTCTTCTTCTTGGGTACCTTGTTCCGAATAACACATGAAGTTGCCTTGGTCAATATATGCTTCTCAACTCATGATCTCTTCTTCCTACATGTGGTGCATATATTCTTCAGCTGATTCTTGAGCGTGGAAAATGATCCAAGGCATCGTAAAGTGGGATCTTTTAAAAGATGTGATCTTTTAATAGTCGTTCAGTCTCTGAAGTCACAACATTCTTTTTGGTATTTTTCTTACCTTTTCCAAACAAGGCATCGGGAAAAGGAACAATATTGGGAATGAGAAAATCAAACTTTTTATTCAACTTAGAATCAGCTTGTACATCGAGAGTTTCAGAATTATGTACAAAACTCTCTAAAACAGGGGAACAAAAATTTTGGTCGGGAGTATCTGCATGGTCTGGCGTGATATCATTGTCTGTCTCGCCGGTATCCATTTCAACTGTTTCGGCATCGCTCCCTTCTCTTTGCTCCTCATGGTGGTCCTCATCAATGTGTTGGTTCTCCTCCTCAGCATCAGAATGTGGCTGCTCATGGATTTGCTCTCGCTCCTCATCAAGTTCCCTCTCCTCTACTCCATCAGGTGCTCGTGGTGATCTACCGCTCCTAAGATGAATGAAGTTAGATAAAAATTCAGGAAAAGAGATCGTACCGGTAGTGGTGTCTACCTGATCTGGTTGCCTCCTCTTGTTATTCGGATTCATCTGAGCTAAACTGGGAGAGTGGTCTTCGACGCGGTTAACTCATCCAAACAACGGTTAACCTGCTCCATCTCTGTTCTGTGTGTAATTTGGAGCGTACTCAACATATCCATGATTTGATTTAGGGCTTGGACCTGCAAAGACATCTCAGATTCGGTGTGGTGACCATAGATTTCTACTTTCTCCTGCCTTGGCGTGTATTGCTGCGAGGTGTAAGGCTGGGAGGATCTCTGCGGTGTAAAGGAAGACTGCTGCTACTGCTGATAATAATATGGCTGTGAATGATTCACAGGATATTGATAGGAATGTGCTCTCTGATATGCATGCTGGTGAGACTGCTGCTGCGTGTATTGCTGTCGGTGCTGGAAATGTGGACGTCCATGCTGCGGGTGACTATACTGCTGCTGCTGATGATGAGGTATACTCGGTTGCTGAATTGGAGTATACCAAATCCCGTTAATCTCAAGAGTGGCTTGAGGCTCAACATCCATAACGGAAGCACTGGTGATGTATCGGGATTGGCATGAGACTGATCCTCATGCCAATCAATCTGCGGAGTCTCGGGCTCGCTCTGAACAAAATGTATCTGTCGGGTGGGCGGAGCGGGTAAAGTCCTCCGTGCAGGTTGTGCAGTCGAAGAAAATTGGGCCTGCTGATACTGAAGTTGTGGCTCTGATACCTTCTTCGTGAGATCACTCAACTGCTGAGGCAGAGATGAGAGTTTCTCCAACTCTCGCAGCGGTTGTAAGTCCTGAACTTGCTTCTGAATCACGTCCACCAACGTTAATTTCTCGCTAATAAAGCCCATGTTGGTGTTGGATTCAGACTCTGATATATTTGCCACCTTATGATGCTCTCGGTGATGTGGTGGCTGAGGGGCCTTCTGGAATGCCCGAGTAGAGTTGACGACTCTTGAGTTCTCTGCCATCCCTTTGAAGATGAACCAGACTGACTCGGCATCCTTATTCAAATAACTGCCGCCATATGCGGCACTCACTAGCCCCTGAATGTACTGTTGGAGTCCTCCAAAATAGTTTTGCACAAGCACCTTCATTGGTATCGCATGATGCGGGAATCTCTCCGTAAGATCATTGAGTCTATCCCATTCCTCATGGAAAGATTCATTCGATAGCTGCGTGAAGTTGGAGATCTGACTCCTCATCGCGTTCATCCTTCCCAAGGGAAAATACTTACGTAGGAATGTGGACTTTAAATCGTCCCATGTAGAAACTTCCCTTCCTAGATGACTCGACTAGTAAAGTGTCTTATCTGCTAAGGCGAAGGGAAAGGCTTTGAGGCGAACAACCTCCTGTGTAACTCTTAGATAGCTCGTCGTACCACAAATCATCTCAAACTACTGTAAAAAGGTAAACGACTCCTCTGTAGCATTCCCGTAAAACTTGGGAAGCAATTAGATGATGGACGGTCTCAGCTCATATGGCCCTTGATTCAGCGGTAGCCGAATCCAATGATGTAGCGTTCTCGCGCTCGGGTCATACTCATCACGTAAAGTGGCGGGAACCACTACAGGCGGTAAATGGTTCCTGACCTATGCTCTCAGCGTGGCTATCTCAGCTCGCAACTCTGTCTGAGTTCTGAATTATTCTCGAATCTGTATGTTCATCTGTTGTAATGTATCGAGAATTCCTTTCGTGATATCTGCGGCTGGATCTGGTCTTCCTTCAGTATGGTGATCCTCAGCTGGCCTCTCCTCTGCTGGTCCTTCCACGAGCCATTTTCTTCAGATCTTTCGTGAAAGAGAATTTCTCGTAAGAACTCAGCGAAAAATCAGTTGGAGAAATTGATGATAAATTGAGGCAAGGGTCTGCCTCAAAAGACTGGCCGGGAAGCGAGGGAGTCTGGGTCTGACTCTCCTCGAGATCAGATGGGACCAACTTGGGAAGAGGGTCATCCTGAATTTGTGAAGATGTATGACGGACGGTAAACGATCGAGGGCTCACGAAGTCTGAGCAGAAAAGCCATCGAGTCATCATCTTCGACAAGAGAGTGGTCGGGAGAGCACGATTAATGATTCAAGAAAGATGGGAAAATGCGTAAATCAAAAGAAGAGTGGCAAGAGGTAAGCATTCAAAGCAAAAGCAGTTCATGAGACCTGGATATGATTATATACCTGAATTGAGCTGGAAGCCACGGTAACCCACGCCCTGCAAGCAAACACAAAGCAAACCCCGTTTTCACCAACACAATCCGATGATGACCGTAAGAGTTTGGTCGTTTATCTTGTCGATTTTATGATTATACTAACAAACAGGTATATTCCCTGATTAATGCGAGCTGATAGGTACCCGAAGTTTCCCCGAAATACTATCTCGAGTCTTTACAGAGAACCACTTGCTCTCATTCAGTATGGGGGTAAGTACGGACCGTTTCCAACTACCCGTGTTACTTGGGGACGGAGCCTTACACAGTGTCCTCTAAACCCCCCACTATGCTAAGTAAACTTGGACCGTTTCTGGCTACCTGAGTGTACCTACTGAAAAACGGTGATTAGGTGTATAGACTAAGTAGTATTTCGAAAGAAATACAGGTTTTGGTTCTATCCTTAAGGATCATCTCACTCGCGCACTTTGAGAAGAACTTGTGCGGGGATTACTCGCCCAAATCAATTGAACCATACATTTGTTTTAGGTCAGATACCTTAGCAGTACCGATTTTATTTTTTTATATTTTTTTGGATTTTTTCAGACAAGTGTCTAACAAGTGTCTTTATTTTTTATAAGTCTAAAATCATGCACCTAAGTTGCGAGTCCTTAAGACTAACTACGAGAGCACAATCAGATAGGAAAAAGAAAAACTCCTAAGTAAGCACCTAGCCTCGTAAAAAGCCGCGGAAAACTGACGATGCGAGAAAAACCGCGGTGGATGCCCTGATCCTCGAATGCACGACACTCCGTGAATCAGACCCCGAGAAAGAATGGGAGGGGAGGTACAAGTCAGGATGTCCTTATGGGGCCCCTTTTTAAGGAAACAAAAACACGGGAAAGTGCCCATTCTTTTTTTTAAAGAATAAAAGAAAAAGATACAACACAAACCTAGCTAACCCTGCCCTCAGCAACCGAGAACCTCGGTCTCTGCACTTTCAACTATTTGGCTTCCGAAGAAACTGGTTGAACCTGCATGCCCTGCAAAGATTAGTTAAGGAAGAATAATAATACACCAAGAAAGCCGTAAACAACAATTTTAAAGACACATGAAAACCGTTAAAACCGAAGAAAAATCGTAAATCAAAAATCGAAAGAAAATAAAATTTGTAAAATCAAGAATAATAGAGAAAAAAGGTTTAAAAACCGCTGTAAAAATAACGCTTCCCCGGCAACGGCGCCATTTTGATAACGTGGTCTTGACCTGCAGTTTTTTTAAAAAAGGGTTGTCGGTTGTAGAAAGGGATAACCGTAAAAAGAGAGAACCGCGTTGAATCAAACTAAAATTATGATAAAATAGGAGAAAATCCTATTTTATCGTTCACTACTTATTTTACCAGGTGAGCATGCCTGGGTCAAACTCAAGGAAGCAGAATATTTAAATGGCGGTTTTTGAGACAAGGAAATAATTCCAGAAAAGTCCTCTTTTAATTTTGATTTTACAAAAGAAGAGAATTGAAAACAAATAGGACTCGAAACAAACTCAAGGTGACAAAAATCAAAACAAAAAAATTAAGCGACAAAAAATATGGGAAAAATAATCGAAAAATGTCTTGGGTAGTTATCAAGCTACCCTAGAAAAATCACGGAAAAATATGAAAAATACGAGCAAACAAACTCTACAATCCAGGGGCCTAACTGCAAAGAAAGTATAATGTTTTTGTTACAGAAAGTCCCTGTAGGGACTAAATTGCAAATGAAATATGTTTTATTACAACTAGGTCCCCGCAGAGGGACCTAATTGTTATTCTGGAAACTCCTGGAGCGGCATGGAAGATCTGGAACTCTGTTGGGCTTACGATGCAATATTTCTACCCCTTCAGATCTGACGATCAGGATTAGAAGCTGCTGCGCGATCTGGAGCGTACGTTCTGGACACGTGTCACCAGACTGTAGCTTCTGGCGTTCTTGATGTTCTTCATGTCTGTTTGCGCGGATGATGAAGGGCCTTATTCTCCGATTTATCTCCAGTGGTAGACGACTATCTGGGGCCTTTGGAAGGGCCAGAGGGGTGACGCCTTCACCCCTTGAGCTCTCCTGCGGGTGAAGTTGGTCGGAGGTGGTCGCGATCGGCGGGAAAAGGTTGATGAAGATGACCGGTTCGGCTGTCCTGGAGGTTGATGAAACTTTGATGATTTTGATCTTCTCTTCGGATCTTTGTTGCTCCAGAAGATAAGTAATGGCTCCAGATGAAATATAGACCTGCAAAGAAGATGTATGTTGCTCGATTTACAAAGAAATCATCCAAGAAATTAGGTTTGCAAGTTAAAGAAAATGTGTTTCCAGAATCAATGAAATCAGTGAAATGGGGAAGATAGAAAATGGGATTGGAATCGATTCAATTGGGTTTGCAATGAGTCTAAGATGTGGCGTCTAAGATAGATGATTAAGCTCTCTAATGACACACTTATCCATGCTAAATGGCACGCTACTCGAGAAATAAATGTTGAATGGTGAAGGAATTACCTGGGGATTAGAAGGTATAAGACCTTCTGGTGATAGCTGACGGGGTGGCTTCCCGGAGCTCGACGCGACACAAGGAGGCAAAGCAAGGTGGTCTATCACCTCGGAGCTTCTCCTCCGACGTCCTTCTTCCAAGCGAGGCGGCGGTCTGGCGTTGTCACCACCGGAGTTGGCTGACACGGGGCTTGGAAGTAGAGGACTTGGTTCTAGAAGTGGTGGCTTTCAAGTAGCTGGAGAGAACTAAGTTGGTTGCGCCAACTTCATGGCTTTTTATAGGCGGAATGGAGAAGCTCTAGAGTGGATCTAATGGCCGACATGCATGAGGGTTGTTAGGAGGAATCAATGGAGGGTTAAGATTCGTCAAGGGAGTTAGAGGTTGAGCTGGAGAAATTATTAAAAACAACCGGGTCAAAAAGACTCTTTACTAGCTTCTTGAAAAAGAAGAGCCAGGTGCTGACACGTGTCAGCACCTGGTTGGCCAGATATGTAAATTACTTATAAATTATATAATAAATAATAAATGACATTATTTTAAATAGGTATAAGAATGAAAAATATAGATAATTTAATTATCTAAATTATGGTGTAATTAATTTATGTAAATAATAAATATTATTCAAAATATAAATATTATATTAATAAATAAGTATAAATGATACTTAATAAATAGGTATTGAATTTTTAATTCAATAAATACTAAATTATTTATTAATTTTATATTTTCTTAATTATTAGAATAATAAATAATGCCTTTATGAATTTTTATGGATTTTAATAAAATAATTTAGATATATTAATAAATACAGGTATAGGTTAGATAGTTCAATTTCATCTATAAATTAGGGTTTTGGATTTTATTAAATAAAAAAATAAGCTCTAAAAATTCTGAAATAAATCACGATAAATATACAATATCATGAAAATAATTAGAAATTATAAAATTTAATAAAAATTTAAATAATATGATCTAAATAAAATAAATAGCCTAGAAACCCCGTTGTCATTAGGTCCCAATACTGACTTTTTGCAAACGGACCCCGATTTCAACCACCTTTATTAATTAGAGAATAATATTTTATGAACTTTAAAGGTGAGTAGAGTGAAATTGGAGTTCGTAGGAGGAAGTTATGATGTTCGGAAGTTGAAAATTTGATAATTTTAAAAGTAGGATTTCTTGGCATATTTACATGATAATATTTTTAATTTATTTTTATAATTTTATATACATTTTTAAAAATAATTAGAAAAAGAGTTTGGTTAAAAATATGTTTATATGAATTAATCAGAAATCAACGAAGATTTAATAATTATTTGATAAATAGTAAATAATGTGAGGAGTGTACTTTAATTATTTTTTATGGTTTTCTTCCCTTATCTCCCCTACTTGTTGTTTTATCGACCAATCTATGCTGACTTGATCTCGGGGGTTAGGTTATATAAATATATCTTTCAGCTATATTTTTATTTTCTGAGTCATATTGTACATATATACATATCTACAATCTGCCTTCTTTTCTTTTTTTATATTTTTATTCTTTATTTATTTACATGTTTTTTATGCATAAAAGTGCATTTTTATTCATGAATAGGATTTTGATAAAATGTGGAAATTAATGAATATTTATATGTATTTTTTAAGGGTTTTAAGACAAAATGTGATAGAAATGTTAATAAATCATGGATTCATCAAGGTCCAGGCGGAGCTCCGGTACCATCCTGCTCCCTGTCGTCTCCTGCAGATTAGAGCTGCATATTTTATCTCCCTTAAGTAGATTTTCTTTGTGTCATTTCAATTCTGTATTTACTTTAGTGTTTAGATCTTTAGCTTTGAGTAGGAATTAAACCTTCGATTGTTGGAGCTCTCTGCTCTGGAAGCATTACAATATGAACCTGACCTGTTCCGACCACGTCGACCACCCCATTCTCTTCCCTTTCCACTGCTCCATCGATCTGACCCCCTGGCACCCTTCGAATCATCCTGGATCGAAGGACCGATGCTCCCTCCGTCACCTATCACCGGAGCACCCCAATCTTCATTCATCTCACTTCAAACTTCACCAATAATGACCCTGTCTTATTTCTAGATCTAGAGGACCCTATCTGAGGGGTCTTTGAAGTTGAGGCCTGAGCTCCAGGTGCACGACGCTCTAGGAGGACTCCTTTGAGACATCTTTCGGTTATGGAACATCCAGGCGAACCCGTTGGGCATCTTAGCAGCTCAGGAGTAGCTCGGAGTAGAGTGAAGGAGTAGATCAAAGCAACAAAGAGCCTTGTTCCTGGAGTGTTCTTCCAAGACACTCTAGGATCGTCCGATCATGAGGTCTGCTACAGATGCAATAGATGGCGTCCAATCTGGAGAGCCCCATCTGTCTGATCTCTGTCTGAGATCTAATCGCAGCCGTCCAACGTGAACCAGTATTGACTCATCTCAACCGTCTATGTGGATAAGTGACGCGCATCGCACCATTCATCACCGCACCTTTCGGGGTAAATTTTATCGATATCCCTATCGTTTTGAGTTTTGTTATTTTAGTACATAAGTATTTGTCTCGAGGGTAAATACATGTGTAAAAATTACATACAACCCACACAAACTTTCATATATTTTCCCTTGTGTCCATGCCAACTCAGCTCACCTAGCTTGCCACATGAGTTGGGTAATTTGCTGGGATACCCTTCCATATTTGTATTTTTTTTCATACACAAAATTGTGAATTCAATGCTATGTTTTTTGGAAACAATTGTACATGGGACCCCGAATTAATGTATATTTGCAGAAAGCCCCTTCTAGGCATTTTAATCTATTTATTTTACGAAAAATTGTATGTATGTCCCTGGATTTTGTAATAGGGTCTGAGAATGAGGGAATCTTTCTTTTAATTGCAAATAGGTTCCTACTAGAATATAAAATGTTATTTCATGTTTATTTTTGCAAAAAATCTACTATTTGTATTTAATTTTTCAAAAATGCATGTAAATGCCTGGGATGACATATTTTCATGTTTTGATTTTTAGTTTGCATTTTTGTACAATTTTCTATTTATTAAAATTCAAACAGTGAGCATAAATTCCATGTTTAGCTTTAAAAATGCCAAAAAACATTAAAATGCCCTAAAAAATTAAAAAAATTATATGTTGTTTTTTATGTCTTATATTAGCACCAGAACAAAAATCCCTAAAAATAGAAAAAAGACTAAAAATTAAAAAGCTCCAAATTTTTTTTATAAAAATCTAAAAAATCCTTAAAAAATCCAAAAATATTCATTTTTGTCTCTGAATTTTCTTTATATTACATATGATGTATTTAAAAATGATTTGGAGAATTTTGGACTTTATTTGCTATTTTTAGTCTGCAAACCAATTCTGCTTATTTATTTAATCCTGATTTTGGAATGTTTTGACTTTAAAAATACCTAAAAATATGCAAAATCTCCACAAAAATCATAAAAACATGAGAAAAATATAAAAAGCATAAAAAATATCTTCCTTATGTTATTTGATTATGTATAGGTATGTACCTCATATACTATCTTTATGTATCTGTGTATATACATATTCTATAAACTTATTTTATGTACTAGTATATATTCTATGTAAATATATTTTCATTTTATTTTCAAAAATCAAAAATAAATTAAAAAATGGAAATTTTTTAAAATATACTCTTGCTTGTATTTGTTGTCTCTTTTCTTTCTTATATCCTCTCCTATATGTAAACACACACACATATTAACATATATACCTATATTATTATTAGATTATATATTTATATTTACTATAAATTTAATTTAAAAAAACTCAAAAAAATATAAAGACAAGTATGTGCATAATACCATTGATTAGCAATAATCATAGACTACGTAATCTTGCTCTCCGTGGATCGATCTCTACATGCTTATACACTATACACATCCATTGTAGAGTTATAATAAATTTTAACTCCACATATTTTGCTTTTCATTGCTTGACATATATTGTGGGTTAATTGTTGATTGACACAAGGTTTCGTGAGTGGTCGCCTCAGCAAGACTTTATCTCTGCTTTTTGGTGAGGATATTTTAGTCCCTCGCAAAACCTCTATTATCAAATGGCGCAGTTGCCAGGGAGCAACGTATGTAGCCTATTTTGTGTATACTTAGCTTTTATTCATTCATTCATTCAATTGTTGTACAAAATTTTCTATATCCTTTTACTTGTATAAATCTTATTCTTTATTTTATTAAATTATTTGATTAATTGTAGTAATGTATCTCTTTTGTTATGTTTGTTGCAAGGGCCCCTACGCACGGACGACCTCTTAGGAGGACGATGCATCCAAGCAAGTGGGGATTGGTCTTCTTCGCATGACCAATTGGAGAGGCAACAAGCATGACAAGAAGGATACTTAGCCTAGATGTGTAGTTTAGATTTTTTTCTTTATTTTGGTGAGAGAGAGATTTATCTATTCATTATTAATTTGTAATAAATATGGACTTGGATACTACTCTCTACACGAGGTCCATCGCTCGGGTGTCTGTTCACCTGGGGGTCTCGTCATGATTTTCTCATGTTTTCACCACCTTGTTTTATTTATTTCTCAATGTTTTGAGTTTTCCGCCTTTCTTTTTATTTGTTTTATGTGCATGGAGCCCCTAGACTTTAGGTTGCTTGAATCGGTAATCAGGTCCAAACTCTAATAACAATTATGTGCATGTATTCTCTTACGTTTGGATCTAGTTAAATTAGTAATTGTTAATTATTTAGACTTGAGACTACGTGTCGAGAGAGGTCGCATACAGCCTGTGTAGGACCCGCTGTGGCAGGCACCAAGTGGCATCAAAGACCAAACTTTTGGTCTCATTTATAAATAATTAATATGTGGTTCTTCACGACTAATAACAACAACTGTTTATGGAGATTTTATCAAATGCACACCATTATCTAGATAGATTTAAAAATTCTATTATACATACCACATGGAGAGAGAGTTGGGAAGCAATGTAAATCCTCTAACTCTGCATGCATCATCATTAGGTTCAATGATGAGATTTCCATCATCGAATCGACTTGCACGACTTTTTCGCTATCTCCCTCTGATTTTGAGCACCTAGGACTTAAATGAAAATCTATAAAATATTTAGATGCTTGTATGCAAAATATCCAAAAAAGGTGAAAACCAAAATCTAAAACAAGTTGACTGCTAAATAAACTTTGACCTTAATTAAAATATGTAATGAACTTCATTGCCTTGGGTTCATAAAGCCCTCATTATTTCCAGGTACCTCAAGAGGGGACCAAAACCCCTCCCATGAGGAGGCACGACCCACTAAGGATTAGAGCCCAAAACCCAATTTGTAACTTCCTTGTGTATCACATTGATTTCCGAAGTATTAGCGCTTCTATCGTACGTAATTGAGTAGGGCCCTGTCATCGATGGTGTTCCTGCCTTGTCTGGAACATCGACTTGGTCTGAGATACTAAGATTAGGCCACTCCCTCACATGTGTGTCTGTCTACAGGTTACAAAGGAGGAGGACAAGTACAACATACTTTTCTGGCAATACTCTCACTCCTATAGGGTTAGCATGCTAAGGACTTGTACAAGATATGCCAGAAATAACAACTCTAAAAATGAAAAGATAAAAATAGCAGACCCTTTACGGCTTCACAATGTGATGAGTTGGTGAACCCAATTTTGTATTGTGTTTGTATGGATCTAGATTAAGGTTCAACGATCAAGTCCTGCACACTTACGCAAAATCTATCATATGTGTCTTCTCTTTGACCCTCTGCTCATTTTGAGCCTTTCTACTATTTTACACTTCTTTTTATTCCTTGTTGACCACCGTATCCTTCTTCCTACATCGATCTTCTCTTGCTTCATGATGTTGATCCATGGATAATTTAGTCAGGACTCCGCCGACACCCACATCGATTCCATGGACTCGACATCACCAATAATTCGAGGTGATTCCCGAGAACCAATTCGGATCTTGCGAACTGATATCTAGACTCCTCATTTTCTTTCCACTTTACTTTATCCCCTAATAAACCAGGACCACTCTCCCAATTCCACTCGTTATGAATGGAGGTCGATTTCAGTCTACATCTTTTACTCCATTCAAAATTATCTGGATGGACCCTAATCATAGATTCATCATGATAACTGCTATTCAGTTTCAAACGGTATGATTGGGATTCTCTTACATTACAGATAAAGGCCACTCCTAGTCCTGGATCCCATTACAGAGTTCATCTCCTCAGATTCATATCCGGAAATGGCTCCCTAGGGAAAGGGAAAGGGGAAACAACTGCCCCAGTCAAAGCAAGGCCAGGCGCCCGACAAGAATTAGGTGAACGCTCAGTTGCTGGCTTTCATCCAAGCCATCCATCAGTAATCGACGAAACAATCCCTCATGCAGACTGCCTTCCAAGATATACTGAATGACATGAGGAATCAACCAACAGTATGAGTATGTGGAGAAAGACCCCGTGATGATCCAGATCAGGAAGAAGAGGAACCAAGGAATGGGAACTCAAAACCGACACTAAAAGAGACATATAATCCTGGAGACATCCAGCTGATCGAGTGGATTCGCATCCCTACGGTCCATGCTCATACAAGTTAAAACCCCAGTTCCTTACACTCCTACCATCATTTCACGGGAGCAGTTCTCTTGCATCTGCAGAACAACCCACTAACCTAACATTCCTTTAGGTGTAGTCAAGATGAATGCGTTCTCATTTAGCTTACAAGACAAGACCCTTTACTGAGTCAACCTTTTGAGAAAGGTTGTGACTACCTGGGAGGAACTCAAATATGTGTTCCTAAACAAGTATTACCCCTCTCGTTCGGCTCAACCAGATGCGAGCCATGATCAACAACTTCATCAAGCTACTCACGAGTCAATTCATGAATCGTGAGAGCGATTTACTGAGCTGCAAGAGAAGTGACCCCACCATGAGATACTAAAGACCAGTTTGGTCCAATACTTCTTCGAGGGCCTGGATGTAGAGAGACAAAGACTAGTCAACGCTGGTGTGGGGTATCCTACTTTAACAAAGATGAAGATGTGGTATGGCATATCATCAAAGAAATAGTCGAGGGAGAGGCCATCCTATCTTCATCATTTGCTTATCGGAGAGAGCCTCAGGTCCTCTATAAAATAGTCCACATGGCAGCATCCCATGAGGTAGAGAGAGATGAGAGATCCAACATCAACATCATTGGGTGCCATCTCTCAAAGATTGACATCATCGAGAGGCAATCATAGGATCTTGAAAAGCTTGTTGTGATCGAATGGAGGACACAAAAGTTGGATAAGCTAGACCAAATCACCATGTAGCTAGAGATGTTGGTGAGGATCATCAGTTCATGCTAGGCGGCGACACCATCATCAGAGACTCCTGCTGAGAAGAAGGGCGAACCATCAACGCCACATCAGCCTCAACCGAGTCAGCAGCAACCGACAATCCTACATGTATAGTACGTACAAGCACCCGAGCAGACCTCGTCGTAGAAACTGTTGGTGTTCTACCAGCCAGACTACCTACAATCTTCTGATCCAACATTCCCATTACCACCCCTGACACATGAAGTCAATGGTGTCTGGAGCAATGATGCACAACTGGCCCGTCTTATTGGACAACCCTAGAGCCAATCACCATCCAACCGGCCTTACCACCAACCTCAGGGTGGTCGTTTTGCACAGTCCTTTTAGCCTCAGCCTCCGTATCAACACCACCAGTCTCCACTATACCATAACAATTGGAGAGAGACACAGCAGTACCCACAACCGTCGTACCGTCATCAACAGTCGTACCCTCAATACGTGGATGGATATCATCAACAATAATCTCCTTCTCCATACCAACAATATCATCTTCCTCCTCGTTAGCAGCCACATCCACAGTCTCAACCTCAGCTTACCCACCAGCGATCACAATGTGGTCAACACGTTGAATCTTTCGAGGTAGTTCCTGTGAACCTGAGCCTCGATTGCTTGGCCCACTTAGTAAAGGGTTTAGCATAGAGGACAAAGAATCTAGACGACCTGCCGACCACCAAAACTCCTATCCCAACACATGTCGAAGCTAATCCCATTAATCTCAAGAGTAAGGAGCAAGTAGGGTGCAATGTCCTGTTTGTACCTGTAGAGTCAGATGATTGTAATTTTGCTTTATCTAATGATGTTACAATCAGGAGCGGTAGACGAGGAATATGCATTTCATCATCTTTATTGATTTATTTTAGCTTAAAATCCCTTATAAAATACCTATAAATATCACTAATTTCATTCTTTTACTAACTCAGGGGACCTCATCGGTTTTGTTTTCATCGCCTTATTTTTCTTTATTTTCACACGGTTTTATGTGCTTTAGCCATTAGTGATTGCTTTAATTATCTTACTTGAGTCAGGTAAATGATTAGGTCCAAAGCCCTAAACAAGAATTTCTGCATTTATAGAGTAGATCATAATTGGACTAGTCAAATTTAACTGGTTCTTGCCTGTTAATAAAAGTTATTACTGGGACGGTTCACGTGCATGATTTAGATTAGTTCAATTTTCTGTATTTAAATTCTGTATGGATCACCCTGCATGTAGAGTGCTGGCGACAAGGTATGCGTCTCTTAACTCATGCATGCATCGTTGTATTTAATCGTGCATTGGCATTTCCGACTTCCTTCCTTATTTTCACTCACATAAGTTTAAAAGGAAATTGGACACTCCGTAGGCAATTTATTGCAAAATATTCAAAACGAGTGATAACTTTGTAAAATCGAGACTGCTAAAGAAAATCCTAAAACTAAATGTAAAGATAGAATCATTATTTTGGGGAGAGCAACCCCTTCATATTTTGAATTTACTTGCAAAGTGAGAGAGAGAGAGACGAACACTAGGATAGAGCCAATCCCAGATTTTCATATTGGCTACTGATTCTACAAAAATCATTAGCTACTTATCAGTGAGGAAATGTGGTTAGTCAGTAAACGGTCTGGATTTCCTTAGTAGAGTAATGGTTTAAAGGACACTGCATAGGGCTTGGTCCTTAAGCTACCGGTAGTCATTTTTACGGTCCATACTTACATCCATACTGCTGAAAGTGGATGCAACTAGTCGTAAAAGTCGGGCCAGTCTTTAGGAAAAAATGCATTTAACCATTCGTTAACTCTTTCAAAGATTGTATTTTTCACCAAATAAAATTGAAAAATAACAAACCAAACTCTTATAGTCTTCACTTGTGTTGAGTTGGTGAATCATGGTTTGCATTGTGTTTGTATGTGCCTGGTGTGAGTTGGTTACGATCTTTCTTTCTAGATCATTAGTAGTCACATTCTCCTTAGTCCCTCCTCCCTACCCTAATCTGATATAATTCCTCATCATGTGGGGAGCAACAAGATCTCTTCTTTCAGATTGCATCAGTCCTTTGGATGCAACTCAGTTCACTTCACTTTGGCAGAACAATGATATCTTTGATATGGACCTAGATTTCTATGAGCTTGCACCTCCTGATCCATTGGGCGGCTTTTCTCTGACTTCGAGAGAGAATATGCTATTTGAGTATGATAGTTCATTCTCTTCTTTGAGCCATTCTTATTTCTCACATCTCCCTAAGGGTTATCTGCATGTGTTGTGTTCTCTATACTCAGTCTCATTTCCTGATTGTGCATCCGATCTGTCGGATCACGAGACCGAGTATTCTGATTTTTTTTGAGATTAATCTCCTTGACGAATCTCACAAGGATGAACCAATATATAAGATATTCGATGATGTTTTTGATTTCTCTACATTTTGTACATCATATATCAGTTTTCAATTTGAGTCTCCTGAACTTGACCTTCCATACATTTTTGAGATGGTGATTAATGTGGCGGATTTCATGACCGATCCCTCTTTCTTCACATTTTTTTATCTCTACCCATTCACTCCATTCGAACCTTGAGTCGAAGATTTCATTTGTGCTACCGGTGCCTGACTTGATTTTCTCTTCTATTTACCCGGTAGCAGACACCCGTTTGATTATTTATCTAGGTGTCATCGTTTGCATTGTTGACCATGTTGTTGTTCTCACACTGAGACGACATCAAAAATATGGTATTCGCATTACAGATGCTGCCCTAAACCTTGATACTTCATTTTCCTAGCCTTTGCGCCCAGCTAGGGGCGTAAAATCTAATGCTCGTTGAGAGACACCTCAACAATGTCTACTTTGTTTATATGTGTCTTCGATTTTATTTGTTCTTTCCTTCTTTTGATTATTGTTCACCTCTTTTCCCGTGAGTGTGTGATATACTTAGTATGTTCTCCATCCTAAGTATAATGGAGGTGAATAATTGAGTTGTTCATATTTGTCCTATTTTCTCACTCTTATTATTGCTTATACTTAGGGATCCCTTACCCTAAGTATAGGGGAGTGATGTTGTTTATACCATCTTTTTCGTGTTTTTGTTCTTTTATTTCTTCAGATCTCTCGCTTGTCCTTCAAGTTTTTGATATTCTTTTCTATACTTAAGGATCTTTTACCCTAAGTATATGGGAGGACAAGTTGAGTCGTTGAGTTTGTTCATCCTCTTCATCGATGTTTCCTATTTGTACTGTCTTCTATACTTAGGATTATTTGATCTTAAGTATAAGGGGTATCACGGACTTGTATCCTCTTCGTGTATTCTTTGAGTTCTTGTTGTATAGTATTCTTTTCACTTTTCTATACTTAGCACGAGTTATGTCTTCCTTTGTAGCTCTTTGATCACTATGCAGATATAGTTCGAGCAAAGTATAGGGTGGTGTCGTACATATTGTATATATATACTTTAGCCATAACTCGTACTTTTATTACTTAAAATGGCTAATAAAAATATGTTGTATACTATTGTAAAAGTATTTTTTAGGGATACAAATGGGATGCATATATTCGTAAAAACCACACGTGTATAAAAACTTTGATCATATTCCCTCTCGTAAAATTCTTCATTGTATATAAAATTCGTTTATAAAAATGCGTATCTAAAATTCCCTTGTAAAATCTTGTATAAAAATTATATAATCCTTGTATATACTTGTATATATATTTACTAACCCTTAAAAATGCTTAAAATCCATAAAAATATGCAAAACCCTTTGAAAACTTATTCAAAAAATTTTCCTTTCTTTTAAAAAAAATCTTTTGTATATACTTCTTCCATATGCATGTGCATTTTTTTGAATAGTATTGACAATTAAACTAGTATGGAATAAAATTGAAAGATGGAGCTTAGTCATGAACTTAATCCACTTAATCTTAAAGGAACCTTATAAGAACTGGAGTCGAGACTTTTTAGATCCTAGCAACTTAAAGCTTTGAGTCCAAAAGACTATGTTCACATGTCATCTTGATTAGTCCAAGTAGAATATTTAAAAACACACGCATGATTCTTCTAGACCGTGGCTTAACTTGGAGAAGCACTCTATACGTAGCTCTTCATGGATGAGGTGGTAAGGGGGCAGAATCCTTTGGCTTGGGGTAGCACACAATGTGTAATAACTAGTGGGAACATCCATCTTACTCTAGGTAGGGTAGTGCATTTCAACTTGGTATAGTGGCATTGAGGTCTAAAGACATGATGCTGTGGGGTTGCAATAATGCTTGAAAAGAGGGATAGTTTACTGGCTCAAGAGGAAAAACTCCTTATGTACATGCTACACCCGTGTATATATTAAAAAATGTAGAATCTCCAAAAGTGGACATGCCTAATTGAAAAGTAAAATGCCTACCGGAATGTATATACATGTATAATAAAATAGCAAAGATGAACGTCAAAGTCAGATTAATGTGAGCTTACAGCTGGATGACTTGGCTACACTGGTCATGCATCAATGATAGGTAGATACACTGGCTACCGTCCATTCTTTTCTTCACCTCCTCTTCTTGAGCTAGTTGCACTTGAATTTAGAAGGGAATATCCCCGCTCCTCGAGGAAAGAGTTGCTAGCTTAGGGTACTAGAGTTACCTTGTTCAGGGAGGTTGTTTCTTTTCCATATCTGAGGTGAGGAGCTATACTTCACTTACATCATAGATGTATAAATTCATAGTCATAAGAATTTGTGTATGTAGATTTGTTTTGACCTGACTGTTTAGGCGACTTGAATAGGAGTCTTGTGGAACTTGAGGACTATTAGGTCTTAAATCCATTTCCCACTAAGGTTCCGCCACACTAATAATCCAAAGGTTTGATCGAACCATATTACAATTTTACGAAGATAAGTTTAATACTCAATATTATTCTAAGTTCCTTATTTTTCCTTTATTCTTTTCTTTTTCTTTTACTTACTTATTCTTTCAAATAAGTGTTTGCTAAGGGACTAACAAAGGTAAATCATAGGGGGACGATGAATATGCATTTCATCATCTTCATTCATTTATTTTAGCTTAAAATCCCTTATAAAACACCTGTAAATATCACTAATTTCATTCTTTTACTAACTCTAACGATTGTGCAAATATTGTATATTTATCACTATTTTAATATAGAATAAATAAATAAGGAAATAAAGGAAAAACAAAGAAAATACAAGACTGTATATATACAATAGATACAGGCTGAATCAGACATCGAGAGAAGGTCAAGACTTGACCTGATCGATAAGGAAAAGAGTAGAGGGAGATAAGGCCTAATTGCCAGAAAATCTATACAATTTACTTAACACCTATATCTTCATAATATGTACAATATTATACATTCTTTCATTAATTTATTCATCTCTAAATCCTTTGTAAACAATCATTATTTCTTCTTGACATTTGTGAATAAAATCCTCTTGTAAATAACAAAAATTAAGCTCTGTGTATATTGTATAAATAACATCACTTTCCAAAAGCCACAAAATACAAACTTCCAAGATCAATATTTTCCCCACATGAACTCCAAATTCATCAAACTCACTTTCATTATACTCCAAATTAAATAATCTTTAAAATGGAAGTGATTAATAAAATTCTAAGCAAAGGTTTGAAATGTGGCCAATTGGGGTATTATTGTATATTATACCTATATACACTATATATATTATTTTTCTTATGCATATTTGTGAATATTTTATTTGTCATTACTTGTAAATAGTGTATTTAACTCATATAAAATACAAATAAAAAATTACAAAATTAAAAATCAACAAAAATAAAATCATGTAAATATTGTAAATGTATCACCCTATATATACTATACTTATACATAATTATTTAACCCAATAAATTCATTCTCAAAACCAAACAAAAATACCATTAAAACCCTTGAAAAATGTTGTAAATAAATAAAATATTAAATTATGTATATTTATCTAGATAATTAATTAAAAATCCAAATACTATATATATAGGTATACATATGTGTTAATAACAACATTATATTTATTTTAACCCCTGTATATATTATTTAATTAATAAAAAATAACTAAAATTAACTTTAATTTATTCTTAACGTTTTTTTATTTACATTACTTAATTAAATTACTTCATTTTTTGATTTTTTTTATTGAATTATCTTTTTTTATTGAATTATCTAACAATTTTTATTTGTTTTGTCTTCTAGCCTATTTTGGACGCATCTTAAGCGTAACCTAGTTAGTTGACCCAGGTTTGTTGACCCAGGTCAACTGGTTGGTATGCATCGAATGCCCGCTAACCTCGCCTCCACCCATCTCTTCTCATATTTTTTCCATGTGCTTCACTTCAGAATGCCTCCTGCATCCTTCGTCAACCTTCAAGATCATTAACTCCTCTTCTATGCCACCTCATTAGATCTACTCAAATCGCCTTAGATCTCGTCTATTTCAAAATTCAAACCACATCGGACTTCATCGTATAAATAAAACTCATTCATCTCTACCGTAGGATTATTCCGTTCTTCTTGCTCTTCTTCGCCTGAAATTGATATCAGATGATTGGGCAGTGACATGGACTTTGATCTCCACAGTTGGGAGTGCTAGGTAGTCTTGAAGATACGTGAATAAATCACACTGCCGGAGAGCTTTGCTGTGCAAACCGACTCTTTGGCAGCCATATCAAATTGAGGATGATTTCCACCTTCTTTTACACCGTATGTATTCGCAATTAGATAGTCTTTAAATTCACATTTTAAATTTTGTCTTTTAATTCTGTTAGTAGCGTAAATCTGATCAACATCCCCAACATCCGATCTGCACGATCGAAGGTACTCCGATCTCTGTTAAACTTCTCCGACCACGTCAACACTTTCGCCCGACCATTCTTCAGCTCTCACACCCTCTGCCCACCTCCAATTCTTTATAGATCAGGAGATCGGCTCCTACTTCGACCACCTTTGCTGGAGCCCCCATTCCCTTCATCATTTCCTATTTTTTCTGCATTAATAAGGATACTGGAGCATCGCCTTCGAACGTGGGTTGCATTGTAGGGCTTGGGAGTGCAATTGTGAGGTTGAATCAACAAAGAGAGGTCCACCTGAATCTGAACCTATTTTGACCTTCTGATCTTCATTTTATCACCTACGACCATCTCTGAGCCCTTGGACCGAAAGAGGAAGAGTGCAGGAAGCTCAAGCACCAATCAGAATACTAATCTATTAAAGAACAATCGAGTATCGATCGATTGAATCTCGACGGGGAAGACCTTCTTCCAGTTGGACATGCGAGCCCACGGCGAGCCATAATGCGATAATTGTTATTGCAAATATCATTCCCTGATCTGAAATGAAGAATAACTTATTTGCATAATAGGTCCCTTAGTACAATCAGGGATATGTACCGTGGTCATCTTATTGATCATACATCTGTTGATTTAATTATTGAATTGTAGAGGCTGGTGCTTGGATGAAAATCTAAAGAGTTAGATTAAGGACTCATCAAGTACCATCGAATGATTATTAAGAGATGATCTCAAGCCTGAGAAGGAGAGGAAATCCTTTCTCTGAAGGATAATATCTAACCGACCTCTTGATGTCGGTCCTCTGCATAGGAATAGAGATTCGGAGATGCGACGCTCAGATCGGATTGCGGTTTTAAAAGAAAAGGTTGTCGGTGTAGAAAACCGCAAAAATATCTTAGTCGATCAAACAAAGATCGGGTTTTTAAGAAAAAACCTTACACTAATTATTTAACCAGGGAAGTGTGCCTGGGTCGAACACAAGGAGGCAAAATTGTATATTTTTAATTTTTTAGAGAAAATATATTATGTGATTATTTTGTCTCTTCTTAGAGCGATCAAGGAAAAACGATAATTTTTATGGAGTTTTGATTTTTATTTTTTTATTTGATTTTATACTTTTCTAATTTTTAGTTATTTTTCAAAATGATATTTTTCAAACAATTTATCTACTATATAATCGGTGAAATATAGGTGAAATTTATGTGATACTATATAGTAGGTGAAACGGAACGAGCAACGTGCTCGAACAACACACAAAAACAAATCAAAACGGAGTCAATGTGCGACAAATCAAAAAATGATGAAAACACGACAAAAATACACGAATATTACTGGAAAATCTTACTGGGGTAGTTGCGTAACTACCCTACTAATCTACGAAAAATTATGTCAAAAAGGTGTCCAAAACTCCCCTACAACCGAGGGGTATAAATGCAAGAAAAAGAAACAAAAGTTATGCAGAAAGGTCCTCGATCAAGGACTGTTTTGTAAAGAAAATAAGAAAGTTTACATTTAGGTCCCTGTGCGGGGACCTAAATGTAAATTTTGGGAAACTTTGGAGCGCTCTAGAAATGCTGAAGTCCTCGGGGCTCTTTGTGCAAAATTTCTACCGGTTCATCTGGACGGTCTGGATTATAGCGTGAGACGCGATCTGAAGCGTCCCATGCCTACCACGCATCGAAAGCCTGTGCTATGGTTGTTCTTCAAGTTCTTCAGGTAGTTGACACAGGTGGCAACGACGTCGTCCTCTTCGATTTATCACGAGCAACTGGCGATGGACTGGGGTCTCCGGCGAGGCCAGAGGGTTAGCTCCTCTAACCCTCGAGCTCGCCCGTGGTGGACGTCAGGCGGTGATGGCTCAGAGCGGCGGCGAAAGGTCGACGAAGTTGGACGTTCTCGCTGCTCTATTCCTGGAGTAAGGTTGTTGCAGTTTCTTGGATGATGATTTGTGTGATAATTAAAGGCTCTCGATGCTTTGAAATTGCTCCAAATTCAAGAAGACCCTGTAAATAAGATGCGTACGAGCTCGATTCACAAGAAATCGGCCGAATGGTTATAGTTTTGCAAGCTCAAATATGTGTTTCCAGGATAAACGAAACTAGGCGTGAGAAATACTCGAGAAATGGATTGCGATTCGAGTTGAATTTGAAACGATTTTGGAATTGAATTTGGGTGTGCGTTTAAGCTAGATGATTAAGTTGAGTAATTATGTAATTAACTACGCTAATCGTGGCACGAGGATTGAGATAGAATTCAACGAAGGTGAATGAGTAGATCTATGAAAGCAGAGGTCTATTATCTCTAGTAACTGCTCGATGGACGATCTTTGTCGGAGCTGAACGCGCGCAAGGCGGCGATGCAAGGGCTGACGAGCGCCTTGGAACCTCCTCCGATCTCCCTTCTTCCACACGAGCCGACGAAGTGGAGCTGTCACCTCCGAGGATGGCCGGAATCGAGAGGTGAAGGTTGGGGTTCAGCCACTGGAACTGGATGTTTCAGTTGGTTATGGAGAGTTAGTTAGAAGTTGCGAACTTTGAAGGTTTATATAGATAGATGTCATGGCCTCCAAGTTAAATCGAAGGGTGGCCGGAATTCTTTGTTGTTAGGAGAATAAATCCAAGGATATAGATCGTCGGAAGAGGTTAGGATGCGCATGAGAAAAATAGGTGAAGAAGCCTGGGTGGAACAAACTCCAGCACCGACTTCTTGGAGAAGAAGCACCAGGTGCTGACAAGTGTAAGCACCTGGTAGGCCAGATGCGTAAATTAGCTTATAAATTATATAATAAATATTAAATAATGTTATTTTAATTAAGTGTAAAAACAAGAAATGTAGATAATTAAATTATCTAATTTATAAAATAATTAGTTTTTATAAATAATATATATTATTCGAAATATAAATATTATATTAACAAATATGTATAGATAAATAAATTTTGGATTTTTAATTTAATAAATAAATAATTAAAAATTAATTTTATTTTTTCTTAATTATTATAATAATAAAAAAGGTTGTGTGAACATTTAGGGATTTTAATAAATTAATTTACATATATTAATAAATATAGGTATAAGTTATCCAATTCATTTTTACCTATAATTTAGGGTTTTGGATTTTATTAAAATGATAAATAAGCTCCAAAAAATATGAAATAAATCAAGGTTAAATTACAAGATCATGAAAATAATTAGAAATTATAAATTTAACAAAACTATAAATAATGTGTTCTACATAAAATAAGTAGCCCAGAAATCCCGTTGTCATTTGGTCCCAAAACCGACTTTTTGCAAACGGACTCCGAATTTAATGAAACCACCTTTTAGTTATATTTATATTTATAAGTCATATTGTACATATATACATATCTCCAATCTGCCTTATTTTCTTTTCTTTGTTCTTTATTTATTTACATGATTTTGATGCTTAAAAGTGAATATTTATTCATGAATGAAGTTTTTGTAAAAGATGGAAATTAATGTATATTTACATGTATTTGTTAAGGGTTTTAAGACAAAATGCGACAGAAAAGTTAATGAATCATGGATTCATCAACCCCCTATACTTAAACTTTGCTAGTCTCTTAGAAAACACTTATTTGAAAAAGTAAGTGAAAAAGAAAGAAAGTTAGAATGAATTTGTTTTCCTAAACCAATTCATGAGAACAGACAAAGGACAGAGCTCGATCAGGCCTGAAACAAGCATTTTGTCGGAGCCTTGACTAGGATTAGGATTTTATCCTCAACAGTCCTCAAGTTCCATAAATCCTTATTCAAGATCACGTCATCAACTAGTTCAGACTCACTTATTCATATTGCAAACTCTATCATCCTTGAAGTCATTTTGTATAGTGTGTGAATTGATTTAGCTCTTCCTGCTTAAATAAACGAAGAAACCGTCCATCTCGGCTATACACTTCTATGGATTCCTCATCCAGCTACTCTTTCCTCGGGGAGGGAGGTATTCCCTTCTGAGGTCAGTTCATGCTATGTCCACAATCGAGTATAGAGAGAAAGTAGAGGAATGAGAAAAGAAGTGGAGTGCGACCAGTGTAGACGCATCTACTTGTGAAGCTCAACCGGTGTAGCTGTGTCTCCACTAAGATGTGCAGGCATTTTTGGTGGAAGCTTGGACCATTATGGTCGTATTTGTATTTGGTGGCTTCTTCTTTGATTTGACTTTGTAATTTGCTTGCACTGCATTCATCTTTTTGTGCCTCGACGGATATAACATCTTTTATTCCGTCCCTTTTTTGAGGTCTTAGAAAAATTGTGTCAGCAGATCCTTCCCTCATCCGAAGCAACTATCGTAACTCCAATCTATCCCGTCTTTTGACGTCAATGCTGCAAAGATAAGGATGGAAACATACTACCAAGATGTACTGCCCTTCGTAACTCTATGCGAGTTGAGCTAAGTGTAGAGTGCATGTGTTCAGGATTGGTTCACTCGTGTAGAGTTGTACGGATGACACCAAATGGTCTACTTAAGCACATATGACTTGATTTCCCGAATATGGTCTTATGGAACCCAAAGATTTTAAGTCAAAAGACCTGAAGAGTATAAATTCCAGATCCTAACTAGGCTCCTTACAATGAAAGTTAAAGGCCGTGATCAAGCTCCATCCTTTAGACTAGAATCAATCCTTAGTTCCAGAAATCAAACTTATTCTGAAAAATGCGACTGCAAATGCAACCATGTTTTTGTGAAGTATATTTTCTGAATTTTACTAATTTTTATGGATTTTAAGACTTTTGTAATTTTTATGACTTTTAGGATTTTGTATTTTTTATGGATTTCCTGATTTTTATAAACAAGTTTTTGTACATGAATTTTACAAGATACATTTTATTTGAGTTAAATATCTAATGTATTTTACAGATTTTATCTACAGAGAATTTTACAAGGATTAAATGATTTTTACACATGTTTTAATAAATAGGATTTTAAATAAGTATTATACAATTTTTAAATACATATTTTAATTACAGATTTTAAATACAAGTTTTAGACATATTTTACGTATTTACAAGAAATTTATAAATAATAAATATATGCATGAATTTTAAATTAACCCTTACCCACTTTTTATGGATTTTATAGTTACAGAAAATACATAAAAGTACGAGTTATGGACAAAAGTATATATATAATATATACGCACCCCCTATACTTAGCTTGTGCTATGTCCTCATTGAATCAAAAGAGAAAAAGGAGGACATGACTCGTGCTTAAGTAAAAGTGGGTGAAAAAGAAGAGAGAGTACAAATCAGTAAACCCTCCTATACTTACAATCAGGTCATCGTAATTATAACGGAAGAGCAAAAATGAGGTGACTGAGTAAAAAGAATATACAACGAAAGAACAAAAGAAATAAAGAAAACAAAATCATCGAAATCACTCGGTCCCCCTATACTTAGGATAGGGCTTCCTAAGTATAGAAAAGAGTGTAGCCAAAAATCGAAGACCGAGACCAGTGATTTGTGAAAAATAAAGGATATTCAAAAGAATCAGAACAAAATATAAAATGTTAATCAACGAACAATCGGTCCCCCTATACTTAGAATCGGGTATCCTAAGCATAGAAGACGAGCAAAAATGGGGACGATTGTGGTCTACGAAGAATATACAAGTGTTGCGGATCTCCAGAAATCGAATGGCTCAAAAGTCTTTGTACAGGATGAGATGAAGTAAAGGAATGATCATGATTCCTGTACAAAATAGATCACTTCAACCAGAGTCATACTGAATTTCTGCTTTTTATGTGCGTACTGATCCTTGGTTGAAAAAGTTGAGCCTCCTCTGTACGTGAACTCTGTACATGGCATAGCTCTCTTTTCTGAAATATGCGTCTCTGGAGTCGGACTACATAAGGTGTCTATATGTGTAAGCATCACACCATCTGACTCTCTACGCTGAATAGACTGTATAATCTGTGAAATATAATCAATTGACTCTCGTATTTTAATATGTGTACTCTTAATCTACAGCACTGAGATGTCTACTGCAAGTGACTGCTCATCTGAATCTGATATGAAATCTGTCTCTGGATGTGAACAATCATCTAAAGAACTAGGTACCAGGTGATCTACCCTATCCTTGTGTAGGATATCATGGGTATCAAAATAAACGCTCTCAAGATATGGAAACTGTGTCTCATCTATGTGCTGGCAATCTTCTGCAAGACTGGTGTCTTCTGAAGTAAATGACAATACTGATCTAGGACTGCTACATCCTCTCTCCATCTTAATGTGTATCTCTCCATTGTCTGTGCGGAATGATACTCTCCCAGCATCATAATCAAAGAGTGCTCTTGTTGTCTGCAAGAAGGGCCTCCCGAGAATGATTGGAGCAAGGTGTAACTGTGTAGGGCACGTCATGTATAGGACAGTAAAGTCCATTGGAAACTACAAGCCCTGCACGGTTACAATAATGTTCCTCAGCACACCTCTAGGTCTCTTCAAAGATCGATCTGCAAACTGAAGTATCGCTCGTGATTTGTAGAAAGGACCTAGCTTGAGCTTATCAAGCAAAGAAAATGGCATCAAATTGATCGAGGAACCATTATCTAAGAGAGTACGATGGAATGTAGCGTCTTCAATCTGATAAGCGACATAATGAGCTCCAGAATCTTTCTTCTTCTTGGGTACCTTGTTCCAAATCGCACACGAAGTTGCCTTGGTCAATATATGTTTCTCGGTATGGGATCTCTTTTTCCTACACGTGGTGCATCGGTTTTTCAATTGATTCTTAAGCGTAGGAAAATGATCTAAGGCATCATGAAGCAGGATCATCAAAAAGATGTGATCTTTGAGTAACCTTTCTGTCTCTGGAGTCACAACATTCTTTTGTTATTTTTCTTTCCTTTTCCAAACATAGCATCGGGAAAAGGAACAATATCAGGAATCAGAAAATCAGATATTTTTATTGATATTGGAATCAGCTTGTACATCGAGAGTTTCAGAATTATCTACAAAACTCTCTAAAATAGGAGAATACATGTTTTTGTCAGGAGTATCTGCATGGTCTGGCGTGATGTCATCATCTGAATCGCCTGTGTCCATGTCAACTGTATCGGCATCGCTCCCTTCTCTTGGATAGTCTTCATCAATATGCTGGTTCTCCTCCTCAGCATCAGAATCTGGCTGCTCATGGATTTGCTCCTGCTCCTCTAATGCCCTCTCCTCTACTCCAGCAGGTGCTCGTGGTGATCTACCGCTCCTGAGACGAATGAAGTTAAATAAAAATTCAGGAAACGAGATCGTACCTATAGTGTTGTCTACCTGATCTGGATGCCTCCTCTTGTTGTTCGGGTTCATCTGAGGCTGGGCTGGAAGAGTGGTCTTTAGTGTGGTTAACTCATCCAAACGACGGTTAACCTGCTCCATCATTGTCTTATGCGCAATCTGGAGCGTACTCAGCATATCCATGATTTGATTTAATGCCTGGGCTTGTGAGTTCATTTCAGATTTGATGTGGTGGCCCTGGTTTGCTCCTCTCTCCTGCCTTAACGTGTATTGCTGAGAAGTGGAAGGATGGGAGAATCTATGCGGTATGGAGGAAGATTGCTGCGGCTGCTGATAAGGATATGTTTGTGAATGGTGAGCAGGATACTAGTATGATTGTGGTCTCTGATAAACATTCTGGTGAGACTGCTACTGCGTGAAATTCAGCCGGTACTGAAAGTGTGGACGTCCATGCTACGGTTGGATGTACGGCTGCTGCTGATGATGCGGTATACTCGGTTGCTGAATCGGAGTGTACCAAATCCCGTTAATCTCGAGAGTGCCTTGCGGCTCAACCTCCATATCTACAACGCTGGTGATCTGGCTGGGATATGCATGAGACTGATCCTCATTCCAATAAATCTGCGGAGTCTCTAGTTCGCTCTATACGAAGTGAATCTGATGGGTGGGTGGAGCGGGTAAGATCCTCTATGTAGGTTGTGCAGTCGAAGAAGATTGGCTCTGCTGGTACTGGAGTTGAAGCTCTGAAACCTTCTTCGAAAGATCACTCAACTGCTGAGGTAGAGATGAGAGTTTATCCAACTCTCACAGCAGCTGTAAATCCTAAACTTGTTTCTGAATCACATCCACCAACGTTAATTTCTCGCTTATAAAGCCCATGTTGGTGTTGGATTTGGATTCTAAAATATTAGCCACCTTATGGTGTTCTCGGTGATGTAGTGGCTGAGGGGCTTTCTGAAATGCCCGAGTAGAGTCGACGACTCTCGAGTTCTCAGCCATCCCTTCGAAGATGGCCCAGACTGACTCGACATCCTTGTTCAAATAGCTGCCGCCACATGCGGTACTCACTAGCCCCTGGATGTCCGACTGGAGTCCTCCGAAATAATTCTGAACTAGCACCTTCATTGGTATCTCATGATGTGGGCATCTCTCCATAAGATCTTTGAATATATCCGATGCCTCATGGAAAGACTCAAGTGGATGCTGCGTAAAATTGGAGATCTGACTCCTCATCATGTTCGTCCTCCCCAAAGGAAAATATTTATGCAGTAATGTGGACTTCAGATCATCCCATGTAGAAATTTCCCTTCCCAAATGACTCATCCAGTAAAGCGCCTTATCGGCTAAGGTGAAGGGAAAGGCTTTGAGGCTGACAACCTCCTGCGTAACTCCTGGATAACTAGCCGTACCACATATCATCTCGAATTGCTACATAAAGGTAAACAACTCCTCTTTAGCATTCCCATAAAACTTGGGAAGCAATGAAATGAAGGACGACCTCAATTCGTATGACCCATGATTCAGCAGTAGCCGAATCCAATGATGGAGCGTTCTCACGCCCGGGTCATACTCTTCCCGTAAAGTAGCAGGAACCACTACAGGCGGTAAATGGTTCCCGGCCCCTACTCGCAGCACGGTTATCTCGGCCCGCAACTCGTTCTGAGTTCTGAATTGTTCTCGAATCTGGATATTCATCTGTTGGAGAGTATCGAGAATACCTATCGTAATATTTGCTGAGTCTGGTCTTCCTTCATGATGTTCCTCAGCTGGTGGCCTCTCGTCTGCTGCTGGTCCTTTGCCGCGAGCCATCTGCTTCAAATCGTCTGGAAAAGAAAAGCTCTCGTAAGAACTCAGCGAAAACTCGGCTGGAGATATCGATGATGTATTGAGACAAGGGTTTGTCTCAATAGTCTGGCCAGGAGGTGAGGGAGTCTAGCTATGACTCTCCTCGAGATCAGATGGAACCAGCTTGGGAAGAGAGTCATCCCAAGCTTGTGAAGATGTACGAATGATGGTGGATGGTCGAAATCTCATGGAGTCTGAGCAGAAAAGCCATCGAGACGTCATGTTCGATATCAAGAGAATGATCGGGAGAGCACGATTCGTGATTCAAGAGAGAGGGAAAATGCGTAAAGCCGCGGTAACTCACGCCCCGCAAGCAAACACAAAGCACACCCCGTTTTCACCAACATAGCCTGATGGAGACCGTAAGAGTTCGATCTTTTATCTTGTCAGTTTAAAGGTTGTAATTAACAAACAATTATAATCGATTAACACGAGTTGATGCGAGCTGATATGTGCCTATTTTCCCCGAAACACTGGCCCGAGTCTTTACAGAAAATCACTTGCACTAAGCTAGTATGGGAGTAAGTACGGACCGTTTTCATCTACCCGTGTTACTTGAGGACAGAGCTTTACGCAGTGTCCTCTAAACCTCTCACTCTGCTAAGTAAACCCGGACCGTTTCCGGCTACCCGAGCGTTTCCACTGAGGAACAGTGATTAGGTGCATAGACTAAGTAGTATTTCGCAAGAAATACAAATTTTTGGCTCTAACCTTATGGGTCGTCTCTCACTCGCGCACTCTGAGAAAATGTGCGAGGATTACTCTCCCAAATCAGATGAACCTTTATGTTTTTTAGGTCAGATATCTTAGCAGTCCCACTTTCATTTTGGTGTTTTTATATTTTTTTGATTTTTTTCAAACAAACATCTACTTTTTTTATTTTCTTTTTATAAAAATCCTAAAATCATGCACCTAGGTTGCAAGTCCTGAGACTAGTTACGTAAGCGCAATAAGATAGAAAGAAAACTCCTAAACAAGCATCTATCAAAAAAGCCGCAGAAAAACCGTCGAGGTGAGAAAACCGTGGTGGGTGCCCTGATCCCCCGAATACACGGTACTCAATGAATCAGACCCCGAAAAAAAGAAAAAAAATGGGGGGGGAGTACAAGTCGGGATGTCCTTAGTAGACCCCTTCTACTAGAGTTTAATACAACTTTCTCTCTCTTTCTCTCTCTTTTACAACAATTGCACTAATTAATTTTTGCCCTCTACAATTGACTCGTAAAGAAAGAATCGGCCTCTGCTCTTTCAACTGACTCAGCTTCCTAAGAAATTGGCTTATCCTGTAGGTCCTACAAAAATTAGTTAGCGGCTAAAGAAGATTGAGAAACGATTTGAGAAAAGCCGTAAGAAAAAACGAAGAGAAGCTACGAAAAAAATAATAAGAGAGAAAATAAAATCACAAAATATTTAAAAAAAATCAAAATACACTAACGCCTCCCCGACAACGGCGCCATTTTGATGCGACTAAAAATCAGATTGTGGCTTTTAATGTAAAGTGTTGTCGGTGTAGAAAACCGCAAAGGGATCCTAGTCGATCAAACAAAGATCAGTTTTTTAAGAAAAAACCTTACACTAATTATTTAACCACGGAAGTGTGCCTGGGTCGAACACAAGGAGACTGGATAGTATATTTTGAATTTTTTTTGGAGAAAATATATTTTGTGATTATTTTATCTCTTCTTAGAGCGATCAAGGAAAAGAGATAATTTTTATGGAGTTTTGATTTTTAAGTTTTTTTGTTTGATTTTATACTTTTCAAATTTTTATTTATTTTTCAAAGTGATATTTTTCAAACAATTTACCTACTATATAATAGATGAAATATAGGTGAAATTTATGTGATACTATATTGTAGGTGAAACGAAATGAGCAACGGGCTCGAACAACACACAAAGCAAATCAAAACGGAGTCAATGTACGACAAATCAAAACACGATGAAAACACGACAAAAATACACGAATCTTACTGGGGTAGTTACGTAACTACCCTAAAGAAATGTACCAAAAATTATGTCAAAAAGGCGTCCAAAACTCCCCTACAGCCCAGGGGTATAAATGCAAGAAAAAGAAACAAAAGTTATGCAGAAGGTCCTCGGTGAGGGATTGTTTTGTAGAGAAAATAAGAAAGTTTACATTTAGGTCCCTGCGTGGGGACCTAAATGTAAATTCTAGGAAACTTTGGAGCGCTCTGGAATTGCTGGAAGTCCTCAGGGCTCTTTGTGCAAAATTTCTACCGCTTCATCTGGACGGTCTGGATTATAACGTGAGACGCGATCTGAAGCGTCCAATGCCTGCCATGTGTCGAAAGCCTGTGCTCTGGCTATTCTTCAAGTTCTTGAGGTAGTTGACGCAGGTGGCAACGACATCGTCTTCTTCGATTTATCACGGGCAACTGGCGACGGACTGGGGTCTCCGGCGGGGCCAGAGGGTTACCTCCTCTAACCCTCGAGCCCGCCTGTGGTGGACGCCAGGCCGCGATGGCTCAGAGCGACGACGAAAGGTCGACGAAGTTGGATGTTATTGCTGCTCTATTCCTGTAGTGAGGTTGTTGCAGCTTCTTGGATGATGATTTGCGTGATAATTAAAGGCTCCTGATGCTTTGAAGTTGCTCTAAATTCAAGAAGACCCTGCAAATAAGATGTGTGCGTGCTCGATTCACAAGAAATCGACCGAATGGTTATAGTTTGGCAAGCTCAAATATGTGTTTCCAGAATAAATGAAACTAGGCATGAGAAATTCTCGAGAAATGGATTGCGATTCGAGTTGAATTTGAAATGATTTTGGAATTGAATTTGGTTGTGCGTTTAAGCTCGATGATTAGGTTGACTAATTATGTGATTAACCACGCTAATCGTGGCATGAGGATCGAGATAGAATTCAGCAAAGGTGAATGAGTAGATCTATGAAAGCAGAGGTGTATTACCTCTAGTAACTGCTCGACGACCGATCTTTGCCGGAGCTGAATGCGCGCAAGGCGATGATGCAAGGGCTGACGAGCGCCTTGGAACCTCCTTCGATCTCCCTTCTTCCACGCGAGCTGACGAAGTGGAGCTGTCACTTCCTAGGATGGCCGTAATCGAGAGGTGAAGGTTGGGGTTCGTCCACTGGAACTGGGTGTTTCAATTGGTTATGGAGAGTTAGTTAGAAGTTGTGAACTTTGAAGGTTTATATAGATAGATGTCGTGACCTCCAAGTTAAATCGAAGGGTGGCTGAAATTCTTGGTTGTTAGGAGAATAAATCCAAGGATCTAGATCGTCGGAAGAGGTTAGGATGTGCACGAGAAAAATAGGTGAAGAAGCCTGGGTGGAACAAACTCCAGCACCGGCTTCTTGGAGAAGAAGCACTAGGTGCTGACAAGTGTCAGCACCTGGTAGGCCAAATGCGTAAATTAGCTTATAAATTATATAATAATTATTAAATAACGTTTTTTTAATTGAGTGTAAAAACAAGAAATGTAGATAATTAAACTATTTAATTTATAAAATAATTAGTTTTTATAAATAATATATATTATTCGAAATATAAATATTATATTAATAAATATGTATAGATAAATAGATTTTGGATTTTTCATTTAATAAATAAATAATTAAAAATTAATTTCATATTTTCTTAATATTAGAATAATAAATAAGGGTTTCATGATTTTTTATGGATTTTAATAAATTAATTTACATATATTAATAAATATAGGTATAAGTTATCCAGTTCATTTTTACCTATAATTTAGGGTTTTGGATTTTATTAAAATGATAAGTTAGCTCCAAAAAATATGAAATAAATCAAGGTTAAATTACAAGATCATGAAATCAATAAAACTATAAATAATATGTTCTACATAAAATAAATAGCCCAGAAACCCCGTTGTCATTTGGTCCCAAAACCGACTTTTTGCAAACGGATTCTGAATTGAATGAAACCACTCTATTAATTAGGGAATATTATTTTATGAACTTTAAAGGTGAGTAGAGTGAAATTGGAGTTCGTATGAAGAAGTTATAATGTTCGGAAGTTGAGAATTTGACAATTTAAATGCTGGATTTCTTGGCATATATACAGGGAATATTTTTAACTTATTTTTATATTTTTATATACATTTTTAGAAATAATTAGGAAAAGAGTTTGGTGAAAAATATTACATATGAATTAATAAAAAATCATTGAAGTTTTGTATTTATTCGATAAATAGTGAGAAATACATGGAGTGGGTCTTAATTTATTTTTATAGTTTTCTTTCCTTATCTCCCCCTACTTATTGGTTTGTCGACCAATCCATGCTGACTTGGTCATACCTTTCAATTAAATTTATATACATATATACATATCTCCAATCTGCCTTATTTTCTTTTCTTTGTTCTTTATTTATTTACATGATTTTGATGCTTAAAAGTGAATATTTATTCATGAATGAAGTTTTTATAAAAGATGGAAATTAATGTATATTTACATATATTTGTTAAGGGTTTTAAGACAAAATGCGATAGAAAAGTTAATGAATCATGGATTCATCAGAGGTGTTACATAAGTTAGGTCAAAGAGTTGACTTAACAAGATAGAGATAACCAAAGTCTACGCCATATGCTGTCATGATATAGGCACACATCCTCCGACCGGAGAGAGATTTGTTACTATATGTCTGAGTATGTACATTTGGCATACCAACAGGTTGATGACCTAACCAAGGTCTATACCCCGGAGTGCTGGCGCGCATGCAAGGGCATATGAGTAATACGATCTCTCAAAGGGATCATACATGTTCATTTACTGAACCGGAAGACATGAGCTCACTCATGAGATAATGGGAATAATCAAATTCCGTGCATGATCATCTCGCTTTGGAAGCTTGACTAAATTTGTAGGTTTGATATATGCTTTTGGAAAAGTATATGATCAACACCTGGGCATGATATATGATTTTGGAAAGCATATGATCGATACCGACTCCCAATAGTCAAATGAGAAACTTAATGATGAAACCCTGAAGTAGATAGTGTAAAATTGATCTTATACTTCAGGTTTATTCTGGATTTTGCAATATGCAGGATGTACATGTATTAGGAATACCTGAGGGTAATTTGATATAAACGGTTGTATAACCATGATGCTTCCATTCCTAGGGAGTGATGAAACGGGTCCGAATTTTAGTGACTCCTCTCAGTGGAGAAGTGTTATGATCTGTCCAAATGTTGGACATTGGTCTGAATGTGATTCAGATGCAATGAGACGATTAGATCTATGACTATGGTTTAATCGAACCTCTATAGGAGGTCCGCAAGATCTGGATTTGAGATGTGGTCTCAATATCCAAGTCACTATACGTGGAACAATACAATCGCCCTATCCTTATTTCCAAGTATTCGATGAGAAAGCACATTATCCTTGAAAGAGTTCAAGGGTAATTTAATTGTTGATACATGTATCCGAGCATTGTGAAAATGAATTATTAAATGTGATTTAATTATCACGAATAATATGAATTTGATTCATATTATAAGGAGAGTTATTTAATATAATTAAATGTGATTTTATTATCAAAGATGTAAATAATGTGAATGTGATTCATATTATTTAAACACATGAGAATAGAGATCCAAGATGATTAAATGTGATTTAATTATCATGGGTATGAATAATGTGGATAACACTATCCTAATTATTCATATATATTATAAGCATGATCTATAATATATAAGAGAGAGCTATTTGTAATGTACATTTGTTAATTAAATATTGAAGTGAATTGGATTCACATTGGGCAATTAATTGAAAATGTAATTCACATTTTATTTTGGGTTGTGAATGTGATTTAAAAATTTCCAATGGCATGATTGCGTTGTTCACAAAATAAATTGGATTTATTTTTGTGAAATAAATTTGCAACAATAATTGTTGCAAATATTAGAGATACACATGAGATATGGATTCTCATGAAATTGGAAGGATCCACCTTACCATATGAAGAGGGTGGACGGCCACCCTCTCCTTATGGAATGTGTGGGCCGTCCCCCTTGTTCTTCTGGAAGGATGCTTGCCTCCTTCTTATTTTTCCAATGAGGATTGAATTAATAGATATCAAATATATTCAACATATATTTGATTTAATTAAATTAATTATTTTTGTGTTTTTATAAACAAGATCATAGCCATTAAAATAAACACAAATAAACGTGAGCCTTTGGATTTGTGTTATCCATGGATTGAGATCCATGGATCCCAAAATATTATAAATAGAAGGGCACCCCTTGCTCTTCGAAGTTACAATTTTTAGAGACAACAACATATGCTCTCTCTCTCTCTCTCTCTCTCTCTCTTTCTTTCTCCACACACCATCTCTCCCTCTCTCTCTTGTGGCCGTCCACCATGATGCCCTAGAGAGAGTCGACATCGTCGTAGCATCACCATTATGTTGTTGGATCATTCTCTCGTGGATCTCCATCTCTTTCGGTGCACCTCGCTCGTGAAGAATACACCGGATCTCATGTGATGAGATCAGGAGATTCACCGCTTGGATCATCAACATGGATTGCGAGGAGCACACGTTTCATCAACGTGCTCGCAAGTGTCTTCGCCGTCGGATCTGACTTGAGACAGGAAGTCTCCTCGTTTAGATACTCGATCACAACCACGCTTCAAGAGGTAACTCTATTACTTATTTGTGGTTTAGATGAAATGATCCGAGAAGTGTTCTTGGATCATGTGGTTTCGTCGCATTACAAAATTTTAAATTCCGCTGCCTCGAGCAACTAGTGCGACTAGTCGCTCCCGATCGCATATGATGTGATCCTCACACTTCCGTGATGTGCTTAAGTATCTTACCATATCATTCAAGTGGTATCATAGCCAGGTTAGAGGTTTTGGATGCGATCCATAAACCTAGGAAGACATGGGTTCATTAGGGTTTGCAAAAGTTTTATCGCATTTCATTTTCGCATCTCTTTTTAGTGTACATTTTCGGCCATGTGTAAATTGTTTAAATAAGAAATTATCGCTTTGATTATGGTCCCCATTAAATAAGGAAATAGTGGGATTTGAGTTTGCGTGATTTGGATTCTGTTTGCTCAAGTTTTGATCATTTTAGTGAGCATGTATCCACTGTTTTGGGGACTGCGAATCTTGACATAATTAAGGAGTTAATTACTGATTTGAAATTCATAGAAATGCATGAATATCACTTCAGTTCTATTGTAAATCAAATTAGAAAACTTTGGAAACTTATTTTGCTTTATTTAGATTTAAATTGATTGAAATATGCTAATTTTAGTAAGTGAGGCTCACTGCTGGAAATTACTTTTCTAATCAAGAACCTTGTGATTGTCATTTAATCAATTAGTGAAATTAAATAGTTTAATTTTCTGGAATAACTATGGATAAATATTTGTGAAATATTTTATGATAACTATTTCTTTAAATGACATCGCCTTAACCAATAATTGATTAAATATGAAAGATCACAATTGGTTACATGATCTTCTTTCCAATAAACAAAGTTGTTTGAATATGATTGGTAATTTGTTTAGCAAATTTCTTATAATCAAAATAGTTTTGATTATTATTATATGGTATAACTTCAATTAAAAAACCGATTATCATCTCAAGTACATAATGATCAATTTGGCATTATCCTAACCCGAGGCGGATATGGTGTCAAGTCAAGGAGCGTTAGGTAGCAGGTTGCACCGTGTGCTCTCTGTCCCACTCCTGTCGGTACTGTCCATGAACGGGTTGGGAAGGGATAATGCTGGAGTGATCATTTTGTATTTTCTAATTATTAAAATTCAAAATAATATGTATATGAGATAATACCATAATTCAAGTAACAATAAAGAATATATGTTGAATATTAATTAGATCATTGATTTAATGTGATTAGATTGATTAGAATCCAATTAAAATTAAAACATCCTATTATGAATAGAGTTGTATTCCCCTTGGAAGAATTAATCGTAACGAATATGATTAATAATGATTAATTAAAATTTGAATGGTATATGGAGGATCGCATAAGTGACATCCATGGTCTCCCGTCAAGGCAAAGGGTTCTTTCATCATGGATTGTATGTAGGAGATGCCTATTCAAAGTGCCAGCTTTTGCATACAAACGCATCTGGATCGGGCTCTTTGCTTCTCAAAAGAGTAAGGACTATGCGTAGTGACCCCAATATCGGATCCTCATATTATTGGGGCGATATTGTATTACACATAGCGAGTTGTATTCATGTTGATGGTTGGTTCAATTATTGACGGGTTAACATCACCTTAGGGGTGGTGGGCTCGGGTATTAAATACCGAATAAGGAATGCAAGTTGGACTTGCAAGGCAAAATGTGTTCCCACTTCTTTTTTTCCGAGTTACAGTTTCTCATATTATTGGGATGTGACAAAGATAAGGAAGGAGATCCCAAATCTTGCTTAAGATATAATGGTAAGTATATCTCTTACATTGAAAGTGATTAAGGGAATGAACTCTCAGTGTTGAGTAGGCAACATAGGCAACACAACTTTGATATAAAAATTCCTAAATCAAAGTAATATATATTTATGCAAATTATCTTATTTCAGATAATCCTTCATTAAAACCACTCAATATTATACTCAATAATAACCAATATAATATCATGGATTGGATCTATGATCAAGATATTGTACTTGCAGTTGGACACATAATGTATGTGGTTGCAATGTGCAAGTTTCCTCATAATAATGAGGAATTATAATTAAATAGACAATAGGACTACAACCCTAGGGTTTGTATGTCTCTATAGTCTTGATCTCTCATCGAATGTACTTTGGAAGTGACATGTTGATGATGATTGCAATTGTCAAATAATCCTTATAAAAAATCTAAGAAGATGTTCAGGCATACATATGTGATCTTGACATTTAATCATGAATGACATGGTTCTCTGCATCATGCAGAACGGTGTCTCTATAAGAGATGATGTATTCAAATTGTTTGAGTACCTACCTGAACCTTAGTCTTTAAGAGTTAAGATGTATGTTGATATGATGTGTGCCATCATTCTACTATCTGTACTCTAGTCATTCATGAAACTTCATAATATTCATACTATGTGAATTAAATGAAGCATGTATAAATGTTGAAGTACTCTCATATTGAAGTCTTTTGAATTCAACATAAGAGATTCTTTATCTTAAGCAATATTTGTTTACAGATGAAGAGAGCGCAGTGGAAGCATGAATCAGACCCAAGTTAGAAGGAAAGTCAAAGAATTGACTATACTTCTGTGACTTCCATATGACATCCAAATAGTTGGATGAATGGCAATACTACAATAAGACAATGTACTGAGATGTGACTATCTGGTCTATCTAGGATCATTAGAGAAAGATCTAGATGGTGCATCGGAATAATCGACATCTACATATAATCATTGAAATTGACTTTCTTATTTGATAAGATCAAAGTCTAATAATTGTATCTCATTCTTCTAATAACACTTGCAATTGGTTGCATATGTATTAGAAGACTATAAAATTTCATCTTATGGTTTAAAGGTCATCCACATGGATATTGATGCAATTGTTGCAACGATCTCTATTGGATAGAAAGTCTTCATATTTTCAGTGGAAGAACCCTTAGTCTTAGAGAATGTCTCTATGACCTAGATATTAGAATACACTCATTGTTTATTTCTAATATTGGAAACAAACATGAATTCTGGAATAGACCTATCATAAAGAGTTGTGATGGATATATTTCAGATAGTAATGTAACATCTAGTGGACTCTACTCGATTAGAAAATTAATGAATGGTTCATTAACTTTTCTAATACTTAAAATTAAACCTTATAAGATCAATAAGAGGATGAAGATCATTCGACAATGATTGGGCATGAAGCCTTGGACACATGTCTGTTGATGAGATCAATAGACTAGTAAGAGATTAAAGTTTAGATTTTCTGAAATTTCAAATCTTACATACGTGTGAATATTGTATTCAAAGTATAATGTCCAATGCACCCTTCTCTGGGAATGGTGTTAGGTGTCGAGGTATTCAAGATCTCATACATATTAATGTATGTGGATCATATGTATCATTATAAACACTGATGATATGTGATATCATTTGATGATTATTTTTGATATGAGATTTCTTCCCTTCACCTTAGAAACTTTGAAATGTTCAAAGATTTCACAATTTTGATTTAGAACCAAAGTTTGAAGGAAGATGAAATGAATTTGATCTAACGTAGGTAGCTTGTACCTATTAGATGAATTAAAATGAATACCTTATGGAGATATGAACATCATTCCTATCTCAATCCTCCTAATGCACCTAAACTCAAGAGAGTTTTAGGGAGATACAATTGGATCATACGTGACATGGTTTGATCAATGATTAATCTTAGCATAATTACCTCTTAGTTTCCAAGGTATATATGTAGTAGAAACTACAATGTATATCCTTAACAAGGTTTCATGCAAATTAGCTAGAATCTAGCACCAGAGAGTGCTACTTCATTAGGAAAATAAAGGATAATATTGGATACCTACTTTATGACCTTGAGATTCTTAAAAGATCTCATCTCTAAGGATATGATTCTTAGAGGATGACTCTCTTCAGAATCAAGATGAAAATGAAGTAAAGGAACTCCATTAATTTTGAGAAGATAATGAGGCTTCTAAAATTAGAAACTAAAAGGAAAATTAAAGATGAAACACACCTACCTCTTCAAATGAGTTTGAGGATGGATTTCATGTGTCAGTTAAGTCTGACAATGATCTTACTTCATATGATGAAGCTTCTGAAGATCATGACATGAAAAGATGGATGTTAGTAATAAAGTCTAAAGTAGACTTCATATACAATTGTTGTATATGGACCCTCGAGGATCCACCTATATGGGTAAAACATATTAGATGTAAAAAGATCTTCAAGAGAAAGAGGGAACCTGATGAGAAGGTAGAGACCTTCAAATCATGGCTTGTATCCTTAAGATACACACTGAAGAGAAGACATCGCTTGCGATGAGACTTGCTCTTCAGTGACCATGCTTGAACCCATCAGAATATTGCTGACTATAGCTACACAACTTGACTGTGACATCTTCATGATGTGAGTCAAGATTGCATTCCTCTATGAATACCTCTTTGAGGATATTCATACGAAGTAGCCTAGGGCTTCATGTTGAGTAAATCAAGGTGTGCAAGCTGAAGAACTCTATCTATGAGCTCAAATAAGCTTCTAGTAGTTGGAACATTGGATTTGATGGAATCATAAATGTTATGGTTTCAGATAGAATCTTGATGAACCGTGTGAAGCCTAGTAGGAGTGCCATTATGTTCATTGTGCTAGATGTATATAATATCCTAATAATTTGAAATGAGTTAAGGATAATAATAAGTGTTTTATAAACTGGCTATTCCATATCTTGAGATATGATCTCAAGGATACCTCTTAGATCTTAATTCTTAAGATGTTTAGAAGGAAAGAGAAGAGGGTATTGGGACCATCACATTAGTAATAAACCTTGGACATGTTCCATTTTTTGGAAAAATCTAAGAAAGGCTTCTTTCCCTTAAGATATGGTACTGACCTATCTAAAATGGGATAGCACCTCAAGGAATTGAGGATGTGAACACTAAAACTGCTTGCCCTTGTGCATCAATTATGAGAAGCCAGGTGTACGCTAGATGTGTACAAAAGCCAGATGTCTGCCAAGCAATGGGAGTAGTAAACTATTACTAATACTGCTATGTTGATAAAATACTTGATTGCAATAATAACAATATCTTCAAAGAGGACAAAACTTTAGAGATAGTAATCTCAAAGTCTTATCGTCAAGAAATTAAGACTTTATAGATAGTGATCTAAAAGGTCTTAACTACAGATACCTCAGGAGATGGATATCTCCAGGAATAATGGATTCTTATAAGGATATAGAAATTACATACTGATTATAATGATTATTGAGCTGTAGTGTCAAGGACACTATGACTGACATGATTGAGTATTGGTTGCATAAGATGCAACATTTGCATTGGATGCGAGCACTATTACTGGGAGATGTGCAAGTGTCGTAAAAGGACTTGGCGTAGTCTCTCGGGAACAAAGAGACTGATCAACTTACCTAGCTATTTTTCTAAATAGCCTATGATTGTCATATTAGTGTAGGTTTAAAGATTAGCCCATTAATGGCTCTTTGGGCTAGTGCGAGATTGTCGGACATGCGAGCCCATGGTGAGCCATTATGCAATAATTGTTATTGCAAATATCATTCTCTGATCTGAAATGAAGAATAACTAATTTGCATAATAGGTCCCTTATTACAATTAGGTTATGTACTATGGACATATTAATGATCATACAACTGTTGATTCAATTATTGAATCGTAGAGGCTGGTGCTTGGATGAATATCTAAAGAGTTAGATTGATGACTTATTAAGTACCGTCAAATGATTATTAAGAGGTGATCTCCAGCCTAAGAAAGATGGCAATCCTTTCTTTGAAGGCTGATATCTAACCGACCTCTTGATGCAGGTCCTCTGCATAGGAATAGAGATTCATAGGTGTTAGATAAGTTAGGTCAAAGAGTTGACTTAATGAGACCGAGATAACCAAAGTCATATGTCGTATGTTGTCACAATATAGGCACGCATCCTCTAACCGGAGACAAATATGTTACTATATGTCTGAGTATGTACATATGGCATACCAATAGGTTGATGACCTAACCAAGGTCTATACACTGGCGCGTTGGTGTGCATGCAAGGGCATACGAGTAATACGATCTCTCAAAGGGATCATACAGGTTCATTTACTGAACCAGAAGACATGAGCTCACTCATGAGATATTGGGAAGAATCAAATTCTGTACATGATTGTCTCACTTTAGAAGCTTGATGGAATTTGTAGGTTTGATATATGCTTTTGGAAAAGTATATGATCAACACTTGGGTATGATATATGTTTTTGGAAAGCATATGATCGATACCGACTCCCAATAGTCAAATGAGAAACTTAATGATGAAACCATGAAGTAGACAGTGTAAAATTGATCTTATACTTCTGATTTATTCTGGATATTCTAGTATGAAGGATGTACATGTATTAGGAATACCTGAGGGTGATGTGATCATAAACGGTTGTATAACCATGATGCTTCCATTCTTAGGGAGTGATGAAACGGGTCTTGATTTTAGTGACTCCTCTCAGTGGAGAAGTGATATGATCTTGGTCCAAATGTTGGATATTAATCTGAATGTGATTCATATGCAATGCCAAGATTAGATCTACGACTTTGATTTAATCAAACCTCTATGGCAGGTCCGCAAGATCTGGATTTGAGATGTGATCTCAATATCCAAGTCACTATATGTGGAACAATACAATCACCCTATCCTTATCTCCAAGTATCCGTGGAGAAAGCACATTATCCTTGAAAGAGTTCAAGGGTAATTTCATTTTTGATATATATATCCGAGCATTGAGAAAATGAACTATTAAAGGTTATTTAATTATCATGAATAATATGAATTTGATTCATATTATAAGGAGAGTTATCAAATATAACTAAATGTGATTTAATTATCAAAGATGTAAATAATATGAATGTGATTCATATTATTTGGGGACATGAGAATAGAGATTCAAGATGATTAAGTGTGATTTAATTACCATGGGTATGAATAATGTGGATAGGACTATCCTAATTATTCATATATATTATAAATGAGATTTATAATATATAAGAGAGAGCTATTTGTAATTTACATTTGTTAATTAAATATTGATGTGAATTTGATTCACATTGGACAATTAATTGAAAATGTAACTCAACATTTTATTTTGGGTTGTGAATGTAATTCACAAATTTTCAATGGCATGATTGCAATGTTCAAAAAATAAATTAGATTTATTTTTGTGAAATAAATTTGCAACAATAGTTGTTGCAAATATTGGAGATACACATCAGATATGGATTCTCATGAAATTGGAAGGAGCCACCTTACCATATGAAGAGGGTGGACGACCACCCTCTCCTTATGGAATGTGTGGGCCGTCCCCCTTGTTCTTATGGAAGGAGGCTTTCCTCCTTCCTATTTTCTCCAATGAGGATTTATTTAATATAAATCAAATTATATTCAATATAAATTTAATTTAATTAAATTAATTATTGTTGTGTTTTTAGCAACAAGATCATAACCATTAAAATAAACACAATTCAACTGTGAGCCATTAGATTTGTGTCGTCCATGGATTGAGATCCCAAAATATTATAAATAGAAGGGCACCCCTTGCTCTTCAAAGTTACAATTTTTAGAGACAACAACATATGCTCTCTCTCTCTCTCTCTCTCTCTCTCTTTCTTTCTCTACATGCAATCTCTACCTCTCTCTCTTGTGGCCATCCACCATGATGCCCTAGAGAGAGTCGACATCACCGCAGTGTTGCTGTTATGCTGCCGGATCATTCGCTCATGGATCTTCGTCTCCTTCGATGCGCCTTGCTTGTGAAGAAGATGTCAGATCTCGTGTGACGAGATCAGGATATTCGCCGCTTGGATCATCAACATGTATTGCGAGGAGCACTCGTTTCATCAACACGCTCGCAAGCGTCTTCTTTGTCGGATCGGACTTGAGACACGAGGTCTCCTCGTTTAGAGACTCGATCGCAATCATGCTTCAAGAGGTAACCCTAATACTTGTTTGTGGTTTAGACGAAATGATCTGAGAAGTGTTCTTGGATCATGTGGTTTTGTTGCATGAAAAAAAATTTAATTCCGCTGCCTCGAGCAACTAGTGTGACTAGTCTCTCTCGATCACAAATGATGCAATCCTCATGCATCCGTGATGCGCTTAAGGATCTTACCATATCCTTCACTTCCCAGTTGCTCCAATGCCTTTTAAAGCCTTCTAATCAAGAACACCTCTCCCAGTTTAAATCTTAGCCATCCGTTGAGCCCCAAAATTCAACCGTAGATCAAGAGCTCAAATCGAATCGACACCCTTCGCTCTAGAATTACATCTTCACCATCAAATCCAAGCCACATCACCATCCAGTTGTTCTTTTTGCCTCACCAATAAAGGGTTACTTTGCACCCTTATCACCATCTTTTACTTTATTTGCGAATAAGTCCCTGCGAGTACATGTGTCATTTTGTCATTATTGGAACATTTGCATATTACATTCTAAGCTTTAAATTATTTCATGTTAGTCCAATTTGTACTGTAGTGCGTGCCCATCACGTGTTTGTTTGGATAAATTGCAAGACAAGGTCTGAAGTTCTCTATTTTTGATTAGCTCTCGAATTTAATTTATTTACATAAAGGTCCAGTCCTACGGGGCACATGTGCCTACGTGCATGAGTTTTAGGAATTTTGCATCATTAGCCCCGCTATTCTATCATTTGATATCATTCGGCCTGCATATTTAAAATAATTATATATTCGTCCATGTGAGTCTATTTTATTTTTGCATGTTTGAAATCAAATAAAAATTAGCAAAACTCATCTAAAAATCCTGCAAAAATTAACATAGGTTTCTATCATATTCATCTTGCATTCCATTTTGCATTTCACAGTTTATTTATTTTTATTATTTATTAAAAATAAAAAACTTCATAAAAATGTCTTGTTTGCACTAAAAAATCAATAAAAATTATAAAAAGCTTTCCAAAAATTCTTAAAAAATTATTGTGTGTTTCTTTTGTTTTATTTTAATTTCTTTCCATTTTCACATTTTTATTTCTCATAAAACCTAAAAAGAGCATAAAACTCTTCAAAACATTAAAAAATCATATTTTTTTAAATTCAAAAAAATCACAAAATTACTTTCTGGAAAATATAAAAATATCTTTCATGTTGTATATATTTTATCTTTTTTTCAACATTATTTGTTATTTTAAAATACCAAAAAAATATTCAATTTATTTTCTATTTATATAATTTAATTTTTTTCTATTTATTTAAAGGATTAAAATTTGTGAAAAAATCTAAAAAATTACAAAAACATTAAATAGTTATCTAAAACCTAAAAATATTTTTTATTTGATTTTGGGATAGTTTTGACATAATTGAAAAATATAAAAAGATTTGAATGTGCGTGTTCTAGATTCATTTTAATTCTCTCAGTGTTTCTAAAAATGAAAAAATATCTTTTGCAAAATACAAAAATATAAAAATATTAAATATATGAAAATCAAATAAAAATTATAAAATTAAAATCCCTTAAGAACATAAAAATCGAAAAAGAAAATTCACAATCCAAGCATAGTGTGAATAGAAATTCATAAAAATATTAAAATTAAGAAAACCAAATAAAAATTATAAAATAAAATCCCTTAAGAACATAAAAATCCAAAAAGAAAATACAACATCCAAGCATAGTGTGAATAGAAATTCCTTTATTCTTTCTTCGATTATTCATTGCATAGAATAACCCTCGGGATTTTTGTAGCCTCCCTGAGTTCGATCATGTTAGCTATACTTGTAAATTAAATAACAAATTCTCTTTCTACATTTTATATTTATTTTTGCTTGAGAATTAATATTTTTTTGTTTGATGCTTCTTTAGGTTGCATTGACACTTGTGAATAATTCATTCAAATAAAAACCCTTTTTTAGCAGTCAACAATAGGACCTTGCCTATGGCTGCCACAATCAAAGGGAAGAATAAAGCTTTAATAGGTGAATAGTCATCTTCTGCATCAGTCGTGTCATCTTAGGTTTGGGTAAGACATGCCAACTACTAGTCACCACCACCATCAACAAAAAGAACAAAAAAATCTGAGAAATCTAAAAGATATAAAAGATGATAGCAGTCGAAGTGAAGCCGCACCAACCATGGAGGAGCCAGCACCAGCAGCCGATCCAGCGCCAACCGATGGAGCAGAGACAACACCTTTTGCATGTCCACCAATGACGACACCATCATCTCCAGAATGTACACCTTTTTGTAGACTAGATATACAGAATAGTATGGATAAGAATTCTATTGTAAATAAGAACATTGCTTTTGATTTAAGTTCTATAAATATTCCTTTTCCTGATGCAATACAAAATTCCAAAAAAAAGCAAAAAGAAAAGTGCATTATCTGATCCATGTTTTGCGGATATCCTAAAAAATTTTACGATTGAATTAGCATTAATGCAAGCCATGGAATACATGCCCACTGTGAAAAGGGGCTAGAAGGAAGCATATACAAACAAGACTCAGTCGAACCACAACAACAGACGCCAACAAGATGAGAAGCACGCCCTTACCATGGCCACAATTGCAGCCATCAACAATCTCCCTCAAAAGAAGAAAGACAAAGGAGCTCTTTTGATCAGATGGGAGATGTTTGACCAAGTCTTCGAGTGAACCTTGCTTGACAGTGGCTCTTCCATCGACCTCTTTCCCTCATCATTAGTGCAAGAATTCAGGTTGGGTCCACTGAAGTAGACACACATGATTCTTCAGTTCACTGATCGATCCATCAAAAGTCCCAGAGGTCTGTTGGAAGATGCTGTCGTAAAGGTGCAGAACGTGTAGTTTTTCATTGATTTGGTAGTCCTTGATATGGACTCTCCTGCAATATTACTTTAGACCCCAATTATCCTCGGACGACCATTCTTGCATACTGCAGAGTTTGTGGTTAACTATGGGTCTTGGAAGATCACAATCAACGCGAGCAAGAGTTACCATAGACATGGTCATCAAACCAAAGTCGTATCTCATGCAAGTCATGCAGCACCGCCTGAAGCAGACTATGACTTTAATTCAGAAATTAGAGATACAGACCTCTCATTGAGTGACACGTGGATCCTAAAAATCCTCTCTCCTAAGGAGGACTAGGAAATCACAGTCGATACAAGCTTCGATAGCACTTGGGAGACATAATCAAATTTGTTGATGCATCTCTTTGATTCATAAGATTCATGCTAGTCCGAACATGATAAATTCATCATAGATCGATTTGATGCATTGTCAGTTGAACAACAAGCCACTGAGGTGAGCAACACCTCTAAATTCATGACAGATCATCCACCTACTAGCACAATTTCTGAAGTAACCAAGAAGCAGGACAGATTAGAACCTGAATTAAAGCCACTTCCAGCAGGCCTTAAGTATGCCTTCCTTGCGGGTGTAGAGAAGATGTATCTGGTCGTCATCAGTATCAGGCTAACCCCAGATCAAGAATCTCGATTTCTCGAGGTTCTAGAGAAAAACCACAAGGCACTTGGTTGGTACATCTCAGATCTCCGTGGGGTAAATCCTTCTCTATGTTCACATCATATGTATTTGGAATGAATTGCCAAGCCGTCCTAAGAGTTTCACAGAATTACTGTGCAAGGAGACCGAGTTCAATGTTGGTCAGCATGTTCTTCTTTCACTTAATCAGTTGAAGGAGCTAATCACTCAAGCTCCTATTCTACAGCTACTTGATTGGTCTCTTCCTTTTGAGATCATGATGGATGCATCAGACTTTGCAGTTAGGATGTTCTAGGATAAAGAAAAGACAAGGCTCCCTATGTCATTCACTATGCCAGCAAGACACTAGATGAAGCTCAAAGAAAAGAGAAATTACACTATCACAGAGAAAGAATTGCTGGTTATGGTATTCACCCTTGAGAAGTTCAGATCCTATTTGCTTGGATCAAAAGTCACCATCTATACTGACCTGTAACACCCCAACCGCAAACATAGTGCCATACCTAAAACTCATGAAGTGTGGGTATGGTTTATAAGTGATGTGGATTACTACTTGACAACTTGGGCTTAAGCATTTTGGGTGGTTGTCATCGGGTCCAATTGGGCCCGAACCCAACAAGTTGTCAGGGCCAGTTTTCCTCGATAACGGACCGAGGACCTAAGCCCGGGACGTTATAAATGGTATCAGAGCCAAATTCTCTCTGATAGTGGAAAGGGCTACCCGAGAGGTGGAGCCGCCCCTACAAAGAGGTTGGAGGAAATGGCTACCCGGAGCGTGCAACCGCCACTATCACTGGGAATAAGTGATTGTCCATATCGCAACGAGGACGTTGCGAATATAAGTGGGGGAGGTTGTAACACCCCAACCGCAAACATAGTGCCATACCTAAAACTCACGAAGTGTGGGTATGGTTTATAAGTGATGTGGATTACTACTTGACAACTTGGGCTTAAGCATTTTGGGTGGTTGTCATCGGGTCCAAATTTGCCCGAACCCAACAAGTTGTCAGGGCCAGTTTTCCTCGATAACGGACCGAGGACCTAAGCCCGGGACGTTATATGACCACTCTGCTATCTGATACTTACACCATAAGAAGGATGCCAAGCCTAGACGGATCAGATGGCTCCTTCTCCTCCATGAGTTCGGCATGGAAATCAAAGACAAGCATGGGGTTCAAAATGTGGTAGCAGATTACCTCTCCAGAATTGAACAACAAGAGCCTCCACTGAGCAACACACCCATCACAGACACCTTTCCCGACGAGTCAATTTTAGACATGGATTCACTCCCTTGGTATGCTGACATTGTGAACTACCTCATTTCTGGTGTAGTCCCACAAGGTTGGACGAAAATCAAGAAGGACAAATTCTTGTCCACCATCCATTTCTACCAATGGGAAGACCCACTCCTATTCAATGAACGAGCGGAATGCATTTGGCGCCAGTGTATCCCTCACGAGGAGCATCATAGTGTCCTCGAGCATTGGCATTCGCTCGAATCTGGTGGACATCACTATGTAGAAAGAACAACAACGAAAGTATAGCAGTGTAGCCTCTGGTAGCCGACACTATTTAAGGATGCTGCAACATTTGTGAAACACTACACTGACTATCAGAGACTAGGGGGCACCCTTAAAGATTCCATGCCCTTAAAGTTCATTTAGATCTCAGACATATTCGATGCTTGGGGCATTGATTTCATGGTACCCTTTCCAAACAATCAGGGATACGAGCACATCCTTCTTGCCTTTGACTATGTGAGTCACTGGGTTGAAGCTATCTCCGCCCGAGCCGTAGGCAACCGTACAGTTTGTCAGTTTATGAGAGAGAACATCATATAGTGGTTTAGGATTCTGAAGATACTGATATCAGATGAGGGTAGTCACTTCATTGACAAAGAGGTTAAGAAATTAACGAAGGAGTGCACCATCAAGCATCAAGTTACGTATCCTCACCATCCCTAGACCAATGGCAAGGTCAAATTGTCAAATAAAGAAATCAAGACGATCATGCAGAAGCTTGTGAAGCCAGACAGAAAGAATTGGTCCCAACTCTTGGACTCTATCCTTTGGGCATACATATCCGCTTACAAGTCTCCCTTAGGCATGTCGCCCTATTGTATTGTGTATGGAAAGCCATGCCATCTACCTGTGGAACTGATCCACAAATCATTATGGGTAGTCAATATCTGCAACCTGGATTCACGAATAGGTGTTCAGAAATGGAAAGAGGATTTGAACAAGCACCTAGAATTCTGAGACTATGCATATGATAACACCTTGATGTACAAGGAGAAGGTTAAATGCTGGCATGACTGGACCATCATCCGAAAGACCTTTGAGACTGGACAGAAAGTGTGTCTATTTGACGCAAAGTTAAAGATATTTCCAGAAAAATTAAAGAGTAAATGGTTAGGACCATTCAGAGTGCAAGAAGTGCGTGACAACAGAAGCATTGTGATATTTATATTTATCGCTGGCACACAACCATTTGTCATCAATGATAAGTTACTGAATCCGTACCTTGAGCATGACACTTTCTTGGTCGTTGTCAATCCGTCCAAATGATATGCAATGAAGAAGTATCCACAACCTCGGCAACATCGAAAGATTCAGATAATGTTACTAAGAAACTATTCCTTTAGTTTTCTTCTTTTCTTCTTTTCTGTTGTATTTTCTATTTTTTGCTTTGTTTTCCTCATTCATTGCCTCCATACATAGGATATACTTCATCCTAAGTATGGGGGATGAGTGACTTCACATGTTCATTCCTTGTCTAACCACCTATATCCTCTTTTGTTGATATTCCTGTCTATACATAGGGATATCTTTCCCTAAGTATAGTGGGAGAAAGGACGAACTGCTGAGTTGTTCATTCCCACCCTAGACCCTCCCTGCCTTGTGTACAATATACTATACTTAGGATTGTTTGAACCTAAGTATAGGGGGGACACTCGACTTCTCATACTATTGTTCATTATTCTTTAGTCATTGTTGTTTAGGATCTTTTATACTTAGTACGAGTTATGTCTTTTCTTCTCTCTTCAATCTATGAAGACATAGCTCAAGCTATGTATAAGGGGGTCATATATACTGTGTATATACTTTAGCCATAACTCGTACTTTCGTACTTTCAAATAAGTATGACTAAAATACAATTAAGCAAACGTAAAGAAAAAACTTGTACAAAATACAATAAAATCCTTTGTATAAAGCAATTAATAAATCCGGTAAAAATGTTTTGCAAAATATTTGAAAAATGGTTTGAAAAAATTCTTTGAAAAATCTTTTGAAAACTGTTTGGAAAATATTTTGTAAAATGTTTTCAATCTTTGTAAAAATGTTTTATTTGTAAAAATTTCTTTTCTTTGTTTGAAATAAAATATTTTGAAAATCTATTTGTAAATGTTTGAAAATGGTTGCAAAAATAGTTTGAAAAATCTATATATACTGTTTGAAAAATCTTTGCAAAATGATTTTCAAATTTTGTAAAATGGTTGTACAAATTATTTGTCAAATTAGTTTGCAAAATAAAGTTTTCAAAATGTTTGCAAAAATCTTTTCAAATTATTTTGATAACTATGTACATAACTCGAAAAAATAAAGATTTTTTACACACCTTGAATATACAACCCTGTAAATTCCTACAACCTGACCCTTGTTAATCTTAAGATGCTCACCCGTGTAAATATCTACACATACTCCCTTTTTATTCCAAACACCTTTTGTTTTTAAAAAATCCATAAAAAATTGCAAATCCAAAATCCACAAAACATTTGCAATAACCTTTTCAAAAATTGTAGAAAAATCTGCAAAACTTTTTCAAAAATCCATAAAAAGTTCCAAACTAGAAAAATACATCACAAAAATATTTTCCTTACATCGTACATAGCATTTGCATTTTTTCGGAATACCTTAGACAATTGAACATATCCAAATACAATATGAAGATTAGAACTTGGAATAGGCCTTAATACACTTAATTTTAGAGGAACCCATTGAGGACTGGAAGTGGAGTTGTCTTAGGTCACCTTGATTTAATTCCTTTGGTTCCATAAGTCTATGTTCATGAGTCAATTCAAAATGCTTAACAAGGATCCTTCATATCATTCGTAAGACTCTTGAGATAGTGACTTGACTAGAAACTTCACACTTAGCTCAACTCAGATGGACTGTTGAAAAATCTTGGAGTCTAAGTCGGGATCATGCAAGGCCGCTTCATCAAGGGTGGCTCAAGAATCATTCTTGGGAATTGCCGACACTGGTACTCTAACCCACTTCTTTCAGTGACAATGATATCTAAAGACTGGAGACAGATTGAGATAATTCGGATAAGGAATGGTCTACCGATGCAATTTTTTCCAAGACCCCAAAAAATTTAGGTGGAACAAAAAGATGCTATATCCACCACTCATTAGTTGGTTTCTACTCAACCGGTGCTTTTCTTCTTTCTACCATGGTGTCAATAAACTGCTATGGAAAGAAAAAAACCTCGTAAGAACTGAGTGAAAATTTTGCAGGAGAAGAAGAAATTTTGAGGTTAGGGTCGTCCTCGACAAAAGGGTTGGGAGGCGAGGTAGTCTAGATTTAACTCACCTCGTAACTAGGTTAAACTGACTTTGGAAGAGGATTATCCCGAGTTTGCGAAGACAACGCATCACGGTGTAATTAGTGGCTCGCAAAGACTGAGCATAAAGATTGTCGATACATCATCTTCTATGAGAAAAGTATACGATATAAGATCAAGATGTCAAAAAAATAGATAGAAGGAAGGTATGTAAGACGTGGAGTCACATGTACGATGTAGACAAACACATGAACAATCCTCAATTCACCAACTTCATAGAGTGATTACCGTAAAAGTTCAGTCGTTTATCTTTTCAGTTTTAAAGTTATGTGAAACAATGAAATTATAGCAGACTTACAAGTGGTGTTGCCTGTCACCCAATGTACATTTTCACACTTCCCCAAATAGTGGAACCATATGCTCGGGTTGTCGGGTTATATTAGGCCCAAAGGGAAATGTGAAGTGGAGTACACCAAAACAACTTTTTATGGTTGGAGGCAAGTGCTTGCAGTTGCAACTGTGTACAAAAATGTGATACACTAGTACCTAGGGTACAAGTCCAGGGACTTTTGGCTCTAATCCCTAGGGCTACGTCTTCACCCGCTCTATCAGGAGGTAAGTACCTGCAATAATGAGGGCATTGCTCTTCCCAAACATCTATGTCCAGCTATTTTTTCATCAATAAAGTTTCAGAGGAAAACGAATTAATTTTTATTTTATGGTTTTTACTTTTTTTGTTATTTTCAACAACTCTATATGGAATTCAAATTTCTTTATTAGAAATATGTCGCAGAGAGGGAGAATCATAGAATGCAGCAAGTAAACATGATGCATGTGGAGATCGAAATCATACTTGACTTTAGCACTCTACATGCAAGTGATCAGCAGAGAAAAAAAACCTAATTCAAATGCATAAAAAAGTGATAACATTGCAACCCTAGCTGATTGCTCTATTGTAAGAATGAGTTTATGTTCAAAAGTCATCTGATTTTACACTTAAGTGTGGATTAGGGTAGTATGTTTTATTTTAGTCATCAAATCAATCAGGCATACACCCTTAGGTTTCACGAAATCATGGAAAGCAAAGAAAAATCAAGAAAATCGAAAACTAGGGTGAGGTCCCCCAGCACCTGTGCTAGAGAAATAGACCCCAAGAAAAATCTAAAGTCTGTGTACAAGATGGGATGTCCTTAAGAGTCCCTTCTGCAAAAATGAAAAATCAGGCAAGTTCCCCTTCCTCTCTAACATAAACAGAAAAATGGAAAAATGCCCTAAACTCTCAAAGAAGAATAATGCACAAAATCAGGTGATTCACATTTTTCCTATACAATTGGTCGCAAAGAAAGAGTCGATCTCTGCTCTCTCAACTAAATCGAATTATGAAGAACTCGATTTATCCTGCATGACATGCACCACTTGCCGACACAAAAGAAAAAATAGAAAGAACAACTGAGAGAAATCAAAACTCGAAAAGAAAACTAAAACCAAACAAAAATTGATAAAATGAAAACAAAGAAAATCGACCACAAACAAATCTTGAAATCTAAGTATAGCTAATGCCTCCCCGGCAATGGGGCTATTTTGATGAGCATGCCTCCCCTAGCGGCTAAAATTGTTTCGGTTGTAGCAACCACGAAAGAGTAGCGAGCTATTAAACAAGAATATAAACTAGAAGAGAGAGAGAGAGAATGGATAATAAAATTAGTAAGAATCTCACTTATATTTTTCACTTGATATTTACGAGGTAAGTGACACTACGTCGAATATAAGCAGGCGTGTAGTGTGCTCGGAATTCAAGATTAGTTTTGTAATTGATTTTTCTTCATAAAAGTTTATTTTTGAATAATTATAATTGGTTTTCCATTTTTTATTTTAATTTTATTTTAAAGTTTTTATCTAGTTTTCAAAATTGATTAATGCTATAAATAAAATGATACAATATAATCGGTAGAATATAGTCTAATGTAGTACCTACTATTTTGATCAAAATGAAGAACAAGAAAAGGAAATGAATTTGTATTTTTTTTAAAAGGGAAAATATATTTTGTAATACGGTATACAATATTATCAATATATGATATAGTATAAGTGGTACTATATAAGTAGGCGATGCGAAGGAAAACCGAGGACGTGCTTGAAAGACACATAAAAAGAATAAAACAAGACTAAATATGAGAAATAAAACACAACAAATAAGATAAAAAAAGCATGAAAAATGTATCAAAAGCACATTAGGGTTGTTATGAAACTACTATAGAAAAATCACCCAAAAATAAGGTCCATATCAACTTCAATACATCGGCATAAGTTCAAAAAAAAGTTCTAGAAAATAAATGGTTCTATGCAATTGATGAATCCATGATTCATTAACTTTTCTGTCGCATTTTGTCTTAAAACCCTTAACAAATACATGTAAATATTCATTAATTTCCACATTTTATCCAAATCCTATTCATGAATAAAAATGCACTTTTATGCATAAAAAACATGTAAGTAAATAAATAAAGAATAAAAAAAAGAAAAGAAGGAAGATTGTAGATATGTATATATGTATAATATGACTCAGAAAATATAAATATAGCTGAAAGATATATTTATATAACCTAACCCCCGAGACCAAGTCATTATGGACTGGTCGACGAAACAACAAGTAGGGGGAGATAAGAAAAGAAAACCATAAAAATAATTAAAGTACACTCCACACATTATTCACTATTTATCAAATAATTATTAAATCTTTATTAATTTCTAATTAATTCATATAAACATATTTTTCACCAAACCCTTTTCCTAATTATTTCTAAAAATGTATATAAAAAATATAAAAATAAGTTAAAAATATTATCATGTATATATATGCCAAGAAATCTTACTTTTAAATTGTCAAAATCTCAACTTCCGAACATCATAACTTCTTCATACGAACTCAAATGTCACCCTGCTCACCTTTAAAGTTCAAAAAAGAATATTCTCTAATTAATAGAGGTGGTTTCATAAATATCGGAGTCCGTTTGCAAAAAGTCAGTTTTGGGACCTAATGACAATGGGGTTTCTGGGCTATTTATTTTATTTAGAACACGTTATTTATAATTTTATTAATTTTATAATTTCTAATTATTTTCAAGATATTGTATTTTCATCATGATTTATTTCAGAATTTTTGGAGCTTATTTATTATTTTTATAAAATTCAAAACCCTCATTTATAGATGAAATTGAACTATCTAACCTATACCTATATTTATTAATATATCTAAATTATTTTATTAAAATCCACAAAATTTCATAAAGGCATTATTTATTACTCTAATAATTAAGAAAGTATTTAATTAATAATTATTTATTTATTATTTAATTAAAAATTCATTACCTATTTATTAAGTATTATTTATACTTATTTATTAATATAATATTTATAATTCAAATAATATTTATTATTGACAAAAATTAATTAAACCATAATTTAGATAATTTAATTATCTATATTTTTTGTTTTTATACCTATTTAAAATAATGTCATTTAGTATTTATTACATAATTTATAAGCATTTGTTTATATCTCGCCAATTAGGTGCTGACACGTGTCAGCACCTGGCTCTTCTTCTTCAAGAAGCCGATGTGGAGTCTGTTCTACCCAACCATCTTCAACTAATTCTCTAGCTCAACCTCTAACACCCTTGATCAATCTAAGCCATCCACGTCTTCCTCCTAACAAACCTCATGCACGCCGGCCACTGGATCTACCTTAGAGTTTCACCATTCCGCCTAAAAAAGCCATGAAGTTGGTGCAACCAATTCAGTTCTCTCTAGCTATCTGAAAGACCCAACCTCCAGAACCAAAACCTCTACTTCCAAGCCCCGTGCCGGCCAACTCTGGTGGTGACAGCGGCATACCACCACCTCTTGTGGAAGAAGGACGTCGGAGGAGAAGCTCCAAGGTGCCTTAACGCCTTGCATCGCCGCCTAGCGCTGCGTCCAGCTGCGGGAAGATCGCCCATCGAAGCCGCCATCTAAGGTAAAAACGCCTCTCTTCACATATCTAATCCTCCACCTTTACTAATCCTTTTCTCAATTTTCGTGCATCGATTAGGGTAGTTAATTACACGATTAGATCCCGTAATCATCCGTCAAAACCCACGAACCAAATCCCCATCCTACATTTCATCTTGATTCGTTCGGATTCTTCGTCATTTTTCCACTGTTCATACACCAAGTTTCATTTATTCTGGAAACACCATTTTGATCTTGCAATCCTTAATCATTCGGCCGATTCTTGTGTGAATTGAGCATGTTTTCACATTATTTGCAGATCCATCATCCATCTGGAGCAAATTTCAATGCAATTGGAACTCGCATTCACAAGCAACTCACACCCGAAGAAGGCGCAACAACCTAGCAGTTCCAGGATCAAAGCTCGGACTGCTAACTTCATCGCCTGATATCCGTCTTCTTCAGCCACCCTTGGAGGATCCCTACCGCGGGCAAGCTTGAGGGGTGAAGAAGTCACCCCTCTGGCCCTGCCGGAGGCCCCAGATCATCTCCAGTTGCCGGAGAAAAGTCGGAAGAAGAAGCTTCGTCGTCAGTTTTACAACCTGCGCAAGAACAACCCAAGAACGCCAGGACGTACAGGTACGCAACGCGTGGCGTGAATGCACGGACCAGATCGCACGCACTATTCTAATTTGAGCCATTCAAAGCGAAATGGTGGAGAAATTGCATCTTCAGCCCAACCGAGTTTCTGATTTCAAACGCACCCCAGTAGTTTTTGGAAATTACATTTACGTCCCTGTGTGGGAACTTAATTGTAATTCTTTTATTTTCTTTTCAGTTTAGTCCCTACAGGGACCTTTTCTGTAATAAAACTATATACTTTCTTTGTAATTAGGCCCCTAGCTTGTAGGGGCCATTTGGACCTCATATTTTTCACATTTTTCTACCATTTTTCTAGGGTAGATCGATAACTACCCAAGCTATTTTTTGAATATTTTTTCTTGTATTTTTCGTCACTTTATTTTGTGGTTTTGATTTTCATCATCTTGAGTTTGTTTTGAGTCATATTTTTTTCAATTTTTTCCCTTGTAAAATCAAGAATAAAAGAGTATTTTATTGGAATTATTTCCTTATCTCGAAAACTGTGGTTTAAATATTCTGCTTCCTTGAGTTTGACCCAGGGACACTCACCTGGTTAAATTAATAGTGGTCGATAAAATCAGATTTTTCTCATGTTTTATCGTAATTTTTTTGTTTGATTCAACGCAGTTCCCTCTTTTTGCGGTTATCTCTTTCTGCAACCGACAACAAATCGCAGGTCAGGACCACGTTATCATAGTGGCATCGTTTCCAAGGAAGCATTGTTTTTACAACGGTTTTTGAACCGATTTTCTCTATTATTCTTGATTTTACAAATTTTATTTTCTTTTGATTTTGATTTATGGTTTTTCATCGATTTTTACGGTTTTTTGTGTGTCTTTAAAATTTTTGTTTACAGCTTTTTTGTGTATTTTTTTCTTAACTAATCTTTGCAGGGCCTGCAGGTTCAGCCGGCTTTCTCGGAAGCCACAAACAGTTGAAAGTGCAGAGACCGGGATTCTCAATTGCTGAGGGCAGGTTTAGTTAGGGTTTGTGTTGTATCTTTTCCTTTATTCTTGTAAAAAAAGAAAGGGTGCTTGCTCATGTTTTTGTTTTTTTAGAAAGGGCCCAATAAGGGCAACCCGACTTGTTCCTCCCCTCCCATTTTTCTCGGGGTCAGATTCGTCGGGTGCCGTGTATTCAGGGGATCAGGGCACCCACCACAGTTTTTCTTGCATCGACGGTTTTCTGCGGCTTTTCACGAGGCTAGGTGCTTGTTTAGGAGTTTTCGTTTTTTATTCTATCTGATTGCGCTTTTGTAGTTAGTCTTAGGACTCGCAACCTAGGTGCATGATTTTAGGACGTTTAAAAAAATATAAAAGACAATCGTTAGATTCCTGTCTGAAAAAACCCAAAAAAATATAAAATCCAAAAATAAAATCAGGACTGCTTAAGTGTTTGATCTAAAATAAACATAAGATTCAATTGATTTCGGAGACTAATCCCTACACAGGTTCTTCTCAGAGTGCGTGAGTGAGAGACGACCCTTAAGGATAGAACCAAAACCCGTATTTCGTTACTTAGTCTATACACCTAATCACCGCTTTTCAGTGGGTATGCTCACCTAGCCGAAAACGATTCGAGTTTACTTAGCAGAGTGGGGTGTTTAGAGGACACTATGTAAGGCTCCGTCCTCAAGTAACACGGGTAGCCGGAAACGGTCCGTACTTACCCCCATACTGGCTGAGAGCAAGTGGTTTTCTGTAAAGACTCGGGAAAGTATTTCGGGAAAACTTCGGGCACCTATCAGCTCGCGTTAATCGGGGATTATACTTATTTGCTATTACAATCCTAAATCCAACAAGATAAACGACTGAACTCTTATGGTCATCATCAGGCTGTGTTGGTGAAAACGGGGTTTGCTTTGTGTTTGCATGAGGGGCGTGAGTTACCGCAGCTTTTAAGCATTTCCCATCTTTCTTGAATTGTCAATCGTGCTCTCTAGATCTCTCTCTTGACATCGAAGATGACGACTCGACGGCTATTCTGCTCAGACTACATGAGCCCTCGATTGTTCACCGTTCGTCGTACATCTTTACAAACTCGGGATGACCCTCTTCCCGAGTTGGTCCCATCTAATCCCGAGGAGAGTCAGACCCAGACTTCCTCGCCTCCTGGCCAGTATTTTGAGGCAAACCCTTGCCTCAATGCATCATCAATTTCTCCAACTGATTTTTCGCTGAGTTCTTACGTGAAATTCTCTTTCACAGAAGATCTGAAGCAAATGTCTCGTGGAAAAGGACCAGCAGAGGAGAGGCCAGCTGAGTATCACCATACTGAAGGAAGTCCAGATCCAGCCGCAGATATCACGACAACAGTTCTCGATACTTTACAATAGACGAACCTGCAGATTCGAGAACAATTTAGATCTCAGAACGAGTTGCGAGCAGAGATAGCCGCGTTGAGAGCAGGAGTCGGGAACTCTTTACCGCCTGCAGTGGTTCCCTCCACTTTACAAGATGTGTATGACCCGGGCGTGAGAACGATACATCATTGAATTTGGCTACTGTCGAATCAAGGGCCATACGAGTTGAGACCGTCCTTCATCTCCTTTCTTCCCAAGTTCCACAGGAATGCTATAGAGGAGTCGTTTACCTTTCTGCAGTTTTTTGAGATGATTTATGGTACGGCGAGCTATCTAGGAGTTACGTAGGAGGTTGTTCGCCTCAAAGCCTTTCCCTTCGCCTTACCAGATAATGTACTTTACTGGTTGAGTCATCTAGGAAGGGAAGTTTCTACATGGGATGATTTAAAGTCCACATTCTTGCGTAAGTATTTTACTCTAGGAAGTACGAACATGATGAGGAGTCAGATCTCCAACTTCACGAAGCTACCAGATGAGTCTTTCCATGAGGCATGGGATAGATTCAAGGATCTTACGGAGAGATGCCAGCATCATGAGATACCAATGAAGGTGCTTGTGCAAAACTATTTTGGAAGACTCCAACCGGACATTCAGGGTCTAGTGAGTGCCACATGTGGTGGCAGTTATCTGAATAAGGATGTCGAGACAATCCGGTCCATCTTCAAAGGGATGGCGGAGAACTCGAGAGTCGTCGACTCTACTCGGGCATTCCAAAAGGCCCCTCAGCCACCACATCACTGAGAGTATCATAATGTGGCAAATATTTCAGAGTCTAAATCCAACACCAACATGGGCTTTATTAGCGAGAAATCAACATTGGTGGATGCGATTCAGAAGCAAGTCCAGGACTTAAGTCGCTACGAAAGTTTGTGAAACTCTCATCTCTGCCTCAGCAGCTGAGTGATCTCACGGAGAAGGTATCAGAGCAACAACTTCAGTATCAGCAGGCCCAATCTTCTTTGACTACACAACCTGCACGGAGGACTTTACCTGCTCCGCCCACCCGACAGATACATTTTGTTCAGAGCGAGCCCGAGACTCCGTAAATTGATTGGCATGAGGATCAGTCTCATGCCAATCCCGGTCAGATCACCAGTGCTGCGGATATGGAGAGTTGAGCCTCAAGCCACTCTTGAGATCAACAATATTTGGTATACTCCAATTCAACAATCGAGTGTACCTCATCATCAACAACAACATTACAGTCACCCACGGCATGGACGTCCACACTTCCAGCACCGACAACAATACATGCAGCAGCAGTCTCACCAGCATGCATATTAGGAACCACATTCCTTTCAATATCATGCTAATCATTCATATCCATATCATTATCAGCAGCATCAACAATCTTCCTTTACACCGCATAGATCCTCCCAGCCTTACACCTCGCAGCAATACACGCCAAGGCAGGAGAAAGTAGAAAGCCAGGGTCACCACATCGAATTTGAGATGTCTTCACAGGCCCAGTCCCTAAATCAAATCATGGATATGTTGAGTACGCTCCAAATTGCACACAAAACAGAGATGGAGCAGGTTAACCGTCGTCTGGATGAGTTAACCACGCCAAAGACCGCTCTCCCAGCTCAGCCTCAGAGCAATCTGAATAACAAGAGGAGGCATCTGGATAAGGTAGACACCACTACAGGTACGATCTCTTTACTTGAATTTTTATCTAATTTCATTCGTCTCAGGAGCGGTAGATCACCACGAGCACCTGATGGAGTAGAGGAGAGGGCATTTGATGAGGAGCGAGAGCAAATCCATGAGCAGCCACATTCTGATGTTGAGGAGGAGAACCAACACAAGGATGCGGACCACCATGAGGAGCTGAGAGAAGGGAGCAATGTCGATATAATTGACATGGACCCAGGCGAGTCAGACAATGATATCATGGGAGACCATGCAGATACTCCCGACAAAAAATTTTCTTCCCCTGTTTTAGATAATTTTGTACATAATTCTGAAACTCTCGATGTACAAGCTGATTTTGAGTTGAATAAAAAGTTTGATTTTCTCATTCCTAAAATTGTTCCTTTTTCCGATGCTTTGTTTGGAAAAGGAAAGAAAAATACCAAAAAGAATGTTGTGACTTCAGAGACTGAAAAACTATTAAAAGATCACATCTTTTTGAAGATCCAACTTCACGATGCCTTGCATCATTTTCCTACGCTCAAGAATCAGTTAAAAAATCGATGCACCACACGTAGGAAAAAGAGCTCATGTATAGGAAAACATGTTTTGACCAAGGCTACATCATGCGCCATACAGAACAAGTTACCTAAGAAGAAGAAGGATTCAAGAGCACATTATGTCAGATGCGAGATTGCCAATGCCGCATTCGATCTCACTCTATTAGATAACGGTTCCTCGACCAATTTGATAACATCTTCTTTACTCGAGAAGCTCGAGTTAGGTCCTCCTTACAAATCCCGCGCGATCCTTTAGTTTGCTGATAGATCTGTAAAGAGACCTAGGGACATATTGAGGAACGTTATCGTGACCATGCACGGTCTGCAGTTCCCAGTGGACTTTACTGTCATGGACATGGATTGCCCGACTCAGTTGCACCTTACCCCAATCATTCTTGGGAGGCCTTTCTTAGAGACCGCGAAGGCTCTCTTTGATTATGATACAGGGAAGGTATCTTTTCACGCCGAGGGCGAGAAGGTACATGTAGAGATGGTGAATGAATCACACACATCCAGTGATGCATCTTCAGATTTCTTGCGTTCTTTAGCCACCTGTGATTACATGGATGAGGTTCGTTTTGACGACCTTAAGAGGTATCGAGTAGAGACCCAGGATTTTCTAGCAGAGGATGGATTTGAGACTACAGTTGGAAATTCTTCCAAGGGTACTTTATATTTCAGTATGGATGATGAGAAGATGGATCAGACTTCCGAGGAGTTTATTGCAGATCTTTCAGATTTAAAGTGTTTACACAATTCCTCCACTTCAGATGATCTATAGATTGAATTTCATTTAGCACAATTGTCTTCCTCTAGTCATTCTGAGGATGAGCATAGTAGCGAGTCGGATGATGTTTTAGACATCTTCTGTAATCTGACTGCAGAGCTTATAGAGATGGTGGACAACCATACTGTAGACAAATCCACTGCCAATACATATCCTAGTACACATATAGATGAGGTTTCAACAGAGCCAGAGTCTACCTTACCAGAGCTGAAGTTATCACCACCAAATATGAAGTATGCATTCCTTGTGGGTTCACATCGATAATTTCTGGTCACTATCAGCTCATCTTTGATTGAAGAACAAGAATCTCGTCTGATGGAGGTTCTTGAAAGAAACTGCAAGGCTATTGGGTGGGCTGTATCCGATCTCTGCAGGATCAATCCTGCTTTGTGTTCTCATCATATATATCTCGATCATGACAGCAAACCTTCCAGAGAATTTCAGCGCAGGCTGAATCCGATTTTACGAGATTTTTTCAAGAAAGAGATTACGAAATGGTGCGACGCATGGTTTATCTATCCCATCTCCAACTCTGAATGGGTTAGCCCATTACTTGTTATCCCGAAGAAGTTGGGAATTCAGATGATTAAGAATGAGAGTGGAGAGGAGATTCCAAAGAGAGTAACCACGTCGTGGCGGGTGTGCGTTGATTACAGGAAGTTGAATGCCGCGACAAAGAAGGATCACTTCCCTTTGCCTTTTATTGATTAGGTCATAGAAAGGTTGGTAGGGAAGGAATACTTCTTTTTCCATGATGGTTACTCTGGATACAACCAGGTAACTATTGCTCCTAAAGACCAGGAGAAAACCATCTTCACATGTCCGTTTGGCACGTATGCCTTTAGACGGATGTCCTTTGGATTGTGCAATGCCCCTGCTACTTTTCAGAGGTGTATGCTTGCTATTTTTGCAGACATGGTTGGTTATTTTCTAGAGGTCTTTATGGATGGTTTTTTGGTCTATGGTGAGTCCTTTGACGATTGTTTAGCGCACCAAGACCAGGTTCTTCAGAAATGTTGTGAGGTAGATCTCGTTCTATCATGGGAAAAGAACCATTTTATTGTTACACAAGGATAGTGTTGGGGCATGTCATCTCCCAGCGAGACATGGAGGTTGACCCTGCCAAGGTGGATGTCATCAAGCATCTCGAACCATCATTCAACATTAAGCAGTTACAGTCTTTTCTGGGGCCTGTCGACTTTTACAGACGTTTCATTCAGGATTTTTCTAAGATTGCCCGACCATTAACTGAATTTTTAGGTAAAGACGTCGAGTTCTTGTTATATGACAAATGTCTTAATGCCTTCCTCACATTAAAGGAGATGACTATCAGTGCTCCTGTCCTAGAGCCACCTTATTGGTCTCTACCCTTCGAGATCATGACGGATGCTTCAGATTTTGCAGTCGGGGTTGTATTAGGACAGAGGAGGAATGGACTTCCTGTTTCTATCCACTATGCCTGCAGAACTTTAGATGAAGCGTAATTACACAGTGACTGAAAAGGAGATGTTGGCAGTGGTATTCGCATTAGATAAATTCGGATCTTATCTTCTTGGCTCCAAGATCACAGTTTACACAGATCATTCAGCTATCTGGTTTTTTATGTAAAAGAAGTATGCTAAGGCATGCCTTCTTAGATGGATTCTCTGACTCCAGGAATTCGATTTGGATATTAGAGATAAACCTGGAGTAAAGAATGTGGTAGTTGATCACCTCTCCCGATTACAGATAGAGCAGCCTTCAGATGAGTACATGTTAGAGATTGCAGAGAGATTTCCAGACAAGAGTATCTTTGCATTTACCGAGCTTCCATGGTATGCAGATATAGTGAATTTTCTAATTACTCAGAAAAGTCCACAGGGTTGGCCAAAGGATCGAGACTATAGACTAGTTTTCGAGGCACGATACTACCATTGGGAGGATCCTATTCTTTTTCGTGAAGGACCGGATTGTGTTTACAGGCGTTGTATTCCCCAGGAGGAATATAGTAGTGTCCTCACTCTGTGCCATTCCTTAGAGGCAGAGGGACATCACTCAGGGAAGAGGACAAGGCAGAAGGTACTTCAGAGTGGATTATGGTGGCTGACTCTTACTAGAGATGCTTGTACATTCATGATAAGTTGCCTGGATTGTCAGAGAGCAGTAGGGTCAATCAGTGCTAGAGATGCAATGCCTATGCGACCTTTTATTATTTTCAAGATCTTTGATGCATGGGACATAGATTTCATGTGATCGTTCCCTTCCAGCAACGGCTTTGAGTACATTCTTCTCGATGTAGATTATGTTAGTAGATGGGTGGAGGCTATACCCACACGAACCGCAGATAGCGGAACAGTGTGCAAGTTTCTAAGGGAACATATTATTTCACGGTTCGGGATTCCACGTATTCTTAATTCAGATGGGGGTAGCCATTTCATTAATAAGGAGGTCAAAAAGCTAGTGTAGCAATACCATATTTATCACAGAGTAGCTTCTCCTTACCACCCACGGAAGAACGGCATGGCTGAAGTCTCAAATAGGGAGGTGAAATCAATTCTTCAGAAATTAGTACGACCGGATAGGAAGAACTAGTCACAGCTTCTAGATCAAGTTCTTTGGGCATATCGTACTGCATATAAGACTCCCTTAGGTACTTCACCATTCAGACTGGTTTATGGGAATCCGTGCCATTTGCCCGTAGAGATTATGCACAGATCTGAATGGGCTATTCGAGAAATTTCACTGGATGCACAGAAAGCAGGAGCCAAAAGGAAGATGGATCTGAATGAGCTAGTAGAGATTCGGAATCAGGCATACGAGAACACCCTCATTTATAAGGACAAAGTGAAGAAATGGCACGATAGACATATTCGACACAAGATCTTTGATCCTGGGCAGAATCTTTGGTTGTTCAATGCAAGATTGAGAATTTTTCCTGGCAAATTAAAAAGCAAGTGAAAAGGACCTTACATAGTCAGAACGGTGCACGACAATGGAAGCATATCTATATCAGATATGTCACCTGGTGCAGAACCGTTGGTGGTGAACGGGCAGATGCTGAAGCATTTCGTAGAGACTACTAATCATCTGGCCCGTGTTGAAGTGATCTATTTTGTACAGGACTCATGATCATTCTTTCGCTTTATCTCATCATGTACAAAGACTTTTGAGCCATTCAATTTTTGGAAGATCACAACACTTGTATATTCTTCGTAGATCACAATCGTCCCCATTTTTACCCGTCTTCTATGCTTTACCAAATCCTATGTATAGGGTGGGCTGATTGCTCGTTGATTTGCATTTTCTATTTTGTTCTTTTTCTTTTGTATATCCTTTCTTTTTAACAAATCACTGATCCCAAATTTTTGGTGACATTCTTTTCTATACTTAGGATTCCTTATCCTAAGTATAGGGGGGACCGAATGATTTCGATGATCTCGTTTTCGTTATTTATTTTGTTCATTCGTTGTATATTCTTTTTCCTCAGTCAACTCATTTTTGCTCTTCTGTTATACTTATGATGACCTGATCGTAAGTATGGGGGGTTTACTGACTTGTATTCTCTTATTCTTTTTCACCCACTTTTACCTAGCACGAGTTATGTCCTCCTTTTTCTCTTTTGACGCTATGAGGACAAAGTACAAGCTAAGTATGGGGGGGGTGCGTATATATTGTATATACACTTTTGTCCATAACTCATACTTTTATGTATTTTCTATATCTATAAAATCCATCAAAAGTGGGTGAGAGTTAATTTAAAATCCATCTAATTATTTATCTGTTATTTAAAAAATCCTTGTAATTAAGTAAAATATGTCTAAAATCTGTATTTAAAGACTTAAAATAAAATATGTATTTAAAATATGTATAATATTTATTTAAAATCCTATCTATTAAATATGTGTAAAAATCATTTAATCCTTGTAAAATTCTCTGTATATAAAATCTGTAAAATACAGTAGATATTTAATTCTGATAAAATGTATCTTGTAAAACTCTTGTACAAATACTTGTTTATAAAATTCAGAAAATCCATATAAAAAATACATAGTCCTAAAATTCATAAATTTACAAAAGCCTTAAAATCCATAAGAATGAGTAATAATCAGAAAATATACTTCATAAAAACTTTGTTGCATTTGCATTCGCATTTTTCAGAATAAGTTCGATTTCTGGAAAAAAGGATTGAGTCTAGTCTAAAGGATGGAGCTTGATTATGGCCTTTAACTTTCATTGTAAGGAGCCCAGTTAGGATCTGGAATTTAGACTTTTTAGGTATTTGACCTAAAATCTTTGGGTTCCATAGACCATATTTGGGAAAACGACTCATATGTGCTAAAGTAGACTACTTTGTGTCATCCGTACAACTCTGCACCAGTGAACCAATCTTGGACACATGCACTCTGCATTTAGCTCGATTTGCATGGAGTTGCAAAGGGTAGTACATCTTGGTAGTGCGTTTGTATCCTTGTCTTTGCAGCATTGACATCTAAAGACGGGAGAGATTGGGGTTGCGATAGTCACTTCGAAAAAGGGAAGGATCTGCTGGCACAAATTTTTCTAAGACCTCAACAAAGGGACGGAACAAAAGATGCTATATCCATCAAGGCACAAGGAGATGAATGCAGTGCAAGCAAATTACAATGCCAAATCAAAGAAGAAGCCACCGAATGCGAATACGGCGACAATGGTCCGAAATTCCACCAAAAATGCCTGCACATCTTAGTGGAGACTTAGCCACACCGGTTGAGCTTCACAAGGAGATGCATCTACACTGGTCGCACTCCACTTCTTTTCTCATTCTTCTACTTTCTCTCTACATTCGATTGTGGACATAGCACGAACTGACCTCAGAAGGGAATACCTCCCTCCCCGAGGAAAGAGTAGTTGGATCAGGAATCAATGGAAGTGTATAGTTGGGATGTACGATTTCTTCGCTTCTTTGAGCAGGAAGAGCTAAATCAATTCGCACATTGTACAAATTGACTTCAAGGTTTATAGAGTCTGCGATATGAATAAGTGCGCCTGAACTAGCTGATGAGGTGATCTTAAATAAGGATTTGTGGAACTTGAGGACTATTGAGGATAAAATACTAATCCTAGTTAAGGCTCCGACAAAATGCTTGTTTAAGGCCCGACTGAGCTTTGTTATTTCTCTGTTCTCATGAATTGGTTTAGCAAAACAAAGTCATTCTAACTTTCTTTCTTTTTCACTTACTTTTCAAATAAGTGTTTGCTAAGGGACTAACAAAGTTTAAGTATAGGGGGTTGGTGAATCCATGATTCATTAACTTTTCTGTCGCATTTTATCTTAAAACCCTTAACAAATACATGTAAATATTCAATAATTTCCACATTTTATCCAAATCCTATTCATGAATAAAAATGCACTTTTATGCATCAAAAACATGTAAATAAGTAAAGAATAAAAAAAAGAAAAGAAGGCAGATTGTAGATATTTATATATGTATAATATGACTCAGAAAATATAAATATAGCTGAAAGATATATTTATATAACCTAACCCCTGAGACCAAGTCAGTATGGATTGGTCGACAAAACAACAAGTAGGGGGAGATAAGAAAAGGAAACCATAAAAAATAATTAAAGTACACTCCACACATTATTCACTATTTATCAAATAATTATCAAATCTTTATTAATTTATAATTAATTCATATAAACATATTTTTCATCAAACCCTTTTCCTAATTATTTCTAAAAATATATATAAAAATAAGTTAAAAATATTATCATGTATATATATGCAAAGAAATCTTACTTTTAAATTGCCAAAATCTCAACTTCCGAACATCATAACTTCTTCATACGTACTCCAATTTCACTCTGCTCACCTTTAAAGTTCAGAAAAGAATATTCTCTAATTAATAGAGGTGGTTTCATAAATATCGGAGTCCGTTCGCAAAAAGTCGGTTTTGGGACCTAATGACAATGGGGTTTCTGGGCTATTTATTTTATTTAGAACACATTATTTATAGTTTTATTAATTTTATAATTTCTAATTATTTTCATGATATTGTATTTTCATCATGATTTATTTCAGAATTTTGGAGCTTATTTATTATTTTTATAAAATCCCAAACTCTAATTTATAGATGAAATTGAACTATCAAACCTATACCTATATTTATTAATATATCTAAATTATTTTATTAAAATCCATGAAAATTCATAAAGGCATTATTTATTACTCTAATAATTAAGAAAGTGTTAAACTAATAATTATTTATTTATTTATTTAATTAAAAATTCATTACCCATTTATTAAGTATTATTTATACTTATTTATTAATATAATATTTATATTTCGAATAATATTTATTATTTACAAAAATTAATAAACCATAATTTAGATAATTTAATTATCTATATTTGTCGTTTTTATAGCTATTTAAAATAATGTCATTTAGTATTTATTACATAATTTATAAGCATTTTTTATATCTTGCCAACCAGGTGCTGACACGTGTTAGCACCTGGCTCTTCTTCTTCATGAAGCCAGTGTGGAGTCTGTTCTACCCGGCCATCTTCAACTAATTCTCCAGCTCAACCTCTAACGCCCTTGATCAATCTAAGCCATCCACGTCTTCCTCCTAACAAACCACATGCACGCCGGCCACTTGATCTACCTTAGAGCTTCACCAATCCGCCTATAAAAAGCCATGAAGTTGGTGCAACCAATTCAGTTCTCTCCAGCTTCCTGAAAGTCCCAACTTCCAAAACCGAAAACTCTACTTCCTAGCCCTGTACCGGCCAACTCCGGTGGTGACAACGCCGGACCGCTACCTCGCGTGGAAGAAGGACGTCAGAGGAGAAGCTCCAATGTGCCTTAATGCCTTGCATCGCCGCCTAGCGCTGCGTCCAGCTCCGGGATGATCGACCGTCGAAGCTGCCATCTAAGGTAAAAACACTCTCTTCCAGATCTAATCCTCCACCTTTATTAATTCTTTTCTCGATTTTCATGCATCGATTAGGGTAGTTAATTACATGATTAGATCCTGTAATCAACTGTCACGTGAACCAAATCCCCATCCTCCATTTCATCTCGATTCATTATGATTCATCGTCATTTCACCATTGTTCATACATTAAGTTTCATTTATTCTAGAAACACCATTTTGATCTTGCAATCCTTAATAATTCAGCCGATTCTTGTGCGAATTGACCACGTATTCTCGTTATTTGCAGATCTATCATCCATCTGGAGCAAATTTCAACGCAATTGGAACTCGCAATCACGAGCAATTCACTCCTGAAGAAGGCGCAACAATCTAGCAGCTCCAGGATCAGAGCTGGGACCGCTAACTTCATCGCCTGATATCCGCCGTCTTCAATCACCCTTAAAGGATCCCTACCACGAGCGAGCTGGAGGGGTGAAGGAGTCACCGCTTTGGCCCCGCCAGAGGACCCAGATCATCTCCAGTTTCCAGAGAAAACTAGGAGGAAGAAGCTTCGTCGTCAGTTTTGCAACCTACGCAAGAACAACCCAAAAACGCCGGGACGTACAGGTGCGTGATGCGTGGCATGAACGCACGGACCGAAACGCACACCCTAATCTAATCTGAGCTATTCAAAGCGAAACGGTAGAGAAATTGCATCTTCAGCCCAGTCGAGTTTCTGATTTCAAACACGCCCCAACAGTTTCTAGAAATTGCATTTAGGTCCCCTCGTGGGGACCTAATTGCAATTCTTTTATTTTCTTTTTAGTTTAGTCACTACAAGGACCTTTTCCGTAGTAAAACTATATACTTTCTTTGCAGTTTGGACCCTGGCTTGTCGGGGCCATCTGGACCTCATATTTTTCACATTTTTCCGTGATTTTTCTAGGGTAGATCGACAACTACCCATGCTAATTTTTTGAGTATTTTTCCCGTATTTTTCATCGCTTTATTTTGTTGTTTTGATTTTCGTCATCTTGAGTTTGTTTTGTGTCATATTTGTTTTCAGTTTCTTTCATTATAAATCAAGAATAAAAGAGGATTTTATTGGAATTATTTCCTTGTCTCGAAAACCGTGGTTTAAATATTCTACTTCCTTGAGTTTGACCCAGGCACACTCACCTGGTTAAATTAGTGGTGAACGATAAAATTTAATTTTTCTCCTAGTTTATCGTATTTTTTTATTCAATGTGGTTCCCTCTTTTTGTGATTATCTCTTTCTACAACCGCCAACAAACCGCGGGTCAGGACCGCGTTATCAGCAATCAAGTCTCTATGCGAGGATTAATCTACAAATTCTAAAAATTCTGGCAGCTCTTTGAAATTCTGGAATGTTGATGGGATTCATGCACAAATATCCCACTGCTTCACAATCAACGACCACGATTTGATGGGTGGAATGGGATCCTGGCTTTGTTGTGGACACGTGTCAACAATATGTTTAATCTAGATTTCTGGAGTCATTCTTCCCCAAATGATGAACTTGGCGATGTAGGTTTCATTCCATGTGGTAATTGGTTGATCGGCAACATTTTAAGAGGTTGCTGATCGGCTTCCGCAGGGCCAGAAGGGGGCTCCTTTCCCTTTGAGGTATACTGGAGCAATAGGAAGGATAAGGAATCTAAAAGTTGATCTCTTTCTAAGGTTTCCATGTTTGGAAATGGCTCCAAGTCCTGTATCGATTCGACCACATAAGTTGCACCAAACGTTGATATGGTGCTGTAAATAAACTCTAAACACTTGGAATTACATTCACAAAACGAATCAACCTGGAAAGGATAAGGTCTTGCGCAACAAAGTAGCTTCAGAATAGCATACATCAAGTCATAATTTTAGCAAAGAATCAACCAAATTGGAAAAGGGGATTTGATCGCAAATGGAAAATATGTGATTAAGATGACTAAGAAAGTGATTAAGATGCCTAAGAATTAATTAAAAACTCAGAGTTTTAGAGGATGAATAATGGCTTTTAGATGTATAAGCTGTAAGAACTTCAGGTCTTTGCTCGAAGGTCCATACTTGCCCGAGCTCTACACGCAATTCTAGGCAATTCAAGGTTGAAAACAACCATGAAACTTCTTCCTTGATGTCCCTTATTCCTCACAGAGCTTCTACCTTCCTTGCTTGTCACACAAGAATGGAGTTTTAGGCTATCGAATTTAGATGCTCAAGTAGTTTGAACTAAAATTTGGTAGAATTATCTAGAATGTATCACTTTAGGTGGATTAAATAGGGAGTAGGGAATGGAGTAAGGTTAGATCTAAGGGTAGGCGTGGATCATGGATCATCAGAGTAAAGTATCCAAGGGTTAGATTAGGAATATGTTGTTACTCAATGTCAGAATAAATTAGTGAAGGTAGGTTGTTGGAACGAGCTGCAATGACATGGTTCTTGAAGAAGAAAACATGTGGTGCTTACAAGTCATAAATAAAAAAAACACATTATAAATTATATTTTAAATTGTAAATTACATTTTTTTTAAAATATGTAAAAAATGAAAAATGAAGACAAAACATTATCTAAATTATGGTGTATTTTACACATATAAACAATATATATGTTATGATATATAAAGTATACCTTATATATGGTAATTAATTTTTTATTCAAAATTTTAATAAATAAAAAAACATTTTATATTTTATTAATTTATATAATAATAATTTAGAGTTGTATGGATTTTATAGATTTTAATCAATAATTATATACATATATTAATAAATACAAGTATATGTACTACATTTCATTTTTTATCAATTTTGTAGGTTTTTTATTTATTTAATTTATTAAATAAGGATTTTATTTTTTGATTATATTTTATAAATAAATTATAAGATAAGAAAATAATAAAAAATACTAAATCAATTATACTAAAAATAGTATGTATAGAATAAAATAAATTGCCCAGAAACCCAGTTATCAATAGGTCCAAAAACAGACTTTTTGCAAATGGACTCTATTTCAAAATAAATCACCTTCGTTAATTAGAAAATTTTATAATTTGAACTTTAAAGGCGACTAGAGTGAAATTGGAGTTTTTATGACGAAGTAATGAGGTTCGGAAGTTGGGTAATTTGCAAATTGGAAGTTTGTTTATTTGGTATATTTCTATGTTGGATTTTTTTATTATTTTTTATATCTTATTTGTATTTTTATATACACATTGATGAAGAAATTAGCGAAAAACATATACATAAGAATTAAATTTAATTAGGTGAAGATTGTGTATATGTAATAAGTAAATGGAATTAATGTATAATGTGCATGGTAAGTTATTTTTTTGTATTCTTCCTAATCTCCCTCTACTTTATTGTTTGTTGGCCAAGCCATGCTGACTTGGCCTCGAGGGTTAAGTTATATTAATATATCTTACAAGTATATTTATATTTTATGTCATTTTGTATAATATATTCATATTTACAATCTACCTTATTTTCTTCTTTACTTTTATTTTTCTTATTTTTTGTGTTTTCAATGCATAAGAGTGGGTTTTTATTAATAAATGAGATTTTGATAACAAGTGAAAATTAATGCATATTTACATGTATTTGTTAATGTTTTTAAGATAAAATGCGATAGAAATGTTAATGAATCTTGGATTCATCAATGTGTTTGCCGATAGCGTGGGAAGATTTCTTAAGGTTTTTATGAATGATTTTTCAGTTTATGATGATAGTTTTGATGCTTTTTTGTGACCTAGATCGAGTATTGTAGAGATGCTGCAAAGTGAATCTTGTGATATCTTGGGAGAAGAGTAACATCATGGTGACAGAAGTAATTCTGTTGGGCCATGTGATCACCAAATGAGGTATGAAGGTCGACCCAGCAAAGGTGGATGTAATTGCAAAGCCTGAGCCACCTAGAATAGTAAAGAATGTGCGGTCATTTCTGGGGCATGTTGGTTTCTACAGAAGATTCATTCAAGTCTTCAGAAAGATTACTCAACCTCTCACTGAACTTCTAGGCAAGGAGACTTATATCATTGTTGATGAAAAAGTGCTCCAAGACTTTGATTAATTGGAAGATTTAGTCACTCAGGCGCTTGTCCTACAACCACCCGATTGATCTCTTCCATTCGAGATCATGACAGATGCATCAGATTTCATAACTGGGGATGTTTTAAGACAACAATGAGATGGATTTCCTTATGCCATTCACTATGCCAGTAGAATATTAGATGAAGCCCATAAGTACTATACTATAATAGAGAAAGAGCCATTGGTTTTGGTTTTGGTTTTCAACCTCGAGAAGTTTTGTTCCCATTTTCTCGGTTCTAAAGTAGATGTTTATACTAACTACTATATTAACAGGTCTCTACAACAAAATAAGAATGCTAAATCATGTCTGCTTAGTTCGATCCATCTGCTCCAAGAATTTGATTTGGAAATAAGAGATAAACACAGAGTCAAGAATGTAGTAGCAGATCATTTGTCCATAATTGAATGTACAGAGACTCCACTGAGTAGTATACCCATAACATAAACCTTTCCCGATGAATCTATTCTCAGTGTTGCTTCTCTACCCTAGTATAATGATATTGTGAACTATCTCTTTTTTTAGAAAGTTCCACAAGATTGGACACGAACAAAGAAGAAAAAGATTTTGTACAATATTATTTTTTACTATGTGAAGATCCATACCTTTTCATGGAAAGTGCGAATTGCATTTGGTGTCGTTGCATTGCTCAAGAGGAGTACATTGTTCTCAAGCATTGTCATGGATTCATTCTGTTGTAGTAGGACACCATTCTGAAATTCGAACGTCATCAAAATAATGATGTGTGGCCTCTAGTGGCCTACACTATTCAAGGATAACAGAACTTATTTGAAAGGATGCATCGATTGTAAGAAAATGGGAGAGACCCTTGGATCCAATGACTTAATGCCTCTCAAGTTAATTGAGATTTCTAATGTATTTGATGCTTGGGGCATTGACAAATACCCATTCATTCACCTTTATTCATTTATTTTGTCTTTAAAATACCTAGATTAATACATGTAAATATAAATACAAAATAAATAAAGAAAGAAAAGAAAAGGAAAGAAAAATTAATGAAGTATTGTAAATATGTACTGATCCTAAACCCTGAGACTAAGTAAATATCAAGTTGGTCGACAATCATTAAAGTAGGGGGAGATAAGGTCAAAGAAATATAACAAAAATAATACAGATACATAGAGGACTTAGATGCTCAATACACTACATATAGGCTAAACTTTCATTAATTAATACATACTCATACATAGCTCAAATAAAGAAATGTTCAACATGAAACATATGTACCAAATGAATAGAAACTAAAAAAATAATTGTAGATAAAAATAAATCACTGTGCAACAGGGACACAAATGAAAAAGCCCTAAGACAAACTTCACAGATCCATATCTTCTCCATATGAAATCAAAATTCACCAAACTCACATTATTGTTCTTAAAAATAAATTATTTATCTAATGAAGGTGGTTTTATTAAAAAAATCGTTCAGATACAAAAGTTTGCTTTATGAGTCCCATGGTACAATATAACTATACATTTCACTAATTTAATTTATTCTCTTATTTTTAGTATTTTTATCTTTTTTTAATACTTGTATATATTATTTGAAATGTATTAAAAATATGAACATAAAATAAAAAGCATTAAAATACATCAAAATAAATATTACATTAAAATAAATATTACATTAAAATATATAGGTACATTATACATATAATGTATATTCATAAATTTATTATGTATACAAATACAATCATAAAAACAAAATAGAAGTTTGAAAATATGTATTTAATTATACTATAAATAAATAAATATGTAGATGGAATAATAAATATCAAAATACAAATAAAATACATAAAATATAGGTATAAATACCTATAATTAAACTTTTAAAATTTAACCTATAATAAATAATACAATTAAAATAAATAAAAATAAACTAAAATAATACATAAAATAAGAAACAACCTTTATCTTTTAAGTTTTATTTAATGAAAACATTAACTATTCTATTTTAAATTTCTTTATACTTTCATCCATATTTTGTCCCGACTTTGTCCATGTGGACCAATCAGGAGGCAGCCTTGGTCGACCCAGGTCAACTCTCCGCCCAAACTTTTTAACCAGTCTGTGAGTTGCATTTTCCTCTTCTTCACCAATTTCTTCTAATCAATCCAGATTGTGTTTGCCTTTGACTCCATCATGAAAATTTCACAATAGAGACAACTTTTTCGCAGATCAAAAAATCTCTCTTGGTCAATCCTCGAGCGAAGCACAAACCCTAGGCGAAAATGGCTGACTAGTCAACTTGTATAAAACTTCCCTTCTCACTATTTTGAAATTAAAATTGTTTCTCCAGCTGTAACCCCCCCTAAATCTCTCATTGGATTGAATCCTTAGTGACAGGAGGCATTTCCTAGTTGATTCAAATTGTGGAGAAGGATGGAGGAGCGCGATTCATCATTACCGAAGCATCTCTGACAGTACTCTTCTCCCAGCCACATAAGGAAGATGAGATGCTTTATTTTGTGTTCTTTCAATTCCTGGGAGTAGCAGTAGCATAGTCTTGCCTTTTATTTCTTTTGATATTGTCTATCTTATATTAAAGTTAAAAATTGATGTTTGTCAGAGCTCTAGGCCCTGACCTCTGTCCACCTATTCCTAACTGTTTCCCAATGACATGATCACCCTTACACCTTTCCCCCTTCGTCCTCTATCACCTCTCTCCATTCTCCACCCCTGATCCAGCACAGATCAGGGAGATCAGTGCTCATTCTTCGCTCTTCACTAAAGCACCTCTATTGCACCCATTTCCCCCTCTTTTTTAGAATATAATGGGTTGAGGAGCATCGCCCTCGACCCTACAGTGTTTCTGGGTAGGAAAAAACCAAAGAGACCCCTTCTCAGGGTGCAATTGAGCCCAAAACAAGACCTCGATGTCCTCGAGCTTCATCATATCTCCAGACCTCCACCATTGAGGTTTGGACCCATTTGAGACCTCAGATCACTACAGAGCTGACCTAGGATCATTTTGAGCACACCAGCATCCAGGGTGACCCAAGGAACCACAACATGTGTCAGATCGAAGCTCGTATAGGTGAGGATTCTTCCTAGTTCTTCCAGGTCACTTCCTGATCATTAGATGAAGAACAAAACTCAAGTGGAGCAAGCGTTGTACAATTTATCACCCAGGAGCAGCCATATTAGAGGGCGGGATATAATATCTACCCTCCATTTTTGATGCGACATCAGTCCTCCCTCTTTCGCAAGGTGGATAAGTGAATCGATCTCAACCGTCTGCCATAACATGTTTTGGGGTATTTTGCATCTTACACCCCCACACTTTCTTGTTTATCATTTAGTATTTAAACTTCCATTTTCCTTTTGTAATATTTTTGTAATATTTGCACATTGGACCCTAAGCTTATATTTTATTGCACTTTAGTCCAATTCCACATCACCTCAGATGCATGTAAGCATGCGGGGGCAAGTATTTTGCATGGACCCTCTTCGTCTTGTGCTTATTTTTATTAGGTGATGAATCACAAATTGCCTATGTTAAAAGTATGTCGTAGATGAATTAATCGTTCGCTAAAAATATGTCGTTTCGTTGTAGGCGTGCAATCAGAATCGGACAAGAAATAACCACAATAAATTTTAGTCAATTTTTAATCACGTGGTTTTATATTTATTTTACTTCGTCAAGTCCCAAGGTCGAACATAAGGAGGTAAAGGAACAATCTAGAATTTTGTCTATCAATGTTCATGCATGGTTTTTGAGGCGATCTTTTTTTTGTATTTTTTTAATGCAATTAGGGATGCACAATGCAACTTTGTCCTATTTTAGGGACTAAAATATAAAGAGCAATCAAATGATGTTCGAAAAATATGAAACTTGGCCATGATGATAATTACGATGAAATGAATGCACTGTAATTTTTGGATGCAAGATGATTTTTTTTTATGAATTTTAAATGCAAACAAAGTGAATTTTGAATTTTAATTATAATAAATACTAAAACTAATCATTTTCAAGGGATAAAACTATCCAAGATCTATCACTAGGTGATGGATCTCAGAAAAATACTTAACCTCAAAAACTCAGGATTCAATACCTATTAAAAATTAAATATTAAAATATGCAAAATGATTTTTAGAGGACAAACTATGCATGAAAATGCAAATCTTTTTGTGCACAATTTTAAACACAAATAATTCTACAATCCTTGATTTTTTGATAATCTTTAGAGCAGCGGTTAATCAATTATAAATTTCAGAGCTCAAAATGAGCGAAGTATGCAATTTTCCACAAAATAATTAATTATTAATTGACCATTGATCACAAAAATGACAATCATATGCTATCATGTAGATAATTAATAGTAGAACAAAGTGCCTATTTTTGAATAATAAAATAATTTCATTTAGCATTCCAAAACAATGGGGACACAGGGGTCACAATGCAATATTACAAGAAATAATTAATAAAGAAAATACAGAACAATGATATGTGCATAATTACCTAATGTTCTGGGGGTGAGTCCGCAAAATCGCCAGAAGGTCACGTGCATAGCACATGACCTCTGGTTGTGGACTTCTTTGCAAATAAGATAATCGCCTGGGGATCCTTGCAATTTTCCGAACGATCATGCGCTCAGCACGTGACCTGGGGTTGCTAACATCCCCCCGACGCACTTGCGCCTCATGTACTTGGGGGTATCGGGAAGACCTGATCGGCAAGGCGGAGTGCGCATTGGAGCGCGGTGGAGGAGACGACTGGCGTTGAGAGATCAGTGAAGAGCACAGTCGATGACGAAGGAGTCGTAGCGGACCAGCGACGCTTAGACGGTGGCCGGTGTAGAGTCTCTGGGCGAAGGCGTGATCCAGATGTCGAAGACGTCGGTGGGGGAGCGACGAAGCTCCTGGCGGTCGAAGATGGCGACGGGGGAGCAGCGAATGTCTAATGGCCAGTGTAGAGCTCGATGAAGAATGCGACGTTGCGAAGGTTTTAGTTGACGAAGAATATGGAATCATTGAAGTCGTGGGTGGTCGATGAAGAAGGCAGTTTTGGCTTATCGATCGGAGTCGGAGCAGCGGCAGTAGGCGGAGTTGGTCGTACCTGCAATGAGCTTCGAAGCTCGGACCTCGTCGGGTTTAAGGTGGAGGGGCGGTGCTGTCACCGCCATCCCTCTGCTATGAATGTCTATCGACGGATGGTTTTCAAAAGGGGGTGGCGGAGTAGCTTTATAGGTCGAGGGGCTTGGCCGGAGAAGGAAGGTGGTTGACAGCGATTTGATCGGGATCGACAAGATCCGGGAGGACGGCTGTGCGAGATCCGCGGAGGGGATTTGAGAAGGCGGCGGTCGACGAGGGATTAATGGGCGGAGTGGATACGGTGAAGATCCGAGGGTGAAGCAATCAGAGATGATGGAAATTGTGGCGGAGATGGCGAGGGAGGGTGGTGCGTTTTGGGAAAGGGGAGAAGGGAGACGAAGGTTACAGGTGTCGCCGATTGGCCGAGACCGGACGACCCTTCTAGCACCACGTGGTGTCAAGACGAGAGGCGAAGGAGCACGTGTTGGGCATGTGCGCAGGAGGCACGTACCTCGCACGTGCGTGGCTTTTTTATATATTTTTTTATAAAAAAAGGAAATAAAAATAAACTCAAAATCGGGTGACACGTGGCGGCTCCAAGATAAAAAAAACTTTTAATATATACAAAGAAAAATAGAAAAGAAATAGCAAACAACCTCAGATCAAAAAACTTTTTCACGAAAATTGCTCGTCTCGATGAGATCTACAACTTTCATGAAGACATCAAAACCAAAATCGATCATTTGCGCAAAGTGATATTTTAAGGTATCACATGTACATAGAATACCTAGATTTTTAGGTTTTATAAATTTTTTATCGTTTTTAAACCGGATAAAAATACAGAAAAAATGATAAATCAAAGATAAATAATTACATACTAATCTAATTTTTTTGGATTTTAATTATTTAAGACAAAGAAGAAATAAAATAAAACACGAAAAAGACCAATTTTGTACATACAGTTAGTGAAGACTCAGACTCAGTTAATTTCTTTGATTTCAAGCTCAGTTTGGATTTGTATTTTTGCGTATTTTAATAAAACTTTCATCAAAAAAGATAAATTAAAAAGAAATAAATCAAAATAGGGTAATTATGTACATAAAATATTTGGTCAAAAACCGCTAAAATACAAAATGTACAAAAGAGGCCCAAAACCCAACTTTCACATACGAGCTCGGATTCACTTGAACTTGGTCTTGTTTTGAAGGTAATTGAATGTATATTAGTTCAAAAGTGATTAGGATCAATACGAACACTGGATGAGGATGATATGAGGGTTTTAGTCCGGGAATCCTAGAACTAGGGTTTGGGTTTTTGGTCCACTTATTTGAGTTAGTGATTTTTTTGTATTTTTCATTTATTCTTGTTAGTGATATGTACATAGTAGAAGTGGATTTGGGTCATTAAGAGTTTGCATGAATTAGTTAAAAATCAGGGAAGTTAGGCTATTTACAGGTCAATTTTAGCTGGGATTTTTGGCTTCTTATTTTGCGCAAAAATTAATGATAAAATGTAATTCTTATCAAAACATGCATGAATGCTAATTATGCAGAATAAATGAAGAAATGCCAATGATTTTGAGGGATTTCAACTTAATTAATGAGATTTAGAGTCATGAATCTGAGATTCATCATCCCCCTATACTTAAATCATGCTCATCCCTATGCATCAAAAGAAATGCCATGAGGTAGAAATGAGATTGGGTTCCATACCAAGACCATGAGCTGAAGGTGTAAGTGAGACTAGTACTCGACCTTTGGATTATTAGTTTGGAGGAACTTCTGTGAGACATAGAATTTTAAAATCAACAACCTTCAAGTTCTACACATCATTGTCACAGTTTTGGCTCAGAAGTCATCTTAGAACGATCCTTCTCCCAAAGAATACCCTATGAACATTGAACAATCGACTCATGTGTGTGAAAGGCTTTAGCTCTTCCCATCCAGAATGTCGGATTACCATGAAAACCTCCTCTCCAGTAACTTGTCCCCAGGGAGTCAGGTATTTCCTTCTAAGGTCTGTCACGATGTGTTCACAATCGAAATGGGGGAGAAGTTAGAAGAAGGAGAAAAGAACTGGAGGGTGGCTAGTGTAGTCACCTCTCCTTGTGAAGCTGGCTAGTGTAGCCTAGTCTTCACCAAGATCTGCAGGTTTTTTTAAGCTTGGACCTTTTTTTTGGTCTGATATTTATTTTGTAGAATGCTTCTTTGTATTTGGATTTTTGTGGTTCTGCTTTGATCTTGTTGTGCCCCTACGAATAGAGAATCTTTTGTTTCTGTACATGTTTTGATGTCTTAGAAAAAATTGTGCCCATTCGTCCATCCCTTTTTCGAAGCTTTATTTCAACTCATACTTCGGTCTTTAGATTTCCATGCAACCAGAAAAGAAACTCACACAGTCTTCCAACATCCCGTCTGAGTTGAGATAGGTGCATAGTGCAAGAGTACAAATTAATTCCTTATTCCAGAGTTGTACCCAGAATGAAGAGACCATGTTAGACACTAAGAGTCAAATGTTGCACATTGTCATGTTGAACTCGAAGAATTAAGTCAAAGACCTGAAGTTTCTAAAATCCCATTTCTCAGTGAAGTCCCTCTGAAAATTAGGTAGATTAAGGTCAAGTCTAGACCACTCTCGGTTTCTGCTCATGACTCGGTTCAGAACCCAAAGACTTTTCACAGATGCAAATGAATGTAATGCTGGATGAATTACAGGTGTATGAAATGCAGACACATTTTTTGTGACTTTTGATTTTTTTTATTTTTTATGCAAGGGAATTTTTTAAGTTTTTAATGCAAAAATGAATAAGAAGCCATTTTTTTAATTTTGGGTTGGATACGATCAGTGTTAGTAGCAAAACTCTTTTTTCTTTTTTTTTCTTCTTTTTTTTCAAATTAGTTACCCATCCCGTAAATACATCTAGACTTATGCGAAAGTACGAGATATGGGTAAAATATATACATAGTATATATTCAGACCCCCCTATACTTAGAGAGTGTTGTGGCCTTAGAGCATAAGAAGCGTAAAGAAGACATAGCTCGGGCTAAGCATAAGAGAGTGAAAAAAAGAAAAAGACAGATATGTCTGCCCCTATATACTTAGACTGTAAACAATCTAAGTATAGAAAAAGAACGAATAAATGAGGTGGTCGGGATCTTTGAATGAGGAGAGTATTTACAGATGGTTATAGGTTCCCCCTATACTTAGGCTCTGGGTATCCTAAGTAAAGAAGAATGGTGGAAATGGATTGATCGTGAGATGGGGAGAATGGTATGTACATATGGCATTGGTCCCCCCTACACCTAGGCCTTGGCCTAAGTAGAGGAAGAAGCTGTACAAGGTGACCGATGTGGTCGGGAGAGAGGGTGGGTAGCAGACGATTAAGGCGGTTTGCGGCTGATCTTTTTGTGAGCCTGTGGTGGGAGATCGTAATGACGAGAAGGAGATGAAGCATATGATTCCCAACTATTATCGGTGTTATCCTCAGAGAAATCATGTTGCATATTAGATGAAGCGTATGAGTCAGATGAAAGGTGACCATCATCAGAGTTATCCTCAGAGAAATAGTATTTCAAAGTGGACACACTCCAGATATTCTTGTCTTTTTGTTTCTTCAGTTGTTTCCTCAGAATTCGTTCCTTCTTGAGATCAAGCGATTTGTTCTCGGATGAATACTCTGAAGTACCAGTCTCAGTCAGCTGATAATAAATAATCCTGGTGTATTTGATGAGAGCCGAAGCATCAGCTTTGGATGAATAATAGTGAGGAACGGGAGTTGTCCATCGGGAATCGAAGTTTGGATCCTTGCGAAGATATGGTTTTAAAATAGCCGAACAGACTTCACTCATGTAAATTACCTTTTCCGGACCTAATGAGGGATCATCAGATGATTCCTCTTCAAGAAGGTCAAACACGAATTTCTTTTTTGATGAAAAAGTAGTCATTTTGTTTCATGAAGTTGTTGGTCCACATGAGTTTCCAGATGAATAACCATTGGAATTCTTCTCCTTGGTCGGTGTTCGTCTTGCATGTTTGTTCTTAGTATTCTTAATGTTGGTGCATTTCTGATTTGGGATGATTTGGTCAAGGTATTCAGAGTAGGTTTACCCAGGGTACGACCATGCATATGTCTCAAGATCATATAAGAAACATTCTTCTATTGTGAGATCCGCTGGAATTGAAATAGTGGGGAGAGTCTCTGCATGTTCGTTCTCAATTGATTTGACATTGGGGCATTCCTGTGTCGAGTTGATGTGATCAAGATAATCAGAATAGGTTGACCCAGGGTGCGACAATGCATAAGTCTCCGGATCATGTGATTCATATATTTGATTTTCCATGGTGAGAACAGCTGGGAATGAAGCATGAGGTAGAGTCTCTAAACCAATAATCTCATCAACAACCGCTATCTCAAGTGTAGCAACGGGGTAGGCCTCTTCTACCTCTTGATGGTTACGGCTGTCGAGGACTTCGTGGGTTACCTCAGAAAGTCGTGCTCCTCAAAGACTTGTTGAGATCAAAGTGCTTCCAATGCTGTAAAATTGATTTCCCGAGGCTTACACTCAATAATTGCCTTAGCCAATGCTAAGAATGGCTTTCCGAGAATAATTGGAGACTAGGTGAATTCTCCTTGATGCTCAATATCAATGATCGTGAAATCCACTTTGAGCGGAGCGCCTTGGAATGTAATGATGACAGAAATGGTTCTCTTGGCCGCTTTATCGATCGATCAACCAGCTGAACAATCTCTCGTATCTTCCTGGTGGGTGTTAGTTTGAGTCGTGAAATACAAAGGTCAGGAGGATATTGATCGGTGAATCCTCATCAATTCGAGCATGGGTAAAAATTCTGTCATTGATTTCACAATCAAATCTAGGCAACCGCTTCACTATGTGGCTCTTGATTTTTCTCCTCAACACCAAGGAGGAGGCCATTGACAAGATATGTCTTTCAGTCTTTGTTCTTATCCTTCCCGACTTTTTAATCATTAATTTGTCCATTATAAATCCATTGTGGTCGGGGAAGTGTTCAATGGCATGTATAAAGGGAAGTTCAAAGATCAATCTTCTCTCCAGTGCTTCCCATAAAGTAGGATCCAAATTCTTCAGATCTTCTCAGTCTCAATTTTTATGAATTTTTTGAGATTTTTGATTTTTTGGGTGTTTTTGAATATTCTATTTTTTTGATATTTTCTGTATGAATGTGATGATGTGGTGTCTTCCGTACATGAGAAAGGGCTTTGATGTTCTAAGTAAGAGTCAGATGCATAGTCATTTCTAGGGGAGTAATATGCAGAAGTACTGCTGTCAGAATCGTACCGAGGTTTCTGAATATTCTCAAAATTTTCAACATGAGATCCAATCCTTTCCTCATTCATTTTTATGTCCGAGCCACCAGAGAGTGAAATTAATCGGTTGGCAAACTTTCAAAATCTATCCTCTATTAAATCAAATCTCTCATTTATCCTCGAAATATCATCCTTAAAAATCTGTTCAAGATCAATCATGGGAGCAGTCGGTGTGTATTTTTGCATTTGAGATTCAATAATTTCATCTACCATTTTCCAATGTGCTGAGAGGAGATTTTCTTGGAATATTAGATATATGATCATTATTTTCTGAAAATTTCTCCTCAAAAATTATGGAAGGAGGCTACTCAGTGGAAGGATTTTACGGGAATTTGTAGGTCTCATACTCAACATGCCGTGACTCAGGCATGTAATGCTGGTTTGAGTAGAGTCTACTTTCATGGTGATGATTGATCATATCCTCAAATAATGGAGTCATACAGGGTGCATATGTGTCGATATTATCCATTTAGTCCTCTGTAAGTGTAGGTTGATCAAAGTAGTTGTACTCGGGTTGGTCAATAGGGATTTGATCGTTGCGGTGAATCCAACTCTGATGATCATTAATTGTGGGCCTCTCCATATGGTGGATTTGGTTTCTCGGCCAGTCATGAGACTCAAAAGTAATTTGATCTTGAAATGGTTCATTAGCGAGAAATTGAGAATATGATGGTTCAGTCCAAGATGGTATGTGGTCATGGGTGGTGAGATGATTCGAGAAGAATGGCTTGGAATTCAATGAGGGAATCAGATTCATCCGCGAGTGAAAGTCTCCCGCAAATGTTGGAGGATTATTGAAAGAAGAGTGTTCAGTCGATTTGGACCTAACTGAGACAAATTCATTTTCATAATATAGGTCAGACGGGTATTTGGACCATTATCCAGTTTTGGTCAAAGGAGGTTGATGATGAATCATCATGTTTGATCTTTGTGCAAGTGCACAGGATATTCAAAAGAAATTTTTATCAAGGAGGCTGAGGGCACAAATGTGCGGCTTTTGATCTTCGAAAACGGTTCACGTACACCAATGCAAAAACAAATCAAACCCCAAGTTTACCAACTCACATAATGAAGCTGTAAGAGTTCGGCTATTATCTTTTTAATTTTAGTTCGTGATAAATCAATCTTGGAAAAAATTAGCGAGTTGTTAGGTGCTGGCAATTTTTGTAATGACTGGCTCGAATTCTTATGACTAGTTGCACCGACTTTCAGCCAGTATGGGAGTAAGTAAGGATTGTAAAACGGCTACCCGTGTTACTTGAGGACGGAGCCTTACGGAGTGTCCTCTAAACCACCCACTCTGCTAAGGAAATCCGGACTATTTACCGTCTACCCGTAGATCCTCACTGAGAAGTAGCTAATCGTTTTTGGTAGAATCAGTAGTCAATATGAAAATCCGATTTGGGCTCTAGCCTTAAGTGTCATCTCTTGCTCACTCAAAAAATAAATGCATCCAAGGTAAGAGTTGCTCTCCCGCTAAAATTCTTGGTTTTATGGGTTTTAAAGTTGGCTATATTTAGCAGTCCCAATTTTAATTAGGGGATCACTGAAATTTAAGGTGAGCCTAATACACGCCTACCGTTCAGTCCCAATTTCCTTTAAAATTATTTGAGAAAATAGGAGGGAGAAGTTCGGGAAAGCCGATGCACGTGAAAATGATGATGTATGCTCATTTAGAAGACTTACAGTGATTCCTTATAATCTCCATGTGGGATGCAATACAAGAATTTAAAAATTTATTTTAAATGAATGCAAGCCGACGAAAAACCGCACCTAGCAGAAAGTTCAATTAGCAGGGAAGAATTGAGTTGATTTTGGCTAAATTGAATGATCTACTATGCATCTTAATTAAGTGAACCGTGGCCCTAGGTCCTACAAGCACAATAAAAAATATAACTGCTCTAAGATCCGTATGTGCAGGTCTATCCTAAGCGCCACTCAAGTCAGGCCCCACCCTCCCCGAAGAGTGAAACAGGCCACGACACACCACACCACGACACACCACAAAAAGAGTTAAAGGTCTTTTACATGCACGAGAGTCCAAACAGACACCACTAGAAATGAGCAATTAATTACAAAAAATAAAATTGCAGAAAATAAAATCCTAGACTCTACTCTCTCTTATGACTCGACTCGATCATAATTTTTTATTACAGCTTTTCAGAAGTCGGTGAAGATCCTTCGGTTTCCAAAAACTGCTCCACGTATGTCGGGTACCTCACAAGAAAAATAAGAGAGAGAATGTAAGAGAGTGACTAAAAAATAAATCAAAAATAAAATAAGTAAATGAATGCTGAAGAAAATAAAAATAAATGCAGGAAAAAAATGGAATTTATAGTGAAAATTTCGGGGGTCAGACTAAACGAATGCGGAAAACCAAAAAAAATTTAGACAAAACACTAAGTTGTTTGCCTCCCCGGCAACGGCACCATTTGACGGATCGTGAATTGCCTATGTTAAAAGTATGTCATGGATGGATTAATCGTTCACTAAAAATATGTCATTTCATTATAGGCGGGCAATCTGAATCGGTCAAGAAATAACCATAAATTTTAGTCAATTTTTAATCACGTGGTTTTATGTTTATTTTACTTGGGCAAGTCCCAAGGTTGAATACAAGGAGGCAAAGGAACAACCTAGAATTTCGCTATCAAAGTTTGTGTACGGATTTCAAGAGACTTTTTTTGTAATTTTTTAATGTAATTAGGGATGCACAATGCAACTTTATCCTATTTTAGGGACTAAAATGTAAAAAGCAATCAAACGATGTCCGAAAAATATGAAACTTAGCCACGATGGTAATTATGAGAAATGAATGCACTTTAATGTAAGATGAATTTTTTTATGAATTTTTAAATGCAAACAAAGCAAATTTCAAATTTTAATTAAAATAAATATTGAACCTAATTATTTTCAAAGGATAAAATTATACAAGATCGATCACTAGGTGATGGATCTCAGAAAAATCCTAAACCTCAAAACTCAAGATTCAATACCTATTAAAAATTAAATATAAATATGCAAAATGATTTTTAGACGACAAACCATGCATGCAAATGCAATTCTTTTTTAGCACAATGTTAAATACAATTAATTCTACAATCCGTGATATTTTGGCAATTTTTAGAACAACGGTTAATCAATTATGAATTTCAGAGCTCAAAATGGGCAAAGTACGCAATTTTACACAAAATAATTAATTATTAATTAACCATTGATCACAAAAATGTCAAGCATATGCTATCATGTAGTTAATTAATCCTAGAACAAAGTTCCTATTTTTTGAATAATAAAATAATGTAATATGGTGGTCCAGAATAATGGGGGAACATGAGGGTAACAATGCAATATTACAAGAAATAATTAATAAAGAAAATGCAGAACATGGGTATGTGTGTAATTACCTAAAGTTCTGGGGTTGATTCTGCAAAATCGCCAGAAGGTCACGTGCGTAGCATTTGACCTTTGGTTGTGGACTTCATTGCAAATAAGATAATCGCCTGGGGATCCTTGCAATTTTCCCAGCGGTCATGTGCTCATCACGTGACCCTGGGGCTACTGACGTCCCCCCCAACCCACGTGCGCCTTACAAGCGTGGGGGTCTTAGGAAGACCCGGTCGGCGAGGCGGAGTGCGCAGCGGAGCACGGTGGAGGAGACGGTTGGCGTTGCGAGATCGGTGAAGAGCATCGTCGATGACGAAGGAGTCGTAGCGGACCAACGATGCTTGGACGGTGGCCGATGTAGAGTCTCTAGGTGATGGCGTGCTCCAGATGTCGAAGACATCGACGGGGGAGCGGCGAAGCTCCTGGCGGTCGAAGACGTCGGCGGGGGAGTGGCGAACGTCTGATGGCTGGTGTAGAGCTCGATGAAGAAGGCGGCGTAGCGAAGGTTGTCGTTGACGAAGAAGATGGAATCGTTGAAGTCATGGGTGGTCGATGAAGAAGGCGGTGTTGGCTCGATGACCGGAGTCGGAGCAGCGGTAGTAGGCGGAGTTGGTCGCACCTACAACGAGCTTCGATGCTCGGACCTTGTCGGGTTTAAGGTGGAGGGGTGATGTTGTTACCGCCGTCCCTCTGCTATGAATGGCTATCGGCGGATGGTTTTCGAAAGGGGGCGGTGGAGTAGCTTTATAAGTCGAGGGGCTTGGCCAGAGAAGGAAGGTGGTTGACGGAGATTTTATTGGGATCGACTAGATCCGCGAGGACGGTTGTGCAAGATCCGCGGAGGGGATTTGAGAAGGCAGCGACCGGTGAGGGATTCGCGGGAGGATTGTATACGGTCGAGATCGGAGGGTGAAGCAATCAGAGATGGTGGAAATTGCGACGAAGAAGGTGAGGGAGGGTGGTGCGTTTTGGTAAAGGGGGGAAGGAAAACGAAGGCTACAGGTGCCGTCCGATCGGCCGAGATCGGACGACCCTTGTAGCGCCATGTGGCGTCAAGACGAGAGGCGGAGGAGCACGTGCTGGGCATGTGCGCAGGAGGCACGTGCCCTACACGTGCATGGCCTTTTAATTTCTTAATTTTTATAAAAAAGAAATAAAAATAAACTCAAAAAAAGGTGACACATGGTGGCTCCAGGAGCTGCCACATGTCAGCCCCACAACATTCAAAAAATATATACAAAGAAAAATAAAAAAGAAATAGCGAACGACCTCAGATCAAAAAATTTTCTTCACGAAAATTGCTCATCTCGATGATATCTACAACTTTCATAAAAACATCAAAACCAAAATCGATCCTATGAGCAAAGTGATAGTTTTTAGGGTTTTATAATTTTTTATCATTTTTAAACCGGAAAAAAATCCTGAATAAAAATGATAAAATAAAAGATAAATATTTAAACACTAATCTAATTCTTTTCGATTTTTATTAATTAAAAAAAGAAGAAATAAAATAAAACACTTAAAAGACCAATTTTGTACAGACAGTTAGTGAAGACATGGACTCAATTAGTTTCTTTGATTCCAAGCTTAGTTTGGATTTGGATTTTTGCGCATTTTAATAAAACTTTCATAAAAGAAGACAAATGGAAAAGAAATAAAATAAAATAGGTTAATATGTAGATAAAATTTTAGGTCAAAAAACGCTAAAATACAAAATGTACAAAAGAGGCACAAAACCCAAGTTTCACATACGAGCTCCGATTCACTTGAACTTGGTCTTGTTTTGAAGTTAATTGAATATACATTAGTTCAGAAGTGAGTAGGATCAAAACGGACACTGGATGAGGAAGATATGAGGGTTTTAGTCTGGGAATCCTAGAACTAGGGTTTGGGTTTTTGGTCTACTTATTTGAGTTAGTGAATTTTTTGTATTTTTCATTTAATCTTGTCAGTGATATGTACACAGTGGAAGTGGATTTTGGTCATTAGGAGATAGCTTGAATTAGTAAGAAATCGAGGAAGTTAGGCTATTTATAGGTCAATTTTAGCTGGGATTTTTGGCCTTTTATTTTGTGCAAAAATAAGTGATAAAATGCAATTCTTATCAAAACATGCATGAATGCTAATTATGCAGAATAAATGAAGAAATGCCAATAATTTTAAGGGATTTGAGCTCAATTAATGAGATTTAGAGTGATGAATCTGAGATTCATCATTAAGTCCACAAACTTTGAATATCAATATAAATATTTTCATATAATTTGGATACTTGACCCTGTTGTTTTTTTATTTGCATCAATATCTCTGTTAGGCATATATTGTATATAAATGCACGAATATTGTGTGGATGGTGCTAGATATTCTTAAGATGTTATTAAATACTCCGAAACTCTTTAAAAATTACGATTAGGTCTACGTACTACTTATTTAATTTTGTAAGTGTATTTAAATTATTTAGAATATAATTTTGCGTCTAAAAATTATAGGAAAATATCTTAAGTTCTTGGAACCAATATCACATATATTTTGTTAGGCAATTAAAAATATTTTCTTATTATACAAATTCAAAGACTTTGTATTTTCTACTATTTAACATTTACAAATCCATAAAAATTAAAAAGTGTTTAGAAAAATTCACAAAAAAATCTTGTATCTTTATTTTGCTCTATTTCATTGTCTGACCAAATAATTTGCAAAATATTTAGAAAACTCTTAAAAATTGTAAATCAAAGAAAACCTTATAAAAGTTCTATGGAATTGTAGAAAAATAAAAAATTATATATTTTAAATCTTTGAATTTTCTTTGTCTAGAATCAATGATAATTGAATTTCAAGTCAATTTAATTTTATAAAAAATTACTAATCCCAATTTAAATATTTAGATTTTATGTCTTCCTTTTTTAAAAAAATCCACAAAAAACTTAAAAATCACTAAAAAAGGAACAAATTTATAAAACCCAATAATATTTTATTTTCTAATTTTTACTTTATTTGATATATTTTAAAAGTCCAAAAATATCTCCTTCTATATATTGCCTATATACTTATATGCAAATATATATTTATTACATGTATTATATATATTATTTAATTAAAAAGAAAAGTAAAAATTTGCCAAATTAAGAGAAAAAATACATAAAAATTAAAACCAACAAAAACAATTCAAAATTAAAATTCCTAAAAAAATTCCTTAAGTAGTCTACTCATTTCTTCTCTACCCCATGTGCTCTCTGTGGTTCGACCCCTACTACTTGTATGTTAAACAAAACTTTGATTGAATCGATTGGGTTACATATCGAGAGATGATAGAGGGCTGGTAAAACGATTACTGGATCCAACTTATCATACATTGCAGGCTCCTCCAAGACTGGACGTTAGGTACCCCTGACTCCTCGAATCATCAAATGGTGTTGTTACCAGGGATCATTGGGTTGTAGAGCTTAGAGTAATATATTTAGCTTGTTTTTCCAATATTCATCTTTTGTCTATTTCTCTCTTTACTCTATTTTTATCTAAGACTATTCTGACCATCTTCTTATTTGAATTTTCTGCAAGCGCATGTCTATCGAGGCAGGATTTATTTGGATATTCTACTCACTCAAGAGCTGCGAATACTGGAGGTTCTTTACCCGTCATTAGGAAAGAGTAGTAGAGGACACAAGAAGCAGATCAGACTTGTCCTAGTATAGATTTAGTTTACTTTTGTGAGAGAGAATTATTTATTCAATTTATAATAATACATGACCCGAACACTTAGACTCTCACAAGTCCATTTCATCAAGTGATTGTTCACCTTGGTGACTTGACTGAGTTTTCACGATTGCATTCTCTTCTGTATTTATTCCTAACTATTTTCCCTCTTCGTTTTATTTTTTCCCATGATTTGTGTTTTCTGCCTTGTTTTTCATTTTATGTCTTTAGATTTTAGTAATGGATGTTCGGTTAAGTAGGTCCAAAGCCTTAATATCATTTTTGTTCCAATAGCTACATGCTTAGATCAAGTCAAATTGATTAAATACTTCACGATAATAGAAGCTCATGTCTTAGGACAATTTCCTCTTTGCATTGCATATAGTACACATTTAAACTTTCTGTCTTACATCCCAAATGGAGAGAGTTGGGAAGCCTTGTAAGTCTTCTAACTGAGAATCGTGTGATCATTTTCCGACATGCATTACTTTTCTGTCTTCTCCCTCTTATTTTTCTTACATAGTCCAATCACGGAATTTATAAATCTGTTAGGCCTCGTACATGAAAAAGTGAAAACCAGAAAAAGAAAAATGGGAATCCTAAAAAAAGCTTGACCCAATTAAAATCTATTCATCAAACTTCATTCTATTGGATTCACAACACCCTCATTGTATTTAGGTACCTTCTAGACTGAGCGAGGAACAATTCTTAAGGAATAGAGCCCAAATCCAAACCTACGTATTGCCTTGTGTGTGGCCTGGATTCACATAGTATTGGCGCTTCTATCATACAAGAGTGAGTAGGGCTTTGTCTGCTTGCAGACCTAGTCTGAAGTATTGAGCATAGGTCATCCCCTCATGGGCATGTTTGTCTCATCCTGTCCGAGTAGGGCCTTGTCTGCTTGCAAGCTCTGTTCTGACTTAACGATTTTGCCTATTAATGAATCCATGATTCATTAACATTTCAAACACAGTTTGTCTTAAAACCCTTAACAAATCTACGAAAATATGTATTAATATTCATTTTATACCAATAACATATTCATGAATAAAAACTCCTTTTTATGCATTAAAAAGATTTAAAAAATAAGAAAATAAAAATAAAGAAAAATAAGGCATACTGTAAATATGTATATATTGTATAGTATGACATAAGAAAATATATTATAGATGTAAGATATATTTATATAACCAAACACTAGAGACCTAGTCAACAAAATGATTGACAATTAATAAAGTAGGGGGAGATAAGGAAGAAATCTAAAAAAATGACCATGTACATAACACATTAATTTACATGTATTTCTTATACTTTATGAGGAGGGTGCCTTATTTGAAGGAGGTATGGTCCATTGATGAGGAGTCACATTCTGATTCTGAGGAGGATCACCATGATGATGCTATGTAAGATGATGCCAGAGATGAGAGCGATACTGAGATAATGGGCATGGACATAGGTGATTCTGATGTCGACACCATGCCAGCCCATGCAGATACTCCTGAAGGATTTTCTTCTCCCATGTTTGAGAGTTTTGCACTTAAGTTTGATACTCTCAATATTCATTTTGATCATGTTGACATGTATAAAAATGAGAACTTTGTTGTTCTAGAAATTGTTCCTTTTCGTGATGCTTTATTTGGTAGAGAAAAGAAAAAATAAATAAGAATTATGTGACTTAATGAATGCGAACTCGACCGTGGTTAATTGAGTTGTTGATGTAGAAAAACCATGAAGGCAGATTTGTTTAATCAAACAAAATCTTTTGCATCAAATTTGAAACACACACACACACACACATATATAGGGTCGATCCTGTGAGAAGGGATTTTTGTGAAGTGGTGAGATGAGATATTCTGGACCACTATTCCAGCCACCCTCTTCTCAATAGTCTCCCTGGGACTCTTTTTGATTCCTAATTAAGACTATGCATCAGGCGGTGGAGGTCAATAGGGGAAGAGGAATTGTCATGATAGAAAAGAAGAATGACTATAAGAAACCATAGATTCTCTCAAATGAAACAACCCATATACTCAACACTTAACCAGCATTTTATAGATTATCCAATACCGAGCAATCTGAGTTATTGGTTGGGCTCTGGTTCATTAGTCGGTATTTGTTTAACCATTCAGATAGTGATTGGCCTTTTATAGCTATGCATTACACACCTCATGTGGATAATGAAACGAGATGAACAAATAAGAGTCTCTCTTGTTTTAATCCCTTAAACTAATTTTTATCCAGGTTAGTTTTACTGGGTCGAACTCGAGGAGGCATAATAACCGTATGATGGTTTTCGATGAATGAAAGAAAATCTCAAGAATTTCACTATCTTCTTGATTTTACAACAAACTCAAGAAATCACTCGAAAATGACACGAACTTACAAAATCAAATTACGAAAAATATGCAATGAAAATAAATGAAAAATTGCAAGAAATGTTTGGTTTAGTTGTGTAACTACCCTAGAAAAATTAAGGGAAAATACAACAAAATAAAGGTCCAAAACACCCCTACAGCATGGGGATAAAAATGCAAAGAAAACAAGTTGTTTTATTACATTTAGGTCCCTGGCAGGGGCAAAACTAAAACTAAAATTAAAAGTATTACATTTAGGTCCCTGCATGGGGACTTAAATGTAATTTCTAGAATGTTTGGAGGTACTTTAAAGTCCTGAATCTTCATCTTCATGAATCTACGTATGGGTTAAAGATGCAAATATTCCACCGCCTCTAGATCTACGGTCAAGATTAGAAGGAGGCGCTCAATCTGAGATGTCTGATGTGGACAGATGCTGCGAGCTTGTACTCACGATTTCTTGTGTCATTCTTCAGTTCGTGCGCTTGTGGCGAAGCCAACCTCTTCTCTGAATTATCCCGGACGGTCGATGGCGATCTTTAGCCTCCTGTAGGTCCAGGAGGGAGACTCCTTCTCCCTTCGAGCTCGCCTGCGGTTGAGTTGCTCTAAAGAGAACAGAAGGCAGTGGTTAGGCATCAAGGAAGATGGCAGTCTGGCCAAGTTTGATAACTGAAGAAGGCTTCTCTTTACCTGATTGTTCTTCAAAGAATTTGAGCTTTAAAAGATTAATTGATGCTCCAGACAAAATATGGACCTGCAAATAAGTTCTGTATGCTCGACTTGCAATAGAACGACTAAGAAATTGTGATTTGCAAGGTATTTGTTTTTTCCATAAAGTGTGTGTGTCAATGAAAAATGCAATAATGGAAAACTAAATTGGGGTGAGTTCAATTGGATTTGAAATGAGATTAGAAGGTAGCGTCTAAGAAAGATGATTAAGGGTCCTAATGATGCATATATGATGACTAATTCATACACGAAAATCGAGAAAGATAAAGTTTAAGGATGGAGGAGTACCTAGGATATATGAGGTGCATGACATCAAGTCGTCGCTCGATGGTCGGTGGCCGGAGCTCTACGTCGCAGTTGTGCCATTGTAAGGTGGAGTTGAAGCCCAAGAACCCTCCTTCGATGGTCCTTCCACACAACGCTCCCTGTTACCCTCTAAAAGTCAGAGTAGGACAGAGGATAATGGAGAAGGTGGTGCATCGACCAATGGTGCTCTATATTAAGGATGAGTTAGTTGGAGAGGCTCATTTGGAGGGGGTTTTATAGGATGATCGGAAGGAGTTGGTTGGGAATCAAGGGCAGGTGTGATCATTGTTTGTTGGAGGAAGAAGAAGGAGAGTGGAGATCGGAGGTAGAGGCGATGAGTTGGTGGGTAGAAATGGGATAAGGTGGGAGGTAAGAATAGACTCACCTGCCAGGGTTCTTTGAGGAAGATGAACTAGGTGTTGACACGTGTCGACACCTAGTTGGACAGATTCAAGAAAAGTATTAATAAATAGGAAATAAATATTAGATGTTGGTTTTTTAAATAAGTAAAAAAACTAAATTTATAAATAATTAAATTATGGTATAATTATTTTTAATAAATAATAATTATTTTACGAAATAAAAATATTATAATAATAAATAAGTATAAATAATACTTAATAAAGAGGTTTTGGATTTTTAATTTAATAAATTGATAAATAGTATATTACTTTTATGCCTTATTAATTATTAAGATGATAAATAAAGTATGTACAAAACTTTGTATATTTTAATAAATTAATTTAAGGATATTAGTAAATATAGATACAAGGTATACCGTTCATTTTTTCCTATAAATTAGGATTTTTGATTTATTTAAATAATAATTAAGCTCCAAAACTTATGAAATATATTATGGTGAAAATACAAGATCATGAAAATAATTAGAAATTATAAAATATTAAAACAAGAAATAGTGTTTTTTAGATAAAATAAATAGCCAAGAAACCCAGTTGTGGTTAGGTGCCAAAACCTACTTTTTGCAAAAGGTCTCCGATTTTAGTGACTTCACCTTCATTCATTAGAGAATATTATTGTATGAAGTTTAATTTGAGTAGAGTGAAATTGGATCTCGTATGAGAAAGTTACAATGTTCAGAATTTGAAATTTTGAAAAATTACAAGTTGGATTTCTTGGCATATATACGAGGTAATATTTTTAACTTATTTTTATATCTTTTCTATACATTTTTCAAAATATGTAGGAAAAGAGTTTGGTGAAAAATATTTTCATATGAGTTAATAAAAAATCTTTGAAGTTTTAGTATTTATCTAATAATTAATAAATATTGTATGAGATGTGAAATTAATTTTTTTTATTTGTTTTCTTCCGTATCTCCCCTTACTTATTTAGTTGTGGACCAATCATACAGACTTGATCTCGGGGATTTGGTTATAAATAGACCTTTCAACTATATTTTTTTACAAGTCATATTGTACATATATACTTATCTACAATTTGCCTTTATTTTTTATTTTAATTCTTTTATTTAATTACATGTTTTAATTGTAAAAGTGCATTTTTATTCATGAATGGGATTTTGATAAAAAAGTGGAAATTAATGGATATTTACATGTAGTTGTTAAGGGTTTTAAGACAAAATGCAGACATAATGTTAATGAATCATGGATTCATCAACCCCCTTATACTTAACTTTGCTAGTCCCTTAGAAAACACTTATTTGAAAATTAAGAGAAAAAGAAAGAAAGTTAGAATGATTTCTTTTTCCTAAACAAATTCGATAATAGACAATGGACAGAGCTCCATCGGGCCTGAAATAAGCATTTTGTCAGAGCCTAAACTAGGATTAGGATTTTAGCCTAAATAGCCCTCAGGTTCCCCAAATCCTTATTTAAGTTCACCTCAATAGCTAATTTAGATCCACTCATTCATATCGCAAACTCTATCAACCTTGAAATCAATATGTACTGTGTGTGAATTGTTTTAGCACTTCTCGCTTTGAAAGAAGCGAAGAAACCACCCATCCTGGTTATACACTCCCATTGGTTCCTCATCCATCTACTCTTTCCTCGGTGAGGGTGGTATTCCCTTCTAAGGTCAGTTCGTTTTGTATCCATAATCGAATATTGAGAGAAAGTAAAAGAATGAGAAAAGAACTGGAGTACGACCAGTGTAGACGCATCTCCTTGTGAAGCCCAACCGGTGTAGCTAAGTCTGCACTAAGATGTGCAGGCTTTTTGGTGGAAGCTCAGACCATTGTGGTCGTATTTGTATTTAATGGCTTCTTCTTTGAGTTGACTTTGTAATGTTGCTTGCACTGCATTCATCTTTTTGAATTGACTTCCCAAACATGGTCTCATGGAACCCAAGGATTTAAGTCAAAGACCTGAATAGTCTAAATTCCAGTTCCTAACTAGGCTCCTTACAATGAAAGTTAAAAGCCTTAATCAAGCTCCATACTTTAGACTTTTCCCAATCTTTAGTTCTATAAATCAAACTTATTCTGAAAAATGCTAATGCAAATGCAACCATGTTTTTATGAAGTATTTTTTTTTAAAATTTACTCATTTTTTATGAATTCTAAGGATTTTGTCTTTTTTAAGGAATTTAGACATTGCATTTTTTATGGATTTTGTAATTTTTTTAAACACAAATTTACATACAAAATTTTTACAAGATAAATTACCCATATTTTATTTGGATTAAATAACTAATGGTTTTTACAAATTTTATATACAAAGGATTTTACAAGGATTACATGAATTTTACACATATTTTAATACATAGGATTTTAAAGAAGTACTATACATATTTTAAATACACAAAAATTAAGAATTTTAAACAAGGATTTTAAGCATATTTTACTTATTTACAAGGATTTTAAAATAAATAAATAAATAGGTTGTTTTAAATTACCCTCATCCACTTTTTATTTATTTTATAAATATAAACAATACATAAAAGTATGAGTTATGGACAAAAGTATATATACAATATGTATGAATCCCCTATACTTAGCTCGTATTATGTCCTCATAGCGTCAAAAGAGAAGGAGGAGGAAATAACTCGTGCTAAGTAAAAGTGGGTGAAAAAGAACGATATAATAGAAGTCAGCGCCTTCAGTGGTATCTCATGATGAGGGCATCTCTCCGTAAGGTCCTTGAATCGATCCCACACCTGGTGGAATGATTCGTTCGACAGTTGAGTGAAGTTGGAGATCTGGTTCCTCATCTTGTTTGTCCGTCCCAGAGGAAAGAATTTACACAGGAACGTGGACTTTAGATCATCCCACACGGAGATTTCCCTCCCCAAATGAGTAATCCAGTAAAGCACCTTATTTGCTAAGGTGAAGGGGAAGGCTTTGAGGTGAATGGCCTCCTTCGTAACACCTGGATAATTGGTCGTACAGCAAATCATCTCGAACTGTTGCAGAAAGTAAACGGCTTCTCTGAGGCATTCTCAAAATACATGGGTAGCAATGAAATAAAGGACACACATAACTCGTATGGGCCTTGATTCTGTGGTAGCTGAATCCAATGATGTAGCGTCCTGGCTCTAGGGTCATACTTGTCTCGAAGTGTCGCGGGAACCACGATAGATGGTGGTGGATTCCCAGCTCCTGCTCTCAGTGCAACGATCTCGGCTGCAGCTCTTCTGGACTCTAAACGAATCTCGGATCTGTAAATTCATCTGTTGTTGCGTGTCTAGAATCCCTATTGTGATGTCTGCGGTTGGATCTTGTCTTCCATTAATGTGTTGTTCTTCAGTATGTCGGTCCTCCACTGATCGGTCCTCCACCGGTCCCTTCCCGCGAGCCATATCCTTTGAATCTTCCGGTAAGGAAAAAGTCTTGTAAGAACTCACTGAAAATGGTGCATGAGAAAGATACGATGATTTAAGGCGGGGGTCTACATCAAATGAATGGCTGGGAGGCGAGGGAGTCTGGTTCTAACTTTCCTCGAGATTAGATGGGATCGACTTGGCAAGAGTGTCATCCTTAGTTTGTGAAAAAGAACGACGTACGGTGGATCATGGATTGCTCATAGAGTTTGAGCGAAAAAGCCTTCAAGTCATCATCTTCGATGTCAAAAGGATAGTCGGGAGAGTACTATGTCAAGTCAAGAGATCAGAAGTAAAGGCGTATAAGACGTGGTAATGCCTTCCTCTCAAGAAAACACAAAACAACCCTAGATTCACCAACACAACCTGGTGATGATCGTAAAAGTTCGGTCTTTTATCTTGTCGACTGTAGGGTTATATTAGCAGACAGATATTATCACAGATTATCGCAAGCTTAAAGGTGCCCGGAAATTAACCTAAAAACTGTCCCGTGTCCGTATTAAAAACCACTTAATCTCAACCGGTATGGGAGTAAGTAAGGACTGTTTGCAGCTACCCGTATTACTTGAGGACTATGCTACTACAGTGTCCTCTAAACCTCCCACTCTACTAAGTAAACTCATACCGTTGCCGGCTACCCGAGAGTACCCACTGAAGAATAGTGATTAGGTGTATGGACTAAGTAGTATTTTGAGAGAAGCTCGGACTTTGGTTCTAACCTTAAGTACCATCACTCACTCACAATGTCTGGAAGTATACATGCAATCCATGTGTGGGGGTTTCTCTCCTAAATCAAACGATATCTACGTTTATTTTAGGTCAGGTATTTAAGCAGTCCCAATTTAATTTTTTTTTTACGATTTTTAGTTTTTCGGATTTTTTCAAACATGTCTAACGATTTTTTTAATTTTTATTTATCATAGATAAGCATGCACCTAGGTCGCAAGTCATAGAACTAACTATGAAGGTGCAAGCAGAGAGAAAAAGGAAAAACTATTAAACAAGCACCTAGCCTCGTAATAAGCCATAGAAAACTGACGATATGAGAAAACTGTGGTGGGTGCCCTGTTCCCCCCTAACGCAAGACACTCGATGAAGCAGACCTTGAGAAAGAGGGAGGGAGGTACAAGTTGAGATGCCCTTACCGGGCTCCTTCTAAAAAACAGAAAAACGGGCAAGTGCCCTTTTTTATCATTTACAAAAATTAATACAAGTAAAAAAATCCCAACTAATTCTGCCCTCTTCAACCGGCCCATGAGAGAAGGGGTCGATCACTGCTCTTTCAACCGTCTCGGCTTCTGGAGAAGACAGTTTATCCTGTAGGCCGTATAGAAATTAGTTAGAAAAAAATAACACACGGAAAGCTGTAAAACATATAAAAGCAAACAAAAACTGAAAGAAATTAAAATAATAAGAAAACTGTAAAAACCAAAGAAAAACGATAAGAGTAGTAAAACAAAATCAGACAAAAAATTGAAAAAGAATCAGAAAACCGTAAAACCAAGAATATCAAAAAATCTACAAATAATGTCAAAAATTGGAGTAAAGTTATCGCCTCCACGACAACGACGCCATTTTGATGAACACGAATCCGACCTGTGGTTAATTGAGATGTCGATGTAGAAAAACCATGAAGGCATATTCGGATAGTCAAACAAAATTAGGATTAAAACATGAGAGAGAGAAATGCGATGAACAAATAAGAGTCTCTCTTAATTTAATCCCTTAAACTAGTTGTTATCCAGGTAAGTTTCCTTTGGTCAAACTCAAAGAGGTAGACAAATCGTACAATGGTTTTCGATGAATGCAAGAAAATCTCGAGAATTTATCTATCTTCTTGATTTTACAACAAACTCAATAAATCACTCGAAAATGACACAAACTGACAAAAAGTGAAACGAGAAAAATACGCGATGAAAATCAACGAAAAATTAAGAAATGTCGTTGGTGTAGTTGTGTAACTACTCTAGAAAAATCAAGGAAAATACAACAAAATAAAGGTACAAAACTCCTCTACAGCATAGGGATAGAAGTGCAAAGTAAATAAGTGGTTCTGTTACATTTAGGTCCCTGGCAGGGAAGAAACTACAAACAAAAATAGAAGTTTTACATTTAGGTACCTATATGGGGACTTAAATGTAATTTCTGGAAATTCTAGAGCTGTATTAAATTCCTAAATTTTCGTTCGGGTTAATGATACAAATATTCCACCGCTTCGAGATCTACGGTCAAGATTAGAAGGAGGTTCTCAATCTGGGTCGTCTAATGTGGACAGATGTCGTGGGCATGTAGCTCGCGAGTTCTTAAGTCGTTCTTCAGTTCTTGCATAGGTGGCGAAGCCGGCCCCTTCTCTAAATTATCCCCGACGGTCGTTGATGATCTTTGGCCTCCTGTAGGGCCAGGAGGGAGACTCCTTCTCTCTTCGAGCTCGCATGTGATTGAGTTGCTCCAAAGAAGTCAGAAGGCGATGGTTAGGCATCAAGGAAGACGACGGTCCGACCAAGTCTGATAACTGAAGAAGGCTTCTCTTGACCCAATTGTTCTTCAAATAATTTGAACTCTAGAAGATTAATTGATGCTTCGGATAAAATATGGACCTATAAATAAGTTGTGTATGCTCGATTTGCAATAGGAATCGGCCAAGAAATTGTGATTTGTAAGTTGTGAGTTATTTCTAGAAAGTGTGTGTGTCAATCAAAAATGCAATAATGGAAGATTGAATTGGGGCGAGTTGAATCTGATTTGAAATGAGATTAGAAGGTAGCATCTAAGAAAGATGATTAAGGGTCCTAATGATACAATTATGATGTTTAATTCATGCACGAATATCAAGAAAGAAAAAGTTTAAGGACGGAGGAATACCTGGGATATATGAGGTGTTTGACCTCAAGTCGTCGCTCGATGGTCGGTGGCCAAGAGCTCTACGTTGTAGTAGCAGAGTTGCAAGGCGGGGATGAAGCCCTGGAACCCTCCTCCGATGGTCCTTCTTCCACGATGCCCTCCTCGTTGGCCCTGTCATAGCTAGAGTACGGCGAAGGACAATGGAGAAGGTAGTGGATCGACCAATGGTGTTCGGGATTAAGGATGAGTTAGTTGGAGAGGCTGATTTGGAGTGGGTTTTAGGATGATCGAATGGAGTTGGTTTGGAATCAAGGGCAGGCATGATAGGTGTTTGTTGGAGGAAGAAGATGGAGGGGGGAGATCGGAGGTAGAGGCGATAAGGTGGGGGTAGAAATGGAGAAGGTGGGAGGTTAGAACAAACTTACCCACCTGAATTCTTTGAGGAAGATGAACCAGGTATTGACACGTGTCAACACCTGGTTGGTCAAAATCAAGAAATGTATTAATAAATAGGAAATAAATATGATATATTGGTATTTTAAATAAATAAAAAATAAAAGTTATAAATAATTAAATTATTTAAATTATGGTATAATTAGTTTTAATAAATAATAATTATTTTACAAAAAATAATTTTTATATTAATAAATAAGTATAAATATACATAATAAAGAGGTTTTGGATTTTTAATTTCAAAAAGTTAATAAATAGTATATTTCTTTTTATTAATTATAAAGATGATAATAAAGTATGTACAAATTTTTGTAGATTTTCATAAATAAATTTTAGGAAAATGAATAAATATAGATATAAGGTATGCAGTTCGTTTATACCAATAAATTAGGATTTTTGGTTTATTAAAAATAATATTTAAGAACCAAAAATTATGAAATAAATTAGGTTGAAAATACGAGATCAAGAAAATAATTATAAATTACTAAATTATTAAAAGAATAAATATTGTGTTCTCGATAAAATAAATAACCTAGAAACCCAGTTGTGGTTAGGTCCTAAAACTGACTTTTTGCAAACGGACTCCGATTTAGTGAATTTACCTTCATTCATTAAAGAATATTATTTTATGAACTTTAAAGGTGAGTATAGTGAAATTGGAGTTCATATGAAAAAGTTATGATCTTAGGAAGTTGGGATTTTGGTAAATTACAAGTTGGATTTCTTGGCATATATACAATGTAATATTTTTAACTTATTTTTATAATTTTCTATACATTTTTAGAAATGTTAAGGAAAATAGTTTGCTGAAAATTATATTCATATGAATTAATAAAATATCTTTGAATCTTTGTTATTTATTGGATAATTAATAAAAAAATGTATGAGATGTGAAATTGATTATTTTTATTTGTTTTCTTCCTTTATCTCCCCTACTTATTTATTTGTCGACCAATCCATGCTGACCTGGTCTTGGGGATTTGGTTATAAATATAACTTTCAGCTATATTTATTTTTACACATCATATTGTAAATATATACATATCTACAATTTGCATTTATTTTTATCTCCTTTTTTATTCTTTTATTTAATTACATGATTTTAAAAGTGCATTTTTTCATGAATGGGTTTTTTTTTAAGTTGAAATTAATGGATATTTACATGTATTTATTAAGGGTTTTAAGACAAAATACAAACAGAATGTTAATGAATCATGTATTCATCATGCCTCCAGAAAATTAAAGGATGTCGAAATAGCACATATTTTTGAAGATAACACTCCATGATGCCTTGGATAATTTTCCTACTCTAAAGTAGCAACTGAAGAATAAATGTACGACACGTCGGAAAAAGAAGCCATGTACTGAGAAACACATTTTTATTAAGGCAACGTCTTCTGTTATTCAGAACAAGTTAAGAAAGAAGAAGAGAGATTTAGGAGCTCATTATGTCAGATGTGGTATTTCCAATGCCCCATTCGATTGCACTGTCTTTGATAATGGTCTCTCAATTAATCTACTTCCATCTTTATTACTCGATAACTCGAGTTAGGTCCTCTTTTCAAATCACACATGATCCTTTAGTTTGTTGACAGATCAGTAAAGAGACCTAGGGGCATTTTGAGTAACAATTTCGTAACCATGCAAGGTTTGCAATTCCCTGTGGATTTCACTATCATAGACATGGATTTCCATACACAATTGCATCTTACATGAATCATTCTCAGGAGACCTTTCTTACAGATCACGAAGTCCCTCTTTGATTATGATACTGGGAAGGTATCTTTTCGCATCGAGGGCGAGAAGGTACACATTGAGATGGTGAGAGAATCATCCAATTCTAGTACCTCTTCTACACAAAGTTCAGATGTCCTGACTTCTCCAGCTAGTTGCTATTACATGGATGAGGTTTGTTACAATGACCTTGATAGGTATCAGATTGATACCCATGATATCTTAGTAGAGGATGAGTCATGCACAATAGTTAGCAGTTCTTCTGAGGGTGATTTGTACATAGAGATAGATCGTATGGAGCAGCAGTTTGATGACCTTATTGTAGATATTTAAGAGAGTTTACTTGATTCCTCCAGTTAAGATGATTTAGAGCCAGACTATCCCTTATTTGAGTTCTTTATTTCTGGTCATTCAAAGGATGAGCACAACACAGAGCCTGATGATGTTATTTAAGATTTCATAGGCCTCTTATATAGACCGAATTTAGAGCACATCGAGATGGTAGATATCCTTATTGCATATACATCTGCCACCATCAAAGTTCCCAGTCCAAGCCAAGATTAGCCAGCAGAGCCAAATTCTACCTTACTTGAGCTGAAGACATTACCTCGAAATATGAACTATGATTTCCTTGCGGTTCCACACCAACAGTTTCCAGTCATTATAAATTCATCTTTGACCGAAGAGCAAGAATCTCGTTTGAAGGAGAATCTCGAAAGAAACTGCGAGGCCGTTGGTAGGACTATATCCGATCTCTATGGGATAAATCATTCTTTGTGTTATCGTCACATCTATCTCCATCATGGCAGCAAGCCATCTATAGAGTTTCAGTGCAGGTTGAATCCCATTTTACAGGATGTTGTCAAGAAAGAGATTACAAAGCAGTGTGACGCGCGTTTTATTTATCCCATCTCCAACTCCGAACGGGTCAGCCCATTACATGTTGTCGTGAAGAAGTCGAGAATTCAAATGGTTAAGAATGACAGTGGAGAGGAGATTCCAAATATAGTTACCACGTCATGGCGAGTTTGTATTAATTATAGAAGATTGAATGATGCGACGAAGAAGAACCACTTTCCTATTCCTTTTATAGACCATGACATAGTGATTTTGGTAGGGAAAGCTTACTTCTATTTCCTAGATGGTTACTGTGGATACAATCAAGACACCATTGCTCCTGAAAAATAGGACAAGACTACATTTACATGTCTTTTTGGCACATATGATTTTAGACGGATGCCCTTTGGTTTGTACAATGCCCCTGCTACATTCCAAAGGTTCATGATTGCCATTTATGCAGACATGGTACGTAACTTTCTCAGATTTTTATGCATGATGTTTCGATCTATGGTGAGTCATTTGATGATTGTTTAGCACATCTAGACAAGGTACTTCAGAAATGTTGTTAGGTAAGTCACGTAATGTCTTGGGAAAAGAGCCATTTAATTTTTATAAATGGGATTGTGTTGGGGCATGTAATCTTCAAGCGAGGCAGGGATGTTGACCCTGCCAAGGTGGACATCATCAAGCACCTCGAGCCACCAACCAATGTCAAGTAGTTATAGTCTATTCTAATGCATGCTGGTTCCTACCGACAGTTCATATCGGATTTCTCTTAGATTGCCCTACCATTGACTGAGTTGTTAGGTGAAGACATCGAGTTTTTGATAGATGACAAATGCCTTAATGCCTTCGTTGTTGGAGTGTACATGGATCAATTAAAATCTGTAATCTGATCTAATCTGATGCCATTGGATGAGATAGGTTTTGTTTTATCATTCTAATAGATTTGATCCAATTGTAATTATTCAAATCCTTTAAGTATGGATTGGATCAGATCTTTACTGAAATCTGATCCGGTCAAATCCATTAATATTCACACACACATACATGCATACATACATACATACATACATGCGTACATACATACGTACGTACATACATACATACATGCGTACATATATATGGATATAGATATATACATACATGCATATATATAATATCTATGTGCACCCACTTTGAATTCTTTCATAATCATAATTAAGGCCATTCATCTCATTTTTTCTCATATTCATCTTAGATACATTTCCTCCAGCCACCATTGTTTCCTCTCTCTTGTAAGTCAAATGTTAAATCTCTAAAATAACAAAGTATGACTACAACTTGTAAAATTATAAACCTTATGACTACAACTTGTAAAATTGTAAACCATGTTCTGTTATTCTCCTCCAAGTCTCCCCCTCTCTCTCATTTCACTCTTGACTACAAATATTTCTCTCAGTTCTTTCGTGGTCCGTTTCGACATTCCCCATGTTGTACAATGTTATTCCCCTTAGTACAACCCACCACACCATCCCTCGTGATGTCACAACCTATGTCATGCAACACCATCCCCATCATTTGCGATACCATTTGTCCTCAGTATGGTGCCACACTTTTGATCTTCATTGAAAGAAAATAGTTTGGGATAGTTTACTAGTACGCTTGTTAGCTATTCGTGACCCTTTTCCTCTTATCTTTTATTTGCACTAGTTTGTAACCTCATTCTAGGGTTGACACTAGATCTGTTATATGGTCTAATAATGAAATTGGATCCGTTACATGATCAAATGTACCGCACCATTCTAAGAACAAAAAGCATTTTTTCAATTCCCTTCATTTTAAAATTGATATATGATTTTGATTCATTTTTTTATAACATATGTATATTTTTAGTATAGGTATAATCTTACAAATCAATTCTATTTCAGGTCTATTTTAAATGAGAGGAATGTTCTCAAGTGGCGGGCTTTACTTAGTTTGTTTTGTCTTGGATATTCAATCGAGTATGAATTTTATTTGACTAGCGTTTGTTAATGATATATTACAGAGGTTTGAAGGGTGTTCTTGGACATAGTTGAGTTAATTATGGACTTCATCAATATTCGACAACAGAGATCACATTTTCTTATTCATCTAACTCGTCTACGTATCATTCTTTGGTAACTTGTATGATTCTTATTTGATTCATTTGTTGGAAATTAATTTAAAAAAATAAACTTATGCATCATTTATAAGGAGAAATTTAAATTTAAATATCAATATAACCATTTAGTTTGATTGTGTGGTCTTCAATTTTTTTATAATGGATTAATCAAATCCTTCAACTTTCATTTGATTATGTCTTTCTTTTTTTACATCTATTCATCTAACTGATTTTTAATATATTATTCAAATGTCTAGAGTTATAGGATATAAAATACTAACACGACAATATATTATTGAGCAGGAAAATGTAAGTGTAAAAATCCGATCTAATCCGTAATACGATGTATTGAATCAGATTGAATTGAAGTATTTGATGGATAAGATTTGATTTAAAAAATAAAAATCAATTAAGATTGGATTGGACAATAATTAAACCAAAATCCGGTCCTATCTGATCCACGTGTACTCCTACTTCCACACATTGAAGGAAATGATTATCAATGCTCATGTCTTACAACCACTAGATTGGTCTCTTACCTTTGAGATCATGACTGATGCTTCAGATTTCACAGTTGGAGCTGTATTGGGACAAATGAGGAATGGACTTCCAGTTTCTATTCACTATGCCATCCGAAATTTAGATCATGAACAATGTAACTATACAGTTACAGAGAAAAAAATGCTGGTAATGATTTTTGCCTTAGACAAATACATATCTTTTTTTCATTGGTTCCAAGATAAGAGTTTTTACAGACCATTCACCTATTGGATACTCGATGGAAAAGAAGAATGCTAAGGCATGCCTTCTTCAATGGATTCTCTTTCTTCATGAATTTGATTTTGATATTAAGGACAAACCTAGAGTGTAGAACGTGGTAGTTGATTACCTCTCCCATTTACAGTTAGAGTAATCTCCTGATGAGTACTCGCCATATATATTGTAGAGAGATTCCTATATGAGAGCATCTTTATAGTGACAGAGCTTTCATGGTATGTTGATATAGCGAACTTTCTGGTCATACAGAAGATTCCACATGGTTGGCTGAGGGATCGAGTTGACAGACTAGTTTCTGAGGTACGCTACTATCACTAGGAGCATCCGATTCTTTTCTATGAGGGAACAAATTGTGTTTACAGGTGATGTATCATTAGGAAGAATACAATATTGTCCTTACCTTGTGCCATTCTCTAGAGGTAGGAGGACATCATTCAGGGAAGAGGACATCACAGAAGGTAATCCAAAGCAGTTTTTACTGGCCAACAATGATGAGAGATGCTTGCACATTTGTAAAGATTTGCCCAATTTGTCAGAAGTTGGAGGGACAATCAGTGCGAGAGATGCAATCAGTTCTTATGTTGCAATTTTTGATGCATGGAGCATCGTTTTTATGGGATCGTTTCCATTTAGCTGTGGCTTCGAGTACATACTTCTATTTATAGATTATGTTAGCAAATGAGTGGAGGCTATACCTACACAAATTACTGATGCAAAACAAAATGCATATTCCTCAAGAAACATACTATTTCACGGTTTGAGATCCCACGTATTCTTATATCTGATAGGGGTATCCATTTTATCAACAAAGATGTAAAGTAGCTAGTGAAGAATTATGTTATAGATCATATAGTAGCTTCTCCATACAACCCACAGACGAATGACATGGCTGAAGTTTCAAATAGGATGGTGAAATCCATACTTCAGAAGTTGATACGTCATGAATGGAAGAATGGTTACAACTTCTAGACCAAGTTCTTTTGGCATACCGCACTGCATATAAGACCCACTTAGGTACTTCTCCATTCATGCTTATTTATAGGAAGCCATGCCATTTGCTCATAGGGATCATGCACAAATCTAAATGGGCCATCAAAGAGATAGTAAACGATTTACAGAGACCTAGAAACAAGAGGAAGATAGATCTGAATGAGATAGTTGAGATTCAAAACCTAGCACATGAGGATACTCTCATCTATAAGGACAAGGTCAAGAGGTGGCATGACCGACACTTTAACCACATGGCCATTGTTCCTCGCCAGAAGGTTTTGCTATTCAATTGCACGGTTGAAAATCATTCCTTGCATATTAAAGTGCAAATGGAAAAGTCCACACATATTTGGAATTGTGCACGACAACAGAAGCATATTCATATCAGATATGTCACCTGGTGTAGAGCCATTCGTGGTGAATGGTTAGATGTTGAAGTACATCATGGAACCTACAGATCATTTGGACCAAGTTAAGGTGATTTACTTTTTGCAGGACATGTGACTACTTTTTCGCTTCATTTTGTCCGATATAAAGTCCTTGATACACATCGTTTCTGAAGCACACACTACTTGTACATTCTTCGTAGATCCCAATTATCCCCATTTTTCCTCGTCTTTATACATAGGATACCAGATCCAAAGTATAGGGGGGACCCAATTATTTCTATCAATTTTCCATTTTCTTATTTTATTCTATTTATTTTTTGTTTGTTAATTCTTACACCCATGACTCATCTCCAATTTTTACGACATTCTTTTCAATACTTAGGATACCCGATACTAAGTATGGGGGACCAAGTGATTCCATTGATTTCTTTTCCTTTTCTTTCTTTCTTTCATTTATTTATTTCTTATTCTTTGTCAACCTATTTTTTTGTCTTCCACTATACTTATGATGACCAGATCGTAAGTATAGGGTGGTGACTGACTTTTCATTCTTTCGTTCTTTTCACCCACTTTTACTTAACACTAGTTATGTCCTCCTTTTTCTCCTTTGGGTACTATGAGGACATAACACATGCTAAGTATATGGGGGAGTGTATATATTGTATATATACATTTGTTCATAACTCATACTTTAATTTATTTTCTATATATTTATAAATATAATTAATAAAAAGTGAGTGTAGGTAATTTTTTTTAAAATCTATTTATTAAGTATTTATAAATGCTAGGTAAATACATAAAATACATGTTAAATTCTTATTTAAAAGTGTATTTAAAAAGTGTATAATACATATTCTAAAATACTATTTATTAAAATATGTAAAAAATAATCAAATACTTCAATTTTTGGTATTTAAAATTTGTAAAATACATTAGTTATTAAATCCAAAATAAAATAATGGTAACTTACCTTTTGTATATGTTTATAAAATATAGTTATTAATGGATAAGTTTACCAAATTCATAAAAATAGAAAGTCCTAAAATCCAAAAATGCAAAATCCATAAAATCCAGAATAAATGAGTAAAATCCAGAAATTTTCCTTACAAAAATATTGTTGCATTTGCATTCATGTTTATTAGAAAAAGTTTGAGTTTTCGAACAACATATTGGAAATAGTTTAAAGGATGGAGCTTAATCATGGCCTTTGATCCTAAATTCTAAGGAGCCTAGATAGGAGACAGAATTTAGAATTTTTGTGTATTTGACTTAAATCTTTGGGTTCCATTGGACTATGTTTGGAACTGAACTTAAACATACTGAAGTAGGACACTTAGTGTCATCCATTTTACTCTTCAACAGTGCACCAATTTTGGAAATATGCACTCCTTAATTAGCTAGACTTACACAGGGTTTTGAATGGTAGTTCATTTAGTGGTGCATTTTCATCCTTGTCTAGTGGCACAGACGTCTAAAGACGGGAGTTGTGGGGGTGGAAATAAAGCTTCCAATGAGGGATGGTCTGCTGGAAAAAATTCTAACACCCCAAAACATGAGTAGAACAAAAATATTCTATATCCCTCGAGGCACAAAAGGATCCAGTGCAATTATTTCTATTGCCCCAAAACATGGGCATAACGACAGATTCTATATCCCTCGAGGGGAAATTCATAGAGTACATTCGTGACCAAAAATGGTCTATGCTTCATATAGCCTACATATCATGGTGGAGACTTGGCTACACTGGCCAATCTTCACAAGGAGATGTGACTACCTAGTCACACTCTAGTTCTCTTCTCTTTCTTCTAGCTTTTTACCTCTTTTGATTGTGGCACGTACCTGAACTTAGAAGGGAATATCCCCATCCTCGAGGATCGAGTAGCTGGATGAGGAAGGTATGGGATTGTATTACTAGGGTGGTTAGATTCTTTGCCTCCTTAAGCATGAAGTACTAACACATTTCACACTGAATACAAATTGAATTTAAGGTTGAAAGAGATAGCAAAATGGATGAGTGGATCTGAGCTGGCTATTGAGGTGAACCTGAATAAGGATTTGTGGAGCTTGAGGACTTTTAAGACTAAAATCCTTATCCCAGTTAAGGCTATGATAAAATGCTTATTCTAAGGCTCATCATGTGTTGTCCTTTGTTTGTTTTCATGAATAGGTTTAGGAAAGCTTAAGTATAAGGGGTTTATGAATCAATGATTAATTAATATTTCTGTCGCATTTTATCTTAAAACCCTTAACAAATACATGTAACTATGCATTAATATTAATTTTTTATCAAAAATTTTATTATGAATAAAAATTCTTTTTATGTATCAAAAAGACATAAATTAAAATTAAAAAAATGATAATTAAAAAAAACAAGGCAGACTGCATATATATATATTATAGAATGTCTTAAGAAATATAAATATAGTTGTAAGATATATGTATATGATCGTCCACCGAGACCAAATCATCCTAGCTTAGTCGATAACAAATAAAGTAGGGGGAGATAAGGAAGGAAATTTAAAAAATAACTGACCATGTTCATAACACAATGGTTCATATGTATTTCCTAAATATACAATCTTCGTATAATTATAATTAAGTCATATGTACATTTTTTCACTAAACTCTTCACATTTGTGTATATAAAAATATGTATAAAAATATAAAAAAATGAAAAAATTCCAATTGTATAATATGTCAAGAAATCTATGTTTCATATTGTCAATTTCCTAACTTCCGAACATCATAACTTCATATATGAACTTGAATTTCACTCGACTCACTGTTAAAGTTCAAGTTATAAAAATCTCTAATTAGTGAAGGTGATTTCAATGAAAATGGAGTCTGTTTACAAAAAGTCGATTTTTTTGGACCTAACGACAACTGGGTTTCTGGGTTGTTTATTTTATTCTGTACTTACTATTTATAATACAATTGATTTAGTGCTTTTTTAATTATTTTTTTGATATTGTAGTTTCTTTATAAATAAAATCCAAAAATAAAATCCTCATTTAATATTTTAAATAAATAAAAAACCTCTAAAAATAGGTAAAAATGAACTATATTGTGTATACATGTTCTTATTAATATATGTAACATAATTTATGAAATCTACAGAAATTCCTACATACCTTGTTTACTATTCTATAAATTAATAAAATATAAAAATGGTATTGTATTTATTATATTATTGACTTAAATATGTAAATTCTATTTATCAAGGATATTATTTGTATATTTATTAATATTTTGTTTAAATACTCTAAAATATATTATTTATATGTATAAACTATATTGTAATTTATATAATTTAATTATTTACAATTTTCTTTTTTACATATTTTAAATTACCTTATTTAGTATTTATTATGTAATCTACAATGTGTTTATACAATCAGAATTACGTGGTGCTGACACTTGTCAGCACCACATGCTTCTTCCTCAAGAACAACAAGTTGTTTGTTGTTGTAAAGATCCTGACTTCACCATTTTACCCAACCATTGATTCACTGCCAAACCCATATCTAAACCAACGATTCTCTTGCTTGATCAACAACCTTCCACGCCATCCATCCAATCTTATCCATCTCCTTTTCCTTTTTTTCCATTCAAGCCACTCAAAGAGCTGAGATTAATCTAAATCCTCCAATTTCAAGTTACAACTGACCGAGAGCTCTACTTCCAAGCTTTGGATCTTCATCCTTGGGTGACATTCGATGAATGTTGAGCACCTGTGTGGATGAAGGAGGCTCGGGGGAGAGTTCTAAGGTTTTGATTGGCCTTGCATCGTAGCCGTAGTTGTTGCATGTAGCTAAAATATCATATGTGTTCTTGAGCCATCACTAAGAGGTAATATACCGTTATTCCCAGGCTGTTCTTTTGCCTAAATTTTCGACATTTTAATTTCATGTTAGAACATTTAATCAGTGTTTTAGCCACTTTAATTACTCTTATTTGAATCCTACAAAAACCATAATCTTGTTTAGTCTGAAATCATTATCACTTTTAGTTGAAATCCTTGTTTTGAAACACCTTCTATTGAGCAAAGAGACATGTAATCTCACATTCAATTATATTAGAATCGAGCATATCATTTCTCTTGCTGGTTTCAAAATTGCTTGGACTGATCAATCAACACAATTCGTGATGAGAGCTTTGTAGTAATTGGAAGAAATCATCAAGCAGAATCATTGCAACATCTGGAAGACTTTCTTAGGTAGTCTTGAACCCTAGCGACTTGACTTTCATCTTCTTCGACAATTCTACTTGTAGCAGGTGAGATCGAAGGGGGAGGAGCCCACTTCTAGCCCTGCCCGACCCGTTCAATCCCTTGCGCTGTCACCAATCGATCCCAATCACTATCGCAGATAGCTTGTTGTTGTCGCTCTTCTTCGAATTTGGGAAGAACCTCATGAACTCCAGACTGCACAGTTGTTCGATGCGTGGCAACCACTTACGGTCCATATTCCATTCCTTCTCTCTAATCACAACTGTTTAGAACGAATCAGTGGAAAATTTGCATATTAAGCCCATTACCTTTACATAAATCCCATACACCTCTGAAGCTTCCCCTAATTACATTTGGATCCCTACGTAGAGACCTAAAGGTAAAAACTCCATTTTCTTTTCAGTCCTTTTCTTACAGTTATACCACTGCACTGTATGTGATACTTGAACATTATATGGACCTTATTTTCATTTATTTTTATAGGGTAGTTATACAACTACCCTAGCGTGGTTTTGATGTATTATTTGAGGGGTTTTTTTCTTCTTTTATTCATTTTGATTTTACAAATTCTGTCTCCACTTTGAGTTTATTTTATATGTCTTTTTAGCTCATTGCTTAGTTTTATTAGTGTCAGTACCTATAAAGTGCCACTATATTTTATCACCTAATATATATATATATCGTATGCAAAATATATTCTCTCTTTTGAAAATAAAAAAAACATTTTCAATTTGTCTTTATTTGCTTTATTCACTATATAGAATATTACAATACACTATATTCAATCTACTATATTGTATTACTATTTTTGCCAAATTAGTCATTTTTTAAAATAAAAAAATTGCAAAAATAAGAATCAAATAATAACCACAAAACTAAAAAGCACAAAAAGAGCCTTCGAAGAAGAAAATCAAATCAGAAATTCGACCTTGAAATACAAGTGCACTTTCTGCCTCCTTGTGTTCGACCTAGGGACATGTACTTGGTAAATCTCTAGTGTAAATAGAAGAGAGAGAAATTTATCTTCTTTTATTCATATGTATTTCCTTCTCTCTCTTATTCTTTTTGTTTGATCAATACTCTTCTCTACGCATTAGCTACAACTGACGAATAAATATCCACGAGGGGGGCGTGATCATCAACTATTAGGCAATGACATCGATTTTATTATAGACGAAAAAATGCTCAATGCCTTCAGTCAGCTTAAAGAATAATTATTCAAGCTCATGTCATACAACCACTAGATTTGTTTCTTCCATTTGATATCATGACAGACACTTCTGATTATGCCATTGAGGTTGTTCTAGGATAAAAAAAGGATTGATGGCCATTTGCAATTTACTATGCTAGCAAAACACTAGATGAAGCTCAGATAAACACTAGATATATATTGACCACTCTATCATCCGATACTTGCAAAGCATGAAGGATGCTAAATCATGATTACTTCATTGCATCCTTCTACTCCAAGAGTTTGACTTAGAAATACGTGATAAGCCCGGAGTCAAAAAATGTGGTGGCAGATCACCTTTCTAGGATTTTAAATATAGATAATCCTGAGTGGGCCATTTTATCGGTCAATGAGACTTTCCTAGATGAGGGTATTCTTTCTATTGCCTCTCTTCCATGGTATTCAAGTATTGTGAACTATCTTATCTCCAAGAAAGTCCCGTAAGATTTATCGAAGCTAAAGGTAGACAAGTTCTTGTCCGAGATACAACTTTACCAATGGGAGAATCTGTACTTATTTTGTAGAGAAGGTGCATTCTTGAGGAGGAGTGCACATATGTCTTGGAACATTTTCATAAGTTGGAATCTGGTGGACACCATTCTGGGAAGTGGACAACAACGAAAGTTCTTCAATGTGGCCTTCAGTGGTTGATTCATTTTAAGGATGCTACTAATTACGTCAAAGGTTGTACTAATTGTCAGAAGATGGGTAGCACTATCATCTCTAGAGACACAGTCCCTCTCAAGTACATTCAGGTATCAAATGTTTTTGATGCTTGGGGCATTGATTTCATGGGCTTGTTTCCTGATAGCCAGGGTTATGACTACATCCTACTTGTTGTCGATCATGTCAATCGACGGGTGGATGCTATCCTGGCTCGATTTGCAGATAGTCGCACAATGTGTGTCCTTCTCAAAGACAATATCATATCGTGGTTTGATATTCTATATATCCTCATATCAGAAGGAGGAAGGCACTTTATCAACAAAGAAGTTAAGAAGCTGAAAAAGGTGTACGACATTGAATATCGTATAGCATCTCCTTACCACCAATAATGTTTTGGTTGAATGTTTTAATAGGGAGATAAAGACGATTCTTCAAAAACTAGTACATCTTGATAGAAAGAAATGGTCTCAATTTCTTAATTCACTTCTATGGGCTTATCAAAATGCATACAAGTACCTTTGGGATTGTCTCCCAATCAGATAGTATATGGTAATCCACACCACTTGCTCATTGAACTAATTCAAAAATCTTTGTGGGCGGTCAATATATGCAATGCGTATAGAGAAAAAGCCAACCAAAATCGAAAGTCAATCTGATCAAATTGTTTGAATTCCGAGACTATGCATAAGACAATAGCCTTATGTAGATAGAAAAAGTCAATAAATGGCATGATAAACACATATGAGGAAAGAATTTCAAGCCAAATCAGAAAGTGCGGTCGTTTAATGTAAAGTTAAAATTGTTTCCAACCAAGTTGAAAACTAAATGGTAGGGACCGTTCATCGTGAAAAATGCGTGTGACAATAGGAGCATTGTTATATTATGGTTTTCATCAGATTCCTAACCATTTGTAGTCAATGTATAGCTGCTGAAGCCATACCTCGAGCATGATTGAAGGACCAGACAGATTAAAATCCCAAAATGTCTTTTCTTTGTCTTCCTTTCTTATTTTCCTTTCCTATTTTCATCACTTTCTTCTGGCTATCCATTCATCCCTTTCATTAGTCCTATACTTAGGATGAGTAGATCCTAAGTATGGGGGGTGAGTGACTCGAGTGTTTATTCATTGATCTCTCACATGTCTCCTAACTTGTTTATAATTCTTTTCTATACTTAGGGTATATTTACACAAGGTATAGGGGCAGACATGCTGAGCCAATAATTTCATTGAAAGTTATGGAAAAAACTTTAAGCGCATTATGAAAGCGTGAAGATCGCATCTTGTGCGATCGGGAGTGACTATTAGCACTAGTAGCTCGGGGTATCAGAATTTAAAAAACAATTATGTAATGAAAGCACATGATCCAAGAATGCCTTTTGAATCATTTCATCAAGATTACAAACATGAATTAGTGTTTACTCTTGAAGCGTGCTTGTGATCGTTTCTCTAAATGAAGAGACCTCCTGTCTTATGTTCAATCGGACCTAGATCGCATTTGTGGGTGTTCGATTAAATCTCTTGCTTACTGCAATCTACATTGATGATCCGATCAACGAATCTCATGATTTTGTCTCACAAAATCTGACATCTTATCCACGAGCGAGGGGCACCGAAGAAGGCAGAGATGCACAAGAGGTAGAGGTGGCGGCATAACGATGTATCAATGATGGTGAATTTTTATCCAACACAATGTAGACGACTGCACGTGAGAGAGAAATAGAGAGAGGACGTGTAGAGAGAGAGAGAGGGTTCCTCAAAGGGAATGTGTGTTAGCGCAAAAGGCAAGGGTTATCCCTCTTTTATACTAATTGGATGTCCATGGATCTCATTCCATGTGCTCATACAAATACAATGGTTGACATTGATTTCTGTTTTCAATCAATGGACATGATTTTGTTGTATTAGTTTACAACACAAATTAATCAATTTGAAAGAAACCAAATATGTTGCAAATATATTCCCAACATATTAAATTTCAATTAAAATCAATCTCATGTGGGAATATAGGAAAGAGTAGTCTCCTTCCCCTTTTAGAGTGGACGACCATACATTGAGAAGGACTCCATGGTTGTCCACCCTCTTAAAGAGGAAGGTGGCACACCTTTTCCTAATTGGTGAGATCTCAATATCTCCGTAATTTCCACATGCGCAACAACATTTGTTGCATAATTATTCATCAAAATAATTCCAAATTATTTTGTGATAATTTCAATAATGCCATTGATAATTTATGAAAAGTATTAACACATCCAAACTATAATTTAAAGTGCATTTACAATTAATTGCTCAATGTGAATCCACTTCGCATCAACTATTAGTTCGTAAAGACAAATTACAATTATCTCTATAATGTATTATGCATCACATTTATAACATCCATGAATAATATGTATAGTGTTATCAAAATTGTTGACATCCCTGATAATTAAATAATATTTAATTATCATGGATGTCCATTCTCATGAGCCAAATAATATGAATCAAATTCATATTATTCATCATAATTAAATCACATTTAATTATTAGTTTTTCTCAATGCTCAGATATATTATCAACAATGAAATTATTCTTGAACTCTTTCAATAATTGTGTGCTTTCTCTGTAGATACCTGGGGATAAGGATAGGGAAATTGTACATTACACGTATAGTGACTTGGATATCGAGATCACATCAAATCCTTATCTCAGGGACCTCTCGTAGATATTAATCATCTCATGCCTCTGAATCACATTCAGATCAATGTGCAACACTTGGACTTTGATCAGATTTCTCTACTGAGAGGAGTCACTAAAATACATAACTATTTCATCATTCCCTCGGAATGGAAGCATCATGGTTGTACAATTGTTTATGATCACATCACCCTTGAGCATTCCTAATACCCATACATCCTCCATACTGGAAGACCTAGAATAAACTTGAAGATCTAGACCAATTTAATACTATCTTCTTTGAGGCTTATCATTAAGTTTCTCATTCGATCATTGACAGTTGGTATCGATCATATACTTTCTAAAAGCATATGTCATACCTAGGTATTGATCATATAATTTCCAAAAGCACATATCAAACCTATAAATTCAGTCATATTTCCAAAGCGAGATGGCAATGCATGGAATTTGATGCCAATATCTCATGAGTGAGCTAATGTCTTTTGGTTCAGTAATGAGCCCGTATAATCCCTTTGAGAGATTATAACTCATATGCCCTTGTATGCACACCATCTTGTCGGTGTATAGACCTTGATTAGGTCATCAACCTATTGGTCTACTAAATGTACATACTCAAACATATAGCAACATATATGTCCCCGGTCAGAGGATGTGTGCCTATATCGTGACAGTATACGACATATTTCTTGGTTATCTCAATATCATTAAGTCAACTCTTTATCCTAACTTATCTAACCCCTCTGAATCTCTATTCCTATGCAGAGGACCTGCATCAAGAGGTCGGTTAGACACCAGCCTATAGATAAGAATTGCCATCATCTTCTCAGGCTGTAGATCCTCCCTTAAAAATCACTTGACGGTGCTTCATTAGTCCTCAATATAACTCTTTAGATATCATCCAAGCACCAGCTTGTATGATTCAACATTTGAATAAACAGTTTTATGATAATTAAGATGGCCATGGTACATAACTCTAATTGCACTAAGGGGCCTATTATGCATATTAAATACTCTTTATTTCAGATAAGGGAATGAATTGTTATATTAATTATTGCATAATGCCTCTTCATGGGCTCACATATCCAACTATCTCCCACTATCCCAAGGAGACATTAATGGGCTAATCGTTAAACCCACACTCTTGTGCTAATCATAAGCTATTTAGAAAAATAGCTAGGTAAGCTGACTAGTCACTCTACTCGATAGACTACGCTAAGTCATTTTACGATACTTGCATATCTTGTGGGAATGACGCCTTTCTTGGGGTTTTCGCAAATAATGGAACATGTCCAAGTTGCACGACTATTGCGACGGTTACAATGCCCCCTTCTCTTTGTTTCTGAATAACTTTAGAACTAAGATCTAAGATGCATACTTGAGATCTATTATCTCAAGGTATGTAGCAACAAGATTAAATAACACTTATTCTCATCCTTATATCATTCCAAATGATTAGGACTTTATCTACATTTGGCATGATGAACACAATGGCACTCCCACTAAGTTTTACATGGTTCATCAATAATCTATCCGAAATCATAACATTTATAATTTCATCAAATTCAATCTTCCAACTACAAGAAGCTCATTTGAGTCCATAGATGGAGTTCCTTTAACTTTTACATCTTACCTCCCTCAACTATGAAGCCTTGGGGCTACTTCATATAAATGGCCTCAGTAAGGTATTCGTAGAGAAATGCAATCTTGACTTCCATTATTTAGATGTCCTAGTCACGTTGTGTAGGTATAGTTAGAAATATTTTGTTGTGTTTAATCATGGTAACTGAAAAGAAAGTCTCATCACAAGCGATGTATTCTCTTCCTGTGTAACTTGTGGATCATCAGTTTCCTTCTTTCTCTTGAATATCCATTTACACCTAACAGGTTTTACCCTTATAGGTGGGCCCTAGAGGGCATATATACAACACTTGTATATGAAGTCTACTTTAGACATTATTGCTAACATCCATCTTTCCATGTCATGATCCTTGGAAAATTTATCATACGAAGACAAATCATTGTTAAACTTATCTACCACATGGAATCCATATCCTATTGGTGGTCTTACCGTCCTCAAACTAATTGAAGATGTATGAGTGTTTCATATTTAATTCTCTTTTTAGTTTCTGATTTCCGGAGCCTCATTATCTTCTCAAGATTCAATGAGTTCCTTTACTTCATTTTCATCTTGATTTTCACGAAAGTTATCTTTTAAGAATCATATCCTTAGAGATGAAGTCTTTTTAGAATCTCAAGATCATAAAGTAGTTATCCAATACCATCCTTTATATCCCTCATGAAGTAGCACTCTCTAGTGCTAGGTTCCACCTTACTTGCATTTATGACATGGTTATGGACCAAGCAACCCTAAATCCTCAAGTGTTTAACACTAGGTTCCAACCCATAGCTTATGTGGGTTTTCATATTCATATTTGCATAGAATCTTATTAAGGATATATATTGTAGTCTCTACTACACATATACCTGGAAACTAAAAGGTAATTATGCTAATATTCATCATTTAACAAATCATGTCACGTAAGATCCAATTGTATCTCCCTGCAAAATCTACTGAGTTTAGGTGTACTAGGAGGACTGAGATAGGAATGATATTCCTTTCTCCAACTATTTTATTGAATTCGTCTAATATGTACTTACTACCTTGTTTAGATCAAATTCATTTCATCTTCCTTCAAACTTTGGTTCTAAACAAAAATGTGAAATCTTTAAACATTTCAAAGGTTTCTAAGGTAAAGGGGAGAAATCTCATATTACAAATAATTATCAATAGATATCACAAATCATTAATGTTTATTATGATATAGATGATCCACACATCAATTTGTATGGGATCTTGAATACCTTGGCATCTTACACTATTCCTATAGAAGGGTGCATAGGACATTTTTACTTTGAATACAATATTCACTAGTATGTATGATTTGAAATTTCAAACAATATAAAGTTTCACCTCTTACTAGATATTGATCTCATCAACAAACATATGTACAAGGCTTGATGCCAGATAATTATGAAATGATCTTCAACCTCCTATTGATCTTTTAAGGTTTAAAATTTTTTGTATTTAGAAATATTAACGAACCATTCATTAATTTTCTAATTTAGTAGAGTCCTCTAGATGTTAGATTACCATCAGAAATATATCCATCATAAATATTTATGATAAGTGTATTCCAGAATGCATGTTTATTTCCAACATTTAGAAATAAACAATAAATGTATTCTGATATCTAGGCCATAGAGACATTCTCCAAGACTAAGGGCTCTCCACTGAAAATATGTAATCTATCTATCCAATGGAGATTGTTGCAAGAATTGCATCAACTCCCATGTGGATGACTATTAAACCTTCAGATCAGATTTTCTAGTCTTCTAAAACATATGCAACCAATTGCAAGTGTTATTAGAAGCATGAGATACAATTTTTAGTCTTTGATCTTGTTTAATAAGCAAGTCAATTTCAATGATTATGTGAAGCTGTAGATTATTCCAATGCACTATTCGGTCCTTCTTTAAGGATTCTTAATAGTCTAGACAGTTGTACTACCAGTGCATCACATTGTTGCAGTATTAACATTCATCCAACTCTTCGGATGTCATAATTGTGGAAATTATAGAAGTATAGTCAACTCTTTGACTTTCCTTCTTGCCTGGGTCAGGCCTATGTTTCCAATGTGCTTCCTTTGTTATATAAACAACCATTGCTTAAGACAAAGGATTTCTTATGTTGAACTCAAAGATCCCAATATGATAGTATTTCAACATTTATATATGCTTCATTCAATTCGTACAACATGGATATTATGAAGCTCCATGAAAGATTATAGTATATATAGTAGAATGATGACACTCATCATATCTACTTCCATCTTAACTCTTAAAGACTTTGGTTCAAGCAGGTACTCAAACATTTTGAGTGCGTCTTCTTTTATCGAGCCACCATTCTGCATAATGCAGTGAACTATGCCATTCATGATTAAATTTTGAGAACACATATGTCTTCCAAAACATCTTCTTAGATTTTATAAGGATTTTGGATAATTACAATCATCATCAACATGACACTTCCAAAGCACATTAGATGAGAGATCAAGATAAAAGAGACATACAAACCTAAGGATGTTGTCCTATTATCTATTTAATTGACATTGTCCTATTATCTATTTAATTAACATTCCTCATTATTATGAGGAAACTTGCATATTGTAGCTACATGCATTATGTGTCCAACTTCATGTACAATATCTTGATCATAGATCCAATCCATGATATTTTACTAGTTATTATAGAGTATACATTTGAGTGCGTTTAATGTAGGTCATCTGAAATAGAAATATTTACGTAAATACATATTTTACATTGGCTAAGGATTTTGTATCAATGTTGTCTTGCCTTGTCAACTCTAAAAGTCTTTTTTCTATTCCCTTATTCACTTTCAAAGTAAGAGACATACTTACCATCATATCTCAAGCAAGATCTGGGATCTCCTTCTTACATTTGTTACATCGCAATAATGTGAGAACCTGTAACTTGGATAAAAAGAAAGGAGAACTCATTCCGCCTTGCAATTTCAACTTGCATTTCCCAATTCGGACTTTAACACCTGATCTTGCCACCACTAAGGTGATGTTGACCAGTTGTTAATTGAACCAACCATCAACAGGAATAGCACTCAATATGTGTAATCTAATATCACCCCAATAATATGAGGACCCGATATTGGGGTCAGTACACATAGGACCTTACTCTTATGAGAAGCAAAGAGCCAGATCCATGTGAACTTGTATGCAGGGGGTGTCACTTCGGACAAACGCCTCCTAGATACAATCCATGGCAACAGAACCCTTTGCACTAATGGGAGACCATGGATGTCACTTATGTGATCCTCCATATTTTGTTCAAATTTTAATTAATCCTTATGAATCATATTCATTACGATTAATTCTTCTAAGGGAATTACATATCTCATAATAGAGTATTTATTTTAATTAGATCTAATTATTTTAATCGTATGAAACTAATTATCAACCCAATCAATTAACTGACAAACAATTAGGGTTTTGCTTGATATTACCACATAATATAAGCTCTCACAAGTACGTATTATTTTGTATTTTAATGATTAGATTACAACTTGACTTACTCATATTATTCCTTCCCCAAAAAGAGATCCAGCCAGTACAGTCGAGTTATGCTGGGAGGGAGCATTTCCTTGACATGCAAGGCTCTAATTAGTAAACCAAGCCAGCATACCTGGATTAGACTCCTTCACCATACTGATTGAAAATAATACAAAATGATGGCAATGTACTTGTGGTTTTATTGATTAAATTTGATGACCAATATTATACTATATATAGTAATTACTCGGAGATTTAGACATTTTTAAAACAATTTTAAGGATCCTAAATTTCTTGTCATATCACGCGAACATGTTCTTGGTTTTGCATGTAAATGTTGTCCTGCAACTATTGTAGGATAAACTAGGGTTTTCATGAAGCATACATTCAATGGTCAATCATGATTATTCAATTATTTTCATATTTATTAGACATCATAATAATCAAAGCAAATTCATAATTTCTAATGAATGATAAACACATTAAGTAAGAAGATTTGATGATCCAATCATCATCTGACCCATCTCCACTAAATATGGAATTTCTAGGTCAAATAGAGTCAAAATCGCATGAAATAAATCCGAGCAATTTGCTGCTTGATTTTCTACATAATACAAGTGTTTATTTTATGTTTTATGATAGGAAAACAATAAACAAAAATCATTTCTTACAGATCTGTTAATACATGCACAAATAATATTGTCGCAGGAACCTTTTGAATTTCATTCATGCAATTTTAGTACCAATAAAAGGATACTATTTTTGGGACATATTTAACCTTTTAAATACATTTTAATAACATAAAAACATGCTCAAGTAATGCACAAATAGAAGGTTTTATTTTAACCATTAATCAACTCAAAATTTGCATCCAATACAAAACAATGAGTACCCACACATCCGATTTATAAAGACTTGTTCACCTATGGTTTTGGATCATATCCAAGACCTTACCAAGGCCCTAATACCACTTCAAGGTTATGGAAAAAATCTTAAGCGCATCACAGAAGGTTGAATATTGCATCATATGTGATTGGGAGCGACTAATAGCATTAGTAGCTCGGGGCAGTGGAATTTTAAAAAAATTATGTGATGAATCCACATGATCCAAGAACAGTTATTGAATCATGTGGTTTCATCAAGATTATAAACATGAATTAGGATTACCTCTTGAAGCATGTTCGTGATCGTATCTCAAAACAAAGAGACCTCCTATCTCATGTTCGATTTGACGTAGATCGTATTTGCAGGTGCGAGGATGAATCGTGTGCTTCCCGCAATCTACATTGATGATCTGAGCAATGAATCCCCCGACTTTGTCTCATGAAATCCGACATCTTCTTCACAAGCGAGAGGAATCGAAGAGGATAGATATCCATGAGGGGTCGAGGTGGCGACATAATGGTGTAGCGATGACGATGACTTTTTCTCCAACACAATGTGGATGGCCATAAGTGAGAGAGAAAAAGAGAGAGGATGTGTAGAGAGAGTCTTTCTCATATAGAATGTTTGTTAGCACAAAAGTCTAGTGTTACCCCTCTTTTTATACTAATTGGATGCTCGTGGTTCTCAATCCATTTGCTCATACAAATCCGATGGTTGATTGATTACTACTTTCAATCAATGATCATTATTTTGTCTCATTAATTTACAATAAAAAATAATCAATTTGAAATGAATTAAATATATTGGAAATATACTCCCAATGAATTTCATTTCATTTCAAACTTATGTGGAAATAAAGGAAAGAGTAGCCTCCTTCCCTATTTAGAGTGGACAACCATATATGGAGAAGGACTCCATGGCCGTTCACCCTCAAAAAGAGGAAGGTGACACTCCTTTCCCTAATTTGTGAGATCTCAATCTCTCCATAATTTCCACATGTGCAATAACATTTGTTGCATAATTATTCAACAAATATAGTTCCAAATTATTTTGTGATAATTTCAATCACGCCATTGATAAATTGTGAATCATATTCACACATCCAAAATAAAATGTAAATTGCATTTATAATTAAACGTTGAATGTGAATTCCATTCACATCAACTGTTAATTTGTAAATTTAAATGACAACTTCCTCTCTAATATGTTATAAATCAGATTTATAATATCCTCGAATAATATGAATTGTAATATCCACATTATTTACATACTTCATAAGTAAAACACATTTAATTATCTTAGATGTCCATTCTCTTGATCCCAAACAATATGAATCAAATTCGTATTATTCATCATAATTAAGTATAACTTATTTATTCATTTTGCTTAATGCTTGGATACGTTATAAACAATGAAATTATTCTTAAACATTTTCAAGAATAATGTGCTTTCTCCCCATATACTTGGAGACAAGGACAATGTGATTGTACATTCCACTTATAGTGACTTGTATATTTATATCATATCTCAAATACAGATCTTGGAGACCTCTCAAAGATATTAATCTTCTCATTGCATCTGAATCACATTCAGAATAATATCCAATACTTCGATTAAAATCAGATTTCTCTACTGAGAGGAGTCACTAAAATCCAGACTTGTTTCATCACTCCCTCTGAATGGAAGCATCATGGTTATACAATCGTTTGTGATCACATTACCCTCGAGTATTCCTAATACTTGTACATCATGCATTCTTGAAGACCAGCAATAAACCCTAATATTTAGATCAATTTAATACTATCTTCTTCATGGTTTTATACTTAAGTTTCTCATTCGATAATTAGGAGTTAATATCTATTATATACTTTCAAAAAGCATATATCATAACCAGGTATTGATCATTTACTTTCCAAAAGCATATATAAAAAATACAAATTAAGTCAAGCTTCCAAAGTGATAGGACGTGCACATAATTTGATCCCAATATCTCAAGAGTGATCTCATGTCTTTTAGCTCGGTAATAAACCAGTATGATACCTTTTAGAGATCGTATCACTCATATGCCCTTGTACGCACCAGCTTACAAGTGTATAGACCTTGATTAAATCATCAACCATTCGGTTTGCCTGCCATACATACTTAAACATATAGCAACACATCTATCTCTGGTCATAAGGATGCGTACCTATATCGTGATAGTATGAGACACAGGTCTTGGTTATCTCGATCTCGTTAAGTCAAATTTTTGACCTAACTTATCTAATACCTCTGAATCTGTATTCCTATGTAGAGAACATGCATCAAGACGTTTGTTAGATATCATCCTATAAAGAAAAATTTCCATCTTCCTCCCAGGCTAGAGATCCTCTTTTAACAATCACTTGATAGTGCTTAATGATTCCTCAATCTAACTCTTTAAATATCATCCAAGAACTAACTTTTATGATTCAACATTTGAATCACCAACTCTATGATTATTATGATGGCCTCGGTACAGAATCTTAAATGTACTAAGGGACCTATTATGCAAATTAATTATTCTTTATTTCAGATCATGGAATGAATTGCAATAACATTTATTGCATAATGGCTTGTTGTGGGCTCGCATGTCTAACATTCATACATTCTAATCCTTTATTACCCCCACTTCTTATACAGTCTGCTATACTTATGATTAGTTACTCCTAAGTATAGGTGGGATGATCGACTTCTATTTCTTTCTGTCATTGTAGCATCGACTTTTCTATACTTAGAATGTGTTATGTATTCCTTAGAACGTGTTATGTATTCCTCTTTGCTTTTTGATTACTATGTGGACATAGTTCGAGCTAAGTATAGGGTGGTCATATATATGTATATATATGTTAGCCATTACTCTTTCTTGCGTAGTTGCAATAATATGGGTAATACATTAGGTAAGGATATAAGACAAATCAACTCCAAAGAATACATTTATATAAAATTAGCAATTTACTTGCACAAAAATGCCTTGTATAGAATTCTTACGAACTGGGAAAACCACTAATTCACTAACTCTTTTGTTTTTCCTAAAACCTTATAAAAATCTGAACAAAAAAATTAAAAGAACACCTAAAAATTGAATAATATGTTAAAAACCCCACAGAAGTTTGCAAAACTTTTTGAAATTCCATAAGCAATTCAAAATCATAAAATGGTTTACCAAAAAAACTTCCTTGCATTTGATACATTTTTATCGGAGTGATGATGACAATTGAACAAGTCTAAATAAAATTCAAATATTAGATCTTGGACTAGTCCTTCATCCACTTAGTTTCAATTGAACATGTTAAGGACTTGAATTGGGATGCTTCAGCTCAATTTGATTTAATCCTTTAGGTTCTATAAGACTGTGCTCATGAATCGATTCAATATGTCTAACTAGAACCTTTCATGTCATATGTACGACTCTTCAGACAATGGCTTGACTAGAAACCTCACACTCAACACGTAGCTCAACTAAGATGGATTGCTGAAATATCTTGGAGTCTAAATCAGGACGATACTAGGCCGCTTCGTCAAGGGTGGATCAGGAACCATTCTTGGGGACTGTCGAAATAGTTATTTCAACCCATTATTCTTCTAGCTGTATGGACATCTAACGATTAGAGACTGCACTGAAATAAAGCTTTATATGAGAAATGGTTTGCTAGCATAATTTTTTTAAGACCCTAAAACATGGGCAGAATAAAAGATTCTATATCCGTTGGGCAAACAAGAATGCAGATCAATGCCAAACAAAGAAATATCCAAAAGAATACTATAACAAAAATTCCAAAAATCTTAAGCTTCTTGAAAACGCTCACTTCTTAGTGAAGACTCGGTTATACAAACCGGGCTTCACAAGGAAATGTGACTACACTAGCTTTTTTTCAATTCTTCTATCTTTTTCTTTCTTCTCCCTTATTCATTGTGGACTAGCATGTACCTAGTCTTAGAAGTAAATAATCATCTTCCCAAGGAAGAGTTACTACAGGATGAGACCACTTGATACTTCAACTATATATCTGGGGAGACCTAACACACTCCACAAACATGGTACTTGTCATTTCAGGGTCAAAAGAGTATACATCTAAAAGGATGGTTCTGACTGGGCTGTTGAGGTAAACTGAATAGAGGAACATGGAACCTAATGGTTGTTGAGTCGCAATTCCTAACCTAGACATGGTGACAAACACATTCAATCCAATGGTAATAACTGAACTCCAAACTTCGATTTTGTGAAGTTAAGTTTAAAAGTTGTAACCATTCTACCTTTTTTATATTCCTTTTTTATTGTATCTTTTGCATCATTTATTCTCCTAATAAGCGTTTGCTAGGGACTAGAAAGGTAATTATAATGGGGTGATGAATAACCATTCATTCGTTGTTATTTCTTTATTTTATCTTTAAAATCCCTAGATTAATACATGTAAATATACTTAACTTGTAAAAATTAAGATGCTGACTATTATAAGTAAATAGTACATAAATACTAGTATTTAAATACAAAGTAAATGAATACAGAAAAGGTAACAAAAGAAAAATAAAAAAAATATTGTAAATACTGACTAGCCCTAAACCCTGAGACTATGTTAATATTGACTTGGTCGGCAAGGAATAAAGTAGGGGGAGCAAAGGGAAAAGAAATACAACCAAAATAATACAGATACCGAGAAAACCTAAATGCCCAATACATTACATATAGGACAAACTTACATTAATTTGTACATACACATACATTGTTCAGATAAAGAAATGTTAACATGAAACATGTGCACATTAATATATACAAAAATAAAAAAATAATTGTAGATAAAAATAAAGCACTGCGAAACTGGTACAGACAGATGAAAAGTCGTAAACAAAACTTCATAGATCCATATCTTCTCCATATGAACTCAAATTCACAAAACTCACATTTATTATTCATAAAACTATCTATCTAGTGAAGGTGGTTTCATTAAAAATAGGGTTAATATACAAAGGTTGGCTTTTTGAGTCCCATTGTATTATATACTTATACATTTTACTCATTTAATTTATTCTTTATTTTTTAAATATTTTTATCTTTTGTTAATACTTGTAGACATTATTTGAAACATATTAACAAAAGAAACATAAAATAAAAGGCAGTAAACGTACATTAAAATAATAATACATTAAAATATATAGGTATACTATACCTATAATGTATATACCCATAATTATTTAAGTATACCAATAAAGTCATAAAAATAAAATAAAAGTTTGTAATTACGTATTTAATTATACTATAAATAAATAAATAATTTAGATGGAATATTAAATATTAGAATATAAAATAAAAATAAAATACATAAAACATTTGTATAAATAAGCTGACAAAAATAAAAAAATCACCTAAAAATACATAAAATAACAAATAATTTCATGTTTTAAGTTTTATTTCATAAAACTGCTTACTATTTTATTTCTATTTTCATTTTTTTCAGCCCTATTTTGTCCTGACTTGGTCCATGTGGACCAATTAGGAGGTATCCTTGGTTGACCCTTGTCAACACCCCATTTATCCTTTGGTCGTTCCGTGCATTGCATTTTCCTCTTCTTCACCAATTTCGTCTGATCAATCCAGATAGTGTTTGCCTTTGACTCCTTCGTCAAAATTTCACACCTGAGACTCATCTTTCATGTGGATCAAAAAATCTCTCTTGGTCAATCCTCTAGCAAAGCACAACCCCTAAGCGAAGATGGCAGATCAATCAACTTATATAAATCTTTCCCTTGTCCCAATTGTAAATTTCAATCTGTTCATGTCAACCGTAAAGCCTAAATCTCTCTCTAGTGTAAAACCCTAGTGACAAGAGGCGTTTCCCATCTAATACAAGGCATGGAGAAGGATGGAGGAGCATGATTCATCATCACCGGAGCATCTTCGGTGGTTCTCTGCTCCCGATCACATCATACAAGTGAGCTAATTTATTTTACGTTTATTTCAATTCTTAAGAGTAGCAATAGCATAGTCTTGCCTTTCATTTCTTTTGATTTTGTCTATCTTAGCTTGAAGTTAAGAATCAAAGTTTGCCGGAGCTCTAGGCTCTGGCCTCTGTCCTCCTATTCCCGACCATTTCCCGACGCCCTGATCACCCTCAGACTTTCATCCCTTCATATTTTATAAACAATATCAATTCTCCACCGCTGATATTGCACAGATCAGGGAGATCATTGTTCATACTTCACCCTTCACCCATTCCCCGCCCCTTTTTGATTATTTAACGGGTCAAGGAGCATCACCCTCAACCCTAGAGTGTTCTTGTGTAGGAAAGAACCAAAGAGCCCCCTTTTGGGGAGCGATTGAGACTAGAACATGACCTTTAGGTCATCGAGCTTCATCGAGTTTCCAGACCTCCACCATTGAGGTTTGGACCCATTTGAGACCTCAAATCGTTGCAGAGCTAACCCATGATCATACAAGGGAGACCCAAGGAACCAAGAGATATCTCGGACGATGCTCTTCTAGGAGAGGCTTCTTCCCAATTCTTCCAGGTCACCTTCTGATCGTTGGATGAAGAACCAAGACTATGTGAGCATGCACCTCCTGATTTACTCCATGAGTCATTAGATCTAAGGGCGGGATCTAATATCCACATTCCATCCTCGAAGCGGCATTCGTCGTCCCGCTTGCATCACATATATAAGTGAATCGATCCCAGTTATCCACCAGCACACGTTTTGGGGTATTTTATGTTCTTCACCCCCACATTTTTGTTTTTATAATTTAGAGGTTTATGTACCAAGTGCCAAGAGAGGGTCGATATAGTGATTGACAGATCCGACATGTCAGACACTGTAGGCTCCTCCAAAACTAAATGCTAGGTACCCCCGACTTCTTGAATCATCAGGAATTGACTTCATTTGGCCATTTTCCAATAGTCAAGTATTTGAATACATCCTACTTGTCGTTGATTACGTGAGTCACTGGTGGAGGCTATTTTCGCTCGATCCACTGAGAGTAGTAATGTTTGTTGCTTTCTGAAGCACAACACTATCTTACGGTTTTGAATTCACAAGATCTTATGTTCAGATAGGGGTAGCCATTTTATCAATAGAGAAGTCAAGAAGCTTGTGAAGGAGTACGACATTGATCAAAGTGTCGCATCTCTTTACCACCCACAGTCGTAATGCTTAGCCATGATATCTATTAAGGATATTAAGATAATTCTACAAACTTGTTAGGTTAGATAGGAAGAACTGGTCTCAACTTCTTGATTCCATTCTACGGGCTTATCAGACCTCCTACAAGTCTCCTTTCAGAATGTCTCCCTATAACCTTTTATATGGAAAGCCATGCCATCTTTTTGTGGAATTAATTCACAAATCACTACGAGCAGTAAACATCTACAACTTCAACTCACAAAAAGGCAGTCAGAACAAGAATATCAATCTGAACAGACTCATAGAATTCAGAGATGATGCGTATAATAACAACCTAATGCACAAAGAGAAAGTCAAATGCTAGCACGACAAGCATATCAAAAGAAAAACTTTTGATCATGGTCCGAAGATATAGTTATTTCATGTGAAGTTTAAAATATTCTTGAGCAAATTAAAAAGTAAATGGACTAGGCCTTTGATAGTAAAGATTATGCGTGATAACATAAGCATTACGATATCTGAGTTGTCATCGGACGTACAATCATTTATGATAAATGGATAGTTGCTGAAGCTATATTTAGAGCATGATACATTCCTGTCCATTATCAATTTTATAAATTTGGTATTTGAAGATGATCACTTAGTAGCATCAAAAGATTTAGAAAATGTTATAACCAAACAACGTTTTCTCGATTGATTCTTTTTCATTTTCTTCTTTCCTTCATACTTATTCATTCATCCCTTTCGTCGGTGCTATACTTAATATGACCATATCCAAAGTATAGGGTGATGTGTGCTTTGAATTATTCTCTATTGTTCCCTCACTTGTCTTCAATCTTGTTGGTAATGTTTTATACTTAGGGATATTTTACCCTATGAATATGGGGAGACAAAGTCATGCCATTGATGTCGCGAATTCTAATCCTCGATAATCCTCGTTTCGTGTACGGTCTGCTATGTTTAGGAGTAGTTGATCCTAAGTATAGGGGGAAGATCGACTTCTAATTCTTTATTTGAGTCATTGTAGCATAGATCATTTCTATACTTGGCACAAGTTATGTCTTACTTTTTTGCTTCTTGGTCAATATAAGGACATAGTTCGAGCTAATTATAGGGTGGTCATATGTATTGTATAGATATGATTAATATGTTATTCATCACTCTAAAAAATGAAAATAGAGTTATGCTCCCAAGTAATTTATTGCATCTAGTCATTTATATTTCATTGTTAGCATTCATGCATGTGTATATATTATTCATATTTAAGAATTCATAATTGCATTAATAAGAAGCCAGGATTTGTGTGTAAATAATCACCTGTATAATAACCAAGTTTCCCTATTTTTAATAATGTTTCACTAACTTCAAACAAAATAAATCAACTCCTACAAACTACTTACTTCAATAAAGAAAAAATACTAGAAAAACACTTACTTGTATATTTGACAAATAAATCCAAACCCCAGTTTTGATATAAAAAGTCGCAAAGTCACATATCTCTCACATACAATCTCCTATGGACCCCTACTTCACTTTTGAATTAACTTACATTGAAATATATACAAAACAACATCGAATTCAAAAGAATTGGGGTTCTTATGTGAAACTTTGTTTCTGGGACCTCACTATATATTATATATATTGACAGACTTTGATCATATTATTTTATGTAAAAAATATTTCTCTTTGATTTATTTATTTTCATTTTATTTTCTTTGGTGTATGTTTTATAAAGTATGCAGATATCCAAATCAAAGTTGAAATAAAAATCAATGAAAAGGAACCACTTTGAGTATGCATATAGAGTATGTATATAAGTCGTTCTTCTTTTTTTTTTATTTAATCCGTTAATTATTAAAAATATCAAAAAATTAGATTAATGTGTAATATTTATTTTATATTTTATTTGATATTAATTTACATTTTTAATTTTTTGAAAATCATAGAAAAATAAAAAAACTTTAAAAATCGGTATTCTGTGTACATAGAAAACCACTAAAAATCCACTTCATAGAGATGACTTCTTTTGGTTTAGTCCATTCACGTAAGTTGTAGATCTCATCGAGATAAACAAATTTCATAGATACCATTTTCTGATTTGACATTGTTTTCTATTTTATTTCTTTTTTTCTTTTATTTTTTATTCTAATTTTTCTAAGAGAAACACATGGCATCTCCTAGAGCTGCCACACGTCCCCTCCACATAAGCTTAAGTTGCCCCTCATAGATCGTTGGATGAAGGGTGCTTCATCCAACAATCAAGATTAAAACCCCTCTTTTATTTTCCATTTACATTCATTTATCTTATTTGCCACGTGTCTCCATCTTGATCATTCCATCTCCCTCGATCGAATGATCAAGAACCAGTCATCTTCCCCTATCCTTGAGTTGCCTCCACCTGTTACTGAGCTCCAAGCCCTCCACTCCCCAACCTCCTCCGCCTCTTCCTCCTATACGACCTCACCACCTCCTAGACTGAGCCTCCCCTTTCCACTCTCATCCACATTGCCCACGCATTGTACCCCTCAAACAAACCTTAATCACCTTCAAAAACCCCATCACCGTTCAGCGTTGAGCTCATCCACTAGTAATCAGGAGAAGGCATGTCCCCCTTTTGCTTTAGGAGACATCTGAAGCTCATAGATGTCGAGCGGCATTTACCAATTTTTGAGGGCGTGATCCAAGAGGTACTCCCTCTTGCTGCAACTCACCTTCGTGTCGCGCATTCTTCGAGCTTCATTTTGTTGAGTTGATGAGGCTACGATCGGGGCATCACACACTCCTTTACTAGAAGATTTATTCACCCATCCTAGGTGATCTTTTCTTCTCCTTTAAGCATTATCTTCTGTTATTTTTTCCTTTTAGCAAAGACCCAACTTCATCATCATCTTCTTCCATATCTCAATATGAAATCCAACTACTCCTACAATCGATTCGCCCAACCTTCGAATCTCTCCGCTTCTTGTTCTATCTCATACATCATATCACAAAAGAATTGCTCATTTACCCTCCACAAACAATAGGAGCACCATCCACTCTTCCTATTTATTATGATTCATTGCTTTTGGCGAGCCTCTACTCTAACAAATCTTCTACTATATAGGTCAGTGACCAGTGGGACAACATCTGGACTGCAACTCTGAGTAACCTTGGAGTTTCGATTGAGAATTGAGAATAAATTTGGTAGTTGATTTGCATATGTAACGAATCCTTTTGAATGTGGACTAGGGATGAAAACGAATACAAATATATCTGTATCCGTTCGTATCCACATTCGTCAAATAGAGGATATGGATGCCATTTTCTTGTATCTGGTGAATATGAATGCGAATACGAATGTAAATGTTCCACATTCGTCGAATGAATACGAATACGGATATAATATCCTCAACTTTGTCAAATACGAATGTGAATACGAATGTTCAAAATTTTGAGTATACGAATACGAATATTCATTTTTTGAAGGATACTAATATGGATACGAAGACAAATACGAATATGAATACGAATGTTCAAATTCTGGATGATACCAATACTTGCATGGTATATAAAGAAGTGAGTTTGGTAAGATTTATTTACTATTTAGTTTTATCTTTACGTTTTCTTTTATTATTTAGTTATTTTTTATGTACATATTTATTATTAAATTATTCATTATACTTTTTATACATTAGAAATTGTTATGAACCTAAAGTGTTGTAGCTTTTAAGTAAATTTGGACATGTATAACATTCGTATATGAATTTGTATTCGTTTATAGAATATCCATATCTGAACTACCAATATTCGTTTTACATTCGTATTCGTATTTTGAGGATATGATTTTACATTTTAAACATTCGTGTGATATTCGTATTCGTATCCGTATTTAAAAAAGGATGAGGATATGGTAACACTTATATTTGTATCCGTATCCGACCGTTTTCATCCCTAATGTGGATCCTTCAAGCAACAACAAAGGACCAATGTGCCTTTACCATATTTGAATCGTCGAATTGTAGAGATGAAGAGTCCATCACCATCACAGAGTTTTGCCAAATTTATGCAACTACTATCGTCGACCTTCTATGTCTACAAGCCACAACTTCCTTGTACCTTATCTACATGCACAACTACAGCTAAATCGAGCACCTGGATGCCACCTCTCTCAACAACAAGTAGAACCTCCACGCTGCAATAGAGTTCAACCGACATCCACCCCCTTACCATGTCCTCTCTCCAATGCAACGAGTTGTAGATGCAACATGTCCACACAATTGTAATCATCGCGGGCAACTGCACAAGGGGTCAGAACCCATTTCCTTCCCATTGAATTCTTGAGTACCAGCCACTTCTTAATTGAGAAGATGGAAAATAGGGAGGAGGTGTGCATGCTTTGCACGATTACCCCCCCCCCCCCCATTTCATCTCCATCGTTGAAGGTTTACTCAAAGCTCCAATGTTCGATCAATATTGGGTGTCACCTAGACCATCAGAGCAGCTACACATGAACAAACATTAGATTCATATCCAATGCAGGGCACACCACATGTTTAAGTGGTGGGAATTACGCCAAGGCCTCCTAAAGTACTCAAATCTCACATTAATCTAGTTGTAGCTCTACGGCACTAGCATGTGTAGAGCACATGATTGCCTAGAGTAATTACTGAATCATCCCTATCTTGTTGGGCAATGTCATGAGTGCCCTTGTGCATATATTATTTACTCCCTTTGAACTTTAAGTTTGCATATAGCCCCCCATGCGTGAGTCATTTTTTGGACAATCATTTTGAAGTCTGAAGATTGCATATTGTCTCTCTATTAATAATATTCGTTGTGAATATTTATTTGTATTTTTCAGATCAGATATGGATATGTTAGAATAATTTTCATGAAAACATATGTATTTTTTCTCATTTGTGCTTGAGTAATTAAGAATAAATCATACACTACTAGGAAAACTACCATAAATACATATTAGGTATATTTACTTAAATTATTTAATATGCCCAAAACTCATCTCGTGTGCAAGCATAGTGTGCTCTAAAAAACATTAGTGATTTTACTAATCTAATTGTAGCTACATGTTAAATTAATATTTTTAAGATTTAGAATTGGTCTTGGCTGCCTATTAATTAAACTACATATGATAATTTTAATTCTTGAAAATATTTAGCTTTACCAATTATTAAAACTAAATTACACGTAATAACTGACTTCACATTATTTAATTCACAATAATTCCAATTTGCATCCAAAATTTTCAAAAAAATACACTTGGTTAATTTCATTATTTTTAACCTGCTATTCAATTTTCATAATTTTTGCATTCCATTTGCACAAAAATTTGCATTTAAACCCCTGAAAAAGATCCATTTTTCATGCATGCTTATTTTGCCATAAAAATATAAAAAATATGTTATGGTTATATCATTGTGTAACTAAATTGGAAAAAATAGCCATCCAGATTTTAAGCTCATTTTTAAATTATTTTGTATTTTTTAAATTTAGTATAATTTGACCCTAAAATTGTTTTTCCATTTTTATTTCATTCCTATAATAGCATAAGAAAATCAAAAAAATCCTCCTTAAAAGCCTAACAGCTGAATTATCTGAAAATTATCCTAAGGAGAGAGTGTCTTCCCTAAGTTAGAGCTTAGTCTTGCCCAAGTAAAAATAAATTCGACAACCTTAATTGAATTAAATTTATGAATCATTTAAGCATTCTTTTTGAGAAATTACAACTTATCTGTTATCATATTAAATTCCATTAATTATTCCTCTTGCTTAAACAAAAAATATTTATTAACCATTAATTAATTTTAAATAATAATGAATACCTCGTAAATAATTTACATTAATTATCGATTCTTAGAAATTGATCTTTATGTAAATATACCTATACCTTGTGCTATTATTTTCTGTATTTTCTAATCATTAAAATTCCCTTAAAAATTGACATAGTGTTTTTAATAATAATATGTAAAAACTATTAAAATAAATGTTGTTAATAGTTAAGAAATGCTTAAGAAAATATTACTATATATATATGATGTATTCAGATCTTAAGTTCTACACAAAAAATGTAGATCTCTAAAATATTTACAAATTTAATGTTGAACAATTTTTGTAAATTTATCTCTAAATGTGGCCTAATCCTATCACACCACTTAGCTATCCATGATTCCTACTTCCGAGCATTAATCCATACCATCTAATCTTCATAGTCAATACATGGTCATCTTCAACCTCTCACACCTCTTCGACCCCCACTCCCTCCAACTGCAAAACCACCACCATCTCCAATTTCTACCAACCTCATCACATGTCGCAACCACCTAACTCCAACACCTTCCTCTTTCCTATTCTTCTCTTATCCTCACCAAACCTCCAGTCGACTTCATTGCCCTCACATAAGTCTTCTACAGGTGATTGAAACCACCTCCAGAAACCATTCAACCACCATTTTTCTCCATCAAAACCCCATCACCAACCATCTGAGCCGATATTCGCCATTACAAGAGAGATCCTCTTATCCCCTTCTATTTTCTAGGTGATAGTTAGTATATGATTTGAGTGCGATAATAGAGGAGATACATCATTGAGATACTCAGTGCGTCAGCTGTGTCACATACTGCCATCATGCTCTTCTAGAGCTTAGTTCTGAGGCCTAGAACTTCAAGCGAGGACCGTATTGTTAATCTCCAATTCCAGTCCCTGACGTTCACCTTCCTCCGTTAATCGTCCTTCCAGGTAAACATCTGATCGTTGTTCTTCACTCCTTTCTCCATTTTCTGTATGTCATCTCCCTTAGTCTTTCGAACACTTGAACCCACACATTTTTGTCGAGCATCCCACTTTCACACGTATTTCTTAGTGACTACTTATCGTTGCTCCATAAGTTTGTCCTCATCGATTTTTTATTCTCTATGCAATTGAAGAGAATCCAAGAATGCACTCTCTATCACCTCCATTCAAACCTCCATTTCACCTCCTTTTCATCCAAATAGATTCTTATGGATTCATGCATGGTTTCTAACAATGTAGGATGTAATAGACACTTGAATGATTGGAATTTTTTAGAGCACTGACCTTGATTCTCTTCTTCGACAAGGCCTCACCGCTAGGGAGCTCCAAACCTTATCAACCCTCAATTGAATCTTCAGCATTTTCACGAAGGCATCAGGAAGCAACCCAGATCTTCATTGACCACGCAGGAGAGAGGAGGAGCCAATAGATCTTCATCGGAGTTCCTTTTCTCAACTATCGCGCACAGAGGAGAGGAAAGAACATGACTTACATGTGTCGTTGGATTAGATCAGCCTGATCTGATCTACCGATCAATATTCATTACCATCCTCTTTACCGAAGTTGTTAGCCATATGAGCCTAAGGCAAACCATTTCTACAATAAATTTTATAACAATCTTTGATATATCAATAAAAGTTTTGAGTAATACAATCTTATAAAGGGATCATACAGGTTCACTAGTGAATCAAAAGACATGATCTCACTCATGAGGTATTGGGACCAATCAAATTCCATGTGTGGTTGTCTTCCTTTGGAAGCATGACAAAAATTTGTAGGCATGATATATTCTCTTAGAAAGCATATGATCGATACCAACTCCCAATACCCGAATGATAAACTTAATGATAAAACCCTAAAGAGATAATATACGGGTATTAGGAATATTCGAGGGTAATGAGATCATAAATGATTGTATAACCACGACGCTTCCATTTTGTGGGAGTAATGAAACAAGTTTGGATTTTAGTGACTCCTCTCAGTAGAAAAGTACTTTAATCTTATTCCAAATGCTTGACATTGATCTCAATGTGATTCAGATGCGATGAGAAGATTAGATCTACGGCTTTTATTTAATCAAGCATCTTTGAGATGTCCCGGAGATATGCATTTGGGATGTGATCTTAATATCCAAATCACTATACGTGGAACATGCAATCGCCCTATCCTTATCTATAAGTATCCGCAAAGAAAGCGCATTATTGTTGAAAGAATTCAATGATAATTACATTATTCAAATGTATATATGAGCATTGAGAATTGGATAATTAAATGTGATATAACTATCATGAATAATGTGAATGTGATTCATATTATTTAGAATTATGAGAATGATGAATCAAGATAATTAAATGTGATTTAATTATCAAGGATACGAATAATGTGGTTACTACTATCCATATTAATCATATATATTATAAATGTGATTTATAATATATTATAGAGAGATATTTGTAAATGGTATTTATAAATTTAATGTGATGTTAATTGGATTTACATTGGACAATTGTTTGAAAATACAATTTTCATTTTATTTTGGGTGTGTAAATATGATTCACAAATTTCTAATGGCATGATTGAAATTATAACAAAATAATCTGGATTTATTTTTGTGAATCAATAAAAGTTGTTGCAAATAATTAAAGGTTTATGTGAGATACATGATCTCACATAATTGGAAAAGAGGCACCCCTTCCATAAACAGAGGGTATACGGCTACTCTTGAGTCCTAATTCACGTTGGACATCCCCTCCCATAATCGAAAAGAGCTTGCCTCCTTTAATAATCCTTTAATGTTTATTAGTTTCAATGAATTAATTTATATTGATGATTATTAAATATATTTAATTTAATTTAAATAATTGGGTTGTATTTTTTAACACAAAATCATGACAATTGAAAGAAACAAAAATCATTCTCAACCATTGATTTTGTATTCTACATGGATTGTGATCCATGGACTCCCAAAATATTGTAAACGGAGAGGCAACACTCTCTCTTCTTTTACAAAATAATATTGCATCACTCTCTCTCATTCTCACCATACACACCCCTCTCTCTCTCTCTCTCAAGGGTGGTCGTCTGCTTCTTGACCTAGAGGAATTGTTGTCGTCTCTATTCCATTGTACTATTACTACGACCCTTCTTGGATCTTTGTCTTCCTTAGTGCTTCTAGTATGCGAAGAAGATCTCAGATTTCTTGCGACAAAATCAGTCTTGGATTATGAGAAGGATGCTTCTCATGAATGTGTCACATGTGTCTCCTCCGTCGGGTCAGACTTGAGATAAGAGGTTTCTAACGTTAGAGGCTTCGATATCAACCTCGCATCAAGAAGTATTCATATATCTTCTTTGTGGTTTAGATGAAATGATAGGAGAAGTATTCTTGGATCATGTGGTTTTATGACTTTAAAAATTTTAAATTTCACTGCCACGAGTGACTAGTGCAACTAGTCGCTCCCAATCTCATATGATGTGATCTTCACGCTTCCATGATGCGCTTAAAGTTTTTCACATAACTTTCAGAAGCAGTGTTTCATGCCTGAGCCTTAGGTGATCGAGCCTCGGCATGAGAATCCAGTGAGTGCAACGTGGTTCCGACGCTAACTGCCACCCAAACCTAACGCCAAGTGGCTCGACTAATGTCATAGGGTAAATTGCAGCGCCTAGGCCCATATTTTCCGGAACTGCATTTAGAGTAGATAATCAGGGTTTTGTGAGCGATAAAATAGTGTCAGAGTCGGTGTAGAAAGAATTGCTCTGAACAGAACCCTTATTGATCAAACAAAAGATTAATAAAATAGAAGAGAGAGGGAATGAACTGAAGATGTGGCTTCTCTCTCAAATTTTATCTTAAACTATTTATTTATCCAGGAAAGTTTCCTTGGGTCGAACACAAGGAGGCAGAATAATTGTACTTTGGTTTTTGAGCAAAAATGCTATTTTTGTTTGTTTTTATATCTTCTTGAAAAAGGTGAGAAGAGTACTCAAACGGATGTGACTTTAGAAAATTCAAAACAAGAGAATAATACGATGAAAAATCACAACAAAACTAACAAAACCTTGCCAGGGTAGTTGTGTATTTACCCTAGAAAAAGGAAAAATGACATCAAAGAGGTGTCCAAAGTGTCTACACTGTTTAGCGGTAGAAATGTAAAAAAAATAAAAGAAATTATTTGCAGTTTATCCCTTGCAGGGATTGAAATAAAAAGAAAATAAAAGTTATTACATGTAGGTCCCTGAGCGGGGACCTAAATGCAATTTCTGTAGACTTTATGGAGAAGCTTTAAATTCTGGATCTGGCGAGGGCTTATGTTGCAATTCTTCTATGGTTCACTTGAGTGGCTGAGATCAGATGGTGAAAGATGATCTGGTCGTCCAATGTGGACATGTGTCGCCAAATTGCTACACGACTGTTATTGGTCGCATTCTTCCCTTTTCTAGCACGGGTGGCAGCGATTTTCCTTACGGCAGTGATAGTTCTCCAACAGGGCCAAGAGGGAGTCCCTTTCTCCCTTCGAGCTCTCCTGTGGAAAGAAGGAATCAGAGAAGGCAACAGTGAAGATGGTTGGAGTTCGGTTAGGGGTTGTTGCTCATCTGATCAATTTAGATTCTCCTTCGATGCTCTAGATGGATGTGTAATGAATATCGTTGCTTCATATGCTATGCGTTGCTGCTCCAGAAGATGTTGTATCCTGCATTTGAATGTTTGGATGCTCGATTCTCTATGAATCGAGCAAAGAAATAAATATATTGTAGTTAAAACAGTTCCAGGACGTATGAAGTATCAAGCGAAAATGAAGTTAAATTAATTGAAATCGAATCGAGATAGAAATAGATTCTTGAATGGGTTTCAAAGATGGTTATTTATTTTAACTAATCGCGTGATCAACTAGGCTAATATGACAAGATAATAGAGGGAATAAAAGGGATGAAGGTTGTCAACTAGGAATAGGAAATTTAAGACATTCCTGGTCTTCGCTCGACAGTCGGTGGCTGGAGCTCTACACGGCGTCGATGGTCATGATGTGAGGTAGCGTCACCTTGGAACTCCCCTCCGATAATCACTCCTCCACGTGGGACTCTCACAAGGAGCTGTCACCTCCTGGATTGGCCGGAGTCGGGTGGAAAAGTTGAGATCTCGGTTAGTTGGTTGCTGGATCTAGGAAAGTTAGTTGCGAGGAGGCAACTTTTGGGAGATTTATAGATAGATCAGTGGGGAGATAGGTGGAAATCAATGGAAGGCGTGAATAATGTATGTTACGAGTGTACATTGGAGGGTTTAGATTGGGTTTAGGAGGAAAGAAGGACGCGGGAGAAATTAGTTGAAGATTGGACGTTGGAAAAGACAACAACAACTTTGTTCTTGAAGAAGAAGAACCATGTGTTGACATGTGTCAGCACTTGGTTGGCCATATGTGTTAATTATGATATGAATTAAATGATAGCTAATAAATAACGTTATTTCAAATAGGTATAAAAAAGAAAAATATAAATAATTAGTTTATCAAAATTGTGGCATAACTAGTTTTTTAAATAATAACTAATTTACAAAATATAAATATTATATCAATAAATAGGTATAAATAGTACTTGATAAATATGTAATTGATTTTTGACTTAATAAATTAAAAAATAATACCTTATTTTTGTATATCCTTAATTATAGAATAATAAATTGAATATATTTAATTTTTTGTGGATTTTATTAAATTTTTTTCAATATATTAATAAATACGGGTATAAGTTACACAATTTAATTTTGTCATTAAATTGGTGTCTTTGACTTATCTAAAATAATAAATAATGTTATAAAATTCTAAAATAAATCATGATTAAAATACAATATCAATAAAAAATTAGAAAACCATTAAACTATAAATAATGTGTTTTAGATGAAATAAATAGCCTAGAAACCCATTTGTGATTAGGTCCCAAAACTGACTTTTTGCAAACGGACTCTGATTTTAGTAAAATCACCATTATGAATTAGATAATATTGTTTTATGAACTTTAAAGGTGAGTAGAGTGAAATTGGAGTTCGTATGAGAAAGTTATGATGTTCGAAATTTGAGAAACTGATAATTTAAAAGTTGGATTTCTTGGCATGTGTACAAGATAATAGTTTTAAATTATTTTTATATTTTCCTATACTTTTTTAAAAATAGTTAGGAAAAGATTTTGTGAAAATTATGCTCATATGAATTATTTAAAAATCAAAGAGGATTTGTTAATTTCTTGATAAATAGTGAAGAGTGTATAGAGCGTAGAATGAATTATTTTTTATTGTTTTCTTTCCTTATCTTCCCCTACTTATTTGTTTGTCGACAAATCCATGATGACTTGGTATCGGGGGTTAGGTTATATATATATATATATATATCTTTCAGTTATATTTATATTTTATGAGTCATATTGTACATATATACATATTTACAATCTACCTTCTTTCTATTTTCTTTATTTTTATTCTTTTATTTATTTACATGATTTTGATGCATAAATGTGCATTTTTATTCATGAATATGATTTTGTAAAAAGATGAAAACTAGTGAATATTTACATGTATTTGTTAAGGGTTTTAAGACAAAATGTAGAAAGAATATTAATGAATCATGGATTCATCAACCCCCTATACTAAACTTTGCTAGTCCCTTAGCAAACACTTATTTGAAAAATAATGGAAAAAAGGAAAGTTAGAATGAATTTGTTTTCCCAAACCAATTCATGAAAAACATACAAAGAATAGAGCTCGGTCGGGCCTAAAACAAGCATTTTGCGGAGCCTTAACTGAGATTAGGAATTTAATCTCAACAATACTCAAGTTCCACAAATCCTTATTTAGCTTCACCTCAACAACCAGCTCAGATCCACTCATCCATATCGCTAACTCTATCAATCCTTGAATTCCATCTGTACTGTGTGTGAATTGTGTTATGTCTTCCTTCTTAAAGAAGCGAATAAACCACCCATCCCAATTAACACTCCAACTGGGACCTCATCTATCTACTCTTTCCTTGAGGAGGGGGGTATTCCCTTCTAAGGTCAGGTTGTGTTGTGCCCACAATCAAATAGAGAGAGAAAGTATAAGAATGAGAAGAGAACTTGAGTGCAACCACTGTAGATCATCTCCTTGTGAAGCCCAGCCAGCGTAGCTAAGTCTCCACTAAGATTCGCATGCTTTTTGGTGGAAGCTTGGACCATTGTGGCCATATTTGTGTTTGGTGGCTTTTTCTTTGAATTGGCTCTGTAATGTTGCTTGCACTGCATCAATCATTTTGTGCCTTGATGGATATAACATCATTTTAATCCATCCATTTTTTGAGGTCTTGGAAAAAATTATGCCAGCAGATCCTTCCCTCATCCGAAGCATTATTTCAACCACAATCTCTCCCATCTTTGTACATTTGTGCCACTAGACAAGGATAAAAATGCACCACTAAAATAGAATGCCCTTCGAAACCCCATGCAAGTCGAGCTAAGTGCAAAGTGCATGTGTCCAAAATTTGTTAACTGATGAGTTAAACAGATGACACCAAGTGTTCTAGCTGTGCATGTTTAAGTTGACTTCTCAAACATGATCTCATGGAACCCAAAGATTTAAGTGAAAGACCTGAAGAGTCTAAATTCCAGTTACTAACTAGGATCCTTATAATGAAAGTTAAAGGCCATAATCAAACTCCATCCTTTAGACTTTTCCTAGTCTTTAGTTCTTGAAATCAAACTTATTATGAAAAATGCTAATGCAAATGCGACTATGTTTTTGTGAAGTTTATTTTCATAATTTTACTCATTTTTATGGATTTTAAGGATTTTATATTTTTTATGAATTTTAGGACTTTCTAGTTTTTATGGATTTTTAAATTTTTATAAACAAGTCTTTGTACAAGAATTTTACAAGATAAATTACCCATATTTTATCTAGATTAAATAACTAATATATTCTACAAATTTTATATACAAAGGATTTATAAGGATTAAATGAATTTTACACATATTTTAATAAATAGGATTTAAAATAAGTATTATGCATATTTTAGATAAAAATTTTAAATACATATTTTAAATTAAGAATTTTAAATAAGGATTTTTAGACATATATTACTTATTTACCAGGATTTTATAAATAATAAATAAATAAGTTGAATGATTTTGAATTAACCCTCTTCTACTTTTTATGAATTTTATAGATATAGAAAATACATAAAAGTACGAGTTATGGAAGCTTGTATATATAAAATATATATGCACCCCTATACTTAACTCGTGCTATGTCCTCATAGCATCAAAAGAGAAAAAGGAGGACATAACTCATGCTAAGTTAATGTGGGTGAAAATAATAAAAGAATAGAAGTTAGTCGACCCCCATATACTTACGATAAGGTCATCATAAGTATAGTGGAAGAAAAAATGAGGTGACTGAGGAAAAGGAATATACAAACGAAGGAACACAAGAAGAGAAAATGAAATCAATGATGTCACTCGGTCCCCCCATACTTAGGATAATGCACACAATGTATATAAAAGAATGTGGCCAAAAATTAGGAACTAGTGATTAGTGTAAAAGAAAGGAAAATAAAAGAAAAGTACAAAGAAGAAAAATCAAATGACACAAATCAACAGGCAATCGGTTGCCCCTACACTTAGGATCTGGTATCCTAAGCATATAAGACGAGCAAAAAATGGGGACGATTGTGGACTACGAAGAATGTACAAGAGTGATTAATGAATCAGCTTTTCCCCCTATACTTAGGGTAAAGTATCCCTAATTATGAGGAAGAATATCATTAGATGAGGGACGAGCGAAAGAATAGAAGAAACTAAGATGGAAAATAAAACAAGAGAAACATGAATGTATAAAGTTGACCATGTTGAGGTGCATCTCAACAAGCGCTAGAGTTTATGGCCCTAGCTAGGAACACAGGCTAGGACAAAGCAATATCACGATTCAGAACGACATCTATAAGGTGAATGTCGTATTGTCTATGTCGTCTCAGTGTGAGAACAACAACAAAGTCAACAACAAAAACGAGGGCTCCCGAATAAACAATCAGATGGGTGTCTACTACCGGGTAAATAGATGAGAAAATAATGTCAAGAATCGGTAGTACGAAAGGTATCATCATCTCAAGATCAGAATGGAGTAAAATATTGGAACCGATAAAGTCGAACGTGGAGAAAGAAGGATAAGTCAAGGATTCCTCCACGTCAATAACTGTCTCAGACAAGTATGTCAAGTCAAGATCAACCCTAGGAAAACTTATATCTGATGCACCAAATATAGAGAAACCAGAGAACACGTCTAATACCTCAAAAGATAGCTCATCCTTGAAAGGGTCACCACGGAGAGACAATTCAAACTTAGAATTAGAATAGAAGACTCGATCTCGTGATCCGACAGATTCAATACACACTCAGGAAGTGAAACCTAGTACACAAAACATGATGTTTCCTCCTGTAGATAACCCTCGGGGACGAAATCAAACTTGTCGGATAAGACAGAATGATCAGAGTCTAACGGGGCATCTGTACCGTAGTCGATCACCCACTCCTCGCACCAATACATCACATTGGCTGAAGACTGCCTTTGAACAATCTGGAAACAAGAAATTATACTAGCCCACCTTACTACTGCTGAAGAATTGTCTAAAATAGATCCTCGAGCTGTGGTACCACTGGCAAATGTCTGATCGTAAAAATTGTATCGATCTCATCAAATAGAAGGACAAGCTTCTCAAAAATGGGACTATCAGTGTCTAGCATGTCAAGTAGTGTCCCTCATCTATCTCGGGCTGGTCATAACATGGAAACTGAGAAATCTGAAAGGACGACTGAGACATTATGATCTCCTCCTTTGTTTCTTGAAATACCAGAATAGTTGGTATCCATGATTCCAGAACTGTGAAATGTGGTGCTGACTCAAACTCTAGTCGAAAAACCCATGGAGACTCGGTTAGTGTTTGAAGAGATAAACTCATGGTATCATCGCCTACTATTTGTGCTGCTATAGTCAATGGACTCCAAGTAAAAACTGACTGCACTCCTGAGTCTCACTGCTCATACATGTCTTCAAAAGAATACATCATGATTTCGGCATGTATTTTTCTTGTGTATCTTATCTAATCAATATCATCTCTAAGGGCCTCAACTCCTAGCTCAATATTACCAATAAGATTTTGACATAGAATGGAAGAGAATATATAGGGTAGGAATGAGGGAAGAAGAGACGAGGAATGAGACGAGAGGGCGGATCCCCGACAACAGCGCCAAAATGTCAACACGATTTTTCGGGGTTTAAAATGTTGATGTTATAAAGTCGTTGTTTTTCCATGAGAAACTGATATCAAATAAATAATAATACAACTACGAGCATAATGGAGGAACGAAAAATGTAGAGCGCAAGTATAGGTTTGAATCCACAAGGACCAAGTAAATTTGCAATTTTTAATTCGACAACTAACACATAAAATGCTAAGTGAAATGTTATAAATGCAATTTCGAAAAGATTTACTTCAAAGATGTGCACCTTATTGATGAAGAAACCAAGGACTATGCTTGGAATACTTAAAATAAAGGAGAGTTCAAGGGTTTAAATGCGAATGACATATAAATAAAGAAAGAGAGAGAGAGATAGAGTTGTTCTCATGCACGCATGGAGAGCTACTGCAATTGTTGTTGGCGCGCAGGCGCAAAAGATGAACGGCGGGGACGTGTAGGTGGTTGGAGAAGATGGTCGTGCATACGGCTTGTGCATGGGATCGGCCTGCGAGCTGGAGGGGACTGAGTTGGCGCACAGAAGAGGTGGCCGGAGGCTGAGGTGCGCAACTGCGTGCTGGAGAAGAAGGTGGCTATGCGTGGAGAAGAAGAGAGGCATGTGGAAGGCCGCAGCTACTTGCTGTATGAGGAGGATGGGCTACGGGCTGCGGAGGTGGTTAGACGCATGCCGGTTAGATGTGGCGCGCTGGAGGAGCGCTGGAGTGCAGAGGAAGAGGCCGCGTAAGGGAGGTGGTGCGCGCAGGTGGGGCGCGTGCAGGTGGGGCACATCTAGCTGGTCGAATGTCAAAGTGTTGCGTAGTGGCTGGAGATTAGCGCCGGTGCACGGTGGTGCGCTAGAGAAGTACGGCGGATGAAGGTGGCGCTAGAGGAGAAGATCCGCACATAGTGGTGGATGATGATGGGCGCGAGGGGAGTAGTCGTTGGAGGACAGCGACTGACGCACAACCGCGCACAGTTGTGGATGGTGGTTGTGCATGCGTGCCCGCGTGAGGTGGTTGATGGCTGGAGAAGAAGATGACGCCCATAGGGAAGGGACTGTTGCGTTCTATGCCTTCATCTGCATGAGATAAAGAGAGAGAGAGAGAGAGAATAAAAGAGAGAGAAAAGGGGCATACGAATTATTTGTGCAAGGCCCTTTTTATAGCCACACCATGCAGCTACTTTTCATACAAAAAAAGTTTAGTTTTTAATGTTTTGCATGGAATTAATTTATGCATGGGGAAGGTGGAAACAAGGGGAAGAGATGTACGTGGGACTCAACTCACAGGGGGAAATGTTTGGTTATTTTGCAAAAGTACCTTCCCAATTTCTATCCAATAACAAATGTTAAGAGAAACAATATAATGTTCTTTCGGTTGTATGTAACTCCAATGGATTTTATTCTCTTACTATGATTTAGTTGATGCAGATAATTATTTAAACTTTGGTGATTAACAAGAATGATTATAGAATAGAGATCATTTTTAATTAATTCATCTTGATATATTTCGTCGAGAAATATCAATTTATACTTTAGCTAACCGTATTCTTTACGCGATTTTCTTTGTTGTGCGCATGGGATTAATAAGATGCCATTTATGTGAAATTGGTTTAAATATATCAATCATTGAGATTGATCTTCACATATTTTGAGCATGTTATAAACATATATATTGTAATCATCACCAACCTAGATACACGATAAATGAAGATGATGGGACCGTAAAGATGGAGCTACAAGATCCAGCTAAAACGAATACCAACCCATCATCATGACTAATGAAAACAAAAGGAACGATGAAAGAAGAAAGCTAAAAGAGACTCAGATAAAAGTGAGAGAGATGTAAAAATAAAAGAAAAAGAATCACCAGACTTAACACCAATCAAACACAAAGCAAAACCTTAAATTGACCAACTTCACACAATGATGACCGTAAAAGTTCAGTCTTTTATCTTTTAAATTTTAAAGTTAGAAGACAAAGCAGTTATTTATCAAGCTAACAAGTGTAGTCTCCTTGGGTAGTTCGTGTTTAAGCTGGTGGTACACACCAACTTAAACAATACTACTTCTACTAACGTCTGAGGCAAGTGCTTGCAGCAAGTAACATGACCCGAGAGTGAGTTCATGCTCTTGGGGAACAAGTCTAGGATTTGGGCTCTATTCCTTAAGTGTGTGTGCCTTGCTCTATCTGGATAGTACATGCAAACAATGTAGGGATTGCTCTCCCATAAAAATTTTGAGTCTAGAATTTTATTTATTTATAGTTATTTTTTTCTTAATTTTTTTATTTTATGATTTTCACTTTTTGGATATTTGCAACGATGTCTAGCAGGAGGTCGGTTCTTTTTATTTTTTTCAAAATATGTCTCGCGGAGAGAGAGTCATGGAATGCGGCGAAAAATCATGATGCAAGTAGAGATAGAGATCATACCTGACGCCGGCAGTCTACATGTAAGTGATCTGCGCAGAATTTAAAAATCTTAGGCTAATGCCTGAAAAATCAAGAAAACTGAGTCTTAAACTAGTTGCTCTAGCTTAAGAGTGAATTATTTTTTTCCAAACTATAAATCATGCCTAAGTGTGGATTAAGGAAATGGGTTTTACATTACTCATCTAATCAATCAGGCATGCACCCTTAGGCTCCACAAAATCACGTGAAACAAATAAAAATCATTAAAAATCAAAACCCATGGTTAGGTCCCCCAAGTGCACCAGCACCAGGCGAAACAGACCCCGAAGAAAGTCTCAAAGTTCAAGTACAAGTCAGGATGTCCTTAGCGGACCCCTTCTACTAAAAGTTAAAATGGGCAAGCCCCCCTTCCTCTCTCACAAAATACAAAAAAATTGTCTAAGTATAAAAAAATCGGCTAACTAGTTTTACTCCTCTACAACTAACTCGAAAAGGAGTTGGTCTCTGCACTCTCAACTGGTTCAGCTTCCGAAGAAGCCGACTGATCCTGCAGGTCCTGCAAAACTTGTTAGCAAACACACACAGAAAAAAAAAACTGTAAAAAGCAAAGAAAAGACGAAAACTTTACAAATTGACCGTGAAAAGCGTAAAACAATTCAAAATGAAACTAAAGAAATTTAGAAAAAAATGTAAAAAAATCAAGAAGAAAGAAAAATCACAAATATTAAAAATTGAGATAGAGTTAACACCTGCCTGGCAACGACGTCATTTTGATAATTAGGGTTTTGGGAGCGATAAAATAGTGTTAGAGTCGGTGTAGAAAGAACTGCTCCGAACAAAACCCGATTGATTAAAGAAAAGATCAATAAAATAGGAGATAGAGAGATAATGAAGTGAAGATGTGGCTTCTCTCTCCTATTCTTAAACTATTTATTTGTCCATGTAAGTTTCCCTGGGTCGAAAATAAGGAGGCAGAATAACTGTACTTCAATTTTTTAGCAAAAATACTATTTTTATTGATTTTATATCTTCTTGAAAAGGCGAGAAAAATACTCAAATGGTTGTGACATTAGAAAATTCAAAACAAGAGAAATATGTGATGAAAAATCACAATAAAAATAACAAAACCTCATAGTGTAGTTATGTAACTACCCTCGAAAAATCAAGAAAAAATAACATCAAAGGGTCAACATTGTCCATGGGTAGAAATGTAAAAAAAATAAAAGAAATTATTTTTAGTTTGGTCCCTAGCAGGGACCGAAATGAAAAGAAACAAGTTATTACATCTAGGTCCCTACACGAGGATCTAAATGCAATTTCTGGAAACATTCTGGAGTGGCATTTTAATTTCAGATCTGGTGAGGGCTTATGTTGCAATTCCTCTATTGCGTCACTTGAGCGCCTGAAATCTTATGGTGAAACACGATCTGGGTCGTGCAATGTTGACACGTGTCGCCAAACTTCTACACGGCTAATCTTGGTCACGTTCTTCCCTTTCCAGCGCGGGTGGCGTCGATTATCCTTCTTTGTGAAACTCTCTAGTGATGGGAAAACGGTGCTAGTCCTCCGACAGGTCTAGGAGGGAGTCTACTTCTCCCTCCGCGCTCTCCAGCAACAAGAAGGAATCAGAGAAGGTAGCAATAAAGATGGTTGGAGGTAAGCCATGGTTTGTTGGTCATTTGATTAACGTAGATTCTCCTTCAATGCTCTGGATGGATGTGTAATGAATATTGTTGCTTCAGATGCTATGCCTTGGTGCTCTAGATGATGTTATATCCTGTAATTGAATGTTTTGATGGTCGATTCTCTATGAATCGTTCAAAGAATTAGGTATATTGTAGTTCAAAAAAAGTTCCAAGATGTATGAAATATCGAGCGAAAATGAAGGCGAATTTGTTGAAATCGAATCGAGATAGAAATCGATTCTTGAATGGGTTTCAAAGATGGTGATTTATTCTAACTAATTACGTGATCATCTTGGCTAATATGACACGATAGTCAAGGGAATAAAAGGGATGAAGGTTGTCACCTGGGAATAGGAAGGTTTAAGACCTTCCTGGTCATCGCTCAACGGTCGGTGGCTAGAGCTCTACAAGGCGGTGATTGCTATGATGCAAGGAAGAGTCATCTTAGAACTCCCTTCCGATGATCGCTCTCCATTTTGGTCTCTCACAAGGAGTTGTCACCTCCTGGATTGGCTGGAGTTGGGTGGAGAAGTTGAGATCTTGGTCAGTTGGATGCTGGAGCTGGGAAAGTTACTTGTGATGAGGTAACTTTTGGGAGATTTGTAGATAGATCAGTGGGGAGTTAGGTGGAGATCAATGGTAGGTGTGAGTGATGGATGTTAGGAGGGTAGATAGGAGGGGTTAGATTGGGTTTAGGATGAATAAAGAACGCGGGGAAATTAGTTGAAGATCAGATGCAGGAACAGACTGCAACAACTTTGTTCTTGAAGAAGAAAAACTAGGTGCTGACACATGTCAGCATGCTTTGCCAAATGTGTTAATTATGATATAAAATACATAATAAATAATGAATAACGTTCTTTCTAATAGGTATACAAATGAGAAATATAAATAATTAATTAATCTAAACAGTGGAATAAATAATATATAATTTATGAAATATAAATATTATATCAATAAACAAGTATAAATATTACTTGATAAATATGTATTTGATTTTTAACCTAAAAAATTAATAAACAATACCTTATTTTTATATTTTCTTAATTATTAGAATAATAAGTATAATATATGTGTTTTTTTGTGGATTTAAATAAAGTAATTTAAATATATTAATAAATAAGGGTATAAGTGACACAATTTAATTTTTCTATAAATAAATGTTTTCAATTTATTTAAAATAATAAATAATGTCAGAAAATTCTGAAATAAATCATGATTAAGTTACAATATCAAAAAATAATTAAAATTTATAAAAACATTAAAACTATAAATACCATATTTTTGATAAAATAAATAGCGTAGAAACACATTTGTGATTGGGTACCAAAACCGACTGTTTGCAAATAAACTCCGATTTTAGTGAGATCTCCTTTATTAATTAGAGAATATTAGTTTATGAACTTTAAAGATGAGGCGTGTGAAATTGGAGTTCGTATGAGAAAGTTATGATGTTTGGAATTGATAATCTGACAATTTCAAAGTTGGATTTCTTGGCATATGTACAAGATAATATTTTTAACTTATTTTTATATTTTCTATACATTTTTACAAATAATTAGAAAAGAGTTTGGTGAAAAATATATTCATTTGAATTAATTAAAAATCAATGATGATTCGATAATTAATTGATAAATAGTAAAGAGTGTATAAAGTGTAGAATTAATTATTTTTTATTGTTTTCTTTCCTTGTCTCCCCCTACTTATTGTTTGTCGACGAATCCATGATGACTTGGTCTAAAGGGTTGAGTTATAAATATATCTTTAAGATATGTTTATATTTTATTAGTCATAATTAACATATATACATATTTATAATCTGCCTTCTTTTCTGTTTTATTTTTTTTATTCTTTTATTAATTTACTTGATTTTGATGCATAAAAGTGCATTTTTATTCATGAATATGATTTTGATCAATGATGAAAATTAATGAATATTTACATGTACTTGTTAAGGGTTTTAAGACAAAATGCAGAAAGAATGTTAATGAATCATGGATTCATCAAGGTCGAAATGTCCAAGGCACACACTACTTGGAAAATTGTAGGTAAGCATGGTCAAGTTATATAATTACATTTATACCCTCGTACATGCTTTCTAGAATATTTATCGAGATGTTTTTTTTATTTTACCCCTATTAGGGACTTGTTTGTAATAAAAGGTGGATTTTTTTATTGTTTATTCAATTTATATACGTGTATTGTACCTTGAATAACTTGTGATCCATGTATCCAAATTCAAGGATTTTGGTCTCATTAGAAATATAATTTTATTCTCTTTAGTTTTGTGCAATTAACTTCTTTATTTGATCTATGTATCACGTATTAAAATTCAGAGCATATATTTTGTCTTTTCAGTATTGCTAGTAAGTTTAGAATTGATTTTATTTATTTGTATTTATCTAATAATCACTCTGATTAACCTTAAGTATCTTTAATATGATTAGGAAGATTAGTAATATTTACTCAGATCTTATTCACTGATTAGATATTTATTTGAGGTGTGATTATGTTATAGATCATATTATACATTTCAAAGAGACTCATTTAGGTGACCTTATTGTATGAGAATTTAATTAGACCATCTATTGAATTGGTTTATCAATAATTACTCAAGTTAATTAATTTGTTTATCAGGATCTTACTTGTGTGCTTGCGCATCACATTTTGTATTGCATTTACAGTTTTATTGCACTTGATATATTTGCATATACAAAATCTCTTAAAAATCATTGATTGCATCTTGTTTGTGCTCTCTTGACCTAAATAACCTACTGATCACCAACTAAATATTTGTCACTTAGATTAATTTAATTAATTGTTCATATCATTATGTTCGACCTGGGACATCTCTAGGATACATTAAATCAAGTCCTCCTTACAAAGATCTTCTGACTCGATTATGATTGATAGTTAAGCGACTATATTATAACAATTGATTATTAACATAACCGTTTAGCCATTTAGCAGATGGTGTCATTGCGGGGGACACAACACATTAGTTGATTTATTTTAGGATTTCATATTTCTTTTTATTTTGTAGTGACATTTTGGTAAAGTAATTATTGTCATTATTTTTATTATTTGTGGATGTATTTATGTATTTGTTTGTGCTTAATTCTTTATCTAGCTGCATACTCCTTGAATTATCTAATCACTATCGCAAAGTCAACAGAGACTAATATATTGCAGAGGCAATGAGCTTGGTGCTCAAGTTATCGAGACCACATATAATTAATTAGATATAGTCATTTTTGTCTATATTAATTAGTCATTGTTGTGTTGTATCATTTGTGTTGTATTTGTTGTAATAATTCTAGCTTAATCTCCCAATTTACAATAGTTCTCATTTGAGTTCTCATAGTTGTAAGTAAAGGCCTCTTTTTATTCTTTTATTTGTGATGTGTTGAGTGTTATTTTAGACTATTGTGGCGTGATTAGGATTAGGTACTCAAATTTATATAGTCAAAACTTAGGTCATTTTGCCATGTGCCCAAATCGTAATTTAGGCCACATACCACTTTGATCTTTTAAGGTTTACTATCTTAATAGATTCGTTCATATTTGCATATAATTTTGTTCTACATAGCTCTAACTTAGTTGAACTACTATCCTTCTAATAGAACTTATGTTTGGATTTGGTTTTTCACCTTGCGTGCATATAGTTAGACTTTATGATTTGTGTAAAGCACCACACATTTAGAGAACTAAGAATCACTATGTCTTTTATTTGGACATTCATCATAATTCATCGCTTGCATTCTTGTTTTTCGATTCCTATTCTTGATTATAAGCTAAATATTAAAGGAAAAGTGATCGATCGTTAGTCGTTGATTATTATATGCTCACATTAAGTCTTAAATTGATAACCAAAATTAAAAATGGGACTTCTAAACTAGGCGATTAAATTAAACTTGGAATGAAATCTACCATGTATTACGGGTGAGAAAAGCCCTCATTGAACATAGGTACTTACACCCATACAAAGCAGGTGAGGACGGATCCCTAAGGTTAGACCAGAAATCCATAAAATTCCACCCTAAGTCTCCAGGTCCAACACTCATGGATTTGGTAGTTGCAAGTGGTTGCCTCCGATCATAAAAATTCATTGTCATTGTGAATGCATGTGTTTCTCTTTTGGGGTGTGGTATTGAACCTAGTAGCCTAGGAAGATCACCTCATTATTGAGAGCATACATGAGCACCGCTAGGAATAAGGTGACTCTCTGTTTGTATTGAAAAGATTAAATTCTCACTAACTTAAAATAGACAAGATAATTTGGCCGAACTCTTACGACTTTCACAAGTTGAGTTGGTGAAAATTTTGAAGGGTTTGTATTATGTGAGTGGATTCCACACATTAAAGTGCACCATAGTACTAGATCTCCTTGATTAATGTGTTCACATTTGTCTCCTTTTGACTTCGAAGATGGATAATTGTGGAGAACTTTGTTCGGACTTCATGAACCTTTCATTGAACTCTCCAAATATCATGTCTTCTAAGTTCCATGGAACTTCACTTCATGGATATACCATGAATCATGACTCAAGCCTTGGATCACTTTCACCTCTTCATCTGACCTCTGGCATCTATTTTCTGAAGGAATTGAAGAAGCGTTTTAAAAGATGCCTCCAAAGAGAGAAAATGGTGAGAAGGAGGAGGAATATGAAGACCTATTGTAGATGGTTTTGGATAGGTTGGCACAGTCTGAACAATAGAAGACTTTACTTAGAGAACAACTAGGCAGTCATAATGTGGGTGTAGATGCATCGATGGTTGCAACATATAACCCTGGGCAGTATAGAGTGCAAAATTGTTTGAGTCCAGTTCAGTTAGAGATTGAATCTGAGCTGAAGCTGAAATTCTTCAGTTTGTTGCCAAATTTAAATTGGAATGCACATGATCATCCATATGCATTACTTAGGGACTTTGAGTTTGTTTGTGATAACTTTAGGAATCCTAGGATTAGTTAGATTATATAAGGCTCAAAGCCCAACCGTTTTCTTTGGGACATAAAGCAGATTATCGAATGACGAACTTAGGGCTAGTTATAACTACCTTTACTCATTTCAAGGACCTTTTCCTTAAGAAGTTCTACCCTTTGAGCAAAACTCACCATATGCGATCTCGCATTACGAGTTTCTCTCAGATGTCGAATGAGCCATTTTCTGATACATGGGAAAGATTTGAAGACTTGTTATAGAAGTGTCTTTATAATGGATTAGAGCCTACCATCCTGGTTCAATCATTATATAGGGGTCTTAACCCAGAGGTGCATGGTTTTGTGAGAGATGTATATGGAGGCAGTTATGAATCATGTAGTGTGGGAATTGTCTTAATGATATTTGAGAAGATGGTCGATACAAGCCGTTTGCAGAGCGCAACAGGGCATACAAAGATCCCCCCATCACACTCTTACCAAGCATAGGAAAGAGTGTTGTAGCAGATATCTCTGGTGTTTTTGTTCCTAGCATGGGAATCATTGTAGATAAAGTTGACATTAGTGGAGAGATATTATAACAATATGATTGAACTTGACAATAATAGATGAATATATGATTCACCACTTTATTTAACTGAAAATATAGCTTCATCCCAAGAATTTAGGATCATTTACTTGTTAAGTTCATAAATTAACTTTCTTGCACTAGTAAAATCATAAATTAGCATTCAATCTTGCATCCATAATCATCTTCATATTTTCACCTACTTCACCCATGATTAGTTAATTCATGCTAATTATAATTGACGTGAAGCCAAATTGATTGTGCAAATATCACTAACCTTAATCAATGAAAAGTCTAAAAAGAAATACTAATTTGTACATATTCAAAATAAACCCAAATCCCAATTTCAGGATAGAAAGATGAAAACGATGATCTCTCTCTCCCCCTCTCTCGTACAGTGTCCAAATGAACTCTACTCACTTTTGAATTAATATACATTCAAATATGTACAAATAAAGACCACATTCAAAAGAATCAGAGTCCATTTGTGAAAATTAGGATTTGGGACCAACCTGCGCATTGTACAGTTTTGCTGATTTCGATCTATAATTTCATGTGCATACTTCCCTCATTTTGATTGTTTTCTTTTTCATTTAATTATTTCATTTAATTATTTAATAATTTATAAAAATATCAAAATCCAAAAAAATATTATGGCAAAAAAATACCAGTTCTAACTTGAGCTTACTGACCTAACCCACCTGTAAATGTTTTACTTCCCTAATTTTTCTTACCTATTTAAAACTCATAAAAATTCAAAAGAAATGCACATCTGACTCCAATGCATCATTTAGTATAATGATTGATTATTGCATGCATTATTCATCAATAAGAAATTCGAATAAATTTTGTAGAACTAAAAAAATGTTATTTTATGTACATAAAATATTACCAATGAAACCATATCTTGCAAAGATCATTCCATTTACATCCGAATCCTTTTTGGACATTGTGGAACACATTTATATGCACATTTTTTATTTCATGTTATTTTTTATTTTAAACCATCTCTTATTTATTTCTTATTTATCTTTACATTTTCATGCATGGTCAACGGTTTTGGGTCAACATCATGCCATGTGATGCCCATTCACTAGGCTACCTGGTCCCTAGTCACCCTCCCTCAACTCCTCTCTCTCTCTCTCCATGTGTTATGCACATGGTCAACGTCACCTCTCCCTTGTGCATGGAACGTGACCTCGAGTTCCCTTGACCTCAAGTGATAAGCACATGTTGTCTTTGATAATTGAATTTTGCCGAAGGTTAAAAGAGATATCGTTGTAGAGAACTGCAAAAACAAATTTGATTAATTACTCAAAATTCAATAAAATAGGAGAGAGAGAATTGGATGAATCAGCTCTCTCCTATTTTATATACACTAATTATTAAACAAGAAAGTGTCCCTGGGTCAAACTCGCGGAAGCAGAACAACAATATTTGGATTTTTGAGAAGAAGGGTTATTATATGATATTTGATTTATTCTCGAGGAAAGTGTGAAAACTGTTGTGAAAACTTTTCTTAAAGTTTTTTATTTTGATTTTTATTTGATTTTTATCTTTTCCAATTTTTATTTACTTTTCAGAGTGATATTTTTCAAAACAATGGAGATCTAAAATATAGTATTAAGTGATAAAAATATGTAGAATGATACTATATAGTTATCCACGAAGAGCTCGAGCAACAGGCTCGAAGTGAAAACTCAAACAAAACTCAAAAAATATGCTAAGTTCGAAAAATCAAGTCAAATCAAATACATAATGAAAAACATCAAAAATGTAATGAAACCTCTCTAGTGTAGTAGTGTAACTACCCTAAAAAATCAATGAAAATGTAATGTCTCTGGAGCATCCGAACAATCCACACAGTGCATGGGTACAATTGCAAATAAAAGAAAGAAAGGTTCTGCAAACCAGTCCCTGAATATGGACTGAAATGTGAAGAAAATAATAATTCTTACGGTTAGCTCCTTGATCGGGGACCTAAACACAAATGCAGAATTTTTCTGATCCTCACTGAATTCTGAGTTGGTTGGATTTACTGTTCAATTGTTCTACCTCTTCATCATTTGGAGATCGAGAGTAGATTATTAAGAGAGATCTGGACCCTTGGTTTGCGCCACGTGGTGAAAACTGTAGTCTAGATGAATTGGGTGTGTTCTTTCCCGATTGAAGAACTCCAACGATCCTTCGTCAAATTAGGCGTCGACTTGGCCAAATCAATCTGAGACAAGGCTAGAGAGGGTTCGCCTACCCCTCTCGAGCATGCCTGCTGCGAGAATGGAGGAGGAATGAGCGTAGAAATGCATGAATTTGATGATGCAATATTCAATCGCTTGTCTCCCCACGAATGACCTTGGAACTTCGATTCTACAACAATTGTAACCAATATTCGGGGTGTTGCTTTGCTCTTTAGAGCACGAACACACCTGCGATGGAACCACGACTCGATTCGAAGTGGAATCAGTCAAAAATTGAGGAAAATATTTGTGCTGCACAGATTCCAGAAAATGTGATTAAAAACTATGAAATTGGTCTGGAAATTTGATGTGAAACGAAGGTTTTTTGGTATGAAGCTAATCTAGGAACTAATGTGTACTCAAAGGGTGATTAACTGGACTAAAAATGGATTAAAAAACTCAAAAATAGATGGAGGAAGTCACCTGAGAAAGAAGAAGGTATATGACCTTCAGGTCGTCGCCAGCAAACTAGGTGATGTTCACATCTCAACATCGATCAAACTACGACGATTTAAGGCAAGCGAAGAGCCTTGGAGTCCTCTCCTATCATCCCTCTTCCATATAAGATGAAGATCTCCATCGTCTGTCACCCGAGGAGCCCTCTACAAAGCTTGGAAGATGGGGAAATTGTTCTATTTGGACTGAATATGGTGGGAGTTGTTGTTTAACACCAACTTGGTGCCTTAAATAGAAGAAATGAATATTTGTTAGGTGGATTTAATGGTAGGGCGTGGATGGTAGATAGTTAAGGTAGAAAATATATAGACTATATTTTTTTAAAGAGTGAATCGAAGTTTATGAAAAATGGTAAAAGTGGGGTCGTTATCACGTAAATTTACTGCTCAATAACAACTTCTTGGGGAAGAAATTTGTGGTGCCGACATGTGTCAGCACCACAAAATCTCAAAAGTAAAAACCTTATAAAATCAAAATTAAATAGTATGTCCAGTTATACTTCAAAAGTTTATAAAAACAACTTTAGATAATTTAATTATCTATGAAATGATATGTGGTACATAATTTAATAATAATAAATTAATAATTCTGAATGTTTTAGTATTATTTGTATTTAATAAATAGGTTTTGGATTTATAATTGATTATTTTAATAAGTAACTTATAGATTTTATAATTTATTAATTTTTATAATAACACATAATGTATATGTGAATTTTTGCATATTTTAATGAATTGATTTAAGTATATTAATAAATATAGGTATAACATTTGTAGTTCGATTTCATGTATAAAATAGGGTTTTGATTTAGTTAAAATATTAAATAAGTTTTAAAAATTATGAAATATTTTAGGATTAAAATATAAGATAAAAAAATAATTAAAATTTATAAAATCACTAAAACTAGAAATAATGTATTCTAAATAAAATAAATAACCCAAAAACCCAGTTGCCTTGGAGTTGGTAGAAAAACGTTTTGATGTTCGGAAGTTGAGATTTTGACAATTTAAAAGTTAAATTTCTTGACATATATACAAGATAATATTTTTAACTTATTTTTATAATTTTCTATATATTTTTAGAAATAATTAAGAAATAATTTGATGAATAAAATGTACATATGAATTAATTAAAAATCAATGAAGATTTGATAATTATTTGATAAATAGTGAAGAATGTGTGATGTGAATAATTAATTATTTTTATGGTTTTCTTTCCTTATCTCCCCCTACTTGTGTGTTTGTCAACCAGTCCATGTTGACTTGGTCTCGAGGGTTAGGTTATATAAATATATCTTGCAGCTACATTTTTATTGTATAAGTCATATTCTACATATATAGATATATGAAATCTACCTTCTTTTTTTCTTTTTTTTTTATTTTTTTATTTATTTACATGTTTTTTATGCATAAAAGTGCATTTTTTATTCATGAATATGGATTTGATAAAAGATGAAATTTGATGCGCATTTACATGTTAATGGATTAAAGACAAAATGCAGTCAGATTGTTAATGAATCATGGATTCATTAGTCATCTCCTCCATACCCTAATCGCCACCTCATGATGCTACTCTCCGACCACCTCCACCTCGCCTCATGGCTCCTCCAGGCGCCATCACACTTCCTACAACCACCTAACCACCATCATCTCAACCAAAACCCCAACAGTCGACGACCTGCAGACCCATCCTCAATCTCCTGCTAACCTCCTCTTCTTATACTATCCTCTTCCAACTGGTAGAACCCAACCTCTTATCACCTTTGTACTAGTCATAAATCCATCCCCACTATCCCTTTCAACCTAAACCCAATCCCCTATGACTCCCTTCTTTTGGAATCCATCTCCAGCAAATCCCCAACGACTGCCTCCCACTATATTTATCCTTATCACCATACACCCCAAACTGTTGAACCCATCTTAACCATCTTCTGGAAACCTGCAATGGCCAACCACCCACCATTCTTACCCATCGCCAATCTTCTTCCCATAATATCACCTCTAACCACATTATCTCAAAATCATCGTCTGCAACCGTCACCCAGCGAACCTACAAAACCTAACGACCTTCATCTCCTCAACCTCACATGGAACCCATCAACTAAACCCCACATCTAATGCCTTTTCCTCTCACTACTTAAACCCATCCCTCACTATCTTCGAGAACATCTAAAAACCTCGATGAGAAGAGAGAGAGGGAGAGGTAGTTGAGGAACATGTCAGTGAGAGTGACCTGCTCCCCTGTGAAGAGCTGACTCAAGGCATGATCCACGAGGACCCAAGTCATCATGTTGCTGCTCCTCTTCAAAAATGGCCTAGCTTTGAGGCCCACTACCAGACCTCTAACAGTAAGGACTGGAGTCGAGACGTAGATCCTCCACGCTAGGTAAATCCTTCATCTTCATCTTCTTAGTTCGTTCCTCATACATTCTTCATTTCGTATACCACCTCTCGCATCTTCTCCTCCTCTACATTTTTCTGATACCACCAAACACCCATCACATCTACACCCGACTCCCTCATCATCTTCCACTTTATCTCCCACGACCTTCCACTGCCATCTCTCCTCTCTAACACTACCATCAAAGCCCCATCTTCACCCTTCGAGCAGCATCAAACTATCACAGCAAATCTTGCTTCTCACCGTGGCTAGTCGCAACACCGCCTTGCCACTCGCAGACGTTGAATTCACCGCCCCAGGTTGAAGCTACAACAGGCCTTGGATCATGAATTGGGGAGATCTCAATCCTGAGATAGCATCTAATTATTGTCCATCAATCAAGCTTCAATAAACAGTTGGAAATCACCTTCCGATCCAATGTTCGAACTAGCAGCTTCGGATAAACCCGAAGCAAGAAGAGCACACCACGTGGAGATCCATCCATCCAAGCCATCGAACCTCACAGGTAGCATACCCGAAGCGAGGGGAAGCCAGCATGTGGAGGTTGGGAAAAGAGTCACCCATGAGACAGCTTTGCCACGTGTGACACACACGAGCAGTGGGAGAAATGAATAAGATCCCCTGTACTCCTCTAGCAAAAAAGTCCCAGTCGCATTCGTTACGTGCGTGATTCGGTAAATTTGCAGGCGTCCCCATTCAATTCTATGAAATTGCAAGAGCACCCTACAAGTGGTAGATTACAAGGGCCCCCTTGCGGCTTTTATAAAGTATAGAACCAAACCTCCACAAGGGTAATTTTGCTAATATTTTAATTACTTTTATTATAATATAGTCCATGAACTTCATATGAACAGAACTTGAGCGTTATTTATCAGATTCTAGTGTAGTTGGTACTGTTTTGAAGCCTATTTCATTCTCTTTCACATAGAACTATTAATTACAATTTTGGAGAAATATCTGAGAATAAAAAAATTAAGGATTTATTTTGTTAATTTGGAGCACCTTTATTCTTAGTCATTGACTCTTCTTTCTTAACAAATTATGCATTGAATTGGAGGATTAACTGGATACTAATTGATCATATAGAAATCCAAGGGAGAGCTTTCACTTAATTTGACTATTTGGTTTGTTTCCTCCTTTCTCTGTCTTACCTGCATTTCTCATCATCCTACTGCTACTTGGATCATTTAAAAATAACAATAGGACTACATTTGTTTATTTATTCATTTTCCACCACACTACATAGTATTATTCTCTTGCATTAAAAATTATTTTGAAAATACATGCATCATGTTTCTCTACGATTAATTAATTACATATTTATTAATTAAAACTTGTAAAAAGCTGGAAAATACAGAAAAAACAGAAAAATAATTCTTCTTTTTTGAAAACAAAATTTTCTGAATTATTTAGTTATTAATTCTGAAGACTCGTATTACTTCCTGGAATTCAACCTTGGGACTTACCGAAGTAAAATAAACATTGTGACTACATTGAGGATTAATTTTGCATATCAGTTCCTTGGTGTGGTTACTTTCTGATGAATCTCTGAACTGCCAGGTTACAACAAAAATAGATCACAATTAAAAGGGTGATTCCAACAACTCGTCAAATGGCGCCATTACGAGAGAGGTATACGATTTGGAATTAATTTTTAGATAGCTTAAATTTTAGGTTTTCCATCCCTGTGTAGTTTGACCCCTAGTCTTCTTGTATTTGTTTCTTTGTTTATTTTCTTAGAATTTTTGTTTCTTTTATTTTGTATATATTTCTATGAATATATCTCTATTATTTGAGTTCTTATTTTTCATGCGAGGTCCTAGTGGATTTGGAGAGGCTTTCTTAGAAGATGACATAACTCGAAGCAACCGGAGGGAGGAGATTTTGGGGACCAATCCCATTGAGGAGGCGTAGAGAAATTTTTGTTTCTACTTTTATTTTGGAGAGAGAGTGGTTTTCTTTATTCATTTTTGTAAATAGTTTGTAATGACTGCCTATTTCAAGCAGTTTTCACTTATAAACTTATGTTCGTACCCGGACTGGACATTCAACCTTTCAGGCCATATTATTTTTGGTTATTGACGTAGTCCTAGGATTACATCGTGTCTATTAGAGATAAAAGGTTAATTTTCATGCTTGTAAAATTAGGTCCACACTCTCACTTTAATTAGATGCACTAGATCGGATTTCACGTAGCCAAATTAATATATTCTATCACTCACTAATAGAAATTATTGTTCTAGGTGTTGTTTCACATGCTTGCATTAGAAATATCCTATTTGGGAAATTTCAATTTTGTTTAGCATCATGCACAGTGATTACGAGGAAGCACTGTAAGTATCTCTGACTTTGCATTCATCACCGTGTTTCCTACCCCACGTTTTTTTCAATTCTCCCTCGGTTTTCACATACCTAGGATTAAAGGAAATTTGAATCCCCATGTAGACATGTATTGATCTCCACTCAAATCTTACAGATAATTAAATTAAAATAAGGGGATTGATAAACCATATCGACTACTTAAATTTGACTAAATTTGAACATCTATGATTGTGGGAGTGCAACCCCATCCTTGTACATAGGTACATACCTTGCGTGGGTGAGGACGTAGCCGTAAGGTTAGAGACAAAACCATAGACATGCTCCCTAAGTCTCCATATTCGACTCTTGCAGATTTGGGAGCTATAAGAGCTCACCTCCGCCCATAGTCGATGTTTTGGGTGTCTCTGTGTACTGTCTTCTTAAAGTGTGTGGTATAACCCGGTAGCCGAAGCAGATCCCTCCTTTTATTGATGGGTAGTAGAACCACATATGGGTGTCAAGGAGACATACCTTTGTCTAGCAGATTCAAGGATTCTTTTATGACTAATTTAATATTGAAAAGATAATCTGCCGAACTTTCATAGCCTTCACTTTGTGAAATTGGTGAATTTTTAGGTTTGCAATATGTATTGAATTGTGTCGCGTTCAAAGCCCATTACACTTGCATATCTACATCAAGGTTCGCAAATCATTCACCTCCATTTTTGATGATGTCAGAATATTGGAATTTATGCCCAAACATCGTGGGTCGTACTTACATGACCAAATCCTGACCATATTCTTCTTCATTCTCATATCAGGAGAACCATATTTTTGAGTAGGTTCTTCCATGGCCATCATACACTCCACCCTCATTCCATCTCGCTCCTTCTTCGGTTGAATATTAAAGATATGAGATGCTCACAAAATCAAATGAGCCTTACATGGACAAAATGGAGCGAGCAAATTCGAGGATGGACATGTGGATAACCGAATTTGACTGAGAAATAAGATTTCTAATTATGATTGAGAGTTTACAATTCAAACCATCCTCTACTCAGGATGACCCTTCCCAAGTACAACCAATTTTCCTTTGACCAAACATTTGAGATTCGGAGTCAAGGAAATAGGACTCATGACCCGGACACTACCACAGAATATGACTATTAATCAGCTCAGGATTGCAAGGCATAGTCCGACATGACAAGTATGGTCATTCATCTTTGATTCATGAGACGATATCATATGACATATCTTGGATTAATCAAAGAGCTGATGCCTTGATGGAACAACTCAATGATGAAATCCAAATGGTTAAAAATATGATGAACAACCAAGGAGAAGAGATGATTACATAGAGCGAACTCGTGATAAATTATGTAAATTTTTTGAAGAACAAATACCACAGGTACCAAACACCTCTGACTACTCCAATGACCATTCTACTAACTCTATTGAAAATACCAAAAAATAGAAAATAGAAAATTCAAAAAAATCAACAACACTGATATGGAAGCATTTTGTATAAGTTTGATCTTAGATCTTCCATTAATCAAGGCCATAGAGTATGTGTCCGATCTTTAGAGATTTGTGAAGATTCGATTATCACCAAATAAGACATGCAGAAAGAGATCTAGAACACAATTTCATCTAATAACTATATCAAGTTAAACGGTGATGACCCAAAACAGCAAAAGCTGCAAAGACAAATAGTTGACTACGGTTACCTGTAAAATTGATAACACCGACTTTACTCATGTTCAAATAGATGACAACTCGACCATGAACATCCTCCCAAAGTCCATGTTTGACCGACTTAGACTAGGACTGCCCAGAAATACTAGAGTGATCGATCAATTTCCTGACCGGTCTAGAAAAAAATCGAGGGGAACTGTATCAGTTGTAATGAGATTCCAAGGTATCAAACATAGAGTGGACTTTATTTTGCTACACATTGAACATTGAGGAGAGTTCTTTGAGTCTCCCATGATTATAGGAAAGTTTTTATTATCCTCTAATAGAGAGATTAATTATTGTGAGACCCAAGACGTTAAATTCATGAACCAGAACCATAATAATCAAACACTTGAGAACACATCGGACCCTGAGACAACCAAACAAGAAGCCGACATTCATGACTAAGAGGAACCACTTGAGACATACCCTTCACCAAAACATACCTCTCCACAAACCACAGACACAAACCTGGGAGAGACACATGAGGATTTAACTATCGAGGCTGCTAGAGCTGCTACCAAGGTGAATGAACTTGACCAAGATACATCCATTCCACCAAGCCTGGACACATTTATTTCGGACTTCCTTGATCATTACTATGATCTGACACCTGAGATTATAAAGCCAAAATCGTATCCAAGCACCATCATATACCCGAGACGTGTACGGACTCTACAGGAGATATACAACATACATGGTGATTCATTCGATGAAGAACCAATTGGTAGCACCTCACAGGCTCAGTTCAGAAAGGACACTTCCTCTAGTCTACTTGCTAGGATGGGGAAGAGGATCTCCGCTCCTTCTCCTCTCTGTGCTCTGGGTTCTATCAAAATGACTAAGCACATCACCATAGACATGAATAATTTGTAAAACTCCACCTCAATGTATTGTACATAGACCGATGTAATTAGATGTGACTAGAGATACTTCTACATGATACTATTCATCTTTTGAGGTCAAGTTGGTTGAACATGCGGGTATGCAATAACAGAGAAGAATTAGTTGGAGAGACTCCAACGAACACTATTATTCTGAGGATGACTCCGATGATGGCTGGTAGTCTTCTTCATCACATTCTTCCTATCAATATTCCCTCCCGCCACATGCATGCAAGAAGGTTTGTCAAAAGCCTCCTTGAACTATGCACCTCTTCCCCGATCCCATCGCTTCCCTTTGTACTTCTCTATACTTAGGAAAAAGCCTAAGTATAGGGTGGGACAGATGCCCACCCTTTTTATACCCACCTTCTCTGCAGTTTACCTTCACCGCCCCATTTTTTCTCTCTTCTATACATAGGTTAGCCAAGAGCCTTAGTATGGGGGGTGATCGACTTATACCTCTCGCATTTCTTTTTCTTATTCCTATATTAGCATGCCCTAAGTATAAGGGGGAAGTGAGTAACATTCGTGTACATATCTTGCATTACATCCTACTATATGGTATTGTATCTTCTGTATATAAAACTAAATAGAGGTGTGGATATTTTTTGTAAAACTTTATAAAAATTGTCTAATTTGTAGCAATTTGTACAGTGTGAAAAAAAATATTAAAAAATCCCAAAAGAACAAAAAACAAAAAAATCACAAAATTCAAAAATGACATAAATAGTGTTTGCATTCCATGCAACTGCACTTCATCAGACATTTCTTGCATGAACACTGGTGAAAAGCCATGGGTTATGAACTGAGTTATGAGAAGAAACTGAGAGTGGTCTTGACTTGGCCTTATTCTACTTAATTTTCAAAGGAAGTTCACTGAGAGATAGGATTTTAAAAACTTCATGTCACGGACTTAGTTCTTTGAGTTTCGCATGACAGTATACAGACTTCGACTATTAGTGTCTAACCTAGTCGCCTCATTATGAGTACAACTCTTGAATAGGAAATTAATAGGTACTCTTGCACCATGCACTTATCTCAACTCAAACGGGGTGTTGGAAGACTATGTGAGTCTCTTTGCTAGTAGTGTGGGCATCCAATGATCGGAGTACGGGTTAAAATAAAGCTTCATATGAGGGATGGACTGCTAGAACAATTTGTGTAAGACCTCAAAACATGGGCAAAATAAAAGACTCTATATCCATCAAAGCACAAAAGATCCATGAAGAGTAACCAAAAATCTACATCAAAATAAAAAGAAGCCAACTACAAAATAAATATTTGACCAAAAAAGTTCTAAGCTTCAAACAACCTGTATATCTTGGTGAAGACTTGGTTACACTGGCAAAGCTTCACTGGAGAGGTGACTACACCAGTCACCCTCCAGTTCTTTCCCCTACTTGTAAAAAAAACTCCCTCTATAATCATTGTGAACTAGCATGTACCTGAACTTAGAAGGAAATACCTGACTCTTCGAGGAAAAGTTATTGAAGGAGAGGTTTGCGCAGTAGTCCGACATTTTGGATGGGAAGAGCTGACACCTTTCACACACATGAGACAGTTGTTCAATGTTCATTGGGTATGTTTTGGGAGAAGGATTTATCTAATATGACTTCTGAGCTCAAACTCTTATAATGATGTGCATAATTTGTTGTTTGTTGTTTTTAAAACCCTAATTCTCACTTGAGTTCCTCCAAACTATTAATCCAAAGGTCGGGTCTAGCTCCATTTTCACCTTTTACTCATGATCTTGGTATGGAACCCAATCTCATTTAACCTTTTCATTTTTAGTTGCTCGGGGACGAGTAAGGATTAGGGAAAAGGGGTTGATGAATCTGTGATACACCACTCTAATTAGTTGGAAAAAGAGTTTTGACCTAAGAATTTAGAATCATTTACTTGATAACTTCATAAACTTAACTTTCATACTTGAAATTAATTTGCATATATTTGCATTCACTTATGCATTCATAATCATCTTCATTTTTTACCTAACTTCACCTATTTTTGATTAATTCATGCTAACTCCAATTGACATGAAACCATTCATTGTGTTCATATCACTAACCTTTGTTGATGAAAAAAATACTAATTTGTACATACTAAAAATAAAGCCAAACCTTAATTTCAGGGCAGAAAGATGGAAATGTTGATCTCTCTATCTATCATATAGTGTCCAAATGAACTCTACTCACTTTTGAATTAATGTACATTCAAATATCTACAAATCAAGACCCAATAGAACAGAATTGGAGTCCATTTATGAAAATTGGGTTTTCGGACCAAACTGCGTGTTGTACATTTTTGCTGATTTCGACCTATCATTTCATGTGCATAAATTCACACATATTGTTATTTTTTTTCATTTACTTATTTCATTTTATACTTTAATTAATTTAAATAAAATCAAAATCCAAAAAAATCAGAAAAGAAAAAAATAGATTTTCTTACTTGAGCTTACTGACCAAAGCCACATGTAAATGTTACACTTCCCTAATTTTTCTAATATATTTAAAACACAAATAAAATCCAAATAATGCGTTACAGTCCACTACATCATTTAATATCATGTTTAATTTTTTTCTTGAATTATTCAAAGACAGAAAATCAAAGAAAAATTTAAAAACTCAATAAATGTATTTTATATACATAGAATATCACCAAAGAAATCATATCTTGCAGAGATGATTGCATTTGCACCCGAGTGCTTTTTGAACATTGTAGTTCACATTTAGACACACATTTTTATTTTATGCATTTTTTCATTTGAGACCATCTCTTATTTCTTATTTATCTTTGAATTTTAGTGTGTGCTCAATGGTTCTTGGTCAACATCGCACCACGTGGCACACATTCACTGGGCCACATGGCTCCTACTCACCCTCCTTCACCTCCTCTCTCTCCCCACATGCTATGCACTTGGCTGACGTCACCTCTCCCATGTGCCTGGCACATGACCCCCGGTTCCTTTTACCTCACGTGCTAAGCACATGTCGCCTTCTCCTCCACACCCATACCGCCTCCTAGTGACGCCACTTTCCGACCACCTCCTCCACGCAGCTCCTCCAGTCACCACCACACTTCCTACAACCACCTAACCACCATCACCTCAACCAAAAACCCAATGGCCTATGACTTGCAGACCCATCCTCCATCTCCAGCTAACCTCCTCTTCTTATCCCATCCTCTTCCATCCGGTCGAACCCAACTTCTTATATCTTCCGTAACCATCGGGCATCCATTTCCTCTATCCATTCGATCATAAACCCAATCCCCTACAAATCCCTTCTATTTGAACCCATCTTTAGTTAATACTTAACAACTGCCTCCCACCATTGTTGTCCTTATCGCCAAACATCCCGAAACCACCGAACCCATCTCAACCATCTCTTGGAAACCCCGAGTGGCCAGTGACCCAACATCCTTAACCATATCGATCTTCTTCCCCTAATACCTCCTCTAACCACCTTATCCCAAAACCATCAATGCAATAACCGCTCGACCAACCCTAGAAACCTTAACGGCCTTCATCTCCTCCTCCTCAATAGGAACCCGTCACCAAAACCCCACATCTTACGGCTCTTCTTCTCGCTACTTAAAGCCATCCCTGACGATCTTTGAGAACATATGCCAACACTGATGAGAAGAGAGAGAGAGGGAGGTAGTTGAGGAAGAGGTCGATGACATCAACCTGCTCCTCGATGAAGAGCCAACTCCAGGCTTGATCCATGAGGACCCAAGTTCTCATCTACTCATCTTCGAATGCAGCCTAACTTCTAAGCCTACCATCAGACCTATGATGACAAGGACTATTGAGTCGTAGTTCCTCCACCCTAGGATAATCCTTCATCTTAGTATTCGTATTCTTAATCCATTCCTCATACCTTCTTCATTTCATATTCCACCTCCTGCATCTTCTTCTCCTCTGAACTCCCATCTCATTTCCACCTGACTCCCTCTTCATCATTCCCTCTGTCTTCTACATCATTCCACCGCCATCGCTCCTCTCTAAAACCACCATCGGTGCCCCACCCTCACCCTCTGAGCAGCATCAAACCATCGCAACAATTCGCATTTCTCTGCCATGACTGCCTACAACACCTCCTCGTCGCTTGCTGACATCAAATTTTCCCTAGGTGTTAGCTACAACAAGCCTTCAATCAAGAACTAGAGAGATCTCAATCGTGATATCATGCCCAATTCTTGGCCATCGATCAAGCTTCAAACAACGGTCGGAAATAAACTTCCTAGCCAGCATCCAAACCAGCAGCTTCATATAAACCCAAACCAAGAGGAGGGTGCCACGTGGAGGTCCATCCAACTAAGCTCACGAACCTCATTCTTGTATAACTGAAGCAAGGGGAAGCTGATGCATGGAGGTTGGGAAATGAGGCGCACATCGAGCCAACTTTGCCATGCATGACGCATGCATGTGGCTTGAGAATTGCAAAAAAAACCCGATTGTACTCCTCTAGAATAATAAAGAAATCTTAGTCACATGTGCCACGTGCGTGATCTAGGAAAATTACAGACGATCCTATTCAATTCCTAGAAATTGCAAGAGCACCCCTGCCTGGGGTAAAATACAAGGAGCCCCCTATGGATTTGGCAAATTACTAAACAGACCTCTACAAAGGTATTTTTGCTAATATTTTAATACTTTTTATTATAAAATATTCCTTGAACTTCTTTTGAACATAACTTGAGCATTATTTCTTAGATTCTGGTGTACTTAGTACCATTTTGAAGCCAAATTCATTCTCTTTCAAAGAAATTTTAATTCCATTTTGGAGATATTTTTTAGCATAAATAAATTAAGGATTCATTTTGATAATTTGAAGCAATTTTATTCTTAGTCATTTACTCTTCTTGCACAATAAATTGTGCATATAGTTGGAGGTTTAACTGGATATTAATTGATTATAAAGTAATCCAAGGGAGAGGTTTCACTCAATTGGACTACTTGGTTTGTTTGCTCTTATCTTCCTTACCTACATTTGTCATCATCCTACTCATGCTTGCATCATTTAAAAATCACAAAAATATTTCATTTGTTTATTCATTCATTTTCCACTACACAACATAACATTATTCTCTTTTATTAATTTTTTTAGAAAATACATGCATCATATTTCTCTTTGATTAAGTAGTTACATCTTTTATTAATTGAAACCCATAAAAAGCTTAAAAAGATATAAACACCAAAAATATTTCTTCTCTCTTGAATACCTAATTTTTTGAATTATTTAATTATTAATTACGAACACTCATATTACCTCCCTGAGTTCGACCTTGGGACTTGCCCAAATAAAATAAATATCATGACTGCATTGAGGATTAATTTTCCATATCAATTCCTTGACATGGTCACTTTTTTATGAATCTCGGTGTTGCCATGCAACAACAACAACATATAAAAATTAAAATGGTGATTCCTATAGCTAGTCAAATGATGTTGTTGTTGGGGAGGTATATGGTTTAGAATTAATTTTTAAAGAGTTTAAATTTTTGATTTTCCATCCATGTGTAGTTGCTGAAGTATCTGGAAGACTTGGACGAGAAGGTGTCTAAGATGAAGATGCATGTCGTGTTTGCATCGATTGCTCCTATTTACCGTGTATATGATGTAAATGAACAGCCAATGTCAGAACAACCCAACCGCTAGTTGAGGACCACTCCTTTATCTATCAAGCACAATAGCCATGTGCAATGACCAAAGTGGAAGAGCCTCCTCAAGTGTTGGAGGTGAACAGTGTGTGTTATTCGCAAGATCTTGTCCAACTGGAAGGTATGAGGGATCGTCCATCCTATCAGCGTCCCTCTACTTTTTACAAAATTGTTAACCCCGTACCTCTTCCTACATGGTAGAGCCCCAGAGCCTACCTCTCGCAGCAACTGAGGTAGCGATAGTAGTATGCCCTCGGTTGATGTATCGGTCAAGCCAACAATGCCCATTTCAGCATCACCCCCACCATTAGCTTCAAGTCCATAATGGGCCAGTCTTCACATTACCCTTCTTCTTCTTCTTCACAACAATAGTTACCTTTGTTAGGACACACTGATTTTCAGAGGTAGATTCTCAAGGAGCTTCATCCCTATAGAAATGAGATACAAGATATATGGGTTGACATCAATCGCTTATCCCGTTGGCAGGACAAGCAGTCTGCATTATCTAATTCTATTCCTTCTCAGGTTCAGGCTAATCCTTATATCATGAACAAGATAAAACAACAACAACAATATGGTTTGGTATATTACTCAGACATCTAAGGTTGAGTATGAGATTCTTTCATTTAATTGTATTAATCATATGTTACTCAGGAGTGGAAGCACCATGGTCGTACATGCAGAGGGCCATCTCTAAGGCTTTACCTGAAGAGTTATCAGAGGATGAAGTGGACAAGCATTAACAACAACAACCACTTTAGAAAGCAAAGAAATCCACTACAGAAAGTTTGAGGAAAAGGAGTACGAGAGCACAACAACATGGAGATTTAGATGTCAAGTCTATAGAGGACATTACTCCTTCAATTAAGGAGAACATACCAACATCAGGCATTCCCAAACCTTTAGTAGATGATTCTATTTTAAATTCCAACTTTGATGTAAAAGACTCGTGTATTAAAAACCTAGCTTTTAGGAATAAAGAGAAGCATGTTTCAGTTTACGATTCAGATTCTTCATCATCTTCTTTTGCATGTTCAATACCTTTCTCTAGTGCTAATAAGGCTAGAAAGAGCTTCATTAAGAAGATTTAGAAAGATGATCCACATGTGGCACAAATTTGAAGATAACATTTTGGTTAAGGAGATATTCGATGAGTATGTGGCTAGCTATCTCACGTTTCATAAATACCTTAAGGTGGGATGCAAACCTACTAGGGTAAGCTGGAGCAAACCTAACAGTTGTGTGAAGATGCACTTTTTATCAGTTGCCACTACTTTTTGTCTCAAGAACCAACACTTACCAAAAAAGAAGAGAGACTTGGGTGTAAATTATGTGATGAGTCATATAGATGACATAGTGTTTGCACGCACTCTCCTAGATAACAGATCTTCTATTAATCTATTACCCTTCGCTTTATACGAGTAATTGGAGTTGGGACAACTACATCGATCTCGAGTATTACTCCAGTTTGTAGAAAAGTGTTAACGGTGAGGTCAAGAATGTCATCGTAACGACTGAGGGACAATAATATAGAGTGGACTTCACTGTCCTTGAAATTGATATCCACAATCATTGGAGAGACTCATAGATCATACTTGGGCGGCCTTTCCTTAGGACCGTTGGAGAATCATTTGGTTATCAGAACAGAATGATGAACTTTGATTCTCCAGGCAGATAAGTGGAACTTAATATCAAGTAAAGGAAATGACAACGACCTGACTCAAAATATAGTACATATTTCTTTTCATCTTTAGAGGCAAATTATTGAGTAGTTAACATAGTTGGGATATGGAATCAAACCCCAACTGTACTGAGCGAGACCCTCTCATCTAGAGAGGACAAAGTTCATAATGCAGTTTGTGAGGTATTGCCATAGTTCTTGAGTTATGCATGTCCATGTTCCCTTGATGACTCAAGGATCGCCTTGGATCTGTCGGTCCCATCTTCCTCGGAATAGTCAAGGGGAATAGTTGATGAGTCGGACATGGCTTTGGCCAAACTACAACATTTCTTTGGTGATCCGACTCCTTACAAAGAATAATTGGTGGCTAAACAATAGAGATAACTCCACCTTCATTCAACACATAACCATATTCAGAGACGGTTCAGCCCGATTTGATCGATGATACACCCTTCATGGAACTGAAGACTTTAGCTCCTATACTCAAGTACACCTTTTTTGTGGGACCCAAAGATAGATTACCTATTATCATTAGTTCTAAGAAGATTGCACAACATGTGTCTAGGTTGTTATAAGTCTTAGAGAAGAACCACAAGGCTATATGTTGAATGTGTCGGATCTTGTGGGAATTACCCCTACCCTCTGTTCACACCGTATTTATGTTGTTGATAATGCCATACCTTTTCGAGAGTTTCAAATAAGATGAGATTGTAATATACGAGAATTAGTTAATAAAGGATTTGAGAAATGGTATGGAGTACGTTTTATTTACCCCATCTCAGACTCGACTGGGTGACCTCCTTTAATGTAGCCCCAAAGAAGTCTGTCATCCAAATGGTCACCAATGAGGAAGGAGTAGAGATCGTGACATGAGTACCAATGTCGTGGTGCGTGTGTGTTGACTACTGTTTGAATGTCACAACCAAGAAAGATCACTTTCCCTTGCCTTTTATTGATCAAATTTTGAAGAGACTAGAGGGGAAGGAGTTCTTCTATTTCTATAATGGGTACTCGAACTGCAATCAAGTAGTTATCGCCCCTAAAGACTAGGAAAAGACCATGTTTACATACACATCATGCGCATGCCATGCAAGCTTTGCAATGTCGCGGGCACATTTTAACAGTGCATGATCACCATAGCTGTCTAAATGGTATGAGATTTCCCTAGATATCTTCAAGGATGATTTCTCGGTCCATGGTGATTCATTTTATTCTTGTTTAGCGCACTTGAACCGGGTTATTCAAAGGTGTAGGCAAGTGAATCCGGTGCCCAGAAAAGTCATTTATGGTTAACGTGGCTATCATGTTGGGGCGTCATCTATAGAAAGGGAATGGAGGTTGACCCTGCCAAGTGGATGTGATCAAGAAACTTGATCCATTGACCAATGTGAAGTTAGTTAGGTCATTTCTAGGGCATGTTGGATTTTATATATGATTTTTTCATGATTTATATAAGATTCTTCGATCAATAACAATGCTCTTAGGAAAGGATACTGAGTTCGTTGTTAATCATAGATGTATTGAATCTTGTGTGTTATGAAGGGAACGATTTATGACATACCAATTGTGCATGCTTCTGATTAGTCTCTTCCCTTTGAGAACATGATTGATGCTTCATATTTGGTTATTGGAGTTGTATTAGGTCAGTGATGAGATGAATCATTTGTTATTCACTACTAGAGTAAAGTCATAGATCCTGCATAGAAAAATTATACAATTACTTAAAAGTAAATGCTTGCAGTAGTTTGGGCAATTAAGAAATTTAAGTCACATATTTTTGGCTCTAAGATGACAATATATATGGATCATACAACCATACAATAATTAATGGAAAAGAAGGACATGAAGGAGGGTCTTCTTATGTGGATTATGTTACTCTAGGAATTTTTTTGTAGATTAAGGATAAACCCTTAGTTAAGAATGTTATGACTAATCATTTATTTGTTTAGAGTTAAAGGATTCTCCTCACTCAGACCCAATTAGAAAACCCTTCTAGATGAGTCAATTTGTATTATGATTTCACTCTTGTGTTATGCCAACATGGTGAACTATCTTATCTACAACCTGGTTCCTCATGGTTGTACTAGGAGTAGCACTAACCGACTAAGTTAAATTCGAGGAGATAACATTTGGATGATCTGTTCCTTTACTTTGAAGGACTGGATTGTGTCAGTGATAAGTCTAAAATTAGATCGTGGCTTTTTTTAGAGAATTAAGATGTCGGTGTAGAAAAAGCTGCGAAAAGATCTCAACCTATCAAACAAATTCGGTTTTCGGAGGAAAAACTACACTATTTATTTTACCAGGTAAGTGTGCCTGGATCAAACTCAAGGAGGCAGAATAGAAGACTTTGATTTTTTTAAGGAAATTTTCGTGATTTTATCTTATCTCTTCTTAAAGTGGTCAGAGAAAAGACATTTTTATTTGATTTTTTTTAATTTTTTTATTTGATTTTCATCTTTCCAATTTTTATTTAATTTTCAAAAGGGATATTTTTCACAAAATTTATTTATTATATAATAGGTGGAAAATATATAGATGATATTATATACTAGGTAGAAATCGAGCAACGGGCTCGAACAAGCACAAAAAATCAAAACAAAACAGAGGCAGTTTTCGAAGAAATCAACGCACGATGAAAACACGAGAAAAAGACACGAAAATTTAATACAAACTTGCTGGGGTAGTTGCATAACTACCCTACAGAAATCAACAAGAAACGAGGTCAAACGAGGTCCAAAGATCAACTACAGCCCAGGGCCATAAGCGCAAGAAAACTAATAAATTTATTCAGTAAATAGGTCCTCGCAGGGACTGAAATGAAAGAAAAATAATATATTTTACATTTAGGTCCCTGTGGAGGGACCTAAATGCAATTAATATAAAAAGTTTTGGAGCGGGATTAAATGTTCTGGAAACCTTCTGGACTTATGATGCAATTGTTCCACCGGTTCGTAACTAACGGTCGAGATTAGAAGTTACGGGCACAATCTGACGTCTGCGCGCACGCCACGTGTCGCACACTTGTGCCTCGCCTGTTCTTGAATCTGTTCTTGAGTCTGTTGCGTGCCTGACGAAGGGCTCTCCTTCTCCGACTTTTCTCCGGCGAACGTCGTCGACTTTGGCTCTCCGGCGGGGCTAGAGAGTTAGAGGATCTAACTCTCGAGCTCGCCCGTGGTAGGTGGCTCTCATAAGTAGCTCGAAGCGACGGTGGTGGCTCGAGGAAGATGGCGGTCCGCTGCAACCTGGAGGTTGTAGAAGTCTGATGCCTCTTCTTTGAAGTGGATTTCCGTGAAGATGAAAGCTTCCAGATGGTGTTGAGTTGCTCCTGATCGAAGATGGATCTGTAAATAATAATTGTGTGTGCTCGATTCGAAGAATCGACCAAGGGATTAAAGTTTTGCAAGATCGAAAAGTGATGAGAAATTTAGTTTCCAGAAGACATATGTGAAATGCGTGAGAAGAACGACGAAATGATGCGCGATTTGAATGTGATTCGAAACGATCTGGAGGTGAAATTTGACCTAGCAAATAAGCTGATGGATTAAACTAACTAATCACGCAGTTATCGTTGCTAATCAAGGCATGACGATCGAGAAAGAAATTCGAAAATATGAGTGAATAGGTCTGTGGGGATCAAGGTGTATTACCTCGAAGAAGCGCTCGACGGGCGACCTTGGCCGGAGCGAAACGCGGCGATTCGCGGCGATGTAAGGCGGTGAACAGCCTTGGAACCTCCTCCGAAGATCCCTCCTCCACGCGAGTTGGTCATTGAGTGTTGTCACCACTGGGACGAGGCTGAGCAAGGTGGATAAGTTGGGGGTTCGGGCAGCTAGAGCTGAAGCTTCAAGTTGTTGGAGAGTTAGTTGCAATGGGGGATTTTTGAAGCTTTTTATAGAGCAATGGCGTGGGCTCCAAGTTCTATCTAAGGGCTGGCGATGGAGGTGTTTGTTATAGGAGTAAGATCAGTGGCTTAGATCGCTTGAAGGTGTGAAGAGGAGAGCTGGATAATTTGGTGAAGCCGGCCGGTCAGAACAAGCCGGTTGAACAGCTTCTTGAGGAAGATGACCCAGGTGCTGACAAGTGTCAGTACCTGGTTGGTCAGTTCTTGTTAAATACTTCTAAAATCAATATTAAATAGTAATTAAGGTTATTTCAAATAGGTTTAAATACAAGAAATGTAAAAAATTTAATTATCTAATTTATGGAATAAATACTTTTTATATATAATAAATATTATTCAAAATATAAATATTATATTAATAAATATGTATATATAAATAGGTTTTAGATTTTTAATTTAATAAATAAATAATTAAAAATTAATTTTATATTTTCTTAATTATTAGAAAAATAAATAAGGCTTGTGTGAATTTTTATAGATTTTAATAAATTCTTTTACATATTTTAATAAATAAGGGTATAGGTTAGCCAGTTCATTTATACCTATAATTTAGGGTTTGTGATTTTATTAAAATAATAAATAAGCTCCAAAAAATATGAAATAAATTAGAATTAAATTACAAGATCATGAAAATATTTAGAAATTATAAAATTAAGAAAACTATAAATAATGTGTGTTATGTAAAATAAATAGCCCCGAAACCCCGTTGTCTTTTGGTCCCAAAACCGACTTTTTACAAACAGACTCCGAATTCGATGAAACATCTTTATTAATTAGAGAATATTATTTTATGAACTTTAAAGGTGAGTAGAGTGAAATTGGAGTTCGTATGAAGAAGTTATGATGTTCGGAAGTTGAGATTTTGACCATTTATAAGCTCGATTTTTTGGCATATATAGAGGGTAGTATTTTTAACTTATTTTTATATTTTTATATACATTTTTAGAAATAATTAGGAAAAGAGTTTGGTGAAAAATATATACATATGAATTAATTAAAAATCTTTGAAATTTTGTATTTATTTTATAAATAGTAGAAGGTGTATGGAGTGTGTATTAATTTTTTTTAGGGTTTTCTTTCCTTATCTCCCCCTACTTTTCGGTTTGTCGACCAATCCATGCTGACTTGGTCTCGGGGGTTAGGTTATAAATATACCTTGTAGTTATATTTATATTTTAAGTCATATAGTACATATATACATATATCCAATCTGCCTTTTGTTCTTTTTTTAGTTTTTATTTATTTACATGCTTTTGATGGTTAAAAGTGAATAACTATTCATGAATGAGGATTTGTTAAAAGATGGAAATAATGAATATTTACATGCATTTGTTAAGGGTTTTAAGACAAAATGCGACAGAAAAGTTAATGAATCATGGATTCATCAACCCCCTATACTTAAACTTTGCTAGTCCCTTAGCAAACACTTATTTGAAAAGTAAGTGAAAAAGAAAGAAAGCTAGAATGTATTTGTTTTCCTAAACCAATTCATGAGAACATCCATAGGACAGAGCTCGATAGGGCCTGAAACAAGTATTTTGTCGGAACCTTAACTAGGATTAGGATTTTATCCTCAACAGTCCTCAAGTTCCACAAATCCTTACTCAAGATCACTTCATCGGCTAGTTCAGACTCACTTATTCATATCGCAAACTCTATCATCCTTGAAGTCAACTTGTACAATGTGTGAATTAATTTAGCTCTTCCTGCTTAGAGAAAACTCAGCCATGGCCGGTCCCAAGCCCGGGTAAATGAGGAGGGTTGCACGTTAGGTAGCCGACAGCCAGCGCAGGAGAGATAAATTCGTAAATAGTGTTCCTAAAGTTCTTCTAAGAACAATATTTATGAATTTATCTCGAAACCGTTCGGATCTTTTAAACATGGATTTAAGCATACATACAGATTTCGTTGGGGCGTTCCCTACTTGAGACGCGTTGCATCGCCCGAATGCAATGAAAAATTGACAAGGGCCGCTACATCGCAGCCTGGATGTAGTTCAAAATTTGCAAGGGTTCTCGCATGAGGAACGCATGCGGGTAAATAAACTAGTTCCGCTGCATCACCGCCCGGATGCAGTCCAGAATTTGCAAGGGTTCTCGCATAATGGACGCATGCGAGTAAAGAAGTTAGTTCAAAAGAGATTGCAAAGGAAGTTACGGATTGGCAGTTGGAATATCGGTACTTTAACTGGAAAATTTATAAAGATAGTGGATACAATGGAAAGAAGGAAGATTCATATATTATGTCTACAAGAGACTAAATGGGTTGGAGAGAAAGCAAGGGAGATCGAGAAGACAGGCTTTAAACTTTGGTATTCAAGTAAAGATAAGGGCAGAAACGGTGTTGGAGTGGTTGTTCATAAAGATTTGAAGGATTGTGTGGTTGAGGTGCAAAGATTTGGGGATCGGATTATTTTGCTAAAGTTGGTGCTTGAATAAGAAATTCTAAATATCATCTCAGTTTATGCACCGCAAATTGGTTTAGATGAAAGGACTACATAAGCTTTTTGGGAGGATCTGGATAAGATTTTACAAGGAATCCCACAAAGAGAGATGGTTTGTATAGGAGGAGATCTTAATGGACATGTGGGAAAAGATGTTTCAGGGTATGCAAGTGTGCATGGAGGACATGGTTTTGGGGATAGAAACGAAGAGGGAAAAGTCATTCTGGATTTTGTAACTGCATATAATCTTTTCATAGCAAACACTCTTTTTAAGAAGAGGGAGGAGAATTTAATTACTTATAAGAGTGGCTCAACTAGAACACAGATAGATTACTTTGCGTTGAGGAGAAGAGATCGATTGTGTTGCAAAGATTGCAAAGTAATCCCTGGAGAGAGTTTGACAACCCAACATCGCTTGTTAGTCTTGGATTTACAAATAAAAGGGCTGGTAAAGAAAAGGAAGGTTCCTAAGATCACTAGAACTAGGTGGTGGAATCTTCCGCTGAAGCAATCACGCTTCAGGGAGAAGGTTTTAGAAGACTTATCTTAGAATTGTAGCGGTAGTGCAAACGAGATGTGGGAGGCAGTAGCATCTTGTATCCGAAAGGTAGCCAAAGAGATGCTAGGCGAGTCAAAAGGAGGAGCTCCGGGTCAAAAGGAGGCTTGGTGGTGGAGTGAAGGGGTGCAAGAGAAGCTAAAAATTAAAAGAGCTTGCTTTAAAGCTATGTCTAAGGATAGAACAAAGGAATCTGTCACAGACTATAAAATAGCGAAGAAGGAAGCAAAAAAGGCTGTAAGTGAAGCTAAGTCAAAAGCTTATGAGGTTTTGTATAAAAATCTCAACTCTAAGGAGGGCCAGAAGGATATATTCAAGTTGGCCAAAGCAAGAGAAAGAAGGACCACAGACCTTTCTCAAGTGAGATGTATTAAGGACGAGGAAGGTCACATGCTTGTTACTCAGAAGGATATAGAGACTAGATGGGAGCAGTACTTCCATAAACTTTTCATTGGAGAAGGAAATAGAGAGATCACTTCGGGTGATCTAGCTAGTAGTGAAAGTTACTTGAATCGTGCATGCTATAGACGAATACAAAGAAAAGAAGTAGAGGAGGCTTTGAAGGTTATGAGACCTCGAAAAGGTGTTGGACCGGATGACATCCCTGTAGAAGTATGGAAAGTTTTAGGTGAGCGTGGTTTGACTTGGCTTACGAATCTATTCAATGTTATTTGGCGAAGCAAGAAAATGCCTGAAGATTGGAGGAGGAGTATCGTGGTGCCTCTTTATAAGAACAAAGGAGACATTCAAAATTGTTCAAATTACAGAGGTATCAAGCTGATGAGTTACACTATGAAAATTTGGGAACGTGTGATCGAAAGAAGGTTAAGGCAAGTTTCCCAAGTAAAAAAAAACCAATTCGGATTCATGCCAGGTCGCTCAACTATTGAAGCCATCCATTTGCCGAGGAGAACAATGGAGATTTATAGAGCTAAAAGGAAGAATCTCCATATGATCTTTATTGATTTGGAGAAGGCTTATGATTCCGTCCCACGAGAGATACTGTGGAGAGTTTTAGAGAAGAGACAAGTACTTGTCCTATACATTAATCTTATAAAGGATATGTATGATAGGGCTTTATCTTGTGTAAGGACCCCGACGGGGAAGACTGACTATTTTGATATCAACATTGGTTTACATCAAGGTTCAGCTTTGAGTCCATTTCTTTTTACTTTGATTATGGACGAGTTGACAAGTCACATTCAAGATGAGTTACCTTGGTGTATGTTATTTGCTGATGATATTGTGTTGATTGACGAGACTAGAGATGGAGTAAATGAGAAGCTTGAGGTTTGGAGACATGCATTGGAGACTAAAGGTTTTCGTATAAGTAGGGCTAAGACGGAATATATGGAATGCACCTTTGATGGAAGCAATGGTGATGGAATCGAGGTGAAGATTGGTGACGATAACATTCAGAAGAGAGATTCTTTTAGATATCTGGGATCTATTTTGCAACATGATGGGGAAATTGATGGAGATGTTACTAATAGAATAAATGCAGGCTGGCTAAAGTGGAGAGGAGCCTCCGCTGTTCTCTGTGATAAGAAAATTCCTTTAAAAATTAAAGGAAAGTTTTACAAAGAAGCCGTGAGACCTGCTATGCTTTATGGTTCTGAATGTTGGCCTGTGAACCATAGACATGTGCAGAGAATGGCTGTAGCAGAAATGAAAATGCTAAGATGGATGTGTGGACATACACGTAAAGATCAGATTCGGAATGATGCAATCCGAAAGAAAGTTGGTGTAGCTCCGATCGAGGATAAGATGCGAGAAAACTGTTTAAGATGGTTTGGTCATTTGCAAAGAAGGTCAACTGATGCACCGGTTAGGAGGTGCGAGTGTTGGGATGTTGAGCCGGCTAAGAGAGGGTGAGGATGGCCCAAGAAGTGTTGGAAAGTGACTATACGAAGGGATCTTAGTTTTTTGGATATAAGTCCGAGATTGACCCAAGACAGATCTGAATGGAGGCGAAGAATCCATGTAGCCGACCCTACTTAATTGTGGGAAAAGGCTTTGTTGTTGTTGTTGTTGTTGCACCTGCTTAGAGAAACGAAGAAACCGTCAATCCCGGCTATACACTTCTATGGCTTCCTCATCCCGCTACTCTTTCCTTGGGGAGGGAGGTATTCCCTTCTGAGTTCAGTTCTGCTATGTCCAAAATCGAATATAGGGAGAAAGTAGAAGAATGAGAAAAGAAGTGGAGTGCGACCAGTGTAGACGCATCTCCTTGTGGAGCTCAACCGGTGTAGCTGAGTCTCCACTAAGATGTGCATGCATTTTTGGTGGAAGCTTGGACCATTGTGGTCTTATTTGGTGGCTTCTGCTTTGCTTTGACTTTGTAATTTGCTTGCACTGCATTCATCTTTTTGTGCCTTGACGGATATAGTATTTTTTATTCCGTCCCTTTTTTGAGGTCTTAGAAAAATTATGTCAGCAGATCCTTCCCTCATCTGAAGCAACTATCGCAACCCCAATCTCTCCCGTCTTTAGATGTCAATGACGCAAAGATAAGGATAGAAACGCACTACCAAGATGTACTACCCTTCGTAGCTCCACGCGAGTCGAGCTAAGTGCGGAGTGCATGTGTTCATGATTGGTTCACTGGTGTAGAGTTGTACGGATGACTCCAAATGGTCTACTTAAGCACTTATGACTTGATTTCCCGAATATGGTCTTATGGAACTCAAAGATTTTAAGTCAAAAGACCTGAAGAGTCTAAATTCCAGATCCTAACCAGGCTCCTTACAACGAAAGTTAAAGGCCGTAATCAAGCTCCATCCTTTAGACTAGACTCAGTCCTTAGTTCCAGAAATCAAACTTATTCTGAAAAATGCGAATTCAAATGCAACCATGTTTTTGTGAAGTATATTTTCTGGATTTTACTCATTTTATGGATTTTAAGGATTTTGTAATTTTTATGAGTTTTAGGACTTTGTATTTTTTATGGATTTTATGGCTTTTATAAACAACTTTTTATACAAGAATTTTACAAGATATATTTTATTCGGGTTAAGTGTCTAATGTATTTTACAGATTTTATCTACAAGGATTTTACAAAGATTAAATGGTTTTTACACATGTTTTAATAAAGAGGATTTTAAATAAGTATTATACAAATTTTAAAAAAAAATTAAATACATATTTTAATTACAAGTTTTAAATACAAGTTTTAAACATATTTTACTTATTTACAAGGATTTTATAAGTAATATATAAATATATAAATGGATTTTAAATTAACCCTTACCCACTTTTTTATGGATTTTATAGATATAGAAAATACATAAAAGTATGAGTTATGGACAAAAGTATATATACAATATATACGTACCCCCTATACTTAGCTTGTGCTATGTCCTCATAGAGTCAAAAGAGAAAAAGGAGGACATAACTCGTGCTAAGTAAAAGTGGGTGAAAAAGAGTAAAGGGTACAAGTCAGTCAACCCCCCCCCCATACTTGTGATCAGGTCATCGTAAGTATAACGGGAGAGCAAAAATGGGATGACTGAGTGAAAAATAATAAATAACGAAAATTCAAAAAGAAAAGAATAAGAAATCATCGAAATCACTCGGTCCCCCCTATAATTAGGATAAGGCATCCTAAGTATAGAAACGAGTGTGGTCAAAAATCGGAGACCAGTGATTTGTGAAAAAGAAAGGCTATACAAAGAATCAAAACAATATATAAAATGTTAATCAGCGAACAATCGGTCCCCCCTATACTTAGGATCTGGTATCCTAAGCATAGAAGACGAGCAAAAATGGGGACGATTGTGGTCTACGAGGAATGTACAAGTGTTGTAGATTTCCAGAATCGAATGGCTCAAAAGAAGTTATACAGGATGAGATGAAATGAAAGGATTATCATGATTCCTGTACAAAATAGATCACTTCAGCCAGGATCATACTGAGTTTTCTGCTTTTTATGTGCGTACTGATCGTTGGCTGGAAAAGTAGAGCCTCTTCTGTAAGTGAACTCTGTACATGACATAGCTCTCTTTTCTGGAATATGCATCTCTGGAGTCGGACTACGGAAGGTGTCTATATATGTAAGCATCACACCATCCGACTCTCTACGCTGAATAGACTGTATGATCTGTGCAATGTAATCAATTGACTCTTGTGTTGTAATATGTGTACTTTCAATCTGCGGTACTAAGATGTCTACTGCAGGTGACTACTCATCTGAGTCTGATATGAAATCTCTCTCTGTATATGAACAAGCATCTGAAGAACTAGGTACCAGGTGATCTACCCTATCCTCGTGTAGGATATCGTGGGTATCAAAATAAACGCTCTCAAGATCAGGAGACTGTGTCTCATCTATGTGCTGGCAATCTTCTGCAAGACTGATGTCTTCTGAAGTAAATGACAATACTGATCTAGGACTGCTACATTCTCTCTCCATCTCAATGTGTATCTCTTCGTCGTCTGTGCGGAATGATACTCTCCCAGCATCATAATCAAAGAGTGCTCTTGCTGTCTGTAAAAAGGGCCTCCCGAGAATGATTGGAGTAAGATGTAACTGTGTAGGGCATGTCATGTCTAGGACAGTAAAGTCGACGGGAAATTGCCAGCCCTGAACGGTCACAATAATGTTCCTCAGCATACCTCTAGGTCTAATTATAGATCGATCTGCAAACTGAAGTATCGCTCGTGATTTATAGGGAGGACCTAGCTTGAGCTTATCAAGCAAAGAGGATGGAAGTAAATTGATCGAGGAACCATTATCTAAGAGAGTTCGATGGAATGCAGAATCTTCAATCTGACAGGTGACATAGTGAGCTCCAGAATCTTTCTTCTTCTTGGGTACCTTGTTCCGAATCGCACACGAAGTTACCTTGGTCAAAATATGCTTCTCGACTCGTGATCTCTTTTTCCTACGAGTAGTACATTATTTCCTCAACCGATTCTTGAGCGTAGGAAAATGATCCAAGGCATCGTGAAGTGGAATCTTCAGAAAGATGTGATCTTTTAGTAATCTTTCGATCTCTGGAGAAGCAACATTCTTTTTGGTATTTTTCTTTCCTTTTCCAAACAAAGCATCGGGGAAAAGGAACAAAATCAGAAGTCAGAAAATCAGAATATTTATTGATATGAGAATCATCTTGTACATCGAGAGTTTCAGAATTATGTACAAAACTCTCTAAATAGGGGAAGAAATATTTTTCTCAGGATTCTCTGCCTGATCTGGCATGATGTCATCGTCTGATTCATCAGTGTCCATATCTGTTGTGTCGGCATCGCTCCGGTCTCTCGAATTTGCAGGGTGGTCCTCATCATCTTGTTGGTTCTCCTCCTCAGTTTCATATTTTTGCGGCTCATGGATCTGCCCGTGCTCCTCTGGTGCCCTCTCCTCTACTCCAACGGGTACTTGTGGTGATCTACTGCTCCTGAGACGAATGAAGTTAGATAAAAATTCAGGAAACGAGATCTTACCTGTAGTGTCTATCTGATCTGGATGCCTCCTCTTGTTGTTCGGGTTCATCTGAGGCTGGGCTGGAAGAGTGGTCTTCGGTGCGGTTAACTCATCCAGACGACGGTTATCTGCTCCATCTCAGTTTTGTGCGCAATCTGGAGTGTACTTAGTATGTCCATGATCTGGTTGAGTGCCTGGGCCTATGAAGACATCTCTGGTTCGGTGTGGTGGCCCTGGCTTGCTCCTCTCTCCTGCCTTGGCGTGTATTGCTGAGAGGTGGAAGGCTGGGAGTATCGCTGAGGTGTGGAGGAAGACTACTGCTGTTGCTGATAAGGATAGTTCTGTGAATGATTAGCAGGGTACTGATATGAATGTGGTCTCTGATGATATACATTCGGGTGAGACTGCTACGGCGTGAAACTCTTGCGGTGCTGGAAATTTGGACGTCCATGCTGGGATGACCGTACGGCTGCTGCTGCTTATTCGGTATACTCGGCTGCTGAATCGGAGTATACCAAATCCCGTTGATCTCGAGAGTGGATTGCGACTCCACCTCCATCTCTGCGGTGCTGGTGATCTGGCCGAGATTGTCAATCAAGCTGCGGAGTCTCTGGCTCGCTCTGTACGAAGTGGATCGGACGGGTGGGCAGAGCGGGTAAGATCCTCTGTGCTGGTTGTGTGGTCGAAGAAGACTGGCTATGCTGATACTGGAGCTGAAGGTCAGACACCTTCTTCGACAGATCACTCAGCTGCTGAGGTAGAGATGAGAGTTTCTCCAACTCTCACAGCGGATGTAGGTCTTGGACCTGCTTTTGAATCACATCCACCAACGTTAGCTTCTCGCTAATGTATCCCATGTTGGTGTTGGATTCAGAATCTGAGATGTTAGCCACCTTGTGATGTTCTCGGTGATGTGGTGGCTGCGGGGCTTTTTGAAATGCCCGAGTAGAGTCTACGACTCTCGAGTTCTCGGCCATCCCTTCGAAGACGGCCCAGATTGACACCGCATCCTTGTTCAAGTAGCTGCCGCCACATGCGGCACTCACGAGCCCTTGGATGTCCGGCTGGAGTCCTCGAAAATAGTTCTGAACTAGCACCTTCGTCGGGATCTCATGATGCAGGCATCTCTCCATAAGGTCCTTGAATCTATCCCATGCCTCATGGAAAGATTCGTGCGGGAGTTGCGTGAAGTTGGAGATCTGGCTCCTCATCATGTTCGTCCTTCCCAGAGGAAAATATTTGCGCAGGAAAGTGGACTTCAGATCGTCCCATGTAGAGATTTCTCTCCCCAGATGACTCAGCTAGTAAAGAGCCTTATCAGCTAAGGCAAAGGGGAAGGCCTTGAGGCGTACAGCCTCCTGCGTAACTCCTGGATAACAAGCCGTACCGCAAATCATCTCGAATTGCTGTAAGAAGGGAAACGGCTCCTCTGCGGCATTCCCATAGTACTTGGGAAGCAGTGAAATAAAGGACGGTCTCAGCTCGTATGGCCCTTGATTCAGCGGTAGCCGAATCCAATGGTGGAGCGTTCTAGCGCCCGGGTCATACTCATCCCGTAAAGTCGCGGGAACCGCAGGCGGTATCTGGTTCCCGGCCCCTGCTCGCAGCGTGGCTATTTCAGCCCGCAGTTCAGTCTGAACTCAAAATTATTCTCGAATCTGTAGATTCATCTACTAAAGTGTATCGAGAATCCCAGTAGTAATATTTGCGGCGTTGGGTCTTCCTTCGTGCTGCTCCTCAGCTGGATGCCTCTCGTCTGCCGCTGGTCCTTTGCCGTGAGCCATCTGATTGTCTGTGAAAGAGAATCTCTCGTAAGATATTAGCGAAAAATCGGCTGGAGATCTAGATGATGTATTGAGGCAAGGGTCAATATTCTGACTAGGAGGCGAGGGAGTCTAGGTCTGACTCTCCTCGAGATCAGATGGGACCAGCTCGGGAAGAGGGTGAAGGATATGGTTAGATCCTCAAGCGCATCATGGAAGCGTGAGCGTCGTATCGAATACGACGAGGAGTGACTAGTCGGACTAGTTGCTCGATGCAGCGGAATTTAAAAAATTTTTATACGACGAAACCACATGATCCAAGAACACTTCTCGAATCGTTTCGTCTAAACCACAAACAAGTAATAGGATTACCTCTTGAAGCGTGGTTGCGATCGAGTCTCTAAACGAAGAGACCTCCTGTCTCAAGTCCGATCCGACGGAGGAGACGCTTGCGAGCGCGGGGATGAACCGCGTACTTCTCGCAATCCATGTTGATGATCCAAGTGGCGGATCTCCTGATCTCGACACACAAGATCCGACGTCTTCTTCACGAGCGAGGCGCACCGAAGGAGACAGAGATCCACGAGCAGAAGAACGGGCAGCATAACGACGATGCCGTAGCGATGGAGAACCTCTCCATGGCATCCATGGTGGACGGCCATGAGAGGGAGAGAGAGGGCTGACCTCTAGAGAGAAAGAGAGAGAGAGAGAGAGAGAGAGAGAGAGAGAGAGAGATGCTTCTCAAGCATTGTGTGTAAAAAAGAGAGCATGGGTATGCCTCTCTATTTATAGGGTTTTGGGATCCATGGATCTCAATCCATGGGACAACACAAATCTAATGGTTCTCATTGATTGTGTTTCTTTCAATGGCTAAGATTTATGTTGGTAAAAACCAACAACAATTAATTTAATAAAATCAAATATATGTAGAATATAATTTGATTTATATTAAATCAATCTCAAGTAGAGAAATAGGAAAGGAGGCAAGCCTCCTTCTATAAGAGGGGTGGACGGCCACCACATTCCTTGTGGGAATTGTGGCCGTCCACTCTTCCTATATGGAAGGTGGATGCCTCTCCTATTATATGAGATTGTATTATCTCATAATTCTCTCTAATATCTCTCAACAACTTTTGTTGAATATTATTTCACAAAAATAAATCCAATTTATTTTGTGAACATTGCAATCATGCCATTGGAAATTTGTGAATCACATTCACAACCCAAAAAAATGTAATTTATATTTTCAATTAATTAGACAATGTGTATCCAATACACATCAATAATTAATCTACTAATATAAATTATATTTAACTCTCTCCAATACATTATAAATTACATTTATAATATATTATGAATAATTGGATATTACTATCCACATTATTCTTATCCATAATAATTAAATCACATTTAATTATATTGGATAACTTATTCTCATGTGCTCAAATAATATGAATCACATTCACATTATTCACATCTTTGATAATCAAATCACATTTAATTATCTAAGATAACTCTCCTTATAATATGAATCAAATTCATATTATTCATGATAATTAAATCACATTTAATTATCCATTTTCTCAATGCTCGGATACATATATCAACAATAGAATTATCCATGAACTCTTTCAAGGATAATGCGCTTTCTCCACGAATACTTGGAGATAAGGACAGGGCGATTGTATTGTTCCACGTATAGTGACATGGATATTGAGATTATATCTCATATCCAGATCGCGGGCCTCCCATAGATGCTTGATTAAATCAAGACCGCAAATCTAATCTTTTCATTGCATCTGAATCATATTCAGATCAATGTCCAACATTTGGACTAAGATTAGATTACTTCTCTATTGAGAGGAGTCACTAAAATCCAGACCCGTTTCATCACTCCCTAGGAATGGAAGCGTCATGGTTATACAATCGTTTATGATCACATCACCCTCAGGTATTCCTAATACCTGTACATCCTGCATACTGGAAGACTCAGAATAAACCCGAAGTATTAGATCAACTTTATACTGTCTACTTCAGAGTTTTATCAGTAAGTTTCTCATTCGATCATTGGGAGTCGGTATCGATCATATACTTTCCAAAAGCATATATCATACCTAGGTCTTGATCATATACTTTCCAAAAGTATATATCAAACCTACAAATTCAGTCAAGCTTCCAAAGCGAGACGACCGTGCGCACGGAATTTGAATCTTCCCAATATCTCATGAGTGAGCTCATGTCTTCCGGTTCAATAGTGAACCTGTATGATCCCTTTGAGAGATCGTATTACTCATATGCCCTTATATGCACACCAGCGCGCTGGTGTATAGACCTTGATTAGGCCATCAACCTATTGGTCTGCCAATGTACATACTCAGACATATAGTAACACATCTGTCTCCGGTCAGAGGATGTGTGCCTATATCATGACAGCATATGATATAGGACTTTGGTTATCTCGATCTCGTTAAGTCAACTCTTTGACCTAACTCATCCGACACCTCCGAATCTCTATTCCTATGCAGAGGACCTGCATCAAGAGGTCGGTCTGATATCAACCTAAATGGGATAGGATTGCCATCTCCTACTCAGGCTGGAGATCATCTCTTAATAATAATTTGACGGTGCTTGATGAGTCCTCAATCTAACTCATTAGATATTCATCTAAGCACCAGCCTCTATGATTCAATAATTGAATCAACAGCTGTATGATTATTAAGATGGCCATGGTACATAACCCTAATTGCACTAAGGGACCTATTATGCAAACTATGTATTCTTCATTTCAGATCAAGGAGTGAATTGCAACAACATTTATTGCATAATGGCCCGCCGTGGGCTCGCATTTCCAACAATCTCCCACTAGCCCAAAGAGCCATTAATGGGCTAATCATTTAAACCCACACTCATGTGACAATCATAGGCTATTTAGAAAATAGCTAGGTAAGCTGATCAGTCACTCTATTCCCAAGAGACTACGCCAAGTCCTTTTACGGCACTTGCATATCTCCTAGTAACAGTGCTCGCATCCAATGCTAATGTTGCATCTCATGCAACCGATACTCAATTTTGTTGGTTATAGTGTCCTTGACACTACATCTTATTAATTATCATAACCAGTATTCCCATAATCCTTATTAGAATACCTTCATTCCTGGAGATCTCTATCTCTTAAGGTATCTACAGTTAAGACCCTTATAGATCACTATCTACAAGGTCTTAAACCTTTGAAGATAAGACTTTGAGATCACTATCTCTAAGTTTCATCATCTTTGAAGATATTGTTATTACTGCAATCAAGTGTTTTATATCCATAGCAGGATTAGTTATAGTTTACTACTCCCACTGCATGGCAGATATCTGGCTCTTTTACACATCTAGCATATACCCAGCTTCTCATAACTGATGCACAAGTGCAAGCAGTTCTAGCATTCACTTCCTCAACTCTTTGAGGTGCTATCCCTTTAGACAGGTCACTACCACATCTTAAGGGAAGGAAGCCTTTCTTGGAATTTTCCAAAATTGGAATAAGTCCAAGGTGTATTACTAATGTGACGGTCCCAATACCCTCTTCTCTTTGCTTCTGAACGACTTCAGAACTAAGATCTAAGAGGTATCCTTGAGATCATATCCCAAAGTATGGAACAACCAAATTTTAAAACACTTATTATTTATTCTTATATCATTTTAAATGATTAGAATAATATCTACATTTAGCACGATGAACACAATGGTACTCCCACTAAGCTTTACATGGTTCATCAAGATTCTATCTGAAATCATAACATTTACAATTTCATCAAATCTTATGTTCCAACTACAGGAAGCTTATTGGAGTCCAAAGATGGAGTTCTTCAGCTAGCACACCTTGCTTTCCTCAACCATGAAGCCCTGGGGCTACTTCATATGAATATCCTCAGAGAGGTATTCATAGAGGAATGCAATCTTGACTCACATCATGAAGATGCCATAGTCAAGTTGTGCAGCTATAGTTAGCAATATTCTGATGGGTTAAAACAAGGTCACTGAAGAGCAAGTCTCATCGCAAGCGATGTCTTCTCTTCGGTGTGTAGCTCACGGCTACGAACCGTGCTTTGAAGGTCTATACCTTCTCATCAGGTTCCCTATTTCTCTTGAAGATCCATTTACACCTTAATGGGTCTGACCCATATAGGTGGATCCTCGAGGGTCCATATACAACACTTGTATATGAAGTCTACATTAGACTTTTATTGCTAACATCCATCTTTCCATGTCATGATCCTCAGGAGCTTTATCACATGAAGTCCGATCATTTTCAGATTTAACTGACACATGGAATCCATCCTCAAATTTATTTGAAGAGGTATTAATGTTTCATCTTTAGTTATCTATTTTAGTTTCCGATTTCAGGAGCCTCATTATCTTTTCAAGATTAAATGAGTTCCTTTACTTCATTTTCATCTTGATTCTCAAGAGAGTCATCCTATAAGAATCATATTCTCAAAGTTTAGATCTTTTAAGAATCTCAAGGTTATAAAGTAGGTATCCAATACCATCCTTTATTTTCCTAATGAAGTAGCACTCTCTAGTGCCAGATTCCAGCTTAATCACATGGAACCTTATTAAGGATATATAATGTAGTCTCTACCACATATATATACCTGGAAACTAAGAGATAATTATGCTATGATTAATCATTGATCAAATCATGTCACACATGATCAATTGTATCTCCCTACAACTCCATTGAGTTAAGGTTCATTAGGAGGATTGAGATATGAATGATATTCATATCTCCATAAGGTATTTCTTGAATTCATCTAATAGGTACAGGCTACCTTGGTTAGATCAAATTCATTTCATCTTCCTTCAAACTTTGGTTTTAAATCAAAATTGCGAAATCTTTGAACATTTCAAAGGTTTCTTAGGTGAAGAGAAGAGATCTCATATCATACATAATCATTAACAGATATCACATATCCATAATGTTTACTATGATATAGATGATCTGCATACATCAATATGTATGAGATCCTTAATACCTAGGCATCTTACACCTTTCCCAAGGAAGGATGTATTAGACATTTTACTTTGAATACAATATTCACAAGTATGTGAGATTTGAATCTTTAGACAATCTAAAGTTTCATGTCTTACCAGTCCATTGATTTCATCAACAGACATATGTCCAAAATTTGATGCCAGATCATTGTCAAATGATCTTTATCCTCCTATTGATCTTTTAAAGGTTTAATTTTCAGTATTAGAAACCTTAATGAACCATTCAATAATTTTCTAATTTAATAGAGTCCACTAGATTTTAGATTACTATCTGAAATATTTCCATCATAACTCTTTATGATAGATTTATTACAGAATTCATGTTTATATCCAACAATTAGAAATAAACAATGAGTGTATTCTAATATCTAGGTCATAGAGACATTCTCTAAGACTAAGGGCTCCCACTGAAAATATGAAGTCTATTGATCTCATGGAAACTGTTGAAACACTTGCATCACTTTCAACATGGATGATCAATAAACCTCAAGATCAAATTTCTAATATTCTAATACATATGCAACCAATTGCAAGTATTATTAGAAGATTGAGATACAATTATTAGATTTTATCTTATCAAATAAATAAGTCAATTTCAATGATTATATGTAGATTATACGGATGCTCCATCCGAGTCCTTTTCTGAGGATTCTAGACAGACTTGATAGTCATACTATCAACACATCAACTTATTGCAGCATTGGCATTCATCCAACTCTTTGGATGTCATATGGAAGTCACAGAAGTACAGTCAACTATTTGATTATACTTCTTGCTTGAGTCCAACCCATGCTTCCACTGCGCTCCCTTTATCTATAAACAACCATTGCTTAAGAATAAGGATCTCTTATGTTAAAATCAAAAATTTCAATATAAGAGTATTTCAACATTTATACAAGCTTCACCCAATTCATACAATATGAATATTATGAAGCTTCATGAATGACTAGAGTATAGATAGTAGAATGATGACACTCATCATCTACATCCATCTAAACTCTTAAAACATTGGTTCAGGTAGGTATTCAAATAATTTGAATACATCATCTCTTATAGAGCTACCATTCTGCATGATGTAGAGAACCACATCATTCATGATTAAATGTCGAGAGCACATATGTATGCCAGAATATCTTTATTGATTTTATAAGGATTAATTTGATAATTACGATCATCATCGACATGTCACTTCAAAAGTACATTCGATAAGATCAAGACTTATAGAGACATACAAACCCTAGGGTTTTAGTCCTATTGTCTATTTAATTATCACTTCTCATTGTTGTGAGGAAATTTGTACATTGCAACCACATACATTGTGTGTCCAATTGCAAGTACAATATCTGGATTATAGGGTCCAATCCACGATATTTTATTGGTTATTATTGAGTATAATATTGAGTGGGTTTAATGAAGGATTATCTGAAATAAGAAATTTGCATGAGTGTATATATTTATATATATACATGTTTTACTTTGAATTAGGATTTTTATATCAAAGTTGTCTTGCCATGTCAACAATGAAAGTTCATTCCCTTAATCACTTTCAATGTAAGAGATATACTTACCATCATATCTCAAGCATGATCTGGGATCTCCTTCCTTATCTTTGTTGCATCCCAATAATATGAGAACCTACAACTCGGATAAAAAGAAGCGGGAACACATTCCGCCTTGCAAGTCCAACTTGCATCTCCCAATTCGGTCTTTAATACCCGGGCCCACCACCCCTAAGGTGATGTTGACCCGTCATTAATTGAACCAACCGTCAACAGGAATACAACTCGCTATGCGCAATCCAATATCGCCCCAATAATATGAGGACCCGATATTGGGGTCAATACGCATACGTCCCTACTCTTTCGAGAAGCGACGAGCCCGATCCAAACGGATCATATGTGGGAGCTGTCACTTCGGACAGGCGTCTCCCACATATAATATTTGGCGACGAAACCCTTCGCCTTGACGGGAGACCATGGATGTCACTTATGTGATCCTCCATCTCTTATTCAAATTTAATTAATTACTATGAATCTCATTCATATAATTAATTCTTCCAAGGGAATTATTAACTCTAATCATATTAGAGTATTCTCAATTGGATATAATTAACTTAATCATATTAAATTAATTATCAATCCAATTTAACCAATCAAACTTAATTTTATGCTTGAATATACATATATGATATTATTCTCAAAGTACGTATTAATTCGAATTTTAATAATTAGAAAAATACATCATAATCCCTCGGACATTATCCTGGCCTACCCGTTATCATGGCCAGTACCGACGGGAGTGGGGCGGACCACATACGTTGCAACCCGCTGACCAGCGATCCCCGACTAGACACCATATCCACCTCGGGAAAGGATAATGCCAAATTGATTAGTTTGTACTTGAGATGATCATCGGTTCTTCATCCGAAATTATACTATATAGTAATCAAAACAATTTTGATTTTAAGGAAATTTGCCAGGCAAATTCCCAAGTCCTATTCAAGCAAGAAGTTTGATGATTTTAATTCCAATTAAGGTTTAGATCAAATCTAATCAACTAATTGGTTGGGGCCAAGTCAATTAGGCAAATAATCATGTTTCAATATTTCAAAAATATTTTTCAAGATTATTTCACGAAATTAATAATTAATTTCACTAATTGACAATCACTTGGTTCTAGATTAGGAAAGCAATTTCAGCAGTGACCCCTACTTACTAAAATTGGCATATCTCAATCATATTAAATCCAAATTAAGCAAAGTCAATTTCTAAAGTTTGCTAATTTGATTTAGGACAGAACCTAAGTGATGTTTCACGCATTTCGAGGAAAGTCTAAACAGTAATTAACATTTTAATCACGTTCAGATTCACAGTTCCCGCAACAGTGCATACATGTTCATTAAAACGACCATATCTCGAGCATACGAAATCCGATTTACGCAAACTCAGATCCTATGGTTTCCTTATTTAATGGGGAACAAAATGCAAGTGCTATTTTCGTGTTTAAACAATTTAAACTTGGCCGAAAAATTACACTAAACAGATCTGCGAAATCAAATGCGATAAAAAACTTTCGCGACCTCAACGAACCCAAGTCGTCCTTGGTTAACGATCACTATTCGAAACCGTCGACCTAAGGCTCTGATACCACTTGAAGGATATGGTTAGATCCTCAAGTGCATCACGGAAGCGTGAGCGTCGTATCGAATACGACGAGGAGTGACTAGTCGGACTAGTTGCTCGATGCAGCGGAATTTAAAAAATTTTTATACGACGAAACCACATGATCCAAGAACACTTCTCGAATCGTTTCGTCTAAACCACAAACAAGTAATAGGATTACCTCTTGAAGCGTGGTTGCGATTGAGTCTCTAAACGAAGAGACCTCCTGTCTCAAGTCCGATCCGACGGAGGAGACGCTTGCGAGCGCGGGGATGAACCGCGTACTTCTCGCAATCCATGTTGATGATCCAAGCGGCGGATCTCCTGATCTCGACACACGAGATCCGACGTCTTCTTCACGAGCGAGGCGCACCGAAGGAGACGGAGATCCACGAGCAGAAGAACGGGCAGCATAACGACGATGCCGCGGCGATGGAGAACCTCTCCATGGCATCCATGGTGGAAGGCCATGAGAGGGAGAGAGAGGGCTGACCTCTAGAGAGAAAGAGAGAGAGAGAGAGATGCTTCTCAAGCATTGTGTGTAAAAAAGAGAGCATGGGTATGCCTCTCTATTTATAGGATTTTGGGATCCATGGATCTCAATCCATGGGACAACACAAATCCAATGGATCTCATTGATTGTGTTTCTTTCAATGGCTAAGATTTATGTTGGTAAAAACCAACAACAATTAATTTAATAAAATCAAATATATGTAGAATATAATTTGATTTATATTAAATCAATCTCAATTAGAGAAATAGGAAAGGAGGCAAGCCTCCTTCCATAAGAGGGGTGGACGGCCACCACATTCCTTGTGGGAATTGTGGCCGTCCACTCTTCCTATATGGAAGGTGGATGCCTCTCCTATTATATGAGATTGTATTATCTCATAATTCTCTCTAATATCTCTCAACAACTTTTGTTGAATATTATTTCACAAAAATAAATCCAATTTATTTTGTGAACATTGCAATCATGCCATTGGAAATTTGTGAATCACATTCACAACCCAAAACAAAATGTAATTTATATTTTCAATTAATTAGACAATGTGTATCCAATACACATCAATAATTAATCTACTAATATAAATTATATTTAACTCTCCCCAATACATTATAAATTACATTTATAATATATTATGAATAATTGGATATTACTATCCACATTATTCTTATCCATAATAATTAAATCACATTTAATTATATTGGATAACTTATTCTCATGTGCTCAAATAATATGAATCACATTCACATTATTCACATCTTTGATAATCAAATCACATTTAATTATCTAAGATAACTCTCCTTATAATATGAATCAAATTCATATTATTCATGATAATTAAATCACATTTAATTATCCATTTTCTCAATGCTCGGATACATATATCAACAATAAAATTATCCATGAAATCTTTCAAGGATAATGCGCTTTCTCCGCGAATACTTGGAGATAAGGACAGGGTGATTGTATTGTTCCACGTATAGTGACAAGGATATTGAGATTATATCTCATATCCAGATCGCGGGCCTCCCATAGATGCTTGATTAAATCAAGACCGCAAATCTAATCTTCTCATTGCATCTAAATCACATTCAGATCAATGTCCAACATTTGGACTAAGATTAGATTACTTCTCTACTGAGAGGAGTCACTAAAATCCAGACCCGTTTCATCACTCCCTAGGAATGGAAGCGTCATGGTTATACAATCGTTTATGATCACATCACCCTAAGGTATTCCTAATACCTGTACATCCTGCATACTGGAAGACTCAGAATAAACCCGAAGTATTAGATCAACTTTATATTGTCTATTTCAGGGTTTTATCAGTAAGTTTCTCATTCGATCATTGGGAGTCGGTATCGATCATATACTTTCCAAAAGCATATATCATACCTAGGTCTTAATCATATACTTTCCAAAAGTATATATCAAACCTACAAATTCAGTCAAGCTTCCAAAGCGAGACGACCGTGCGCACGGAATTTGATTCTTCCCAATATCTCATGAGTGAGCTCATGTCTTCCGGTTCAATAGTGAACCTGTATGATCCCTTTGAGAGATCGTATTACTCATATGCCCTTATATGCACACCAGCGCGCCGGTGTATAGACCTTGATTAGGCCATCAACCTATTGGTCTGCCAAATGTACATACTCAGACATATAGTAACACATCTGTCTCCTGTCAGAGGATGTGTGCCTATATCATGACAGCATATGATATAGGACTTTGGTTATCTCGATGTCGTTAAGTCAACTCTATGACCTAACTCATCCAACACCTCCGAATCTCTATTCCTATGCAGAGGACCTGCATCAAGAGGTCGGTCTGATATCAACCTAAATGAGATAGGATTGCCATCTACTACTCAGGCTGGAGATCATCTCTTATTAATAATTTGACGGTGCTTGATGAGTCCTCAATCTAACTCATTAGATATTCATCTAAGCACCAGCCTCTATGATTCAATAATTGAATCAACAGTTGTATGATTATTAAGATGGCCATGGTACATAAACCTAATTGCACTAAGGGACCTATTATGCAAATTATGTATTCTTCATTTCAGATCAAGGAGTGAATTGCAACAACATTTATTGCATAATGGCTCGCCGTGGGCTCGCATTTCCAACAGAGGGTCATTCCGAGCCTGTGAAGAAGTACGCTCGATGGTGGACAGTCGAAAGCTCACAGAGTCTGAGCAGAAAAGTCGTCGAGGTGTCATCTTCGATGTCAAGAGGATTGATTGGGAGAGCACGTTTTACGATTCAACTGAGAAGGATAAATACGAAAGCCACAGAAACTCACGCCCCGCAAGCAAACACAAAGCAAACCCCGTGTTCACCAACTCAAACTGATGATGACCGTAAGAGTTCAGTCTTTTATCTTGTCGATTTTAGGGTTGTAATTAGCAAACAAGTATCGTGGTTATCGCGGGCTGAGCGAGCTGTGATCTACGCTCCCGCACCCTTGGTTAATTTGGTCAGATTAATGTCCAAATTAATTTAAAGTGTTCGTTGCAGTCGGATACGAGAGGGAATATCAAAAACCACTTTTAATTAGATTCGAGTTAATATCAAGCGACAAATTTTTTTACTTGGTGAAGTCCAAGGTCGAACTCAGGGAGGCATCTGTCTCCTTAAATGAATTAGTAGCAAAGTCCAATGTTCGATTCTCTGGGAATTATTTTTTTGGTCTTTTTTTTATTTCTATGCAAGACACATGCAACTATCAAGCCAATTTAAAGTTAAATCAGTTAAGGTATCAAATGAAGTCCAAAAATTATAAAAATTGGCCAGATGATGAAATATGATGAAAATGAACTACCCTAATTTTTTGAAATTTTTCGACACTAAATGAATTTACTATGAATTTAAAATGAAGGCAGGGTGATTTTCACTAATTTAGTTTTAATAAATAACAAATCACATTTTTTTTCAGGAACAAAAATTATCCTAGATAGATTTGATGATAAGGAATCTAGGAAAATTAACAGACCTTAGTTTTAGTGTGAAATGAACCTATTAAAATTAAACTAAGGAAATCACTAAAGAATTTATTTAGGCCTCGATATGTGTGCAAATTAGATGAAATTTTTATGCCATGTCAAGTTAACTATCCTAAAGCTATGATTTTTTGAGAATTTTTGGAGTCACAGAGAATTAATTATCAATTAAAAGGTCCAGTGGGCAAATATCACAAAAATCACCCAATTAATTAATTAAAAATTCGACTGATTCCACAAAAAATATGACAAGTGTCACAACAGATAGAGGACAAGCTAAGCTACAACACGCAATTTTTAGAATTTCAAAATGATGCAAAATGACACCTAGGGATGCATGCAAAGACAGGGGTGTATTTGCAATACAGAAAATTAAATTACATAAAAATAAACATGCTGATAGGGACTTAAATGCAATGACCTATAATGCTGGGGAGTGGAATGCAATTTCTCCACAGCTGCACGTGCTTCTCACATGGGGGTGCTTTACAGGGACCTTTTTGCAATTTTAGAAAGATCCCAGGGCCTCTGTGCAAATTACCCAGGCCGCACGTGCTCCTCACGTAGGTCGACCTAGGCTCGGGCAGCTCCTCGGGTCTTGGCTCGGGAGCTCCTGGAGGTCTGGAGGGAGGCTCGGCTAGCCTCGGGTGGTCCGAGCGTAGAGGTCGGGGAAGAGGCTCGGACCCGTCGACGTGGCGTGCTCTGGACCTTTGGATCAAGATCGATCCAAAGGCTATCGTGGCTGCTCGTGGCGTGATCAGAGGCCGTCAGATTTGGATCGATCCAGCGGTGCTAGGAAATCGAGAAAGGGGGCGACGTGGCTGGCTGCGGGCCGTTGGATCGGAGGTCGATCCAACGGTGATGTGCTACTCCAGATGTGGACGACGTGGCGCGCTAAACACCGTTGGATCTGGAAGGATCCAACTGTTCTGTGAGGCTCCGGTTGACTGGCGACGTGGTCGGCTCGGGACCGTTCGATCAAGATGATCGAACGGTGGTTGTGCTTCGTCCTCAACAGTCCTCCGCCACCTGCGGAGGAGTTGACAGGACTCCGGCGAGGCGGCCATGGCTCCACCCGTCCCTCCATGCGTCGGTGACGCTCTCCAGAAGCTCGGAGATAGCTTGGGAGACGTGCGGCAGTGCGGCGATGGTTCAGGTAACTTCAGGAGCTGGAGAGGGGAGTCGGAGCTCCGTGGCGGCGAAGCTCAAAAAGAGCTCCGATGAGCTTCTGGTCAATGAACTGGGGTACCTACAGGGGGTTAGAGGGAATAGCCGAAGCTTGTGCGTGCTAGTGGAGATGTGAGGTGTGAGTGGCGAGGTCTGAGGCGGTGCAAAGGGTGTCCGGCGATGGTGCTCCGCCCAGGTGGCGGAGCTGGAGTCGATGGAAGTTGGAGTGAAGTGTTGAAGGCCGTGAGGTGTACCGCGAAGGTCAGAGCTCCGTCGCGGAGCTCGGCGAGGTGGAAGCGAAGCGAGAAGATCACGGTTGAGGTGGAATTAAATGGGAGAAATCAAAGGGAAATTTAAACTAAGATCGAAGGAAGATGGAGGGAGTTACCTGGGGTTTGGAGCTCGAAGTCGAGTTCCAGGTCGTCGCTCGAAGGGGCAGTAAGGCCCTGAGCTCAAGCAGCTACATGGAGGGCGGCTGCGACACGGCGGTGGCACCGTGGATCTCGTCGGAGAAGAAGGACCGTCTTCGCTCAAGGATTCACTCAATTCCTATCACAAATCGAAAGCTCCAAGCTCTAGGTTCTTCCCTGGGGTGGCGGATAGCCGTGACAATGGTCGGCGATGGTGTATTTATAGGCTGAAGTCGACAGCTGGGCTAGTGACGAGGTGATGTTTATGGAGGTCGTGGGGCGTCTCTGGTGGGAGTGGTGGTGAGTGGGGTAGCTTGCGAGGATGAGGGGAGAGTGGCGATGAACGTGGAGGCGATGGTGGTCGAAGAGGGTGGCTGGAGTGCGGACAAGAATAGGAAGGGGCAAGCCCCTCACGCACGGCTGAGATCGTGGGAGAGATGGGCGCCAGAGGTGGAAGACGAGGCCCTGGCCGTTGGATCTTGTGATCCAACGGCCCAGATCAGAGCGCTATGGAACGGGCAGGATCTGATCGGAGGCGAGGCGATCTGAGGCCGTGATGGCACCACGTGGTGCGATAGGGCGAAGCACGAGCGGGCGGCTGAGATCAAGTCAAGGCGACGCGATCTAAGGGTCAGGAGGCCAACACGTGGCGCGATGGGGGCGAAGCGCGAGCGGGCGGCCAAGATGCGATTAGGGCTTAGATCGAATGGTTGGAATTAAAGCGCTAGTGGACGGTGCAGATCAGAGGGCTGAAGGCATGATCTGATGGCGCATAATGTGCCACGTGGCGTAATGTGGGCAAGGCGCTAATGGATGGCCCAGATCTGAGGCGGGATATGATCGAACAGTGGTGGATAAGCGCGTACGTGGAATAAGTTGGGTTGTTGGATTCAGAGAGAAATCCAACGGTCTGAGGCGCGGGCGGCTTGGGCAAGGGGAGCGGGCTGCGTGGCGCAACCAGAGGGTGCCACGTGGCCAGTTGTGATTGGCTAAGAAATGAAATGGATGTAGAGAGAGAAGAAAGCCGAATTTGGAAAAACTCAAAACATGAAAGTTGTAGATCTTGATGAGATCTAAAAGTTTCATGTTGATCAAAGACGGATATGAGGTCAAATATGATATAAAAAATACAATTATACAAATATACATATACAAAGTGTACATAGAGGCCCAAAAACCCAACCTTTTTCATATGAACTCCAAATTGGATGAAATTAGTCTCATTTTAAAGGTCTTCTAATGTGTATTAATCTAAAAGTGAGTAGACCTATTTTGGAGTTGGTATGAGGGAGCTATGGGCATTTTGTAGTCCAGGGTTTTTAGGGCTTTATTGGTGCTTTTACAAAGGGGATTCCTGGCTTTCTTCCTTATATTATTAACTAAGGTGTACATAGTATAAGGGAGAACTTATTTTAAATAGTGGATATTTTACTAGTGATCTTGGCTTCTTATTTAATGCAAATGGAGTGCTAAAATGCATGTATTATGAATGCATGAATGAATGCTATTTATGCATTATAAAGGGAAATATGCATCTATTTACTCGGGAAAAAGGCTCTATTTTTAACTTTTAGAGTGATGAATCACAGATTCATCAAGCTGGTAGGTGTCCGATGATTTCTCCGAAACACTGGCCCGAGTCCTTACAGATGATTACTCGCACTCAGCCAGTATGGGAGTAAATACGGACTGTTTCCGGCTACCCGTGTTTCTTGAGGATGGAGCCTTGCGTAGTGTCCTCTAAACCTCCCACTCTGCTATGTAATCCCGGACCATTTCCGGCTACCTGAGAGTACCCACTGAGGAACAGTGATCAGGTGTATAGACTAAGTAGTATTTCGCGAGAAATACGGGGTTTGGGCTCTAACCTTATGGGTCGGCTCTCGCTCGCACACTATGAGATGTTGTGTGGGTTACTCTCCCAAAACAAATGAATCGTTACGGTTTTTTTTAGGTCAGATATGTTTAGCAGTCCCGATTTTATTTTACAGTTTTGTAATTTTTTTAGGTTTTTTTCAAACAAACGTCTACCGATTTTTTTTTCTTTTTATAAAACTCCCTAGGTTACGAGTCCTGAAACTAGCTACGTAGGCACAATCATATAGAAAGAAAAACCTAAGCAAGCATCTAAAAAGCCAAGGAAAACCGATAAGGTGAAAAAAACTGCGGTGAGTGCTCTGATCCCCCGAATACACGGTATTCGGTGAATCAGACCCCGAAAAAGAAATGGGGGGCTAGTTTATTATCTTTTATAGTTTCTCTCCCTTTCTCTCTCTTTTACAAAAATTACATTAACTAAATCTGCCCTCTGCAGCCGACTAGTGAAGAAGAAGCCGGCCTCTGCTCTTTCAACTGATTCGGCTTCCTACGAAGCCGGCTGATCCTGTAGGCCCTGCAAAAATTAGTTAGCGGAGAAAACCGAGAGAAGAGTCGAGAAAACTGTAAGAAAAGCCGAAAGAAAACCATGAAAAAAAAAGAAGACTATCAAGAAAAAGCCGTACGAAAAACTACGAAAAACCAAACAAAAAGAAGAGAAAAAATAAAATCACAAAAATTCGAAAAAGATCAAAATATTCTAACGCCTCCCCAGCAATAGCGCCATTTTGGTAAGTCTAAAATCAGATCGCGGCTTTTTTTAGAGAATAAAGATGTCGGTGTAGAAAAAACTGCGAAACATATGAGCTTACAGATGTTGTAAGCGCTTCCAATCTTTAAGTGCCATTTGGACCAAATAGTTAGGCTTTTATGAGTCGGACAAGTACCTTAAAAAGGGCTTTGCATCGTTAGCGCTACAAGTATATTAGATACTTTAAAAAAACATACCGAGGTGTAATCCTGAGAAAATAAGTGCATACGGCTCAATCTCTTTTGACTGGAACACTGGTTGACATTAAGAATATACAGTTGTGTTGAGTGTTTCTACTTAAGAGAAACCTTGTTCCAATGAGACAGAGAGAGAGAGAGAGAGAAAAGAAATGACACAATCTTAATACCTCCATTATTTGGCCTATCATCTACACTTTGAAGTACGATAAACGAAAGAGATAGTGGATTGAAGCAATACTAGATCTAATACCAAGTTTTGAGGGCTGGGTCCTTAGGAGAGTCTTTGGTATTGGAACTTTGGGTGCATCAACACTCTAATCTTGTGAATTCAATCGTCACATTAAAATAATACCTCTTACATATATTTATACATTGAGAGTTTGAACATGAGAGAAGTTGAATTCCATTTGATTAAGATGTGGTTCAGCTGAGTCTTATGATTTCTAAAACAAGGTGTTCTAGGTCAATCAAGCCTTGTTTAATCACATTCACATGTCAAGGATTTCACTAATTAATTTAACTCTCCAATTAATTATTTAATTATCTGTTCGAGGACGAGCTTAGCTTAAGTATAGGGGGACGATAAATCCCAGATTTATCCACATTAATATTTATTATTATCTCTCTTGCTTAGGAAAACTAATAAAAACTGCTGGCAATTAACCTTAATTAACTAACTATGTGTTGTTAATAAATAAACTTAATTATATTATATTATATTATATAACATATTATGATGTCGTTATTTTATGTAAAAATAAAATAAAAATAGAATAATATTGTACATATTGATTTAACATTAAACATAAATTAAAAATTCAAATAAAGAAAATAAAATAAAAATAAATGATTTTTAATACTTGTTTATTTAATTAGTATGTACAGATGACATTATATCTCTTTGACTTCAACATGAAAGTTGTAGATCTTATCGAGATCTACAACTTTCATGTTCATCACTTTCTTTTAATTCATTTTTTAACAAATTCTTTTTGATTTTATAAGTATCTCTTATTTTCCTTAATTCTGATTGGGCCAGGTGGCACCTCTAGGATGAGCACGTGGCTCATCTCTTTCTTCTCTACCCTCACATCTTCTCTATCATTGATCTTTGCCAATATCAGGTCTGGAGCATCTTGTTGTACCCCAATCTCAGCCATTCATCTGATTTTCATATCAGATCATAGCCACGAACTCCCTCTTAAAGAATGACCTCTGATCTTGATCAGATGATCGATTCTTTACCTTCAACCTCTAGCTGGTTTCCTTGTGCTTGGAAACCTCCATCAATCGCCCAACTTCCTTGCCTTTTACCAATCGTCTCACCCTTCTCTCAGACTAACTACTACAGGAAAGTTATGGGGAGATCCTTATGTGCGTCACGGAAGCATGGTGATCGCATCATATGCGATCAAGAGTGACTAGTCGCACTAGTTGCTTGAGTAGAGGAATTTTATAAAAATAAATAAATTCGATGAAAGCACATATTTCGAGAACACTTCTCGTATCGTTTCATCAAATCTATGTAGAGGTATTAGGCTTAGTTCTTGAAGCATGGTTGCGATCTGAGTCTCTAAACGAAGAGACCTCCTTTCTGAAGTCCAACCCGACGGAGGAGATGCTTGCGAGCATGTTGATGAGACGCGGGCTTCATGCAATCTAAGATGAATATCCAAGTGGAGAATCTCTTGATCTCATCACACAAGATCTGATGTCTTCTTCTCGAGCGAGACACACTGAAGGAGATGGAGATCCACGAACGATCTAAGTGATAACACGACGGCATGGCGACGACGAAGATTCTCTCTGAGGTACAAGTGGACGGTGACTTAGAGAGAGAGAGATGGAGCGTGTAGTATGAGAATGAGAGAGAGTGGTAATTCAATTGTCATTTGTAAAAAAAATAGCTAGGGTTGCCTCTTCTTTTATAGTAGTTTGGAAGTCCAAGGATCACAAGCCATGTGAAATGCAAAATCAGTGGTTGAGATTGATTTGTGTTTCTATTCAATGTTGTAAAAATACAACAACAATTAATTTAAATTAAATTAAATATATTGAATAAGCAAGATATTTTAGTTTGAACTAAATCAATTAGCATAGAAGGATTAGGAAGGAGGGCACCTACCTTTCTAAAATAGGGGGGACGGCCACCCTTCAGAATAAGTCAACAGGTGGCCGTCCACCATCCATTAAATGGATGGTTTTGGCCTTCTAATATAATCCTTCATATATATTTATAGCAACTTTCTTCGTAAATTAACTCACAAAAACAATTCCAAATTAATTTTGTGAATATTCCAATCATGTCAATAAATAATTGTGAATCATATTCACAACCGAAAATAAAATGTAAGTTGTATTTCCAATTAATTTCCAATGTGAAACAAATTGACATCAACAATTAATTTGAAGATACTATTTATACTAAGCTGTCTCTAATAAACTATAAATCACATTTGTAATATATACACAAATAATATGGATAGTACTATTGATGAATCTCCATTTTATCACCTTTATTCTGTCAATTTGGCCTTAAAAACCCCAGCAAATGCATGTAAATGATACCAATTTACTCATAATAGCATTCATTATTTGTTGTACCAATTGTACATAGAACAAGGTTTTTAATGCCAAAAACATAGAATAAAGAGAAGAAAAGAAAAGGGAATGAAATATTGCAAATACTTTATGACCCGAACCCCGAGACCAAGGCCAGCATGGAATTGGTCGACAAGGAATAAAGTTGGGGGAGATAAGGGTCAATAGTACAATAAATACCTCATTTATTTATTCATTTATTTATGCATTTTTGACATCTATTTTGTATATAACTATTCATTCATCAAATAGAGAAACTTTGTACATGAAAGTTGTAGATAATAATGTAAATAAAAATAATTGAGTTTGTACAAAAATGATACACAGTGTACATTTTACACTCAGAATAAAAAGCCAAAATCTCAACTTCACAGACCCATATCTTGCAAATAAAAAATAAAAACACCCAAAATCACCTTTAATTGTATATAGCTCTTCAAGAAGTATTTAATAAAATTGGTTTCATAATTTTTGGAGTTCATCTGTGAAAGTTAGGTTTTTGGCCTTCATTGTGCAATCTGCGTGATTAAAATATTCAATTTATTCATTGTTCGTTATTTTTACAAAATTATATTTTTAGAATTTTGTAAATAATGTATATAATACATGTACATATTGAAATTAGAATAAAACCAAAAAGAATTTGTAAAATAAAATAAGTCTATGCAATATATAGGCAAAATACCTATGTTAGGTATGTACATAAATAAAAAGGGAAAACATTCTTTAATTATTTTATTCTTTCTTATTTTTATAATATTGTAAATATTACATATAATATATCAAAAATACAAATCCAAAATAAAAACCAATAAAATACATTAAATAAATAAAGTGTATATAAAATATAGGTAAACTGCCTATAGGTATACCTACATATATATGTACCTATTTATTTAAATACGAAAATCAACTCATAAAAATTAAATAAAAATATATACACACTCACAAAAATAAATTATAAATTTAAAATAAGAAAATAACATGATAAAATAAAATAAAGAAAATAAAAATAAAAGTATATAAAATACATGTAAATACACTTAAACTTATATCATTAATATAAACCCATAATAAAATACATCAAAAAAATAAATAAAAATCATAAATAAATACTACATTAATTAATAAACATTTTTTATTTTATAAGCAAATTCTAATAAAATAATTTATTATGTTAAATAAATCATTTTCAAATAAGTTTCTTTATTTTGTCCGTTAGCGGCCTATGTGGACCAATGAGGAGCCAGCCCTCGTTGACCTCTGGTCAACTGTCCCATCGGGACCTGGCGCCTCTGAACCTTGTTGTTTCCATGACTTGCACCATTTTTCCCGGGCGTCTCGTCCCTTATTTTCGCTCACCGCCTTCACGAGATCTGTAGAGGGATCATCCATCTATCGCGCATGCTTGTTGGATCGAGAAAATGATCATTGTACTCGCCGGAATATGCGAGCCAAGTAGAGCGCCCAGAATGTGTATAAATAAGAGCCCTAGACCTCCTCCACAAATTTGGCAAATTTCTATCCACCCAAAAACCTTGAATCCGTTCCTGGGAGGTTCCTCGTGACAGGGGGGCATTTCAGCAACGTGAATCAGCCGGAGGAGAGATAAATTTTGTCGCGGCGGAGCTCCGGCGTCCGTCCTGCTCCCTGGAGGCCCCCAGGTATAAGAGCTGTTCTTTCTTGCTTTTTAGGCAGATTATAATTCCAGCTTTTCCTTCATGTGCTTAGTTTAGCTATTTTATCAGTAGAGTATCGTAAAATAGCGGAGCTCCGGCGACTTCTTCACCGCGATACCCACTGTTTCTGATCGCCATTTTAACCTCACTTCGTTCCCCATCGCATGCTCCATCTCCCGATCATTTTTGTTCAACCAAGGACCCCCCAGTCCTTGCGAATCGGAGCTCCACCTCCGCCTATCATCGGAGCTCCTCCGCCTCACCTCATCTTGCACCAGAGCTTCAAAACCCATGGTCGATGGGATAGCCCTCGTTCCCCTGGTTCTTCCTATGCAGGTTACACGAAGCAACGAACCCCTTTGCACTCGATTCGATCCAAGAAGAGGCTCCTGGAGGTCCCGACCTTCATCGACCTCGCCTGGGCTCCTTGGACCTCCAGGAGCCATGCCAAGACCACTAGCAGATGCGGGACGCCTCCAGCTACGATCATAACATCTCAGATGTGAAGGAGAAGTCCGGAGGAGCCTGCAGTTCACGATCGAAGCTCGCCTCGCACGAGCTTCTTCCCTGTTCTTCCAGGAGGCTCCATCGTCGTCCGATCAGGATGGCACCCCCAGATCACACCAGAGCCGTTCGATGAAGCCCTACACCAACCGTCAGATCAGCTCGGTCGATCTAATCTCAGCCCTTCATCGGCGAAGCGGTACCGGCTATTGGATGCGCGACGTGTGTCCAAGTGAGATCATCATCGCCGTCAGCGCGCACTTATGGGTAAATTACATACCTTCGCCCCAGCTTTTTGGTATTTATTGATTACTGTTGTAAATAAAAGTTGAAGTTCAAAATAATGTGGATATTTTGCATGGACCCCCTATACGTTTGTGATATTACTTTTAGGTCCAGTCCACGTCACCTCACGTGCCGTCCCACGTGGTGTGGTTAAATTGCACAAGACACCCTGTATGTTTGTATATTTATCTTTAGTCCATAAAATAAAATTTCAAGTGTATTATTTTTGTGAAAAATTGCATTAAGGACCTTGAACTTTCTGAAATTGCATTTTGGTCCCTATGGGTGCGGATCACGTGTAGTCCCACGTGATTGTCAAATTGCAAGGAGGCCCTGGCGGGTTTGCTTATTTGGTTTTAGTCCTTCAAATTGCAGAATACGTTCATATATTTTGGTGTTTTTGCACTGTAGCCCCTGCCTTTGTTTTTATTTGTAAAAATGCCCCTGCAAGGCCATATATTTTTGCTTGCTTGCTCTATTTATGTCATGCATCATATTAACTTGAAAAATTCCACAAAAATCAAGCCAAGCTCCTGTTAACTTGCACTTTCACTCCATAGTTTTGCATTTTATTTTTGTTGAAGGCTAACATTTATTAAAAATCAAAAACATGCATTTTATCTACTGTCTAGCTTAGAAAATACCAAAAAATTAGTAAAACACCTAGAAAAATTCCAAAAAAATTACCTACTGTCTATTTTATCATACTTTATTGTCAGTCCAAAAATCACTAAAAAATTCAAAACAAAAACCTTAAAAATTAGAAAACACCTTAAAACTTCAAAAAATCTAAAAAATTTTAGAAAACTCCAAAAAAATGCAAACTCAACTTCTGTAGGTTCCTTATTTTAGTATCTTTATTTTAAAATTAGTTGGAAAAATTTTGTGGCTGTTTATATTTTTCATTCCTATTTTACCTTCAGCCAGTGGATTATTCCCTGTTTTCCTTTATTTTGCCATTTAAAAATGTCAAAAATATTCTGAAATATACCCAAAAATCACAAAAATAGTAAAAATTTATAAAAAGACCAAAAATATTTTATTTCTGAATTTTTGACTATTTTTCCATATTTTTATAAAAATTTTAACACCTCTTTTATTATGGAGTTTATATATTCCAATATTGAAAAAAAGAAAATAAAAAATATATAAAACATAAAAAGTAAATATAAAATCAAAAAATGAAAATTCAAAATACAAAATTAGAAAAAATAAATATATATATATATATATGTATAATATTCTCTATACATAACTCTTTATGTGTGCATATATTTATATATGTATATTATATAAATAATATATATATATATAAGTATATATAATATTCAATATATATATATATATATATTAGAAAAAAAATATAATAAAAAAATATATAAAACCCCAAAATCCACAAAAGAGGAATCATGCAAGGATGACTCTGATGCTCTTGGATTCCCTTAGGCTACCCAATTTTATTGCTCTATGTGGTTCGACCTCTCCATGCCTAGTCGCTATGCATTTTTATGGTAGAGTTAATAATGTTAATTCACAATTTTGGGACGTAATTGATTTATTCTTTAGTGTGGGTTAATAGCTGATCAACCAGTGTTCTGTGAGCGGTCGCCTCAGCGACACTACATTTTGACCCTCGTAGAAGTACACGTTATCAGATGGCATCGTTGTCGGGGAGCAATGAGCGTAGCCTATCATATTTTGTCATTCTTGTTTGGAAATTTGTTCATCATTGATTTTGTGAGCAGCTGTTTCTTTTGCAATTGATCACCATGCTTGATTTATTGATTTGTTGTGACTAATTCCTATCTGCTTTATTTTATTGATTAAGCTTATACTAATTCAATCTCTTTGTGACTTTGTTGCGAGGGCCCGCCACACGGGGATGGTTTCTTAGGGAGCCAAGGCAGCCGAGCTTGGAGGAGGTTGGTCTTCACTTCATGACCAGCTAGAGAGAGCACCAAGGATGCAAGGAGATGGGAATTAGATATGCTTCAAGCAATTAGGATTATTTTTGTAATTTATGGTGAGAGAGAGCGATTTTGGCATGTAATAATTAACAGGACTCTACTCTTCACAATGAGGTCCAGTGCCCGGGTGATTGTTCAGCTGGGGGCCTCATCGCGGTTTTTCAAGTTTTCCATCGCTTTCTTTTCTTTGTTTCCCGAAGTTTTGAGATTTCCGCCTTTTTTTTTCTTTGTTTTGTGTGCTTGGAGCCCCTAGATATAGGTTCCTTGACTCGGTAGCTAGGTCCAAACATTAATAAGAATGCATGTTCCTATAGTATACTTCGTATGGATCTAGTCAAACTTAAACAAGCCGTTCAACTGTCTCTTAGCCCTTGTGCCGCAGCAAGCCCCATAAAGCGCTATCTCCTAACTCAAGTGTGTTGAATAGAGGAGGGGTGAGCCAAGACCGGACTTTTTTAGGCTAAAGATGAATGAGCGACTTATGGTTCTTCACGCTAATAGCAGCTAATGTTTAGGGTGATTTTGTGCCTTGCATACCGACATGTAGATAGGTTTAAAAATTATGTTTTGCATACCACATGGAGAGAGTTGGGATGTACTGTAAGTCTTCTAACTCAGCATGCATCATTCGGTTCAATGGTGAGATTTCCATCATGGTACCACTTGCACGGCTTTTCCATTATCTCCCTCTGATTTTGTGCACCTAGGACTTAAATGAAAATTTACAACAACGTTAGGCGCTGGTATGAAAACAGACTCAAAAAAAGTGAAAATCCAAAAAGCTAAAACAAGGGGACTGCTAAATAAACTTTGACCTTAATTAAAATCTGTAATGGACTATCATTGTATCGGGTTGATAAAGCTCTCATTGTTTTCAGGTACCTTGGAGGGGGACCAAAACCCTACTTCCTTGAGCGAGTGCGACCCCATAAGGATTAGAGCCAAAAACCCAGTCTGCAATTGCCTTGTGTATCGCTTGGATTTCCGAAGTAATGGCGCTTCTATCGTACGTAGGTGAGGAGGACTTGGTCACCAATGATGACTCTCTGTTGTGTAGAGCATCGACCCTGTCTGAAGTATCGAGCATAGGCCACGCCTTCACGGGGGTGCTTGTCTCATCATCCTGCATCCGAGTAGGTTCTTGTACGCTCACGGGTGATTCCGTTGCGAGCAAGGACCGAAGTAGCGGTTTCGCCTATCGGCTTCCTCTCTCTATTTCTTTGGCTGAATAGGGATCCAGGAAGGGTTACAAGGACCTCAAAAAGTACAGACTACAGGTTACACAGGAGGAGGACAAGTACGGGATACTCTTCTGGCAGTACTCTCTCTCCTATAAGGTAGCGTACTAAGGACTTGTTCCAAGATATGCTTGAAATAACAACTCTAAAACTTGACAAGATAATAAATAGTCGAACCTTTACGGTTCACATGGCGTGAGTTGGTGAACCCAATTTTGTATTGCGTTTGTATGGATCTAGATTAGGTTCGAAGATCGAGTCCTGCGCCTTTGCGCAAATTCTGTTGTGTCATTCTCTTTTGACCACCCCGCTCAGCCGAGCCTTCCTACTGTTTTGCACTCCTTTTTATCCCCCGTTGACCATCGTATCCTTCTTCCAACATCCGATCCTCTCTTGTGCTTCGCGAAGTTGATCCATGGATGGTTTCCGTCGGGACCTCGCCGACACCCACATCGATTCCATAGACTCAACTCCGCTAATAAATTCGAGGTGATTCCCGAGAACCCAATCCGGACTTTACGGGTCGATCTCTATACTCCTCATTTTCTACTTTTTTCTTGGCCACCCAATAAACTGGGATCACTTTTGTCCCGCTTTCGCTGTTGTGAATGGAAGTCGATTACAGTCTACATCTTTTTCCGTTCACAACATGCTGGGGTTGACTTGAATTCCAGCTTCATCATGACAGTTGAACATTATTGCAAGTGGTCTGATGTAGACTATCTCATTCTGCAGATAGAAGCCAGATCAAGCCCTGGAGACTACTCCGGAGTTCATTTCGTCCGACTCAGACCCCGATATGGCTCCTCAAGGAAAGGGCAAGGGTCAGCATCCACCCCAACCAGAAGGACAGATGCCAGACCAGAATCAGGGGAATGCACAACTATTGGCATCTATCCAGGCCATCCAACATCAGTTGACCGAGCAGGCCCTAGCACAGACAGCTTTTCAGGATATATTGAACGATGTGATGAACCGAGCCAAGGGAGGAGGAGGCGGAGGCAGAGGCAGAGGTGGAGGTGGAGGTGGTGGTCCAAATGATGATGACAAACCAGAATTATCGCCACCCAAGCCTACACTAAAAGAGACGTACAATCCGGGAGACAGCCAGATGACCGAGTGGATCCTCATTCCACCGGTACACGCTCACTTTGAGCTGAAACTCCAGTTCCTTGCTCTTCTTCCAGCATTCCATGGAAACACCAATGAAGAGCAGTACATCCACCTGCAGCAGTTCTCTCGCATTTGCTGCACCACTCACTATCCCAATGTCCCTTTGGACATTGTCAAGATGATGGCGTTCCCCTTCAGCTTACAGGACAAGGCCCTCTACTCGGTCAACCATCTGGGGAAGGTTGTGACGACCTGGGAGGAGCTGAAGTCAGCCTTCCTGCATAAATTTTACCCTCTTGGTCGGCTCAACCAGATGTGAGCCCGAATCAGCAATTTCTCCCAAGGAGCCCATGAGTCCGTACACGAAGCATGGGAGAGATTCACCGATCTGCAGAAGAAATGTCCCCATCATGAGATTCCGAAGACTAGTTTGGTCCAACACTTCTTTGGGGGACTGAACATCGAGAGCCAAAGGCTAGGTGACGCAGCATGTGGGGGTTCGCACTTCAATAAGGATGAAGACGTGGTCTGGCAGATATTCAAAGAAATGGCCGAAGGAGAGGCCGTCCTCTCTTCATCAAAAGCCTACTAGAAGCAGTCCCAGATCCTTTAGAAACAAGTACACATGGCAGCGTCCCGTGAGGCAGAGAGAGATGAGAGCTCTAACCTCAGTATCATCGGGGGCCATCTCTCTAAAGTTGATATCATTGAGAAGCGATCACAGGACCTTGAGAAACTTGCCGTGATCGAGAAGAGGACCCAAAATCTTGACAAGCTTGATCAGATCACCAAACATCTTGAACTGTTGGTGGGCACCATCAACTCTGTTCAACAGGCTGCACCATCAGAAGCTCCAGTTGAGAAGAAGGACGAGTAGCAACCGCAGCATCAGCCTCAGTCGAGCCAGCAGCCACCGGCAGTCCAGCACGTGTACTACGTGCAGGTGCCCGACCAGGGCCAGCTGCAGCAGCAGATGGTTGTGTACCAACCAGAGTTTATTTCAGGATCCGATCCAGTCTTCCCACCACCACCCCTGATTCAGGAAGTGAACGGGGTATGGAGTAATGACGCGCAGCCGACCCGTCCTATGGGACAACCTCAGGGTCAGCCACTTGCCAACCGGCAATACCACCAACCTCAGGGTGGTCGCTTTGGACAGTCCTCTCAACCACCGCAATAGTTTCATCAGCCTCCCCAGTATGCAAATCAACGGAGGCAGAATCAACCATACCAGCAGCCACAATACTGCCATCCACAGCCATTTCATCAGTATGCGGCTGCTCCATTTCAGCAATATCAGCAGTATCCTTCCCCCTCTTATCAGCAGCTTCAACTTCCTGCACCACCCCAACACCACCAGCAACAACCTCCACACCCACCCATGCAACAGCAGCGTGGTCTGCACGTTGAACCCACCGAGGTACCTCCGGTGAACCCTACTCTGGATTGTCTGTCCCAACTCATCAAAGGGCTCGCGGATATGACCAAGAGGCTCGACGACCTGACCGTCACCAGAACTACTATCCTAGCTCAGGTCGAAGCCAACCCCAATAACTTCAAAAAGAAAGAGCAGGAGCGGTAGGGTCTTGCCTCTGCCTGCTACCATGAATGGGGTGAATAAAGAAACATGTGAATCATCATCTTCCGCATCAGTTGTTCCAGCTACAGGGGCGGGTGAGGAGGAAGAAGAAGGAGAACCCATTACAGCCATCGTGCAGTGCCAGCATCCCCAGCAAAAAATACAAAAAATCAGCAAAATCAAAAACAACAAAAAGAAGCTCGCAGCCGAAGCGAAGCCGCGCCAGCCTTGGAGGAGCCGCCAGCAGCAGCCGATCCCTCGCCAGCCAACAGAGCAGACGCTATACTTTTTGCTCGCCCCTCAGCACCAGCATGTCAGGATATAGTTTGTACTCCTTTTTGTAATCCGGATGTACAACATTCTATGGGCGATGATGTTGATGTAAATAAGAACTCTATTTTTCCTGCTAGAGATGTACATATTCCTTTTCCTCATGCAATAGAAAAATCCAAAAAAATTGCAAAATGAAAAAAGGCATTGTCTGATCCGGGAGTTGTGGAAATACTGGACAAGTTGACTGTTGAGATTCCCTTATTGAAGGTCGTGGAGTACATGCCAGCTGTGAAGAAAGGACTAAAGGAGGCATGTACCAACAAGCATCGCCCAGCACAAGAGAACATACGTAGAGATGTAGAAAAGCATGTGCTCTCCATGGCCACTGTTGCAGCTATCAGCAACCTCCCACAAAAGAAACAAGACACAGGAGCACCTCTTATCAGTTGTGAGATTTTTGATCAGGTCTTCGAGCGCACTCTCCTCGATAGTGGGTCTTCCATCAACCTTTTGCCATCATCAATAATGCAAGAATTTGGGCTGGGTCCGCTCAAGCAGACATGAATGATCCTTCAGTTCGTTGACCGATCCATCAAGCGGCCCCAGGGTCTTTTGGAAGACGTTGTAGTTAAAGTGTAGGAGATGCAATTCCCAGCTGATTTTGTAGTCCTTGATATGGACTCACCAGCACCCCTGCTCCAGACCCCTATCATCCTTGGTCGACCATTCCTACGTACTTCAAGTGTCATGGTTGATTACGGGTCTAGAAATATTACTTTTAGCTCGAACACCAAGCAGATCACTATAAACATGAGCAGAGAGCCGAACGCCACGACTGATGAGAGGCATGCAGCATCCGAAGCAGACTGTGACTTTATTGCAGAGATCAGAGATTCATCCTTGTCATTGAATGATTCATGGACTCGAGAAACCCTCACACTCGAGGAGGACTTGGAAAGCACAGTTACCCTATGCTCCGATGATTCTTGGAAGATAGATTCTCAGATGCAGGCGCATCTCTTTGATCATTCACTCCAGACCGAACATGATCAGCCTAGCGCAGAACCGTTCGGTACCTCACTAGGATCTCAATAAAATGATGAGGATGGTAGCCCCCTCAAAGAAGTACATCCCACCACCAGCATGGTGTCTAAAGTGACCAACAAGTTGGACAGGTCAAAACAAGAACTCAGCCACTTCCCGCAGGCCTGAAGTATGCTTTCCTTGCAGGTGAAGAACAAATGTATCCGGTCATCTTCAGTAGCAGGCTGAATCCGGATCAGGAATCTCGTCTTCTCGAGGTTCTGGAAAAGAACCGCAAGGCACTTGGTTGGTGCGTATCAGATCTCCGAGGGATAAATCCAGCTTTGTGTTCACATCACATCTATCTGGAAGAAGATGCTAAGCTGTCCCGCGAATTCCAAAGAAGGTTGAACACTAACCTCCGGGACGTTGTCATGAAAGAGATAACCAAATTGTGTGATGCAGGCTTTATCTATCCCATCTCCGATTCAAAATGGGTAAGCCCATTGCATGTAGTTCCAAAGAAATCCGGGCTTACCGTGGTTACCAATGACAAAGGAGAGGAAATATCCACTCGGGTACCAACATCCTGGCGTGTGTGTGTTAACTACCGCCGTCTTAATGCAGCAACTAAGAAGGACCACTTCCTCTTGCCATTCATTGATCAAGTTTTGGAGAGACTGGTAGGCAAGGAGTCCTTCTGCTTTTTGGATGGGTACTCCGGGTACAACCAAGTGGCTATCGCTCCTGAAGATCAAGAGAAGACTACCTTCACTTGCCCGTTCGGCACCTACGCCTTCAAGAGAATACCCTTTGGATTATGCAATGCACCGGCAACCTTCCAAAGATGCATGCTAGCAGTCTTCGCCGAGATGGTAGACAGTTTTCTCGAAGTGTTCATGGACGACTTCTCTGTCTATGGTGATAGTTTTGATTCTTGTCTTGGGCACCTAGACAGAGTGTTTAGAAGTGTCGTGAAGTTAATCTAGTGCTTTCATGGGAAAAGAGCCACTTTATGGTTACCGAAGGCATTGTGCTGGGTCACGTCGTTTCCAAACGTGACATGGAAGTCGACCCGGCGAAGGTGGATGTTATTGCCAATCTCGAGCCACCTCAGTCAGTGAAAACGTAAGGTCATTCCTGGGGCATGTGGGATTTTACAGACGATTCATCAAGGATTTTAGCCACATTGCCTGACCTTTGACAGAACTTATGTGCAAGGAAACGGAGTTCAATGTAGATCAGTAGGTTCTCCTTGCTTTCAATCAGCTGAAGGAGCTTATTACTCAGGCTCCGATCCTACAGCCGCCAGACTGGTCTCTTCCCTTTGAGATTATGACTGATGCGTCAGACTTTGCAGTCGGGGCTGTTTTTGGACAGAGGAAAGAGAAAGTGCCCTGTTCCATTCACTACGCCAGCAGAACATTAGATGAAGCACAAAGAAATTACACAGTGACAGAGAAAGAGTTGTTAGCTGTGGTTTTTGCCCTTGAAAAGTTCAGATCCTATTTGCTTGGATCAAAAGTCATCGTTTTCACCGACCATCTGCTATCCGATACCTACAACAGAAGAAGGATGCCAAGCCGAGACTGATTCGATGGATCCTTCTCCTCCAGGAGTTTGATTTGGAAATCAAGGACAATCCTGGAGTTCAGAATGTGGTAGGAGACCATCTCTCCAGAATTGAGCAGCATGAGCCTCCTCTGAACAGTGCACCCATCACAGAAACCTTTCCTGATGAATCAATCTTAGCAGTGGATTCCCTTCCTTGGTATGATGATATAGTCAATTACCTCTCCTCGGGGGTGACTTCATCGGACTGGACGAAGAATCAAAAGAATAAATTTATGTCGACCATCCGGTTCTATCATTGGGAGGATCCTCTTTTATTCAGGGAAGGGGCGGATTGTACTTGGCGCAGGTGCATTCCTCAGGAGGAGCATTACAGTATCCTCGAGCATTGTCACTCGCTCGAATCTGGTGGACACCACTCTGGAGACCGTACGGCAGGAAAAGTACTTCAGTATGGCCTCTGGTGGCCCACATTATTTAAGGATGCCGCAGAATTTGTCAAACGATGCATTGACTGTCAGAGATTGAAGGGTACACTCACTGCAAAAGATTCGATGCCCCTGAAAATCATTCAGATAGCAGATGTTTTCGATGCATGGGGCATTGACTTCATGGGACCCTTCCCTAACAGTCAAGGTTTTGAGCACATCCTTCTTGCCGTCGATTACGTGAGTCGTTGGGTTGAAGCTATCCCTGCTCGAGCCGCCGACAGCCGAACAGTGTGTCAGTTCCTGAAGAAGAACATCATCTCGTGGTTCGGGATACCGAAAATTCTCATATCAGACGGGGGTAGCCATTTTATTAACAAAGAGGTCAAGAAATTGACGAAGGAGTACGGCATCGATCATCATGTCGCATCTCCTTACCATCCTCAGACCAATGGCATGGCAGAATTATCAAACAGAGAAATCAAGACTATCCTACAGAAACTTGTCAGGCCAAACAGGAAAGACTGGTCCCAACTCTTGGACTCGGTCCTATGGGCTTACAGAACCGCCTACAAGTCTCCCTTGGGCATGTCGCCCTATCGTCTTGTATATGGGAAGCCATGCCATTTGGCCGTTGAATTAGTTCACAAGTCTTTATGGGCAATCAACATGTGCAATTTGGACTCACGAAAAAGTGGTCAAAAAAGAAAGGATGATCTGAACAGACTCTTGGAATTCTGAAACTATGCATGCGATAACACATTGATGTACAAGGAGAAGGTGAAACGCTGGCATGACCGGCACATCTGACGAAAGACCTTCGATGTTGGACAGAAGGTGTGGTTATTTGATGCAAAATTGTGGATCTTCCCGGGCAAATTAAAGAGTAAGTGGACAGGGCCATTCCGAGTTTGTGAAGTGCGTGACAATGGAAGTATTGCTATATCAGAATTGTCTTCTGACGCACAGCCATTCGTCGTCAACGATCAACTCCTGAAGCCTTACCTAGAACCAGATACATTCTTGGCCGTTGTCGACTCCATTCAGCTCGTGCACCATGATGATATATCCACAACATTGGCAGCATCAGAAGATTCGGACATTGAACCACAAAAACTGTTTATCTGATTTTCTTCTTTTCTTCCTGGCTTCTTTCACTTTTATCTTCGTTTTTCTATCAAGAAGTGTTGCCCCTTTTAGTCAGTCTTCTATACTTAGGACGCACTTTGTCCTAAGTATAGGGGGTATGCACCTCGAATTCTTTTAGCCTCTGATCTTCTCCATTGTCTCCTCTTCTTATCTATACTTAGGAGTATCTTACCCTAAGTATAGGGGGAGACAATCTGAGTACAATCTATGTATTCCCACCCTTGACCCTCCCCGCTTTATGTACAATCTTCTATACTTAGGATTACTTGATCCTAAGTATAGGGGGGACGATCAACTTCTCATTCATTCATTTCTTATTCATATATTCTTTAGACTTGTCTATACTCAGTACGAGTTATGTCTACTCTTTTCTCTTCGATCTATGATGACATAGCTCAAGCTAAGTATAGGGGGGTCGTATATACCATGTATATACTAGAAGCCATAACTCATACTGTAAATAAACTACCACCTCAAGTAAAAAGTATTGCTAAAAGTATTTCTATTACAATAATGAAAGATGATTGTGAGCTCCTCAGATTCTTTTTGTCTATATTGATTAATAAGTCAGGAAAAATGCTTTCTGCAAAGTGTTCTCCTTGTAAAAACTTTTGAAGATTGCTTGAAAAAAGTGTGTACAGAGTATTCAACCTTTGTAAATAGTTTTGTTTGCGAAAATTTATTTTCCTTGAGTGAAATAAAAACGTGTGAAAAATGGTTTGCAAATGGTTGGAAAATTGGTTGTCAAATCATTTCTTTTGGAAAAATCTATCTATATTGTTCGAAAAACCTTTGCAAAAATCATTTCCAAATGTGTGTACAGGTTTGTAAAAATATTTTGGACTATAGTCTTCATATCTGTTGAAAATAATTCTCAAAGTCTGAGGAGTTTACACAAAAATCTCTCATACAAAAATAAGCAATAATTTCAAATAAAACCTATAAGAGCCTAAACCATGTTGTACAAAAAATACCGTTTTTTCTTTGTATATATTGATTAAAAAATCAGGGTTAAATAATTTTATAGCATGATTTGAAAAATAGTGTGAATTGTTTGGAAAACTTGCTGTGAACTATTTTCAATCTGTGTAAAATTGCTTGGTTTGAAAAAATGTTTCCTTTGTGTGGAATAAAGGACTTCAAAACCTATGTGCAAATGTTTTGGAAAATGTTTGTAAAAACTATTGTGGAAAATGTATATAGTGTGAAAAATTTTTGCAAAAATAGTTTTCAAATGTGTGTAAATGCTTGTAAAATTTATCGTGTACTATAGTCTGCAAAATTCTTTTCAAAATAAATTTGAGGAATAAAATCATCATTACAAATACATATAAATCGTAAATAAAATACATAAAATTCTTTCTGTATAAAAAGATAACCTGAATAAATTACTTCATTAAAACCTATAAAGTCTTTAAAAATTGTGTAAATAAAGCGGTACGCCCATGTAAATAATTGTATGTACTTTTTATATAGCTTTTTATCTGCAAAAATTCTTTGTGTAAAAAGATTCTTTGATTCTTGTAAATTCTTTGTGAAAAATTGCATGATTCATTGTGCATAGCATGAGCATACCATTCATATTCTTTTTGAGTGAGCTTAATGATTGAACCAGTCCAATAAAGTCAAAAATTGGAGCTCGGTTAGACCTTACCGCACTTAACTGCACTGGAACCTTATGGGAACTAGGTTTAAGGTACTTCAGGTCTATGCAGACTTAATTCTTTGAGAAATCAAGGCTAGGTTCAAGTCACCTAAACTGACTAACTAGAGCTTTTCGAGACACATGCATGACTCTTGTCAACCGTGACCTAACTTGGACACTTGCACCTTTCCCTTGACTCAACTCAGTTGGAGTGGTAAGGGGGTTGGATTTGCCAGTCTGAGACGCACACGGGTGGAAACATTCGTCCTCGTCTAGGGAGGGAAGTGCACCCCAACCTGGTCTAGTAGCCATGAGGTCTAACGACATGAGAGTGTGGGTTGCAATAAAGCTTCAAAAGAGGGATAGTCTACTGGCTCAAGAGGAAAAACTCCTTATGTAAATGTTGTTGTGAATAGTATGTCAAAAAAAATGGTCAGGCCTGTACAAAAATAAAATGCCTGCAAAGTATGTACATATGTTGTAAAGCCAATAAGCAAGCTTGAGTTCCAAAGTCAAATATGTGAGCCTGCAGCTGGATGACTTGACTACACTGATCTTGTGTCCTAGGATAGGTGGCTACACTGGCTACCGTCCATTCTTCTCTTCACCCCCTCCTCTTGAGCTGGTTGCCACTTGAACTTAGAAGGGAATATTCCACTCCTCGAGGAAAGAGTTGTTGGATTGGGGAATCATTGGGTTGTCATTCTGGAGAAGTCAGTTCCTTTGTCATTTCAGTTGGGGTGAGCCACTATCACTTACATTGTACAAGTCAGCTTCATAGTTATATGGGTTTGCGAATGATGTAGACCAGTTTTGACCAGGCTATTGAGGTGGGTTGAACCGAGTTCTGTGACTCTCGAAGGCTGTTGTGTTTTAAAGCTGGTTCCCGACTAGATTCCACACACATCTACACCCAAGGTCTGACAGAAGCTCCAAATTCAGATTTTGTAAAGACATACATTGCACTGAAAGCACCCCTATTCACTCTATCCTTCTTCAATTCTCTTTTTCTTTTCTTTATTCTTTTTGTACTTATTGCATAAGTATTTGCTAGGGACTAGCAAAGGCAAGTATTGGGGGTGATGAATCTCCATTCATCACCTTTATTCTATCATTTTGGCCTTAAAAACCCCAGTAAATGCATGTAAATGATACCAATTTACTCATAATAGCATTCATTATTTGTTGTACTAATTGTACATAGAACAAGGTTTTTAATGCAAAAAACATAGAATAAAGAGAAAAAAAGAAAAGGGAATGAAATATTGCAAATATTTTATGACCCGAACCTCGAGACCAAGGCCGGCATGGAATTGGTCGACAAGGAATAAAGTAGGGGGAGATAAGGGTCAATAGTACAATAAATGCCTCATTTATTTATTCATTTATTTATGCATTTTTGACACCTATTTTGTATATAACTATTCATTCATCAAATAGAAAAACTTTGTACATGAAAGTTGTAGATAATAATGTAAATAAAAATACAAAATTGAGTTTGTACAAAAATGATACACAGTGTACATTTTACACTCAAAATAAAAGGCCAAAATCTCAACTTCACAGACCCATATCTTGCAAATAAAAACTCAAAATCACCCAAAATCACTTTAATTGTATATAGCTCTTCAAGAAGTATTTAATAAAATTGGTTTCATAATTTTTGGAGTTCATCTGTGAAACTTAGGTTTTTGGCCTTCATTGTGTAATCTGCCTGATTAAAATATTCAATTTATTCATTGTTCATTATTTTTACAAAATTATATTTTTAGAATTTTGTAAATAATGTATACAATACATGTACATATTTAAATTAGAATAAAACCAAAAAGAATTTGTAAAATAAAATAAGTCTATGCAAGATATAGGCAAAATACCTATGTTAGGTATGTACATAAATAAAAAGGGAAAACATTCTTTAATTATTATATTCTTTCATATTTTTATAATATTGTAAATATTACATATAATATATCAAAAATACAAATCCAAAATAAAAACCAATAAAATACATTAAATAAATAAAGTGTATATAAAATATAGGTAAACTGCCTATAGGTATACCTACATATATATGTACCTATTTATTTAAATATGAAAATCAACTCATAAAAATTAAATAGAAATATATTCACACTCACAAAAATAAATTATAAATTTATAAAATAAGAAAATAACATGATAAAATAAAATAAACAAAATAAAAGTATATAAAATACATGTAAATACCTTAAAATTATATCATTAAAATAAACCAATAATAAAATACATCAAAAAAATAAATAAAAATCATAAATAAATACTATATTAATTAATAAACATTTTTTATTTTATAAGCAAATTCTAATAAAATCATTTATTATGTTAAATAAATCATTTTTAAATAAGTTTCTCTATTTTGTCCGTTAGCGGCCTATGTGGACCAATGAGGAGCCAGCCCTCGTTGACATCTGGTCAACTGTCCCATCGGGACCTGGCGCCACTGAACCTTGTTGTTTCCATGACTTGCGCCATTTTTCTCGGGCGTCTCGTCCCTTATTTTCTCTCGTCGCCTTCACGAGATCTGTAGAGGGATCATCCATCTATCACGAATGCTTGTTGGATCGAGAAAATGATCATTGTACTCGCCGGAATATGCGGGCCAAGTAGGGCGCCCAGAATGTGTATAAATAAGAGCCCTCGACCTCCTCCACAAATTTGGCCAATTTCCATCCACCCAAAAACCTTGAATCCGTTCCTGGGAGGTTCCTCGTGATAGGGGGACTTTCAGCAATGTGAATCAGCCGGAGGAGGGATAAATTTTGTCGCGGCGGAGCTCCGGCGTCCGTCCGGCTCCTTGGCGGCCCCCAGGTATAAGAGATGTTCTTTCTTGCTTTTTAGGTAGATTTTAATTCCAGCTTTTCCTTCCCGTGCTTAGTTTAGCTTCTTGATTAGTATAGTATCGTAAAATAGCGAAATTGAAGTTCGCCGGAGCTCCGCTCCGGCGACTTCTTCACCGTGATACCCACTGTTTCTGATCGCCATTTTCACCTCACTTTGTTCCCCATCGCATGCTCCATCTTCCTATCATTTTTGTTGAACCAAGGACCCCCAGTCCTTGCGAATCGGAGCTCCACCTCCGCCTATCATAGAAGCTCCTTCGCCTCACCTCATCTTGCACCAAAGCTTCAAAACCCAGGGTCGATGGGATAGCCCTCGTTCCCCTGGTTCTTCCTATGCAGGTTACACGAAGCAACGAGCCCCTTTGGACGCGATTCAATCCAGGAAGAGGCTCCTGGAGGTCCCGACCTTCATCGACCTCGCCTGGGCTCCTTGGACATCCAGGAGCCATGCCAAGACCACCGGCAGATGCAGGACGCCTCCAGCTATGATCATAACATCTCAGACGCAAAGGAGGAGCCCGGAGGAGCCTGCAGTTCACGATCGAAGCTCACCTCACGCGAGCTTCTTCCATGTTCTTCCAGGAGGCTCCATCGTCATCCGATCAGGATGGCACCCCCAGATCACACCAGAGCCATTCGATGAAGCCCTACACCGACCGTCAGATTAGCTCGGCTGATCTAATCTCAGCCCTTCATCGGCGAAGCGGTACCGGCCGTTGGATGCGTGACGCGTGTCCAAGTGAGATCATCATCACCGTCCAACAGCGTGCACTTATGGGTAAATTGCAGACCTTCGCCCCAGCTTTTTGGTATTTATTGATTACTATTGTAAATAAAAGTTGAAGTCCAAAATAATGTGGATATTTTGCATGGACCCCCCTGTACATTTGTGATATAACTTTTAGGTCCAGTCCACGTCACCTCACGTGCCGTCCCACGTGGGGTGGTTAAATTGCACAAGACCCCCTGTATGTTTATATATTTATCTTTAGTCCATAAAATAACATTTCAAGTGTATTATTTTTGTGAAAATTTGCGTTAAGGACCTTGAACTTTCAGAAATTACATTTTGGTCCATGTGGGTGCGGATCACGTGTAGTCCCACATGATGGTCAAATTGCAAGGGGGCCCTGTCGGGTTTTCTTATTTGGTTTTAGTCCTTCAAATTGCAGAATACGTTCATATATTTTGGTGTTTTTGCATTGTAGCCACTGCCTTTGTTTTTATTTGCAAAATTGCCCCTGTCAGGCCATATATTTTTGCTTTCTTGCTCTATTTATGTCATGCATCATATTAACTTGAAAAATTCCACAAAAATCATGCCAAGCTCTTGTTAACTTGCACTTTCACGCCATAGTTTTGCATTTTATTTTTGTTGAAGGCTAACATTTATTAAAAATCAGAAACATGCATTTTATCTACTGTCTAGCTTAAAAAATACCAAAAATTAGTAAAACACCTAGAAAAATTCCAAAAAATTATCTACTGTTTATTTTATCATACGTTAGTATCAGTCCAAAATCACTAAAAAATTCAAAACAAAAACCTTAAAAATTAGAAACACCTTAAAACTTCAAAAAATTCTAAAGAATTATAGAAAACTCCAAAAAATGCAAACTCAACTTCTGTAGGTTCCTTATTTTAGTGTCTTTATTTTAAAATTAGTTGGAAAAATTTTGTGGCTGTTTGATATTTTTCATTCCTATTTTACCTTCAGCCAGTGGATTATTCCCTATTTTCCTTTATTTTGCCATTTAAAAATGTCAAAAATATTCTGAAAAATACCCAAAAATCACGAAAATAGTAAAAATTTATAAAAAAAAGACCAAAAATATTTTATTTCTGAATTTTTGACTATTATTTCATATTTTTATAAATATTTTAGCACCTCTTTTATTTTGGAGTTTATATATTCCAATATTGAAAAACAAGAAAATAAAAAAATATATAAAACATAAAAAGTAAATATAAAATCAAAAAAATGAAAATTCAAGAAACAAAATTAAAAAAAATAATAAATAAAAAATATATATGTATTATATTCTCTATACATAACTCTTTATGTGTGCATATATTTATATATCTATATTATATAAATAATATATATATATAAATATAAATATATATAAGTATATATAATATTAAATATATATTATAAAAAAATATAATAAAATATATATATATATATATATATATATAACCCCAAAAACCCACAAAAGAGGAATCATGCAAGGATGACTCTGGTGCTCTTGGATTCCCTTAGGCTACCCAATTTTATTGCTCTATGTGGTTCGACCTCTACATGCTTAGTCACTATGCATTTTTATGGTAGAGTTAATAATGTTAATTCACAATTTTAGGACGTAATTGATTTATTCTTCAATGTGGGTTAATAGCTGATCAACCGGTGTTCTGTGAGCGGTCGCCTCAGCGACACTACATTTTGACCCTCACAGAAGTACACGTTATCAACTATTCACATTATTCATATCCTTTATAATTAAATCTCATTTAATTATCTTCAATCATCATTCTCATGTATTTAAATTATATGAATCATATTTGCATTATTCATTATAGTTAAATCGGATTTAATTATCAATATCACAATGCTCAGATACATAATTTATCAATGAAATTATTCTTGAACTCTTTCAAGAACAATGCACTTTCTTTGCAGATAATTGGAGATAAGGATTAGATCTCGGGGATGCCCATAGATGTTTGATTAAATGAAAGCCATAAATCCAATCTTCTCATTGCATCTAAATCACATTCAGATAAATATACAACATTTGAACTAAGATCGGATTACTTCTCTACTGAGAGGAGTGACTAAAATCCAGACATGTTTCATCAATCCCTAAGAATGGAAGTGTCATGAGTGAGCTCTTGTGTTCCGGTTAAGTAATGAACATGTATGATCCATTTTATAGTTCATATTACTCATATGCCTTTGTATGCACACCAGCTCGTTTGTGAATTGACCCTGGTTAGATCATTATCCTATCAGTCTACCAAATGTATATACTCAAACATATAACACATATGTCTCCGTCAGAGGATATGTGTCTCTTTGACCTATAACACCTTCGAATCTCTATTCTTATGCAGAGGACCTACATCAAGAGGTGATGAATCTCCATTTCATCAACTTTATTCTATCATTTTGGCCTTAAAAACCTAGCTAAATGCATGTATATATAATTATTTTGTCAACATAAGAAATTCATTATTTGTACAAAACACTATATAAATTATTGTATAAATTACATTGTTTAAAGACAAAATAAAAGAATAAAGAAAAGAAAAACAATAAATTTTAACGGTGTTTTATGACCCAAAACCCCGACACCAAGTCAAGAATTGATTTGGTCGACAAGGAATAAAGTAGGGGGAGATAAGGGCCAAATATACAATAAAAATTCCAATTATTTATTCATCAATAATTCATTTTCGGAACCTATTTTATTCTTTATTATTTGTACATAAAATAAAAATAAATAGAAAATACAAAATTGAGTTTGCACAAAAATAATATACAGTGTACATTGTATGATCAGAATAAAAAGCCAAAATCCAAACTTCCCATATCATATATCGACAATAAAAATTCAAAATGCGTCGAAATCACTTTTATTGTATTTAACTTTTAATAAGTTATTTGATGAAGGAGGTCTTATCAAATTTGGAGTTAAGATGCAGAAGTTGGGTTTGGGACCCCTATTGTACAATATACGAGAATAAAATGTTCATTTTATGTATTCTTTATTATTTTTACAATTTTATATTTTTTATAAATTTGTAAATATTATTTAAGGTATATGTATGATGAATCTTCATTTCAACATCTTTTTTCATTTATTTTAGCTTAAAATCCATTAGAAAACACTTGTATATAATTTTAATTCCATAGTCTTACTAACCTGCATCTATGTGTAAATAGTGTACATTTATTATAATTTTAACCTAACATATATAAACAAAGAAATAATAGAAAAATAAAGAAAAAAAGATTGTATATATGTAACATATACAGGCTGACTCAAACTCCACGAGAAGGTCAAGACTTGGCCTGATCGACTAGGAATAAAGTAGGGGGAGATAGGGTTGTAATCAGAAAATCCAAAAAAAGCTTTGTAAATACTTTTCATTCATCATTCATTATGTATATATTTGTATAAAACTTATATTATTTTATTTGTCCATAAATTGACCTCAACTTAAACCAATTTCTAAACAAAAGTTGTAAACAAGAACGTTTCCTAAATAATAAAAATACTTGTAAAATAAAAGCATTTACAGTATAAAAGTTACCACACTCTTAAAAAAGCCGGCGATAATTGGATGATGAATTCCAGATCCATATGAACTCAAATTGAATTAAACTCACTTCCATCATATTCTAAATCAAATTATCTTTTAAGAAAATAGCGGTTTCATAATTTTTGGAGTTACATTTGAAGAGATGGTTTTCTAGGGCGATTTTTATAATTTGACCACTTATTTATTCTATTTTATTTTATTTTGTACATATTATATTTTCATTAATTTTAAATATTATTCACAGTAATAATAACTAAATAAAAATTTTAATAAAAAATTAAAAAATATTTCCTTATTTGTACATGTGTATAATGTACTTATGTATATATGATATGTATGTAATAAACCACCATAAAAAACCACCTAAAAAATAATATCTAACATTAATTAATTAATTAAAAATATAATTTTGAAAATCTAATTTTATTAATTAATTTATTTATTTTTGAAAACATGCCTTTTGTAAACAATTTGAATATATGGTTTCAATAACAACCATTAAGGTGGCTAATTAGTTCTTCATATTAATTTTTTATTAATTTATTTAATTATGAATTTCATTTTTAATTAATTATTTATTTAATTTTATTTATGTAAGCAACCACTAAATACCTTCCTTTTTGTACATATCATCCTTTTTTTGATTTCTTATTCTTTTTAATGTGTCTCCTCTTCTTCATTTTTTCCTTTATCATTCTTTTGGTGGGAGGTGCCAAGAGGCATCTTGTCGTAGTGAGGTGCCAAGCTTCCGAGCCGTCCAGTTACAGTGAGTCTATCCTTGTCGAGGCCATCACGACGTTTATCCGCTCCCATGATGAGATCCATTTTTTATCATTTTTATTTCTCGTTTTTCATCCTGATTAATCGTAATTTCATTTTTTGTGTTTTTAATTTCATTGTCATTTTTTTAATTTTCTATCATAGTTCATTTTTCATCATGATCTGATTCCGATCCAATCTCACATCCACATCTTAATCTCTACATATTCTCGTTCTACCTCATCCAACCACTTACCTCCGACCATGTACGGTGGCCAGAGATCCGGATCCATCCGTCCACCTCACCGGATCCACTTTTCCATTCACACATTGTGTTCAATAAATTTTGACGGAGCCCTCGTGCTCGAGTCGTTGTTGTTTTTATTTATTCAAGTACATTATTTAAAAAAAATACAGTTGTTGTTTTAAATATATATAACCATTACATGTGTTTTTTACAAAAAAAAATATTAAAAAAAAAATAAAAATTGGGGGCGGCAGCACTGCCACCGTCGCTGCCCAACCTCTGCTCACCGGCTGCCCATCCTTCGCTGACCCGCCATCGCCGACTCCTCCCCTTCCACTGATCTCCCCTCAGCGCGAGCGACATCATCGCTGGGGGGCTTTTGTCGCCCCCTCATGCTACCGCGCTGCCGGTCGACAACTTCCATCCTCTAAATCACACCCCCGCATGAAGGAGCTCCTCCCGCATCTTCACTGCAGCCAACCGCCATCCATATCACGCAACCTCATCACCGACTGCCGATCTGCTCGGCCGCCATATCTAGCCCTCTCACGCACCGTCCACCATTTCTAGACCTTGCTGTCAAGCACCGCCCCCCCTCTTATCGACTTGTTCCTCCGATGGCAGAGCACCACTCACACCTCTACGCCTAGAGCCCATCTGCAACACCGACCTCCGACTGTGCGCCTCGCCTTCCATCCACCATGCGACCGCCACTCGTGATGTCCACTGTCACTGATCTCCCCGCCGTTCCGCCCTCGAGCCCGACCACCTGATGCTAGAAGAGCCACCTCCTCTTAAAGCTCGACACCGCACCGCTGATGTCCCCGTGCCGCAAACCCACGCGAGCGCGCCGCCTTTGCAATACCACCAGCTCTATGCTCTGCCATCCGTTCCCCCTCTTTGGCTCAAGACTGAAGAAATCCCACGGCAACCCTAAGTGAAAAAATAAATACTTTTTTGGGAAAATTGTAACTTCACCCTCAGAGTTATTTATATTTGCAAAGAAGCCCCTTTCGTCTATATCACGTGTCGCGAACGCACTCCATTCGGTAGTTTGTGACTTTCTCCACCACTTTTTTTATTTTTATATTTTAATGTAAAACTTCAAACATTTACATTTCAGTCCCAATATTCCAGACATTTATTTTGCTTGCTCTTTCATTCAAATAAATATTTTTATTATTAAATAAATTCTGAAAAATTCATGTTATACTCCTGTTGTTTGTCTCTTCATTGAATAAACATTGCATTGCCCTTTTTTAATTTGATATTATTAAAAAATAGCTTTTTTCCTTGTTTGAAATATGAAAATCTTAAAAAATTGAATAGTACGTCAAATATTCTAAAAAATAGACTAGCTTCCTTTTTATGTATTTAATTTTCTGTCCAATTATCGTACATTAAATTATTTTTAAATCATTCCGCACAGAAGGTGGAGAGATACATATTGAGATGGCGAGAGGATGTAGCAGTCCTAGACAGTATTATCAATTACTTTAGACAACAATATTGCAGAGGATTGCCAGAACATATATGAAACACTGTCTCTTGATCTTGAGAGCATTTATTTCTATACCCATGATGTCCTACACAAGGATAGGGTAGATGATATGGTACCTAATTCTGCAGATGACTGTTAATATATGAACACAGAGTTCACATCAGATCCAGATGAGCAGTTAGTAGCAGTAGACATCTCAGTGCGGCAGATTGAGAGTACACATATTCCAGCACGAGAGTCAACTGATTATATCACTGATCATACAATCTATTCAGCATAGTGAGTCGGATGGTGTAATGGTTACACATATATACACCTTCTGTAGTTCGACTCCTGAGACGAATACTTCAAAAAAGAGAGATATGCCACATAGAGAGTTCACATACAAAGGCGGCTCTGCTTGTTCATCCAAGGATTGGTACGCAAATCAAAAGCAAAAGATTCATTACGACCCAAGTTGAAGTGATCCACTTTGTACAAGATGCATGACTACTCTTCCACTTCATTCCATCCTGTACAGAGACCTGTGAAGCCTTTCGGTTTTTCCTGGAGTACACACCTGTATATCCTTCGTAGATCACAACCGTCCCCATTTTTTGTTCGTTTTCTATGCTTAGGAACCAGATCCTAAGTATGGGGGGACCGATTGCCTGCTGATTCTTGTTGCGATTTTTGATCTTTTTACATTTTATTTTATATATCCTTTCTTTTACTATAATGACTGGTCCCTAATTTTGTCCACACTTTTTCTATACTTAGGATGCCTTATCCTAAGTATGGGGGGATCGAGTGATTTCGTTGATTTCGTTCTTCTTTCTCCTTTTGTTCCTTAGGTTGTATATCCTCAGTCACCTCATTTTATCTTCCACTATACTTACGATGACCTGATCGTAAGTCTAGGGGGATCGACTGAATTCTATTCTTTCGTTCTTTTTTCACCCACTTTTACTTAGCACGAGTTATGTCCTCCTTTTTCTCTTTTGATGCTACGAGGACATAGCATAAGCTAAGTATAGGGGGTGCGTATATATTGTATATATACTTTTATCCATAACTCATACTTTTATGTATTTTCTATATCTATAAAATCCATAAAAGTGGGTAAGAGTTAATTTAAAAACCACCTATTTACTTATTTAGTATTTATAAAATCCTTGTAAATAAGTGAAACATGCTTAAAATCCTTATTTAAAATTCTTAATTTAAATTTATTTAAAATTTCTATAATATTTATTTAAAATTCTTTATATTAAAATATGTGTAAAATTCATATAAATCCTTGTTAAATCCTTTGTACATAAAATTTGTAAAATTCATTAGTTATTTAATCCATATAAAATATGGGTAATTTATCTTGTAAAATTCTCGTACATAAACTTGTTTATTAAAAATTACAAAATCCATAAAAAATGCAAAGTCTAAACTCCATAAAAATGACAAAATCCTTAAAATCTATAAAGATGAGTAAAAATCAGAAAATATACTTCACAAAAACATGGTTGCATTTGCATTAGCATTTTTCAGAATAAGTTTGATTTCTAGAACTAAAGATTGGGAAAAGTCTAAAGGATGGAGCTTGATTACATCCTTTAACATTCATTGTAAGGAGCATGGTTAGGAACTTGAATTTAGACTCTTCATGTCTTTGACTTAAATCTTTGGGTTCCATGAGACCATGTTTGGGAAATGAATTTGAAAGTGCCTAAGTAGAACACTTGGTGTCATCTGTTTAACTCTTCATCAGTGAAGCAAATTTGGACACATGCACTTTGCACTTAGCTCGACTTGCATGGGGCTGCGAAGGGCAATCCATCTTGGTGGTGCATTTTATCCTTATATGGCGACATAGACATCTAAAGACGGGAGAGATTGGGGTTGCAATAATCGCTTCGGATGAGGGAAGGATCTGTTGGCACAAATTTTCCTAGACCTCAAAAATTGGAGGGAATGAAAAGACGCTATATCCGTCGACGCATAAAACGATGAATGCAATGCAAGCAACATTACAAAGCCAATTCAAATAAGAAGCCACCAAATACAAATACGATCACAATGTTCCGAACTTCCACCAAAAAGCCTGCACATCTTAGTGGAGACTTAGCTACACCGGCTAGGCTTCACAAGGAGATGTGTCTACGCTTGTCGCACTCCAGTGCTTTTCTCATTCGTCTACTTTCTCTCTACATTCGCTTGTGGACACAATATGAACTAACCTTAGAAGGGAATACCTCCCTCCCCGAGGAAAGAGTAGCTAGATGAGGAACTAATGGGAGTGTATAGCTGGGATGGGTGGTTTCTTCACTTCTTTTAAGCGGGAAGAGCTAAAACAATTCACACATCATACAAATTGATTTCAAGGTTGATAGAGTTTTAATTATGAATGAGTGGATCTGAATTGGTTGTTGAGGTGACCCTAAATAAGGACTTGTGGAACTTGTGGACTGTTGAGATTAAAATTCCAATCCTAGTTACGGCTCCGAAAAAATGTTTGTTTTAGGCCCGATCGAGCTCTGTCTTTGTCTGTTCTCTGGAATTGGTTTAGGAAAATAAATTTATTCTAATTTTCTTTCTTTTTCTCTTATTTTTTAAATAAGTATTTGCTAAGGGACTAGCAAAGTTTAAGTATAGGGTGTTGATGAATCCATGATTCATTAACATTTTCACTTCATTTTGTAAGAAAACCATTAATAAATACAGGTAAATACTCATTAAATTCCAATTTTTAACAAAACCCTATTCCTTAATAAAAATGCACTTTTATGCATTAAAATCATGTAAATAAATAAAAGAATAAAAATAAAGAAAATAAAAATAAAGGCAAATTGTAGATATGTATGTATAATATGACTTATTAAACAAAGATAGCTGAAAGATGTATTTATAACCAAATCCCCAAGACCAAGTCAGCATGGTCTGGTCGACAAATAAATAAGTAGGGGGAGATAAGGAAGAAAACAAATAAAAATAAGTAATTCCACACTTTATACACTCTTTACTAATTATCCAATAAATACCAAAACTTTAATGATTTTAAATTAATTCATATGAACATATTTTTCATCAAAGAATTTTCCTAATTATTTCTATAAATGTATTAGAAAAATATAAAAATAAGTTAAAAATATTAATTTGTATATATGCCAAGAAATCCAACTTGTAATTTGTCAAAATCTCAACTTCCGAGCATCATAACTTTCTCATGCGAACTCTAATTTCAATCTGCTCACTTTAAAGTTCATAAAATAATATTCTCTAATTAATAGAGATGATTTCACTAAAATCAGAGTTCATTTGCAAAAAGTCATTTTTGGGACCTAACCACAATTTGGTTTCTGGGCTATTTATTTTATTTAGAACACACTATTTATTGATTTAATGATTTTATAATTTCCAATTATTTTCTTGATCTTGTTTTTAACCCTAATTTATTTTATAACTTTTGGAGCTTATTTATTATTTTAAATAAATCAAACACCCTAATTTATTGGTTAAGTTGAATCCCATAACTTATACTTGTATTATTAGTACACTTAAATTAATTTATTAAAATCTACAAAAATCCGTATATGATTTATTTATTATTCTATTAATAATAAAATATAAAAATGATATACTATTTATTAATTTATTAAGTTTAAAATCCAAAGCCTCTTCATTATGTATTATTTATACTTATTTATTAATATAATATTTATATTTCATAAAATATTTATTATTTATTAAAATAAAATATATCGTAATTTAGATAAGTTAATTGCTTATAATTTTCGTTTTTATTCTAATTTAAATTACCAATATTTACTATTTATTTCAGATTAATTAATATACTTACCAATTCTAGCCAACCGGGTGTTGACACGTGTCAACACCTGGTTCATCTTCTTTAAGAACAAGAACCATTCGTCCTGTTCTAACCACTAGACTTCACCTAATTTTACCCTCCATATCATAACCTCTTCCTTCGATCCAAACCCTCTAATCTCTTATTCCAACAACCATAACTCACGCCTGCCATTGATCTTTACCTAACTTTATTCGACCTCTCTATAAAAGATCCCCAAACTCTCCATTTCCAACAACTCCTCCTAACTCTAGAACTAACAGGCCGACCCTCCTCCTTCCTTGCGTCATTTTGGTTGCCTTTGTTGGTGACAGCGCCCAGGCTGCCCCGTGTGGAAGAAGGAAGTTTGGTGGAGGGTTCCTCAAAAATGGCAGTACAGTTATTCTGCCTCCTTGAGTTCGAACTAGGGGAACTTACATGGATAAAAATTAGTTTAAAGGCTAAAATAGGAGAGAATCTTATTTGTTCTTTTTTCTCTCTCCCTCCAATTTTATCCCGATTTCGTTCGATCAACGCGGCTTCTGTTTTAGCAGTTGTTTTCTACAACTGACGGCTTCTTTGATTAATTAACCACAAGTAAAAGTTGCGTTATCAGTAATACTAAAAATGCATAAACTTGGGATTTTTGTTAAAAATACCCCCAATTCCATTTTTATTTTACAAAATTTAATCTGTATGCATTGGATGATGCAATTAATTGCTATAACTTTTAATTTAGATTCTAGGCATTTTATTATTTAAGAAAAATCGAACAATAACTAAACTTTCCCCGTTTAGACCTAAAAATCAAAAAAATACATTAAAACACCTTTCAAAATTCCCAAAAAATCCATTATATATAATGTTATAATTTTACTCTAGAGCAAAAATCACATAAAAATATAAAAATAAAAACAAAAAATTGCAAATTACTAAAACTCATAAACATTATAAAAACTATTACTGAAAAAAAGCACTTGTACATAAATTTTGATTAGCAATAATCATATGTTTCTTAGATTGCTCTCAATGGTTTGATCTCTACACACTTACTTGCTATACACTTAGGATTGTAGAGTATAATAAATTGTGCTTAACAATGTTATTCATTGTTTATCATTTGTTGTGGGTACTGGTTGATTGAATCGGACTTTCGTTAGTGGTAGCCTCAACGACATGTTATCTTTACTTTTCTTAAGTGAGGATTATTTTAGACCTTCGCCAAAGACCACTTCATCAACTGGTGCCCCATCCTTCATCCTCAACAGAGCACCTTCATCTTCACCCATTTCACCTCGAACCTCGCCAATAGTGGCCCATACCTAATCGCCCCTGGGTCGTGAAGCCACCTATCCACTTTACATGTCTAGAGGACTCTATCTAAGGGGTCTTCAAAGTCACGAACGAAGCTTCTGGTGCATCAAGCTCAAGGGCTCCATCATTGAGCCCTGAACACAACCGAGGACATCTTTGATTTTCGAACACCTCCAGGAAGCATTTGAGCATCTTTGCAGCATCTAAGGATCTAGGAGGAGGACAAATCAAGGAATCGAAGCTCGGAGATGGGGACATACTTCCTTGTTCTTCAAGCAAAGCAGCAACCGTCAGATTGAGGAGGAGATCCAATTTTAATCATGGTTGTCCATCCGATGGATCCCATATTTGATCATGATCGTAGATCGGCGAAGCTTCATCGCGCAAGGAGCGCATGCCATGTGGTCCAAGTGATTCAACTCTAGTCGCACGATAGCACGCCTTTGGGGTAATTTGCATATAATCCCCCACATTTTTACTTATTTTGAATTAGTCGTGTAAAATAACTTGTAGTAAATATAAATGTGTAAATATTGCATTCATACCCCTGAAGTTTATTGTTATTTGTTTTGGTCCGTGTTAGGGCACCACACGCGGGGTCCCACATGAGGTGGCCATTTTTGCATATAAGCCTCGACGGATTTTGTATATTCATTTTATTACCAAAAACTCTAACATTACTCTAAATATTTTGGTATATTGCATTATAATCACTATCTTTAATTTTAATTGCAATTATACCATTTCTAATACACGTATTTTTGTGTTTTTTTCTATTTATTAAAAATATCACCTTTACTCCAAAAGTTACGAAAAATTAGGGTTAAGTACCTGCTAGCAAACACATTGACGGTATAATTTTATTTGCTCATTTTGGGCATTTTAACTAATTATTAAAAATAAAATGTGCACACTTTTATCCTTGTTTGAATTAAAAATTACCAAAAAAATATAAATCCTTTTTGAAAAATTCTAAAAAGTATTTTTTTTAGTATATTGTATATTCAGACAAAAAATATCCTTAAAAATAAAAAAAGAAAAAGACTAAAAATTAAAATGCTCCAAAATTGACTAAATATGGAAATCACCAAAAATTCTAAAAATTGTTATTTTTATCTCTATTTTTTAATAATATTATTTATATATTAATTTTTTAAAGAATTTTTGATCCTTTTTACTATTTATAATCTTCAAATCAATTCACCCTATTTTGGAATGTTTTTTACTTTACAAATGCATAAAAATTAGCAAAAATGCATGCAAAATCACAAAAATAGTAGAAAAAGAAAAAAATATGGAATTTTGCAATTTTGGGTTATTTTCAGCTATATTTATAATTATTATACCCTATATGCTATCCTACACTTATGATATATATATATATATCTAAATATATTATCTATTATTATTACATAAAAGAAAAAAACCTTTTGAATTTCTTAAAATCTTTAAAAATATTTAATAGTCTGAATCTCATGATATTTTAATAATTTTTATATATAGTATATACTTCATTTTATGTATACATTGTAGATATATATGCCTATACATATACATATATAGATATAGCTATTATCTAATTTTAAAATTTAAAATAAAAATAAATTTTAAAAAATTATATACATAAAAAATCAAATAATAATTATAAAACAAAAATCTACATAAAAATAATTAAAGACAGTTATGAACATAGTTCACATTGATTAGAAATAATCATTAGGCTACCTAGCTTGCCCTTTGTAGTTCAACCTCTACATGCTTACATGCTATACATCTTTATTCATAGAGTATAATAAATTGTGCTTCACATTTTTGTCTATTCTTTGCCTATTTATACATTGTGGGTACTGGTTGATTGACTTGGGATTTCTTGTGGATCGCCTCAATGACAATTTATCTTCGCCTTATACGAGGATATTTTCTGAGCCGCATGAAATCCAAGCCGTCAACTAGGAGAAACAATGATCAACTAAAGTCAGATTCGATTAGATATCATTGGGAGGCTAATCATTTTCTTTGAATAACAGGATTGTGTATATAAGAGGTGTATTCCTCATGAGGAATACCGAAGTTTCCTCATGTATTGTCATTCACTAGAGCCTGGTGGACACCATTCAGGAAAGAGAACTGCTCACAAGGTACTTCAATGTGGACTCTTTTGGCCAACCTTTTTTAGAGATGACATTGATTTTGTACAGTTGTGCCCTATATGTCAAACGATGGGAGGGACAATTAGTTATAAAGTTGAGATGCCCATATAGCTTATGATTTTCTGTGATGTTTTTGATGCATGGGGTATACAGTTCATGGGTCCCTTTCCAAATATCCATTGAGTCGAGTACATCTTGTTTGCATTGGATTATTTGTCGAGATGGGTGGAGGTTATCCCAACTCGAGCCACTAATAGTAGGACTGTTTGTAAGTTCATCCGGACCATATCTTCTCAAGGTTCGGGGTTGCTAAGGTTTTGATTTCTGATGGGGTATTTACTTTGTGAATAGAGAGATGAGATTTTTTATTAAGGACTACAAGTTTGAGCATAGAGTTGGTAGTCCTTACTACCCAGAGTCCAACGACATGGTAGAGGTTTCAAATAGGGAGGTGAAGAGTATACTTTAGAAGTTAGTTCATCCAGTTAGGAAGAATCGGTCTCAATTGTTACACCAAGTTTTGTGGGTCTATAGGACGGCTTATAAGACCCCTCTTGGTACTTTACCTTTTAAGGATGATCTATGATATGCTATGCCATTTGCCCGCTGAATTAATTTACAAGTCCGAGTGGGAAACCAAGAAAATCAATTGGAGTTATCACCTTGGAAAGCTTTGTAGAGACCTGAACCTTAATGAGCTGGTGGAAATTCATAACAGAGTATGACAATAACTTGATCTATAAGGACAAAATTAAGAAGGGGCATGATTCACATATTATATGCAAGAACTTTGTCTCAGGACAAAATGTATGGTTGTTTAATGAGAAATTATGAATTTCCCTTGGGAAATTGAAATACAAATGGATTAGTCCTTAAAAAGTTAAGGAAATGCATGGCAATGTCAATATTGAGATCGTAAATATTTCAGATGGTGCACCTTCCTTCTTGGTCAATGTACAGTTGTTGAAGCATTTCGTCGAATCTATAGAATAGTTGATCGTTGTTGAAGTTATTGAGTTCATGCTAGTTCAGTTCTTTGCAGATATTTCACATACAACATGAAGTTGTATCTTGAAGATTCACATCAGCTAGATTAAACATCATGTAGATTCTGATTTTTTCTAACTCTATCCTTATAGGGTTTAGTTTCTCTGAACTGTCGATTCTTACTCCTAACTTAGGCTATTTTCAGCCTAAGTATAGGGGGAACCCAACCCTCTCTGGTATATTCTTCATGTTCCAATCTGTTGGTTTCTCTACTTTATTTTCCTTTTCTTATTGATAGATAGGTTATTTTCAAACTAAGTATAGGGGTGCATTTCTTTCTATTCTTTGTTGGCTTATTCTTATCACTTTTCCATAAACCTTACCTGTTGATTCAATTTTTGTACATTTCTTTTATAGTTTGTATGGGCTATGGCTTCATATCAATTTATCCTATGAGTACATAACAAAAGCTAAGTATAGGGGGTGTACCATATATATTTCACATATACTTTAGCCATAACTCATGGTTTTAACTTTTTAATTGTGTACAAATGGTTTTAAAAGCTATTAATTTTTATATACCTATTTTACATGGCTTTTAAAGTATTTTACACAGGATTGTGAAAATAAGGTTTGACATGTTTAGAAAATCTTTGTAAAACATTTGGAAAACCTATATTTTATGTGACATGATTTGTAAAAAGTTTTCAAAATTATGTTCAAACTTTAAGGGTGTAATTGGGATTAATGTGTAGTTAATGTTAACCATTGTATCTCTTCAGTTTCTACGTTGTGTCTTGAGTTTCTAAGAGGGTGTGACGGTTCATTGAACTGTCAGGTATTCAGTTTATATAAGATTGTATAGTCTTAGGTCTCTTGTAGAGTCTAGCATGGAAGAGAGTCTGGATATAAATTCTATATTTTGGAGGATCAAGTCGTTAAAGAGTTCTTTGAAAAGAGTGATGCTTCTTGAGGAAGATAATGTTTTGCTAGAGAAGTTAGATATGGAGGATCATATGCCTTTTCTTGAAAATAATCAGCTAGCTGATTGTCATCTTATTTGTAAGTTAGATTGTCCTTTTGTTTCTAGTTTTTCTCTCTTAAGGAAAACACATAGGTCTATTGTAGGAGCCAAGGGTTGGACATGTCTTCCCTCTATCTTAGAGAATTTTAGGTTTTTCCATGTTGACATGGACAATACATTTGAGGAAGAATGGCATTATTCATGGCGATTCATTATCCAAGTCGATGATAATCTTTCTTATTCAGATCTTGAGGTTTAATCTGCGAGGAAAATCAAGTGATGCTCACGGCAGCCTGTGATTTCAAACCCTGAAGATTCAAGTTAGAGTTTTGATATTAAGGAACTGAAGTTGTGTTGCGTTTGGGTAACCTGGTGTTGTCTATCTTATTTCTGTCTATTATGTTTATGTCTTAAGGGTTTTGTTCTTGTTAATAAAACTTCTTCAATTAATCTCTAACTTATTAACATGCTAACTTATTAATTGGTGTTTCTTCCTTGATAATTTCACTTTGCACTCAAGGCTTGAGATGTTCTTTAACATTTGGATTATGAGGTACATATACTTCAAGTTAATCTATCTTGATCATTACAGTCATCGACTTAAAAATCAAAACTTCCCTAGTTCGAAAGATTTGTGTGCTATATTGCATGCTTAATATCCTCCTTAATGAATATAACCATCACTCACGTGCTTGACTGTGTTTATAATGGAGAAGAGTTGAGGTTTCATTTGAGGAACTAGGATTTGAGATTCTTGTTTGGACCAGATTTTATGACACTCGAGGATGGGATAAGATTAATGAAGACTTCATGAAACCTGAATTTCCACATTTTAGCTAGTATGGGACATGGTTCTCATACTAATCTCTTGACCGAAACCTAAGTTCCAGGCTGTGACGACTTCTAATTAGTTTGCTGATCAGTGTGCACCAATCCTTGGTAAAAGCAGTGGAGCTAGCTAGAAGAAAATAAAAATAAATTATTGTTATGTTGATTAAAATAAAATCTAAAATGCAAGAGGGCATGAAATGGGGGTAAAAAGGGGGTTGGAACACCAATGGTTCGCGATGGAATCGTTTTCCGGGGAGGAGCTCCGGCGAACTTCGATTTAACTAAACTTAAGCTAACCACTACACTAATCACTAAACTAAAACTAAATGTGGAATGAAAACCAAGAAAAACAAGCAAGAAAAGCAGCTCTTATACCTGGTGGAGAACCAGTGAGCAGGGCTACGTCGGAGCGCCGCCGTGGGTGCAGCCTCGCCTTCTCCGACCGATGTAAGCCTCCAGGAGCGTACCCCTGTCACAAGGAATCTATGTGGACCGAAAGCTAGAGTGGAAGAAGGGCTAAGGTTGACCAAATTTGTGGAGGAAGGCATGGGCTTTTATTTATAGACATGGTGGTGCACCCTTATTGACCGGGGTTAATCAAAGAATCGATTGGGTTTCTGGGCGATCTGAGTTGGTGGCTTGATTGAGGGATGAAAGACGAAGGTTTTTCGTGAAGGAATCGAAGCGAGATAATCAAGGGTTTGGAAGGGGAAAATGGGAGAAGATCACTTGATGGATGTCTGCCACGCCAGGCGTCTAGGGACAGAGGAGTTGACCGCGGTCAACAGTTGACTCGCGGTGATTGGTCCACCTAAGCCGCTACAAGATAAAACAAGAAGTTTATTCGAAAATAATTATTTACAAATAGTGAATGATTTTACTAATTTTTAAGTATAAAAAAATGTTTATTATTTTATGTAGTATTTTATTATTATTTTTATTTTTTTGATGTGTTTTATTACAAGTTTATTTTTAGTGGCTTATTTATTGGTATATTTACCTGTGCTTTGTGCATTTTTATTTTTATTCTATGTTTTGTATTTAATTAATTTATTCTATTATTTTTTATATTTATAACTTATTTTTGTGAGTATAAATATATTTTTGTTCTATTTTTATGATGTTATTTTTATACTTAAATACATAGAGATGTATATTATATATGTATATTCATAGGTATTTTACCTATGTTTTATATACATGATTTTATTTTAATGTATTTTAATGAGTTTATTTTAGTTTTTTTAATAGAATATGTATAATATTTACAATATTAAAAAATTTAAACGAATTTAAAGAATAAATTCCCTTTTGTTTATATACATAAAGAAGTATGGGTCTTTTGTCTATGTATTTTACATAAACTTATTTTATTTTCCCTTTCCTTTTTGATTTTATTCTAATTTTAATATGCACATGTGTTATGAATAATATTTACAAAATTATAAAAAAAAAATAATTTGTAGAAATACTGAATAATGAATAAATTGAATATTTTAATAGGTAAACTATACAAACCTAACTTTTACACAGTAACTCCAAAAAATATAAAGCCAACACCATTAATTAGGTCTTGAAAAGTTATATACAGTTAGAGGTGATTTTTCTATGTTTTGAGGTTTTAGACGAAGGATATGGGTATGTGAAGTTTGATTTCTGGTTTTTTATTTTGTGTATAAAATGTACACAGAATATTATTTTTGTACAAACACAATTTTGTATTTTTGTTTACATTATTATCTACAACTTTTAGGTACAAAGCTTTTTTATTTGGTGAATGAATAATAAAGAATAAAATAGGTGTCAAAAAATTCATAATTAATAAATAAATAAATGAGAAATTTATTGTGTTTTTGGCCCTTATCTCCCCCTACTTTTTTCCTGGTCGATCAATTCCATTATGTATTTGGACCAAGGGTTAGGATCATAAAATATTTGCAATATTTTATTCTTTTTTTCTTCTCTTTATTCTATAATTTTGGCATTAAAAACCTTATTTTATATACAAATAATACAATAAATAATGGATGCTATTATGAGCAAATTGAGGTTATTTACATGCAATTGCTAGGGTTTTTAAGGCCAAAATGATAGAATAAAGGTGATGAAATGGGGATTCATCATCTACTTGCATGCATGTAACGTAAAATTTTAATACAATCATGCACATGCATAAAGATTGCTGGAGGTTTATAAGTCTTCTCTCAAGCACGCATCATGGTTTTCACGAATGCATTGGATTTTCTTGATCAACCTCTAATTTATCTCTTAGGATATTAAAGGAAATTGAGAATGGCCAGTTATACGATGATTGCTTGATTTGCATCCTCATATTAAAAAAGTAATATCCTTAAGCTAAAATTGGGACTGTAATGCAAGTTCACCAAAATAAATGGAATAAAATGAACCTTGGATTATGGGAGAGCAATACCCACATTGTACACATCTTTTATTAAATCTTGAGAGGTGAGGATGTATCCCTAAGATAGTGCCCAAAACCTACCTTTAAACCATGCGTTATGAACTTGAATTTCTGGATGATCATCAAATAAAACAAGACAAGATAAAATTGGCTGAAACTTGACAGTCTTCATGTGTGTGTTGGGGAATCAAGGGTTTATGCTTTCTTGGTTGAGCCTGATTTGTGTATTCTACCAAAACCTCCCGTATCACCCCCCTCCATCTCCACAGATCCAATAATCTCTGTATATCCACATACCCCTTTAACCCTAACTAATCATCAGTTCCCTATCCCTAATTCAACATCCAAATACTTGTGCTACTCTTCATCCTACGTATAGGGGGAACCTTGTTCATTTTCTGAGTATTCAATGTGGGTCTCTTGATCCTTATTGTGTATTCTCTACTAAGGCTATTCACAACCTAAGTATTCTCTACTAAGTCAAATTTTTGATTTCCTCTTCTTGTTCTTCTTATTCTTATGTTATTTCAACCTAGTTACAGGGGGAGCATCTGAGTCAGTACTGCTATATCACCTTGTATTTTAACTGGAGCTATAGCTTCATATCACTTTGTGCTATGAGGACATAGAAAAAGTTAAGTATAGGAGGGTATACCACACATATATATATATATTTTAGCCATAGCTCGTAGTTTGAAAATTTTGAAACTTTGGGGCAAGGGTATTAGTATTTTTTTAAATAATTTTCATAAAAATATTTGCAAAATGTTGTGAAAAAATTTCTAACTGTGCGACTCCGTTTTGAAAAGTACTAGACAATGGTTTGAAAAATGGATATTCGACTAAGTTAAAAATTGTTTGGAAAATGTTTTGAAAATCTATATATTACGTGACATGGTTTAGAAATTGTTTTCAAAGATCTTTTAAAAAAAATGGGGGACCAACTGACTTGCTTTTATAATGAAAATTAACATTATTAAAAAAATTCATAAAAATCTGGAAAAAAACTGTTCTTAAGCATCGATTATGACTACTGAGCTTAAAAATGAGTAGCTATTTTTTAGTGAGGGCACTATTGTCTCCCTTAGCAGAGTTTGTGGTGAAAAGACAATGCAAATTGTGCTATCTTAAAGTAATACGGGTAGCCGTCTAACGGTCCGTACTCACAACCACTGGCTGAAAATGGATGAAACTGTTCCTATGAGCTTGGGTCAGTCATTATTTCTTTAAAGAAATAAGAAAATGAGATGAAAATTCCATAAAAAATTCAAAAAAACAAAAATGACAAAAATCACTAACTTCTGAGTTGGTGTATTCTTGATACATTCACTATCACTCAAGGCTTAAGGATTCAAGAACACTTGGTTTCTAACATGTTGAGAATCTGAATTAACCAACCTCAGTCAATAGGGTTTAACACTTAATAATCCACACTTCCTTAGTTTGAATAATATGAGTTTCGTATTCACTCTTAATCTCTAACTTCGAAAGAATATGATCATCACATCACGTTCACAACTGCATGATTGATGAGATGAGTTGAGTTATCACTTGAGGGTCAGAGACTAGATATTTGAGTTTAGACCCGATCTAATGATACTTGAGGATGAAATAAAGTCAATGAAGGCTTCAAGAAACCTGAGTGTCAACAAACCCTATCCAGTATGCGAATAAGTTCTCATGCGATCTTTTAATATTGACCAATGTGCCAGGGTATGACGAAACTAAATAATTGTTTATCAGTGTGCGCCAACTGTTCGTAAAAGTAGTGGATCGAGCCTACAAAAAGAAGAGAAAAGAAATATGAATGAAAAGAGATATCAAGTACAAACCCCAAAAAGATTTTCATTCAATGGCAAGTCCTCCTTATAATTTTTAAAGCATTCGCTTGGACCAAAGATAATGAGGCCATAGGAGTCGGGCAAGCACGAGAAAAGGGCTATGCATCGTAAAGGCTTCAAGTCTGTGTGTATGCTACAATAGGTATTTAGAAAAGGTGTACCCCGGTGTATCCCAGAAAAACAAGTGTAGACGCCTCCAAACAGTCTTGATGTACGCACTGGTCAACAACTAAAAAAATACATGTGTTGAGTAATAAGACACTCAAGAGGTTTCTTATTCCAATTTGAGGGAGAGAAGAAACTACACAATCATATGCCCTCCATTATCTGGCCTTGCATATACACTTTCAAGTCTAACAAAATAATGAGAAGGTGCATTGAATAAAAGAATAAACTTATTCCCTAGTGTCGAGGATCATGTTTAGAGAAGAGTCTCCTGAACTTGGACCTTGGGTGACATCTCATGTCGACTCTCACAATTGCAATACACCAATTGTCATATCCTTATATTATATGTACAAAATAGGGATTCAAATAATTAGATAATTTGGATTCCTTTTGACTAGATCATGGATGGACCCAGAATTTTAGAATCACTCAAATTAAGGGTCTTTAACGAAATGAGCCTTGAAAATTCACATGTACTATTGGGAATTAATCTGACTCCTTCATTCTTTAGATGTTCGAGGACGAGCATAGTTTAAGTATAGGGTTGCGATGAAGCCCTAATTGATCATCACTATACTCCTTATTTATCCTCGGAGCATAAAAACTTTAACTAAAATCTTCATTAATTCCACCTAGTTAGCAGTGGACCCTTATCCTGTAAATAACCCTAATTGTTGTACAAAAACTAACCGTTTATTTTATTTTTTCCCTATTAAAGACTCCCTAAAATTAGAATAATTATTGTATATATTTATTTCGGGATTTAAAAAAAAATTAAAAAGACAAAAAAATCACAAAAGATTTAAATCAAGTGTTTTTAACCCTTAAGAAATGCCACCAAAAATATTTCCTTATTTATTTGATCTCTTTTGACTTTCTGTCTAACATGTAACTCGTATATCTCTCGAGATCTTCAACTTTCATGTTTTGACTTTTTCCTAATTCCTCTTCCTTTCATTTCTTCTCTAATTTCTCTTTTCTAAATAATCTGATTGGGCCATGTGGCACTGTCAATATCCGTCACACGAGCCATCTTCCCCTTGCTCCACACGCCACTCCCCTCTACCGCTCAACCCCTTCTATGTGGCCTCATCCAACCATGCCCACCTCTTCCCTTACTATGGATCTCTTCCTCCCACCTCATCAGGACCACCCCTTTCCACTTTAATCACCATTGTTGGATGTTGCCGAATCAAATGACTAAGATCCCTTCACGTATCCTCTCGCTTCTCGACTGTAGGATGAAGCCCCTCATCGTATCTTAGTCGCCTCTTCGTGTGTAGCCCTCCACCTTTGGATCAGATCGTTAGATCTCATCCTAGCCACCCTCTCGCGCCTACACCTAGACTGTTGGATCACTAGAGCCAATGTCCCATAGATGTCTTCTACCTCCAAATGCTCTCTCTCTTGCATGATTCCCTCACCGCCGACCGCTCGTCTCCCATTTTTCTTACCGTTACCCACTCCATCTTCCCTCACCATCACCTCCAATATGAGACCCTAACTCCCCTCCTACTCGCTCAGTAATTAGTGATCAACGATCACTGCTCTAGGGCCAATGCTTGACTGTTACGTGCACGTCCACCAGAAATTGTAACGACCAACTACCTCTTTTAACTCCCCCACCTCCTCTCCGGTTCCACCATGTCCACCATTCGTGGATTGAGCCCTAGTCATCCACCTCCTATTACATAGGAGGACAGAGTTGACCACCAATCATGCCCCCCCAAGCTGGTGTTGACCCTTGTCCCACCATCCAAGTAACAACAGCCGTAGGAAGCTGTTAAGCACCCTGCTCTGGCTGAGAAGGTTGAACGAAGACCTTGAGGACCTCCGGTGCTCTGCCCAGGCCAATTCGTCTGTTTGAATCATCTTCGATTAGGTAAGAATTTTCTATCTTATTTTCTCTTAGGTTTACCTTTTTGTAGACCTCGTCTAGACCATACCCCCTTCAATTGAACCCCATCCAAGCTCCATCGGACACCAACCACAATTCTGTCACCCTTCGATCGTCCTCTACCTTACTCCAGACCCTCGTTTGCTCCGCTACATTTCTTCTTCTGTTCGTCGAAGAAGGACCTCAGAACACCACCTTCTGTATCTCTATGATCATTGCTTTTACTCATGACCTGCACATAAATACGCTTCGTATGACTGACCCCCCTTTGCAAGTCCTTCTTCAATGGTCAGAATTCCTGCCACTGCTCCATTCTTAAGCTCGATCATTGGTGTGCCCGCACCAGCCCAGCGATTCACAAGTCCCCCTCGCTCAGCCATGCTTCCATGATATTCGACAAGGGATGCCGAAGAATTCTAGTTATTTAAACGATGAAGTGGAACACATTGGAGGTTGGGTGGCTCATTGGAGACCCACCATTGTTGTTGCATGAAGGGCGGAGGGAGATGAGCATCGAGCTACATGTGTCATCCAATCTACTTGATTTGACGGCTTAGATCTAATGTCAAGCTCTATCCCACACCATCTAGCATGGTCAGGCCGAGCCACTTTCTAGAGCTTCAGGGTTAGCCACATGTCCCTGACCTACACCGGACCTCCGCCCCGATCCGATCCTAGCTCGTTGCACGTTTGTGTTATGAGAATAGTGCATGATTTATCCTATATTGGTTTAATACGTGCAAGTGAAGTGCCTTGCGATTTTTCACTAGAACCATGAGAAGTCGAGATTCTTGATCCGAGCTCAGCCTGCTATTGAAGATGACTAGATACATATTCTCTACACCTGCAAGGAAGGCATATTTGAGACCTGCCAGAAGTGGCTTTCATTCTAGTTCTAATCTTGACTGCTTCTTGGTCACTTCAGAAACTATGCTGCTAGGCTGAAGATTGATAATGGAGATTTTGTGAGAGGTAAAATGGAAGTGTCGGTGTAGAAAAACCGCTCGAAACAAAATCTCGATTAATCAAACAAAATCAATAAAATAGAAGAGTGATAATAGAATGAAGAAGAATAAGTCGGCTCTTTACATTTTTATCTACACTAATTATTAACCACGTAAATGTCCCTGGGTCGAACTCGAGGAAGCAAAATAACAATACCTAGATTTTTGAGAAAAAAAGGGATACTTTTGTGATTTTTAATTTCTTCTCGAAGAAAGTGAGAAAACTTTTTTTTAATGATTTTAGTTTTTGCATTTATTTGATTTTTTTATTTTCTAGTTTTCATTTCATTTTCAAAGTCATATCTTAAAAACAGTAGGGATCTACAATATAGTAATAGATGGTAGAAATATGTATAATGGTACTATTTAGCAGATCTACGAAAAGCTCGAGCAACGAGCTCGAAGAGAAAAATCAACAACACAAAATCTATGAGAAGTTAGAAAAATCAAAACAAATCAAATATACGATGAAAAACTTCGAAAATGCAGTAAAAACCTTGCTATGGTAGTTATGTAACTACATTAGAAAAATCTATGAAAAATGATGTCAATAATGTGTCCAAACAATACATACAATACATGGGTAGAACTGTAAAGAAAAAAACTAAAAAGGTTTGAAGTTTGGTCCCTGATAGGGACTAAAATGTAAAAAAAGAAGTCTCTTATATTTAGGCCCCAACGAAGGGACCTAAATGTAATTTCTGGAGACGGGGATGAATTCTGGAAATCAGTAGGGTCTATTATGCAAGTTTTCTACCGCTTAGACCTTTACGACTTAGATTAGATCGTATAAGCTGATCTGGACCATCCACGCGAACCACTGTAGCGAGGTTGGAGCTGTTGTTCTTGGCAGGTGTTCTTCCATAACTGAATGCAGGCAACGGTGATCTTGACCTCTCTAGCGATCAACGAGTAGCCGAGGGAGTTTGATTTATTCCGGTAGGGCCAAGAGGGTATTGCCTATCCCCTTTGAGCTCTCTTGCGACGAGAAGGAGTCGAGGAAGACAGCGATGATGAATCCAGTTTCAGGTTGAGTTTTGAGGAACTTGGACAAATATCAGCTCTGAAAGACTACTTCAATCAATGGGCTCTGAGACTGGTTGCTCCAGATGGTTGTTTAGACATGCAAGGATGATTGTCATGCTCAATTTACAATGAAATCAATTGAATTGTTAGGTTTTCTTGTAGTTTGTGAATGGGTTCAAAGAAAGTGAATGTTTTGATGGAGAAGAGGACGCATTCATTTCGAATTGAAATCTCATATTGAGTATGAATCAAAGAGGTTGATAAATAAGATCTTAATGCATGATTAATTGAACTAATTGGCTACGGAAATCGAAGTAAAATAGAAAGGGTGTGAAGGAGGTCACTTGGGAGTGCAGGTGTATGTCCTCTCATTCTCGCTTGATGGGTGGTGCTTCCTGAATCTATACACGCATGATGGTGTGATGCAAGGACAAGCTCTGGCCTTGTAACTATCCTCCGATGCACCTCCTTCCGCACTATGCGGCTACGAGGTGTTATCACCGTCGAAGGAGGCCATGGCAAGGTGGGAAATTGAGGTGTTGGCCAAGTTGTTCTAGAACTGGGAAGAGTTAGGAAAGTTGGTTCGAATGACCAAACTTTAGGAAATTAGTGGGAGAATCAATAGGGGTTTGGATTAGATCTGAAGGTAGGCATATAAAAGGGTTGTTAGGTCTATAGAATGAAAAGATAAGATTGAGTTTAGGGTGGAAGACAACACGGAGATAAATGGGTGAAGTGATGTCGTTAGAAAAGAATTGCAGCTGGTCAGTTCTTGAAGAAGACAACCTAAGTGATGGCACGTATCAGCACTTGGTAGGAAAAATAAATACATATAGTATAAATTGGATATTAAAAAAAATAATAATATTATTTTAATTAGGAAAAAATGAAATATATAAATTATTAACTTATCTAAATTATGGAATAATTAATTTTCATAAATAAGAAGTAATTTGTGATATATAAATATAATATTAATAAAAAAATATATAAATACTTAACAAATGAACTTTTGATTTTTAATTTAATAAATTAAAAAACATTTCATTTTTATATTTTATTAATTATTAGCATAATAAATAGAGTATATGTGAGTTTTTCCAGATTTTAATAAATTAGTTTAATATATAAATAAATAGGGGTATTAATTACACAATTCAATTCCATCTATAAATTAGGGTTTTTAATTTATTTAAAATAGTAAATAGTGTCAAAAATTATGAATTAAAGCATAGTTAAAATACAAGAAAAAGGAAATAATAAAAATTATAAAATTAATAAAACTATAAAATATGTGTTATAGATAAAATAAATAGCCCGGAAACCCAGTTGTCATTAGGTCCCAAAAACAACTTTTTGCAAACGGACTCCAATTTTAGTGAAATCACCTCCATTAATTAGAGACTATTATTTTATGAACTTTAAATGTGAGTAGAGTGAAATTGGTATTCATATGAAAAAGTTATGATGTTCGTAAGTAGAGAAATTGACAATTTAAAGTTGGATTTCTTAACATATATAAAAGATACAATTTTTAACTTATTTTTATATTTTTTCTATACACTTTTAGGAATATTTAGGAAATCAGTTTGTGAAAAATTTGTACATGTGAATTAATGAAAAACCAATGAAGAATTGATAATTATCTGATAAATAGCGAAGAATGTGTGGAATGTATAATTTAATCTTTTTTATGATTTTCTTTCCTTATCTCCTCTGCTTGTTTGTTTATCGACCAATCGATGCTTACTTGGTCTCAAGGATTAGGTTATATAAATATATCTTTCAGTTATATTTATATTATATAAGTCATATTGTACATATATACATATTTACAATATGCCTGCTTTTTCTTTTCTTTATTTTTATTCTTCTATTTATTTACATGTTTTTTATGCATAAAAGTTCATTTTTATCTATGAATGATGTTTTGAGAAAAGATGGAAATTAATGAACATTTACATGTATTTGTTAATGGTTTAAGACAAAATGCAGAAAGAATGTTAATGAATCATGGATTCATCAACGATCAGCCATGAATTTGTAGGTGCTGCTCACCTTAGTGGCTTGTTGTTCAACTGATAACGTTCTGAACAAGTTTGCAATGAATTCATCATGTTTGGACCGGCATGACATCACTTGGAATATGCCTCCCACGTGATATTGTTCTGGTTCGATCTATGCTTGGTTGTACATGCTTCCTACAAGCCTTCTTCACAGCGTGCATGTATTCCATGGCTTTCATCAAAGGCAGTCCAATAGTCACATTTTTAATGATTTTTCACAACATCTAGATCAGACAATGCACTTTTTATTTTTGCATTTTTTGGGGGTATCTATTGCATTAGAAAAATTGATATTTATAGAATTGAAATCAAAAGCTTTGTTATTATTTACAACCGAATTCTTGTCTACAATATTTTATACATCCAGACTGCAAAAAGGTGTACATTCTGGAAATGACAGTACTATTGCTGGGGAACCTGCAAAAGCCGTTGTCTCCGCTCTGTCAGCTGATGTTAGATCAACTGCTAGTGAAGTCTCCTCCATGGCTGCCGCAGCTTCATATCGACTACGATCTTCTTTTTGGTCTTTTTTATTTTTCTGATTTTTTATTCTTTCTGCTGATGGAGATGGTGGTGACTTACAACTGGCATGGTTCTTTCTTCTTCCTCCTCACCCGAACTTGTAGTTGGCATGACTAATTCATAAGACTATGATTCACATAATGAAGCTGTATTCTTCCCCTTAATTGTGGTAGACGGAGGCAAGGTCCTACCGCTCTTGAGAGTAATATAATTACATAAAGCAAAATCATAATCATCTGACTCTACAAGCATAGATGGGACATCCCATTCTCCCTACTATTTTCTCTTCAAATTATTGGGATTAGCTTCGACCCAGTTTGGGATAGGAGTTTTGGTGGCTGTCATGTCGTCTAGTTTCCTTCTCATCTCTTTTATACCCTTTACCAATTGTGCCAAGCAATCGAGGCTCGGGTTCACGGGAACTGCCTCAGAAGGTTCAACATGCTGACCACATTGTGGCATGTAATGGGGAGATTGAGGTTGGGACCACTAACATTTTTGCTGAGGAGGTGTGACTTGATACTGCTGGTATGGAGGAGGAGGATACTGCTGCTGAGATGCAGCCACATATGGGTGGCATGGTTGTTGCTGACGGTAAGGCAGCTGTGGGTACTACTGCGATTGTCCAATTATGGTGAACTGTGGAGACTGATGACGCTGATGCTGAGGCTGGAACTAGACAAATCTCCCTCCTTTATATAGAGGGAATGGGAGAGAGTTGCCAGGCTGGCGCTGTTTAGGTCTCTTAGATGGGCTAGCTACGTGTTATTCAACAATACTCCATTCACCTCCTGAATGAGATTCGATGGAGGGGAGAAGGGATCGTAAGAAGACAGGGGCTCTGGTAGGTAAACCACCTACTGCTGCTGCTTCGTTGCTTGGTCAGGAGTCTACACGTAGCACACTTGCTGAACTGCCAGATTTTGTTGACTCAGTCGTTGTTGTGGTGGATGTGGAGGCTCATACTTCTTCTCAGCAGGAGTCTAGGGCAATGGAGTCACATACTGGCAGGCGTTGATGGTACTTACCATCAACTCTAGTTGCTTGATAATTTGATCAAATTTGTCTAGGTTCTAGGTTCTTTGCTCGATCACATCTAGCTTCTCAATTTCCTGTGACCGCTTCTCGATAATGTCAACCTTAGAGAGATGGCCCCCAATGATGATGAAGTTGGAGATCTCATCTCTCTCTGCCGCACGAGACACTACCATATGTACTTCCTTCTGGAGGACCTAAGGTTGTTGCTAATAAGCACAGGACGAAGAGAGGTCAGCTTCTCCCTCCTCCAATTCTTCAAAGATCTGCAAGACCACATATTCATCCTTATTAATATGGGATCCCCCATAGGTAGCATCGACTAATCTTTGGCTCTCTACAGGCCTCGAAGAATTGCTAGACTAAACCAGTCTTCCGTATCTCATGGTCGGGGCACTTCTCCTGCAACTTAGTAAATCACTACTAGACATCATGAAAGGACTCGTGAGTAGCTTGAGTAAAATTGCTAATCTTGGCTCGCATCTGGTTGAGCCGACCGAGAGGGTAATAATTGTGAAGGAACACATATTTAAGTTCCACCCAAGTCATCACGACCTTTCCCAAATGGTTGACCCAGTGCAGGGCCTTGTCTTGGAGACTAAAGGGTAATGCATTCATCTTGACTACACCTAACGGGATGTAGGGTAGTGCATAATTGAGCTGATGCGAGAGAACTGCTGCATGTGAATGTATGGTTCTGCATTGGTACTCCCGTGAAAAATGGGTAGAAGAGAAAGGAAATGGGGCTTTAGCTTGATGTGAGTATGGACCGGAGGGATGCGAGTCCACTCGATCATATGGCCGTCTCCAGGATTATGTCTCCTTCAGCATTGGTTTTGGATTCCCATTCACTGGTTCATCTTCTTTTGGCTCGTCATGAGGCCTTTCTCCACCTCCTTCTCATGAGGGTCTATTCGTCATGTGATTCGACAAATCTTGAAATGCAATCTGCATGAGGGCTTGTTCCGTCAGTTTCTATTGGAAGGCCTGGATGGAATCCAACAACTGAGCATTCACCTGATTCTAATCTAGCATGGAGCCTTTCTCTAGTTGGAGTGGATGATGTCCTTTTCCCTCTCCCTGAGGATCCATCCATGGGTTTGAGTCTGAAGAGATGAATTCTGGATTGGGATCCAGGAGTGGACTGGATTCTATCTGTAATGTAATAAAATCTCATCCAGACCACTTGAAATTGAATGCTAACCACCACGATGAATATGAGATTAGGGTCAATCCCGGATGGTTGTGAATGGAGTAAAAGATGTAGATCGAAATCTACCTCCATTCGCAATGGGGCTAAGGGGGACAAGAGTGGTCCTAGTTTAATATGAGATCATGAATGTGGAAAGAAAATGAGGAGTTTGGAGATCGGTTCGCAAGGTCCGAACTTGGTTCTCGGGAACTTCCTTGAATTATTAACGATGATGAGTCCATGGAATCTATGTGGGTATTGTCGGAGTCCCGACTGAACCATCCATGGATTGACATCATGAAGCAAAAGAAGATCTATGCAATAAGACGCATACGATGGTCAAAAAGGTTTAAAAAGGAGTGTTAAATATTGAAAGGTTCAAAATAAGTAGGGCGTCAAAGAGAAGACATGTATGATAAAATTTGCACAGGTGCGCATGACATAATCTTTGAACCTTAATCTAGATCCATACAACTACAATACAAAATTTGGTTCACCACACAATGTGAAGCCATAAATTATCAGCCATTTTTATCTTTTCATTTTTATAGTTGTTATTTCAGACATATCTTTTAACAAGTCCATAGACGCTAACCCTATAGGAACGAGAGTACTATCGAAAAAGTATCTCGTACTTGTCCTCCTCCTTTGTAACCTATAGTCTGCACTTTTTGATGTCCCTGAAACCCTTCTTGGATCCCTACTCAGCCAAAGAATAAGAGGGATGAAGTCGATAGGCAGAACAACTACTTCGATCCTCACTCGTATATGGAATCACCCGTGAGCATATATGGACCTACTCGGACGAAAATCGATGAAACAGACACACCCGTGTGGGCGTGGCCTAAGCTCAGTACTTCGGACCAAGTCGATGTTCTACACACGGTAGGAAGACCAACAATGACAGGGTCGTACTCAATCATGTACGATATAAGCGCCAATACTTCGAAAATTCAAGCGATGTACAAGGAAGTTATAGACTGAGTTTTGGGATGTAATCCTTAGCAGTTCGCACCTCGCTCATGGGAGGGTTTTTGGTCACCTCCTAAGGTACCTGAAAATAATGAGGGTTTTATGTACTCAAGGAAATGAAGTCCATTACAGATTTTAATTAAGGTCAATGTTTATTTAGCAGTCTCCTTATTTTAGATTTTTTGTTTTCACTTTTTTTTTACAATATTTTGTATAAAAGCGCATAACGATTTTGTAGATTTTCATTTAAGTCCTCGGTGCTTAAAGTCACAAGGATCAACTGATGAATATATGATTGTCATTCTTTATTCTTTTATTTTAAGTTTTATATTCTTGCAAAAACATCTATAAATATATGTAAATACAATAAATTAACATTGTGCATGTCCTTTTTAATATTGCATAATTAACACATATTTTCAAAAAAATAATAGAATAAAGACAAAAGAAAAGGAATTAAGGATGTAATTATGAAATAAATACAGACTGACCCAAAACACCGAGAGAAGGACAATAATTGAACTGATCGACAATAAAGAAAGTAGGGGACGATAGGGAAAAACACCGAGAGAAGGACAATAATTGAACTGATCGACAATAAAGAAAGTAGGGGACGATAGGGACCTTGTATAGCCACTTATTACATATAACTATAAATAATTATATTTCATGTACATACCATTAATAATAAAAAAATAAATTAAAAATTAGAAAACACAAAAGAAAACAAAAATAAAATATAAAAGTCATTGAACAAAAGACACACAAGTATAAATTGTACAGGACATCTATTTAATTAATATGTCTACTCATTCTATAAAAATCAAATAAAAATCTTTCTATGTTCCACAAATTATGTTGTAAATAGATAAAATATAAATTAAAATATATTTTGGTAAAAATAATAAAATAAAAATACATGTACATAATATACATGAATATTATACATATACATACTACATTATAGTGTATACCATATCTGTATTTTTCGTAAAAATAATTAAAAATCACAGAAAAATAGTTTGAAAAATAACAGATAACTTTCATTTTATTTATTTTTATCATTTGTTATATTTTATTTAATATTCTTTCATTTTGTAAATTCCCTAAATTCTAATTCGTCCACGTAGGATTGTTGATCGCGGTCAACCTCCTCCCCCAGCTGACCCGATCCAACTCCCCCTCATCGGATCTGATTTGTTGGAATTTTCTCGGTCGGGTCTGATCTCCATTCACCTTGATTTTTACGCACGACCACTCTCCTAAGATCTATGATCCTCATGGATCCATAGGAGCTACTGGATTGCCCTAGGGTTTCTAGCACTCCTCCGATCTTTCTGGAACCCTAGGCACCCCCATAAAGTATCTCCTCTGCCTCCTGAGCTCGGTAGCTGGTGCCTCGTGCCACCTTCCACCCTATCCACCTCCATAAGAGTGAGAGGATTCTGTAGGACCCCTTCGGAGTTCGATTGGGTTATCGTTTGGTCACAGCTCGCTCATGGTCGAAGCCCTCCGCTGCGATTAGCCTCTTATGCCACCCACAACAGAATCGAGGCCATAACCCTGTCATTCATCTCCGCCTTGCCTAGCATATCACGGTACCGCACCCAGGTACTTCTCATTTCGCACGCATGTCCATTTCTCTTCGATTTAGTTCATCACATCCACCGCAGTTCCTCAACCGGCCATCGAATCGGAGCCCCATCTCTCACTTTTCACTGCATCGATTCGCACACAAATCCACCTCCCATCTTCCCTCAAGACGTGAACCCATTAGACTCGATAGACCGATCGAGAATAAGATCTAACCTCCATCCCCCATGTATGCTTGGGGTCCAACTCGCTCCCCCATCATTTCTCTTCACCATTCCATGCACAATCGAAGCCAAGCCTTCGAGTCAGTTGCACTTTGCAGGTCCTAATATGGGTGAGGAATGCCAACCACAGACTCTACTGCTCATGCGGAGTAGCTCCAGGTAGAGCACTACCGTCCCAACTGTTCGACCATAAACTCCCACATCCAAGGACCCTACTTGAGGTGGAACATCCTTACGACTATGCTGGACCCCTTAGAGACTTCATCAGAGCTGTGGATCACCCTCCACGCTCAGTCGAAGCTCGTCCGAGATTAGTTCATCCAGCCTCTTCCCCTGCCGTAAGATCTGGAGTCGCCACCCCACATTTGATCCAAGACACTTGTTCGTGCCTCATTCAAATCCTTGGATCAGATCTGGACATCGTCTACACCACACACTCCAGCCAGCCCTACAAACCGTTAGATCAGTGCCGATGCAGTAGATCTGATCATATGTCACCGACATACTTTAAGGTGTCAGATCCTTTTGTAGAGAGCCATCAGAGCCGTCAGAGCCCCCCACACGCAACTCACATGCCATCAAGGGTATTTTTCCACTTTACCATACATATCTTTTTATTTCGCTTTAGTTCAGTAAATAAAATATGTAGTTTAGAACTTTCATAGTTAAACCCGTGTAGTTTTTATATTTGCACTTTAGTCTAGTTGGGTTGTAGTCACATGCACCGGTACGAGTTTCTTGTTGTCTTTGCAAGTTTTCTCATGAGCTTTTCATCTGTTATTGAATGATTGTTATATTTTAAGAAATTGCATTTATATCCCTGTTTTTCTGGTTCACGTGATGCACGCGTTTTGTATGGAAAAATTGCATAACATGTCCAAGTAGTTTTTGATTTTGTTATTCTAAAGGCCCATAAACTGAAAGTAATTAAGAATAGGTCCCTCTACAATATTTTCAATTACTTATATTTTGTTAAAATGTGATAAATGTTAATTTGACTCCAAAATTTGCTAAAAAATTACCTGGAGTCTCAAATTACATATTTTATTGACGTTGATACTTGCTTGTTGATTTTCATTGGTTTTATATTATTCAAAATTCAAAACAGCTTAAAAAGTTCCTCTTTATTTTCGAAAATACATAAAAAATTAGAAAATACATCTAAAAATTCTAAAAACATTAGAGTATGTGTCTTTTATTAGCCTCTATCTTTAGTACCATTTTTGTTCAAAAACACCTTAGAAAAATATAAAAATATGCAAAACACTTGAAGAATTATAAAAATATACAAAATCATAAAAGATCCAAAAATAGTGATTCCTATTTTTATTTGTAGATATTTATTATATTTTCTCATAAAAATTATTTCCAGAATTTTTTGGCACTTTATTTATTTTTAATTTGCAAATTACGCATGGTTGTTAACAGTTTGTCGATTTTATCATTTATTTATTTTTAGAAAATAAAAAAACATATAACAATCTGTGAAAATTATCAAAAACATTTTAAAATTTGTAAAATCTAGAAATATTTTTATTACAATTTTCTGATTATTTTTTACCCTTTCTAAAAATACAAAAATAGAGTTTATGTATGTTGTGTTTGTTTTCCTATTTGAAACTAAAAATTTAAAAATTAAAAACCACTAAAAATAATGAAATTCATTTGAAATCGATTACTTAACTCTTAATTGTGCTCCTTGTGTTCGACCTTGGTCGCTATACCAGGTAAATAAAAGTAGCGAACCACTTATATTCATCATTTGTTTTTTTTGAAGTGGTTTACTTTCTCTATTGATGGCTTGGGTGATAGGGTCACAATGACATTGATTAATTGGTAACCTAACCCTTGTTGTGTGGGCGGTCATCATAATGACGCCGTTGCCGGGGAGCACAGCTAAGTAGTTTTATTTTTGCTTAATTTTGTCTCTGTCTCTTATAATCATTTCTAACCTTATTCTACATTGATTTTTCGTGAGGGACTGCTGGAGTACGACTCTATCCATTTTAGAAAGAATATAGTTTTGAAAAACATTTGTAATAATTTAGACTCTTAGACTCTTGAGACACTTGAAGAATATTCGAGGTTTGTTTAGCCGAGTGCCAGTGCACTCGGGGGACCTCACCAAGTTTTTCGTGGTTTTTTCACCTTTTATTTTTCATTTGATTCTTGAGGATTTAGCCCTTAGATTTAGGACTTTTATTGCTTGAGCTCGGTAATTATCTAAGGTCCAAACACCATAGTAGACTATATGTTCTTGTAGACTGTATTTGGACTTAGTCAAATAAAGAAAAGGTTAAGTTAATCGGTTAAGAGATCATGCGCAAAGAGAAGCCGTATATAGAGCGTGTTGGACCCACCGTGGTGGGTATCGATCGACATCTAAGATCGGACTCAAGTCTTTTCTCTGATCAATTAACTACCAGCTCTTCCCGCTAATAGATGTTGCTCATCTTAGGATGATTTCCTCGCGCATCATATAGATTAGTTTTAATTTCTTTCCTTAAATTTTTACGTGGATAATCCTACATGCAGAGTACATGTGAAAAGTATGCATTCTATCTTTGCATGCATCATTGTGTTTCATCAAGCATCGGCTTTTCCGTTTTCCTCCCCTAGTTTTATTGGACTTAAATAAAAAGGAAATTGGAAAATTTGTTAGACGCTTTCTTTATTCAAGAAGGAGACATAAAAATATATAACCAAATAAAATCTGGAAATGCTAAAGAACACTTGACCTAAAATCGAACTTCAATCAAAAATCCTTGTTTTGGGGAGAGTAACCCCCTCCTTGTCTGATTTTACTATTGAGAGTTGAGCGACCCACACATTAGGATAGAGCCATGCCTGGACTTTCACCAGATTTCTAGTTCTAATAAAAATGATTAGCTTTTCCCCAGTGAGGAGTTTTAGATAGCTGGTAAACAGTCTGAACTTCCTTAGTAGAGCAGGTGGTTTAGAGGATATTGTGTGAGGCTCCGTCCTCAAGTGAAATCAGGTAGCCGGAAATGGTCCGTACTTACACCCATACTGGTTGGAAATAGGCACAACTAGTCGTAAAAATCTAGGCCAGTCTCTAGGGTGAATCTAATAGCTCGCTAACCCACTTGTAAGATTTGATTATTACCTAAACAAAATTTGATAAGATAAACGACCGAGTTTTCATGGTCATTATATTGTGTCGAGTAAGTAAACTGGGGGTTTGTTTTCTTATCCTTCTTTCATCCAAGATCTAATCTTCATAAATCTCCACATCACGATGAAGGGCAAGAGTTCTCTTAAGCTGTGTCTGGCAGCGTCGCTTTCCAGCACTCCTCCCCGTTCAACTAAGGCAGCTTCAGAGAGCTCAGACCCGCTTTCTGAACCCTGAATTTGCCTCCACCCTATTCCTCCTTCGACCATCCTTCTTCCACTCGTGACTTATAGCCAGACATACCATTACAGCTATACATTCATTGTACAACACCTGAGCTAGGGTCTTTTACCTTTACTAAGACCAGTGAGATGGCCCCAAGCAAAGGAAGAATCGATGAGCAGCCACAGAAAACTTCGTTTCTGTTAGAGCATGTCGCCATCAACAACCCATGGCTAGCATCACTGGAAACCATGCAGCGACAGATTCGAGACCAAGGAGTATTCATGGTAGAATTAAGGAGGGAGTTCACATAGATGCGAGCTGGACGAGAAGACCAGAACGACCAGCCGGTGGAGAAATACTAAGAGCTGAGGGTGGAGACAGATGTCAGGACGAGCTAAAGGATCCAGCCAGACCAGCCCGCACCATGACGTAGTTGCACAATGCTGGTGCAACCCTCAGATAACTATGGATCTAACTACCTATTGTATTGGGTGATTTTGAGCTCCGTCCCCAGACAATCCAGTTATTGCCCAAATTCCATTGGCCAGCCACCAAAGAGCCCCATCTCCATCTGCAGGAGTTTGAGATGATTTGCAGCACCGTTTACGACAGACTTTGGACGAGGACACAATCAAGATGATAGCTTTCCCATTCTCCTAGGTTGAGAGAGTAGCCTACTTGCTGAAGCACCATGGGAAGGTTATCACCACATAGGAGCTGCTCCGAACTGAGTACTTGAACAAGTACTCTCCACTTGATTGAACCTATGTAGCTAGATCCATGATCATCAATTTCACCATGCTCCCTAATGAACAGTTCCATGAAGCTTGGGATCGTTTTAGAGAGCTCATTGATAGGTGTCCCCACCATGAGTCAACAAGCCCAACCTCATCCAGAGTTTCTTCTGTGGGCTGACACCTGAGCTGTAGGGACTAATGAACACATCTTGTGGAGGTTCCTACTTCGCCAAAGATGAATAACAGGTTTGGGACATCTATGCTAAAAACTATACAGAGATGTCCCAGACCACCCGTGTCTACACTCAAGAGAAGCCTCTCCTGTAGGTGCTTTCATACTAGAGGATATCACGCATAGAGGTCGGTCCTTCTACCTCTTGTTTGGCAACAACATTAGTAGAGTCTTCAACCGACGATATGGGCATCATTAGTCAGAAGCTAGATCGGATAGAGATCATCGAGAAGAAGGAGTGTCAGGGCCTCAAGAAGCTCAATAAGATTGATGAGGTGGATCAGACATTGAGTGACCTGAAGACCCAGATCATGTGTCTCCAAGAGGCACATATGACTTCTCAGCCCCATTCCAAGTCACGAGTTGATCCAGATAGTAGTTCTTCTCAACCTTCCTCCTACCTCTAGATTCACCACATTCAAGTGGAGCTGATCGAGTCGCTCCCTCATTACTCAGTTGATGGTGCATCATCCGGATCAGCCCTTGGCATCCCTTCCCCTGCCAGTCCACTATTAGCTGGAGCCGTAGTTGGAAGTCAACAGGATTTGGTACTCAGAGTACCATAAACAGTTTGGGATCCGTCGTGACCACTCAGGCTTACGATGGTCTACCGGAGGCACTTCATCCCAACAGCAGCCTCCAACATAGGCATGGCAGGGCACCCAACAGCAACAACCCCCCCAGCAACATCACGGTTCTCGACCCCAGTATCAGGGTCAATAGTGTAGGCAGCAGTAGCCTCATCAACAGTACTCCCAGCCTCCTCCTCACTACCAATAGTAGACTCAACATCATTTCCAATGAGGCAACTAACCTGGTTCTCATCCACACATGTATGAGAACCCAACCTTTTAAGATCTCATCTGTATACTTTCCGATCAACAAGACACTTTCAGTCGAGAGATGGACAAGTTTCGGTAGGAGATGAGAGAAATAATCAAGGGCAAGGCTGCCATACCTGCTCAGATTGAACCTAACCCAAATAATCTGAAGAGAAAGTCTGAGCACGTACAATCTATAGAGACCGCCTCTCCAAATGATACTTTGGATGACACTTATTCTTTGTTTGATGTTGATTTTGTGAAACTTCGGAGTGGTAGGAAGCCAGCCGATGGATACTCGTCTAGGCGACAGACCACTAAAGATGCTAGAGTGTCAGCCGAAGTCACGAGCGGTACTAATGGCGCTCACCATGATGATGATGGTGGTACTAAAGCCACCAAGGATGTTGAACCCGATGATTGTGCTGAAGCCGTCGAGTCTCTAGTTGCAGATGGTGGTGCTGAAGCCACCAGTTCATCAGTTGATCGACTAGAGTGCAGTACTAATGTCGCAATTTCACATGTTATCAGTGGTACTGAGGCCAAGTTTTTATGTGCTCTTCTGTACTTGAGGATCCTTATGGAAAAATACAAAAAAATGAGAAAACTCCAGAAATTAAAAATATGAATAAAGGAAAGTTTTTTGTATCACTTGTGAGTCCATCTGTTGTGCTTGATAATCTATGCATGGATTCTAGTCTTTTGAATGCCCAGAAACCTACTCCTAACCCTCGTCTTTCTGAGGGTTTCCCTCTATAACCTTTCCTCAAGCACTCCTCTTAAGGAAGGGCCAAAAATTAGAAAATCCCAAAAAGAGACAACTGTTAGAGTTCAACGAGCACATGATAGACATATTTTAGATCCATGCGACTCTTCAAGAGGTAGTTGAGCACATCCCTCCATTCGAGAAAATCCTTAGAGAGAAGATCACCATTCGTAGGAAGAAGAGGAATCACAATGTAGAAATCCATGTGGTCACTCATGTCACCTGCTTCACCATCCAGAGTCGATTGCCAGCCAAGAGACTGATGTAGGAGCTCCGTATGTCAGATGCCATATTCATGAGCATCAATTTAATCAGACTCTATTCGACAGTGGTTCCTCGATTAACCTCCTCCCAGCTGCCTTACTCGACTTATTCGAGTTCGACCCTCTTAGATAGAGCAGGACAGACCTTTTTCAAATTGATATATTAAGAGGCCAAATGGGTTATTTAAGGACGTTGTCATCACAATTCAAGGCATGAAATTCCCTGTGGAATTCGTTGTGTTGGACATGAAGATCCCTGAATCTGTGACCGATACCACCATCATTTTAGGACGACCTTTCTCGACCACAACCAAGGCAGTATACGGTCATGATAGCGGGAAGGTATACTCTCGCATCAAAGGTGAGAGTATACAAATAGAGATGATTGAGGAAACCAGAGCTAGAGATTAAGCTTGCTCCGAGCAGGATTCTGAGCAGATGAAAATTCCGAGTCAGACATCCACCATGAGTGTGATTTTGTGATTACTGATGATGAAGCCATTTTGACGGACTCGAATTCACAAGCTCTTGTCTCACATTTAGAGACTGCAGACTTACAGATGCCAACAGATGAGAGTTCGGAGAGCGCACTCATAACATTGGATAACTTAGAGGTTGATGATTGCGATCAGGGTAGCCAAGGAGCGTATATTTCTTGTTATGCCAGTTTATATACAGATCCCTCAGACTCAGACACCGATTTCGATTGGCATGATTTTGATAATTATTTACCGTGTGTGATGTCCACTGAGCCCACAACTAGGACAGAGATCGAGGCAGTACAATTGATAAATACACCAGTAGGCTTGTCTCCGTTAGATTTACATATTCAGTGAGAGTTCTCGCATGTAGATTTGGTATCTTTAGTGCAGACTTTTCAAATGCCAAATCTGCCAGCTACCACTTGTCCAGAATTGGAGAATTTGCCACAGAGTATGAAGTACATATTCCTTGCAGGTGAGCGAGACATGTTCCCAGTCATAATCTCAGTAGATTTGATTAAAGACCAGGAATCTTGCTTGATGGAGGTTCTTGAAAGAAACCGCAAGGATATCAGATGGAGTGTAGCAGATCTCCGAGGGATAAGTCCGGCCTTGTGCTCCCACCACATTTATCTTGAAGATAACGCCAAGCCATCGGGTGAGTTCCAGCGGAGGCTAAACCTGAATCTTTGAGATGTAGTAATGAAGTAAATATCTAAGTGGTGGAGCGTTAATTTTATCTACCCCATCTATGACTCCTAATGGGCTAGTCCTTTACATGTAATACGCAAGAAGATGGGTATCACTACAGTTGTGAATGCGTATGGTGAGGAGACAGCTACCAGATATTGGACATACGAGCCCACGGTGAGCCATTATGAAATAAATGTTATTGCAAATATCATTCCCTGATCTGAAATGAAGAATAACTAATTTGCATAATAGGTCCCTTAGTACAATTAGGGTTATGTACCATGGTCATCTTTATGATCATACAACTGTTGATTCAAGTATTGAATCATTGAGGCTGGTGCTTGGATGAATATCTAAAGAGTTAGATTGAGGACTCATCAAGCACCGTCAAATGATTGTTGAGAGATGATCTCCAGCCTGAGTATGAGATGACAATCCTTTCTCATTTAGGTTGATATCTGACCGACCACTTGATGCAAGTCCTCTACATGGGAATAGAGATTCGAAGGTGTCAGATTAGTTAGGTCAAAGAGTTGACTTAACGAGATCGAGATATCCAAAGTCCTATGTCGTATGCTGTCATGATATAGGCATGCATCCTCTGACCGGAGACATATGTGTTACTATATGTATAAGTATGTACATTTGGCAGACCAATAGGTTGATGACCTAATCAAGGTCTATACACCGGCGCGCAGGTGTGCATATAAGGGCATATGAGTAATACGATCTCTCAAAGGGATCATACAGGTTCAGTTACCGAACCGGAAGACATGAGCTCACTCATGAGATAGTGGGAATAATCAAATTCTGTGCACGATCGTCTCACTTTGGAAGCTTGACTGAATTTGTAGATTTGATATATACTTTTGGAAAGTATATGATCAAGACCTAGGTATGATATATGCTTTTGGAAAGTATATGATCGATGCCGACTCCCAATGATCGAATGAGAAACTTAATGATAAAACTCTGAAGCAGATAGTGTAAAAATTGATCTTATACTTCAGGTTTATTTCGAGTCTTCCAGTATGCTGTATGTATAGGTATTGGGAATACCTGGGGGGTGATGTGATCATAAACGATTGTATAACGATGACGCTTTAATTCCTAGGGAGTGATGAAACGGGTCTGGATTTTAGAGACTCCTCTCAGTAGAGAAGTAATCTAATCTTAGTCCAAATATTGGACATTGATCTGAATGTGATTCAGATGCAATGAGAAGATTAGATTTGCGGTCTTGATTTAATCAAGCATCTACGGGAGGCCCGAGATCTGGATTTGAAATGTGATCTCAATATCCAAGTCACTATACGTGGAACAATACAATCGTCTGATCCTTATCTCCAAGTATTCGCAGAGAAAGCGCATTATCCTTGAAAGAGTTCAGGATAATTTCATTGTTGATATAAGTATCCGAGCATTAGGAAATGGATAATTAAATGTGATTTAATTGTCATGGTTAATATGATTTCGATTCATATTATAAAGAGAGTTATCTTAGATAATAAAATGTGATTTGATTATCAAAGATGTAAATAATGTGAATGTGATTCATATTATTTGGGCACAATAGAAAAGAGATCCAAGATGATTAAATGTGATTTAATTATCAAGGATATGAATAACGTGGATAGAAATATCCATATTAATCATATATATTATAAATGTGATTTATAATATAAAAGAGAGAGCTATTTGTAATTTACATTTGTTAATTGAATGTTGATGTGAATTGGATTCATATTGGACATTAAATTGAAAATGTAATTTACAATTTATTTTGGGTTGTGAATGTGATTCACAATTTTCCAATGGCAAGATTGCAATATTCACAAAATAATTATGAATTATCTTTGTTGAATAATTTACAACAAGTGTTGTTGTAAATCTTGGAGATTTTCAAGGAATAATGTAAGCTCATGAGATATCATGAGATTACATGAGATTGCCACCAAATCCCATATTATAGAAGGAGGCAATCTTCATTCCAATAATCTCCATGATTGCTTGATTTTATTTGGGATTGATTTATATTGATTTATCAATATAGGTTTAATCTAAATTAAATTAATTGTTGTTTGTTTTTACCAACACAAATCTTAGTCATTAAAAGAAACACAATCAATGAGAGCCATTGGATTTGTGTTGTTCATGGATTGAGATCCATGGATCCCAAAATATTATAAATAGAAGGGCACCCCTTTGCTCTTCTCTACACACAAGAGAACGTAAGTTTCTCTCTCTCTCTCTCTCTCTCTCTCTCTCTCTCTTTCTCTCTACACGTCAGCCCTCTCTCTTCCTCTCTCATGGCCGTCCACCATGGATGCCCTAGAGAGAGTCTCCATCGTCACAGCGTCGTCGTTATGCTGCCCGATCGTTTGCTCACAGATCTTCGTCTCCTTCGGTGCGCCTCGCTCGTGAAGAAGACGTCGGATCTCATATGTCGAGATCAGGAGATCCGCTGCTTGGATCATCAACATGGATTGCGAGAAGCACGTGTTTCATCAACACGCTCGCAAGCGTCTCCTCCGTCGGATCGGACTTGAGATAGGAGGTCTCTTCGTTTAGAGACTCGATCGAAACCACACTTCAAGAGGTAATCATATTACTTTTTTGTGGTTTAGATGAAATGATCTGAGAAGTGTTCTTGGTTCATGTGGTTTTGTCAAATGAAAATTTTTTAAATTCTGCTGCATAGAACAACTAGTGCGACTAGTCGTTCCTCGTCGTATTCGATACGACGCTCACACTTCCGTGATGCGCTTTAGGATTATCTAACCATATCCTTTAAGTGGTATCAGAGCCTTAGGTCGAAGTTTTTGGATACAATCCATAAAACCGAAGGCGACTTGGGTTCGTTAGGGTTGCGAATGTTTTATCGCATTTGCTTTTCACATATCTATTTAGTGATTATTTTCGGCCCTGTTTAAATTGTTTAAACACAAAAATAAAATTGGAATTTTGTTTCCCATCAAATAAGGAAAACATAGGATCTGATTTTACGTAATTTGGATTCTGTTTCCTTGAGATATGGTTGTTTTAATGAACATGTATTCACTGTTGCGGGAACTGCGAATCTTAACATGATTAATGAGTTAATTACTGTTTTGATCTGCCTCGAACTGCGTGAAATATCACTTAGGTTCTGTCCTAAGTAGGAAAATTGCATGGATGACTCGCAACGTTTATGAAATTGCAAAATGGTCGAGCCCACGTGGGCGTGCCTCACGTGCCATGCATGGTCAATTCACAAGGACTCCCTCTCTTCTTTATAATATTACAAAAATGCCCCTACGAAGGACCTATTTGCATATTCATCCATTTTAGCTTCATATTTTTATTACAGTTGTGCCCTTGCACCATTTTATGCATAACTTGAGCATATGAACTATGTTTTCATTTATTTTAGTTTCAATGTGTTCTTAATTATATTCTCTTCATGTTGGCACATTTTACTCGATGATTGATTAATTTAAGATGCTAAATTCTATAAATTCATTGTGACATTTGCTCTGCATTTTAGAGCCATTATTGCATCATCAATTCATCTTTGTGCTCGAATTGATAATGAAATTGAATCAAAGTTTAATTGCTCATCAATTGAATTATATGAGGGCATATTTGTATTTGCATCATCATCTCATCTTGCATCAATTTTAATTTCTAAAAAGAAACAAAATAAAAATTGCATGTTGCTCATACATCCCATTGTGTACTGTATTTATTTTGCAAAAAATAAAAAAATGCATTATCATTCTGTTTGTGTGCATCATTGTGTGTCTTGCAACATTTGCATCATTTATCTGCTTATTGTCTGTGATTTTTGTGATGTATTTTGTATTTGCATTCTGAAGACCTAAATGGATGAGTTTAATATCTCCTATTAATAAATAATTTCTGATAAATAGACAAGAGGCTCGTGTCCCTGTGTGGACATTGGCAGACTTACCAACTAAAATAATTCACCACCTATTCAAAGGCGTGGTATTCTGCATGAAATCTGAGATCCTCTCCTGTACTACGTTTTTAAAAATGACCTTTTAAATAGGCAATTTAGCAGTTCATCAAGTACGAAGATAAAATCGTATTGTGAATGGTCATCAATAAACATAAAAAGATATCGATATCCATATGAGGTCGCATACATAAGAGACCACATAAATCGATATGTATTAGGTCATGAATACCCTCGTATCGAGTAACTTAGATACGGATATATGTTTCCTTTTAACATATTGAACATAAAGGCATTCTTTAAGCACAAGGACTCTCCCACTAGATAATGATAGTCTACAGGCCCCAACAACGACTACTGCAATGGTTGCGTCAAATCCCATATTGATGACTATCTCCCCTTCATCGAGATTCATAGCTTCCTAAAATAGTTGCAACAAATTGCATACATGAACAGAAGCAGCAGAATCGATGACCCAACTACCTTCTCATTATACGAGAAAATTGTTTCAATGATGAAAGTATAATTTATACCTACTGGGCTTTACATTTATCAGCATATTTTAGGTAATATAGGCAGTTATGCTTCCAGTGCTCCAGCTTCTTGCAATGATGACATACATCAGTCTTCTTTGATGTTACTAGTGCAGAAGTATTAGAAGATGAGCCAACAAATTGACTCTTCTTCTTTCTCTTCTAGGCTAGGCCCTTCCGAGATCCCTACTTTCAACCGCGCTTCCCTTTGACTTGTACAACCATTGCACTACTAGAGGGATTCTCTTTCTTTATTACATCTTCTACAGACTTTAATGAAGCAATGAGTTCAACATTAGTCATGTTTAACTTGTTCATGTGGTACATTACCATTACCACATTGTTATTTAAAGACATGGGGAGAGACAACAGAAAAAAAGTCAGACTGCATGTCTGCGTACATCTCAGCCCCAAGAGTTTCCAATTCTGCAAGTGTCCAAACATTTTTATTACATGTTTACTAATTAAAGTCCCTTCCTGTATTTTTTAGCGAAGATTTTATTTCATAACATTATAATGATGTGTGCAGTTAACATCGTCGAACATCTCCTTGAGATTTAGCATTACATCATGGCAAGCGTCCATCTCCACATTTTGCTTCTGAAGTGCATTGGAGAGAGATCCCAGAATAGACTCCAAGCGAAGGAATGACCTTCATTCCATTTTCCACTAAACTTGATTTTTTTCAGTGTCTTAGGGTTTATGTACTTGTTATTGGACAACACTAAGGATATGTGATCCACAAATAGAACCATATCCAAATTACAGATCCAATCGAAGTAGTTTAGTCCGGTCAACTAATTGACCTCTAAGAGCCTACTGAGTGGGTTCATGGACTTCATTGTCGGAAATTAAGAATGGACTATATTATAACATGTATATAATTATATATTCAAATTTAAGTTCTTTGATTAAGAATTTTTAATCAAATTAGTCTTGTCTTTTCAACTCTTAATGTTCTCCCTCTTAGTCACTTTCAATGCAAGGGATATACTTACTATTATATCTCTTGCAAGAACTGGGATCTCCTTTTGACCTTTATTACATCATAATAATATGAAAATTTGTAAATCAGATAAAAAGAAGGGGGAACATATTCTACCTTGCAAGTCCAACTTGCATTTCCCAATAGATGTTTACCACCCAAGCTCACCACTCGTAAGGTGATGTTGACCCAATGTTAATTGAACCAACAGTCAAAATGAATAACATTCACTATGTGCAATCCGATATTGACCTAATAATATAAGGACTCGATATTGGGGTCACATTGTATACGGTCTTACTCTTTCAAGAAGCAAAGAGCCTGATCCATGTGTGTTTGCATGAAGGAGTTGTCACTGCGGACAGCCATCTCCTACACACAATCCAAGGCAATTAAACCGTTTGCCTAGACAGGACAACATGGATGTCACTTATGTGATCCTCCATATCATGTTCAATTTCAAATTAATCATTATGAATCACATTCACATAATTAATTCTTCCAAGGGAAATACAACTCTATTCATAATAGAGTTTAATTGGATCTAATTAATTCAATCATATTAAATTGATTGTTAATCAATTTCAAACAATCAACAAAACAATTAGAGTTTGTTTGGTATTACTATATAGTATAGTCCCTCACATGTACACATCAATTTTGTATTTTAACAATTAGAGTACAACTTGACTTACTCATATTATTCTTTCCTCAATAACATATCCAGCTAGTGCACTCGAGTTATGCTGGGAGGGGGCATTTCCTTGGTATGCAAGGTGTTAATTTGTTAACCAAGCCAGCGTACCCGGACTAGACACCTTCACCATTTCAATTGAGAATAATACAAAATAATGCCAATGTACTTGTGGTTTTGTTGGTCAACTTTGATGAAAAACATTATACTAGGTAATAATCTCTCAGAAATATTAGGCATCTTAAACATTTTTTAGATTCTAAAATTTTTAAGCATATCAAGGTACCATATTTTGCATGTAAAGATTGTCCTACAACTATTGTGGGATAAACTAAGGTTTTCATGAATTATTCATTCAATTGTCAATAGTTTTTTATCAATTATTTTCTTAATTATTAGGCATCATAATTAATCAAGGACAATTCTTAATTTCCTTGATTTTCATTAAATAACAAACACATTAGACAAAGAGATTTGATGATCTAATCATCTTCCGACCCATCTCCACTAAATATGGAATATCTAGGGTAAACTGAGTCGGAATCGCACGAAATAAATTCGAGTGGTTTGGTGTCTTGATTTTCTACTATATCCAAGTGTTTATTTCATATTTCAAATGGTAAAATAGTAGTAAAATATAAATTTCTTACAGATCCATGAATACATGCAAAAACAATTTCGTGGAGGGATCTCTTCGAATCATATTCATGCACTTTTGGTACCAACAAAAGGTTATTGTTTTGGGACATATTTAGAAATTATAAAAACATTTTAATAACCAGAAAACACGTCCAAACAATCCACACACAATAGGTATCATTTTAGCAAAAAAACCTATCCGAATATTGCATCCAATGCAAAAACAATGAGTCCCACGCGTTCGAAACACAAACCTCGCTCACCTAAGATTTTGGATCTCATCCAAGACCTGACCAAGGCTCTGATACCACTTGAAGGTTGTGGAGAAAACCTTAAGCACATCACAGAAGCATGAAGATAACATCATATGTGATTGGTAGAGACTAGTCGCACTAGTTGCTCGAGGAAGCGGAATTTAAAATTTTTAAAGAGATGAAACACATGATCTGAGAACACTTCTTAAATCATTTCATCCAAGTCACACAATATATATTGGAATACCTCTTAAAACATGGTTGTTATCAAAGCTTCTAAGCGAAAGAGACCACCTGTCTCAAGTCCGACCTGATGGAGGAGATGCATACGAGCACGTTCATGAGACGAGTCCTTCTCGCAATCCAGGATGTTGATTCAAGTGACGGATTTCCTAATTTTGTCACATGAAACCCGATGTTTTCTTTTCATACAAGAAGCACCAAGGAAGAAGAAGATGAGCGACCGATCGATGTGGCAACACGATGATGTAGCGGCGACAACGATCTTCTCTAGGGCAAGCGGTTGATGGCAACTCTTGATGAAGAGAAGGGGACGTGTATGAGAATATGAGAGAGAGAAAGATCTTATTCAGTTGTTGTAATAGAAGATATAGGGTTGTGTCTTCTTTTATAATATTTTAGGAGTCCAAGTGTATTAAACCATGGACAACACAAATCCAATGGTTGAGATTGATTTGTGTTTCATTAAATAGCCATGATTTTATTGTAAAAACACAATAATAAATAATAAATTAAATTAAATATATAGAATAATTATCTATATAAATTAGCTACATAAAATTCAATGAGCATTAAAGGATTAGGAAAGGTGGCCACATCATTCCTAATATAATGTGGGATGACCACCTTGAATTCGGACTCAAGGGTGGTCGTCCACCCTCCATACATGGAAGGGGAGCTCCTTTTCCTTTTATGTGAGATTACATTTCTCAAATAATCCTTTAATTATTCACAACAACTTTTGTTTTAAATTATTTCACAATAATATTCCAAATTATTTTGTTACAATTTCAATCACGTCCTTGGAAATATTTTAATCACATTCACATCCTAAAAATAAAATTTAAATTTCATTTTAAATTAATTGTTGAATGTGAATACAATTCACATCAACATTTAATGTGTAAATGTTATTTACAAACATCTCTCTCATATATATTATAAATCACATTGATAATATATATGATTAATATGTATATTACTATCCACATTATTCATATCCATAATATCTAAATCATATTTAATCATACTGGATCATCATTCTCGTGCATATAAATAATATGAATCAAATTCACATTATTCAAGATAGATAAATCTCATTTAGTTATCTATTTCTTAATGCTTGGATATACATTACATCAATGGAGTTATTCTTGAACTCTTTCAAGAATAATGTGCTTTCTCCATGGATACTAAGAGATAAGGACAAGGAGATTGTACGTTCCATGTATAGTGACTTAGATATTGGGATCACATCACAATTCCAGATCTTGGAGACCTCTCATGGAAATAATCTTCTCATTGTATCTGAATCATATTTACATCAATGTCCAATATTTGGACTAAGATCAGATTTCTTGACAGAGAGGTGTCACTAAAATCCAGACATGTTTCATCTCTCCTTCGGAATGGAAGCATCATGGTTATATAATCATTTATGATTACATCACCCTCGAGTATTCCCAATACCCATACTTCTTACATAATACAAGACCCAGAATCAACCTGAAGATTTAGATAAATTTAATACTATCATCTTTAGGATTTTATAATTAAGTTTCTCATTCAGTCATTGGGAGTTGGTATAGATCAAATGCTTTCTAAAAGCATATAGCATACCTAAAAAATCTTGTCCTACATCCAAAGAAAGACGACCATACATGGAATTCGATTTGTCCAATACCTCATGAGTGAGCTTAGGTCTTCTGGTTGACAGGTGAACATGTATGATTCCTGTAGAGATCGTATTACTCATATTCTCTTGTATGGACACCAACCCGTCTTTGTACATACTCAGCATATAGTAATATATCTGCCTCCGGTTAGAGGATGCCTGCTTATATTGTGACAATATAAGATATATGTCTTGGTTATCTCGATATAGTTAAGTCAAGACTTTGACATAACTTATATTATACCTCTGAATCTCTATTCCTTTGTAGAGGACCTACATAAGGAGGTAGGTCAAATATCATCCTATAGAAAAGAATTTTCATCTCCTTCTTAGGAAGGAGATCATCTCTTCATAATCATTTAACTATGCTTGATGAGCCCTCAATCTAACTTATTATATATTCATCCAAGCACCAAAATCTATGATACAACAACTGAATCAACTGTTGTATGGTCATTAAGATAGCCATGGTACATAACCCCAATTGTACTAATGGACCTCATAGTGCATTCATACATTTAATATCAGATATGGATTGAAATAAATCAATAACTTTTACTGATACATCAAACATTACAATAACATTTATTGTAGAAATGGTTTGCCTGGGGCTCACATGGATAACAATCCTCTATTTTCTTCTGCTACATCCCCACTTAATTAGGGATCAAATGCTTCGCATGAGGACAACATATCTACTAAAGTTTTATACTTCCCCTTCGAAGTTATAGATTGTTGTAAGGTCATACCGCTCTACCTGACTCTGTGGGGGGAGGATACATGACAAGCTATATGCTCCTTATGATAGAAATTATTAGGGTTGTCTTTGACTTGTGCAGTAATGATAGTCTTTGTGGCAGTCAGGTTGTCCAACTTCTAGATCATCCACATCAGGTTCTTAACGAGATGAGTCAAGTAATCAAGTACATGGTTTAGAGGTGCTTCTTCGTATGATTCAGTGTGTTCGGCACACCGATTCTGATAATAGTGTGGATGTCGTGTCTGGTAGTTCTTAGAATAATGATGAGGAGGGAACTTTTGATATAGTGGATGAGGGGAATACTGATTGTTATATTGAGAAGCATGCTGCTGCTGATGATGTTGTTGGTGGTGATATGCTTGTTGGTGGTAGTTTTGTCTCCATGTATGATCTTATGGTGGAGACTGGTCCTGTGAAGGTTGGTGTTGGACAGTTCATCCCCCTCACTATTAGTGGAACGACCATATGATAGATGATTGACCTTCCTGATGTCCACCTGGGTGGGTCAATTATAGATTGTTTCCTCATATATGATTCACCTCTTGAATATGTGGGGGACGTGGGAAGAACAACTCGACAAAAGTCAGGGACTCTATGTCTGTTGTTATTGATGTAGTGTGCCCTTGTTAGTTTCCTGCATATTACACATGCTTGATTGACTATGGTTGCGATGGGATATGTTGCTGTAATTGGTCTTTCTGCTCGGTGGCAAAGGTTTTGGTTGAGGTACTCATAGACTGGCATGAGTTGATCGAGCTCACTAGGAACTCCAGCTACATTGTAATATGGTTAAGCTTGTCTAGATTCTTTGTTCATTGTTCGATCACATTTAAGTTTTCAAGGTCATGTGATCATTTCTCAATTATATCCATTTTTGATAGGTGGTTCCTCATGATGTTGGGCATGCGAGCCCACGGTGAGCCATTATGCAGTAAATGTTATTGCAATATCATTCCCTAATCTGAAATCAAGAATAATTAATTTGCATAATAGGTCCCTTAGCACAGTTAAGTCACGTAAAATGGTAATCTTAGTGATCATACAGTTGTTGATTCAATTTTTAAATCATACATGCTGGTGCTTGGATGAATATCTAAAGAGTTAGATTGAGGACTCATCATGCACCATCAATTGATTTTTAAGAATGGATCTCCAGCCTGAGTAGCAAATGACAATCCTTTCTCTAGTGGGCTAATGTCTAACTGACCACTTGATACAGGTCCTCTGCAAAGGAATAGAGATTCGATGGTGTTAGATAAGTTAGTTCAAAGAGTTGACCTAACAAGATCGAGATAAGTAAAGACCTTTGTCATATGTTGTCACGATATAGGCACACATTTGCTGACCGGAGACAGATGTGTTGCTATATGTCCGAGTATGTACATTTGGCAGATCGATATGATGATAGCCTAATCAAGGTCTATACATCGACACGCTGGCGTGCATACAAGGATGTATGAGTAATACAATCTCTCAAAGGGATCATACGGGTTCATTTACTCAACTAGAAGACATGAGCTCTATGATGAGATAATGGGAATCAAATTCTGTGCACAGTCATCTCACTTTGGAAGCTTGACTAAATTTTGTAGGTTTGATATATGATTTTGGAAAGTATATGATCAATACATGGGTACAATATATTCTTTTTGAAAGTATATGATCGCTACCAACTAACAATGATCAAATGAGAAACTTAATGATAAAACCCTTAAGGAGACTGTCTACATTTACCTAAAACTTCAGGTTTATTATGGGTCTTCAAGTATGTAGGATGTATAGGTATTAGGAATACTTGAGGGTGGTGTGATCATAGACGATTGTAAAACCATGATGCTTCCATTCTGAGGGAGTGATCAAACATGTTTGGATTTTAGTGACTGCTCTCATAGAGATGTGATCTAATCTTAGTCCAAATGTTGGACATTGATCTGAATGTGATTGAGATACAACGAGAGGATTACATCAACGACTTTGATTTAATCTAACATCTATTGGAGGTCCCCGAGATCTGGATTTGAGATGTGATCACAATATGCAATTTGTTTTATGTGGACGTACAATAACCCTGTCCTTATCTCCAAGTATCTACGGAGAAAGCATATTGTTCTTGAAAGAGTTTAAGAAGACCTCCAATGTTGAATTATATTGATAGTTTAATGCGATTTAGTTATCATGACTAATATGAATTTAATTCATATTAGGAGAGTTATCTAAGATGAATAATTATGATCTAATTATCAAAGATGTGAATAATGTGAATGTGATTCACATAATTCGGGTACATGAGAATGTTGATCCAAGATAAATAAATGTTAATTAATTATCATAGATATGAATAATGTGGATACTGCTATCCATATTATTTACATATATTATAAATGTGATTTATAATATATTAGAGAGAGCTTATTGTAAATGGCATCTTTAAATGAATTTGATTCACATTGGAAATTATTTGGAAATACAAATTATATTTTAATTTTGAGTTATGGATATGATTCACATTTATTTAATGGCATGATTGCAATATTAACTAAAATAATTGGATTATATTTGTGAATTGATTTACAAGAAAATTTTGTTGTAAATAATTAAGGGATTATGTGAGATAAATTGATCTCACATAATTGGAAGGGAACCCACCTTTCAAACGTGGATGATGGACGGGCAACTTGACTTGGTCAAGTGGCCGTCCCCACCATATGTGGAAGGTGGGTTGCTACCTTCCTTATCCCTTGATTATTTATTAATTTAATAAAATTAAATTATATTGATTATATTTATATATTTAATTTGATTTATATTAATTTTTTATTATTGTGTTTTTACAAGAAAATCATGACCATTAAAAAGAAACATAAATTAATCTCAACCATCGATTTTTTGTTTCACATGGATTGTGATCGATAGACTCCCAAAACATTATAAAAGAAGAGGAAACCCTAGCTCTTCTTTTACAACATTTTTTCTAGTCTATCTCTCTCTCTCTCTAATTTTCATTGTACATGCCCTCTCTCTCTCTCTCTGTGTATGTGTGTAGCCATCCACCTTGTGCCCCAGAGAGAGTCACCGTCGGTGCCATGTTGTTGTGCCACCGCTTCAATCGTTAGTGAATCTTAGTCTCCTTCGGTGCACCTTTCTCGTGAAGAAGACATCATATATCGTGTGATGATATCAAGAGATTCACGTCTTTGATCTTCAACTCAGATTACGAGGAGTATGTGTTTCATCAACGCGCTCGCAAGGATCTCCTCCATTGGATCAGACTTGAGATAGGATGTCTCTTCATATAGAGACTTGATTGCAACAACACTTCAGGAGGTAACCTTAATACCGGCATGTAGTTTAGATGGAACATTTCGAGAAGTGTTTTCAGGTCATGTGGTTTCATCTCTTTAAATATGTTTTTAAAATTCTGTTGCCCTGAGCAACTAGTGCGACTAGTAGCTCCCGATCACATATGATGAGATCTCCACACTTCCATGTTGCTCTTAAGGACCTTACCATATCAGATCACATAATATGCTATTGGGAGCTTCTAGTCGCATTAGATTCGTAGGTCGGGAGTTTAGGATATGATCCACTATATCAAGTGGTACCAGATCCACTTGAGTACCACTTCATGCAACCATGTTTTGTATGATTTTTTTGACCTTACTAAGTTCTTTAAAACATGCGTCTATCACTTCTATTATGTTCCCCATTAAATTATCAAATTGTAGGACTTGAGTTTGCATGATTTCGAATCCATTTGCTCAAGTTATTATTTTATTGGACATGTATCCACTGTCGCGGGAATGTTATTTTAGAATGTAGTTAAGGGATAACCATGGTTTTAGTAAGTCTAAAAATGTGTGTTTATCACTTGGGTGCAACTATAAATCAAGTTGTCAAATCATAGAAACTTATTTTACATGATTTGGATTTTGTTTGATCGAGTTAATCTAATTTTTGTAAGTATGGGTCACTGTTGGAAATTACATACTTGATCATGAACCTTCTGATCGTCGTTCAATTAAATTCATGTAAATTAATGGTTAATTTCCTTAAATAATTACTTGTTAAATATTTGTGAAATATTTATTAGTTATAGTTATTTTTTTTTGAAAGACCGTAACTAACTTGACAAGATAATTGATGTTGATCACAATTGGTTACATCAATTCCAATAAACATAGTTGCTTGAATAGGTTGGTGAATTGTTTAGCAAATATCCTTATAATGTTAATTAAAATGTTTTTGATAACTTTTATATGGTATAACTTTGGTAGAAAGACCGATTATCATCTCAAATACAAAATGATCAATTCGCATTATCCTGACCTGAGGCATATATGGTGTCTAGTCGGGGATCGTTTGGGTAGCATGTTGTTCCGTGAGTGGTATGTCCAATTCCCGTTAGTACTGGCCATGACACTAGATAAGTAAAGGATAATGCTTGAAATGATCGTGATATGTTTTTCTAATTATTACAATTTGAATAATACGTATTTTGAGATTATACCATCCTTCAACTAATAATGAAAAATTGTTTATTGGTTGATTGATTGGATTGCTAAATGATTTTATATGATTAAATTAATTAGATCCAATTTAAAAACTCTCTATTATGAATAGAATAATATCTCCCTTGGAAGAATTAATTATGTGAATATGATTCATAATAATTAATTAAAATTTGAACATGATATGGAGGATCACATAAGCGACACCCATGATCTCCCATCAAGGCGAAGGGTTCCGTTGCCAGGGATTGTATGTAGGAGATGCCAGTTTGAAGTGTCATCTTCTACATACAAGTGCATCTGTATCGAGTTCGTTATTTCTCAAAAGAGTAAGGCCATATGCGTAGTGACCCAATATAAGTCCTCGTATTATTTGGGCGATATAGGATTGCCCATAGCGAGTTCTAATCTCGTTGAAGGTTGGTTTAGTTAACAACGAGTCAACATCACCTTAGGGGTGGTGGGCCCCAGTGTTTAAGATCAAATTGATAAATTCAAGTTGGACTTTCTAGGCATAATGAGTTCCCACGTCTTTTTGTACTAGATGCAAGTTCTCATATTATTGAGATGTAACAACGATTAAAGAGAAGATTCCTAGTTTTGCTTGAGATATAATGGTAGGTATATCTATTACATTGAAAGTGATTAAGGGAATGAACTTTTAGTGTTGACAAGGCAAGACAACTTTTATATAAAAATTCCTAAATCAAAGTAAAATATGTATTTATGCAAATATCTTATTTCAGATAATCCTCATTAAACCCACTCAATACTATACTCAATAATAACCAGTAAAATATCATGGATTGGATCCGTGATCAAGCTATTGTACTTGCAATTGGACACATAATGTATGTGGTTGAAATGTACAAGTGTACTCATAATGATGAGGAATGATAATTAAATATTCAGTAAGACAACAACCTAGGGTTTGTACGTCTCTATAGTCTTGATCTCTCATCGAGTATGCTTTGGAAGTATCATGTCAATGATGATCGTAATTATTTAAATTCATTGTAAAATATAAGAAGATGTTTTGGCAGACATATGCGCTCTCGACATTTAATCATGAATGACATAGTTCACTGCATTATGCTGAATGGTGGCTCGATGTGAGAAGATGTACTCGAAATGTTTGAGTACCTATCTGAACAAATTCTTTAAGAGTCTAGATGGATGTAGATATTATGAGTGTCATAATTCTACTGTCTACACTACAGTCTTTTATGAAGCTTAATATATTCATAATTTTTGAATTAGATGAAGCATATGTAAATGTTGAAATTCTCTTATATTGAAGTTTTTTGAGTTCAACATAACATATCCTTTATCATAAGCAATGGTTGTTTATGGATGAAGGGAGCACGGTAGAAGCATGGGTTTGACCCATGTACGAAGATAGTTAAAGGGTTGACTGTACTTCTATGTCATACATATAACTTCCAAAGAGTTGGATGAATGTCAATACTGCAATAAGACAATGTAATGATAATATGACTATCTAGAATCCTTAGAAAAGGACTTTGAATAGTGCATCAGAATATTATATATCTACATTTAATCATTGAAATTGACTTACTTATTAGATAAGATCAAAGTCTAATAATTGTATCTCGCTCTTCTACTAGCACTTGCAATCGATTGCATATGTTTTAAAAGATTGGAAAATTTTATCTTAATGTTTAATAGTCATCCACATGGATATTGATGCAATTATTTGCAACAATCTATTGAATAGATAGACTTCATATTTTTAGTGGGAGAGTCCATAGTCACAGAGAATGTCTCTATGGACTTGGTATTCGAACAAATTCATTGTTTATTTCCAAATGTTGGAAATAAACATGTATTCTGGAACAGACCTGCCATAAAGAGTTATGATGGATATATTCCAGATAATAATCTAACATCTAGAGTACTCTACTAAATTATAAAATTAATGAATGGTTCATTAACATTTCTAAATACTGAAAGCTAAACCTTACAAATCAATAGGAGGATCAAGATCATTTGATAATTATTCGGTATCAAGTCTTGGATATATGCCTATTGATTTAATATGTAGACTTTATGATATTGAACTTTATATTGTCTAAAGGTTCAAAACTTACATACTTATGAATAGAGATTCAAAGTAAGATATTTGATACGCCCTTCTCAGGGAATGGTGTAAGATGACAAGGTATTCAAGATTTCATACATATTGATGTAGGTGGATCGTCTATATCATAATATACATTAATGATATGTGATATCTTGTGATTTATATTCCCTTCACCTTAGAAACCTTTGAAATGTTCAAAAATTTCATTTTTTGGTTTAGAATCAAAATCTGAAGGAACATGAAATAACATGATCTAATCAAGGTAGCAAGTACCTATTAGATTAATTCAATGAATACCTTATGGAGATAGGAATATCATTCTTACCTCACTCCTCCAAATACAACTAAAATCAATAGAGTTATAGGGAGATGCAATTGGATCATGTGCGACATGATTTGATCAATGATGAATTTTAACATAACTAACTTTTAGTTTACAAGGTATATATGTAGTAGAGACTGATATATATATATATATATATATATATATATATATATATATATATATATATCCTTAAAATGTCTCCAAGCAAGTAAGATGCAACTTAGAACTTGAGAGTGCTACTTCATTAGGAAAATAAAAGATGGTATTGGATACCCATTTTATGACCACGAGATTCTTAGATTTCATCTCTAATGATATGATTCTTAGAGAGTGACTTTCTTGAGAATCAAGATGAAAATGAAGTGAAGGAACTCGTTAAATCTTTAGAAGATAATGAGGCTCCTGAAGTCAGAAAACAAAAGGATAATTAAAGATGAAACACTCGTACCTCTTCAAATAAGTTTGAGTATGGATTCCAAGTGTCAGTTAAGCATGACAATTATCTGACTTCATATGATGAAGCTTTCAGGGATCATGAAATGGAAAGATTAATGTTAGTAATAAAGTCCAAACTAGACTTCATATACAAGTATTGTATACCCTAGAGGATCCACCTATAAGGGTAAGACCCATTAGGTGTAAGTGGATCTTCAAGAGAAAGAGGGAACCTCATGAGAAGGTACGGACCTTCAAAGCACCTCCTGTATCCTCAAGATACACACATAAAGAAGACACCGCTTGCGATGAGACCTGCTTTTTAGTGACCATGCTTAAACTCATCAGATTATTGCTAACTATGGATACACAACTTGACTATGAAATCTTCATGATGAAAGTCTAAATTGCATTACTCTATGAGTTTCTCATCGAGGAAATTCATATGAAGTAGCCCCATGGCATCATGGATGAGAAATGCAAGGTGTGCAAGCATAAGAAATTCCATCTATGGACTCAAATATGCTTCTTGTAGTTGAAACATAATATTTGATGAAATTATAAATGTTACAATTTCATATAGAATCTTGATGAACCATGTGAATCTCAGTGGGAATGCCATTGTGTTCATCGTGTTAAATGTAGATGATATCCTGATCATTTGGAATGATATAATGATAATAATAAGTGTTTTATAATCTAGTTGATCCAAACCATGAGATAAGATCTCAAGGATACCTCTTAAGATCGTAGTTCAGAAATTGTTTAATATCAAAGAGAAAAGGGGAATGTCACATTAGTAATACACCTTGGACATATTCCATTTTTGGGAAAACACCAAGGAAGGCTTCTTTCCCTTAAGATATTGTATTAATCTTATCTAATGAGGTAACACCTCAAAGAGTTTAGGATGTGAATACCATAGCTACATGCCACAATGCATCAGCTTTGGGAAGCTCATAGTAGGCTAGATGTGTACAAAAGCCAGATGTCTACCATGTAGTGGGAGTAGTAACACGTTACTAATTCTACTATGTAGATAAATCACTTAATTGCAGTAATAACAATATCTTCAAGGATGACAAGACTTTAGAGATAGTGATCTCTAAGTCTTATCTTCAAGAACTCAATACTTTATAGATAATGATCTAAAAGATCTTAAGTACATATGCCTAATAAGATATAGGACTAGGTCTTAGTCTTATGAGAGAGAGATCTCCGGGAACAAGGGTATTCTAATAAGCATAACAGAAATTACATACTAGTTATAATGGTTATTGAGTTATAGTGTCAAAAGACACTCTAACTGTTTTAACAAAATTGGGTATTGGTTGCATAAGATGCAACATTCACATTAGATGTGAACACTGTTACTAGGGGATATGCACGTACTGTAAAAGGACTTGGCATAGTCTCTCTGGAATAGAGTGACTAGTTAGGTTATGATGAATACCCATTCATCACTCTTTATTCTTATATTTTAGCTACAAAAACTTATGCAAATGCATGTAGATATGTGCAAATAGGATTAATTAGCAAAAGCATGCATCTTTGTAAAAATAGATAATTAGCATGTTTTTGTGCAAAAATAAAAGAATAAAGAGTAAAAAGAAAAAGAGGGAAATATTTAGAATAAATATTGAGCAACCTAACCCAAGGGAGGGCTCAGCATGGGCCTGACCGCATAAAAGCCAAGTAGAGGGAGATAGGGGCTCACATATGTATATATTTGTAAATAAATAAAACTATATATTTTCCTCACCCAAAAATATGTTGTAAATATTTTGTATATATTTTGTATATATGTAAAAGCTATTAAGAACAAAATAAAAATTGAAAATCAAAAATCCAAAAATAACTTTTCACCATGTACATATACCACCTTCCTTATCCATTTCACCTTGTAAATAAATTTATTTATCTCTAAAACTTTTTGTAAATATTCTAGATTATATTTTGTAAATAAAATAAATAAAAAGAAACAAAACAAAAATCAAATAAAAATTACAAAATTAAAAATACAAAAACATATTGTACATATACCTATGTATAGACCTATAATGTACATACCTTATCCTTATTTCCAAAAATTAATTAAAAATCACCAAAAAATAGGAAAAAATAAAAGAAAAATATTTCATGTTTTAAGTTTTTCTTAATTCGGCCATTTTCTAGCCTAAAATAAATAAACAAAGAGATCAAATACGTGGCAGCTCCTGAGTGGTCCACGGGGGATTGTTGACCCCGGTCAACTCCCCCGCGGACTCTTTCCTTTTTTGAGAAGATGCGCACCGCCCCGCCTTCGCCATTTTCTCCACGCGCCTCCAGCCTGTCACCCACGCAAACCCCGCGCCCGGATCCTTCGCCGATCATCCGACATCCTCGCCAGATCCTTCGCCGCGCGATCCACGCCTTCCATAGCCGTCTCCACCCAACCCTAATCGGCCCTGTCTCCATATATATCTCGACCTCCGCCGCCTCCGCGCCTTATCTTTGGCTCTTCTCCTTCTTCCCAGTGAACTCCAGAGGCACCGCGAGAGTGACAGCAAGCGATCGCCCTTGTAGCAGCGAGGCGAGGAGGTGAATCCACTGATCCGGCGTGTGTCGCCGCCGTTGCTCCGCCACAAGCGTGAGCACCGAGCCTCGGGCCGAGACGACCCTTGAGGCTACGACCAGGAGCACCCCCTGCTCTTCCCCAGTCTCTCCGACCACCCAGGTAGATCTCTTAGGCCGTAGATTAGCGTAGCTTTCGATTTTTAGCTTACTGGTAGCGTAGCTCCGCCGCCGTCGCCAGCCACCTCCGATCTCCCATCTGCCATTCCGACCCGACCATCATCTTCGCCAGACTTCTCCGCATCTTCTTCACCCATTCACCCAACCCAGATCGCACAGGATCTGGGAATCGAGCTCCTCCGCCGACCACCTTCGCCGGAGCTCTCCATTCCGACGCACCATGCACCTTCACGTCGCCTAACCGGGTCGAGGCAATTTGCCCTCGACCCGTGAGTCTTCTGGTTCATTTTTCAGGTCAAGATAAGGATCATCTGAGACCCTTCGCCATCCAGCTAGGAGACCCAGCTCCGCCGCCTTCGCTCGAGCTCCTCGGAGCTCGGTGTGCTCGTCGGAGACCACCAGCAGACGCGGGAGCCTTCCGCGATTCTTCTCCGACCTTCAGAGGGCTCCCCGGAGGACCTTCGCGCACTCACGAGCCCGGCGAAGTTCGCCGGAGCCCTGTTCATCCATCATCCTCCTCCGCCGTCCGATTGACCCCCGAGCTCCAGATCCAATCACGTACGTCCATTCGAGGAGCAGCTTCAACCGTCAGATCCATCCGAGGGTCAATCTCCACCGTCGATTCAGCGCAACTCAGCCTCGTCGTCCGCCCACCGTTCGATCTCAAACGTGGCAGCACCTGGACCGTCGGATCACAGTCGAGGACCGGAGCCCTGGGCGCCACCCCCTTCTCAGCCGTCCATCTATCCACGTGGCGTTCATCCATCGGTTCGACTTAATAAAAGGGGTAAATTACCTTAGGCCCCCTCGTAGTTTTTGTGTTACATTTCAGTCCTGTAAATATTTTGAGTATTTTATTTACGTTGGGTTATTTGCACATTAGACCTCGAACTTTTTCATATTTGCATTTAGCCCCTGTTTGTGTGAGACACGTGCATCGACACGTGATATTTTGGGTTATTTGCGACTTAAGCCCTGTAGTTTTGGATGTTACTGATTGAATAAAATCTTTTACTTATTTGCATTTATGCCCCTGTGCGTGATTTAATTTCCACATGTGCGTTTTATTTTGGGTATTTTGCAGATAAGCCCCTGGACTTTTGGTACTTGTTACCAATAAGCCCTCGGAATTTATTTTTCTTACATTTGGGTCCCTGAGTGCCCCAGGCACGTGCTTGGCACGTGTTTCGCTGGGTATTTTGCACCAGACCCCCCAGAACTTTGGGTATTTGCACTTAGGTCCCTGTGCATAGTGCCCCTCCTTTATTTTTGAATAAAATATCAAATCACCTCCAAATTCGATGAAAATTTGACACATGGCTCCTGCCATGGTGTAGAATTTTTATGAATTTTTGAGGACATTTTTGATTTCATTTGCTATTTTTAAAAATTCAAAAACCCCTATTTTTGCTACTGTTTAGAGTCAAAAATCATAAAAAAATATAAAAACTCCTTGAAAAATTCTAAAAAATTTAGTTACTGTTTCTTGCTTGTTGTTTGATTTTCTAGCCAATTTTGGCTATTTTTCATCTTCTAAAAACCCTAAAAATTGAAAAACCCCTAAAAACTTACAAAAATTATAATAAATAATTTAAAAATCCAAAAACAATAATTTAGGTGCCTAAATTTTCCTTATTCTGTCTAGATTACAGGAAAATTACCTTCAGGGCTTATTGAGATCCTTAAGTATTTTATTTTTGGGTTTCAAGCCTTGCTGGACAGTACCTTTCCTTTTTAGCCTTGTTTTATTTTTAGAAAATAGAATATACATTAGAAAAATACCAAAAATTCATCAAAAACACTTAAAAACTTAAAAAACATAAAAACCATTTTTGTTGAATTTTTGCATTATTTTTGGTGTGTTTAATAAATTGTGCAAGTGTGTTTGTATTTACTTTCTTTTATTTTCTTAACCTTTTAAAAATCCTAAAAAATATAAAAATTAACAAAAACCACTAAAAATCACTTTTCTTTTATTTTATCTTATTTTGACTACTTCGTAGGCCTTTGGCCAATCCATGCTCCTTGTGTTCGACCCTGGGTGCTATACCAGGTTAATCTCATAGCGAGACCGCTCTCTTTTGTGCTTGATTAGTTTTACATGTCCTGAGTGGTTGATTTTTCTTGATTGACTTAGTCTGAGTGATTGAGGTCGCAACGACCTATTTTTCTACACCTTTACCTTAGTCATTCGGGCGGTCATCAGGTTACCAAGCTATTTTTATAAATGGCTTATGATTATCACATGAGTGTGAGTTTAAAGATTAGCCCATTAATGGCTCTTTGGGTTAGTGGGTAATTGTTGTAAATGCGAGCCCACGACTAGCCACTATGAAATAATTATTATAGCATATATCATTCCCTGATCTGAAATAAAGAAAATTAATTTGGATAATAGGTCCCTTACTACAGTTAGGGTTATGTATGATTGCCATTTTAATGATCATACAACTGTTGATTCAATTGTTGAGTCATAGAGGCTGGTGCTTGGTTGAATATCTAAAGAGTTAGATTGAGGACTCATCAAGCACCATCAAATGATTGTTAAGAGAGGATCTCCAGCCAGAGAAGGAGATGGCAATCCTTTCTCTAATGGGCTGATGTCTAACCGACCTCTTGATGCATGCCCTCTGCATAGGAATAGAGTTTCAAAGGTGTTAATAAGTTAGGTCAAAGAGTTCACTTAAGGAGATTGATATAACTAAGGACCTATGTCATATGCTGTCACGATATAGGCATGTATCCTCTCACCAGAGACAAATGTGCTACTATATGTCTGAGTAGGTACATTTGACAGACCGATAAGATTATGTCCTAAACAAGGTCAATACACTAATGCTCTGGTGTGCAAACAAGGGTATACGAGTAATATGATCTCTCAAAGGGACCATATAGGTTAATTTACTAAACTGGAGGACATGAGCTCACTCATGAGATATTGGGAATAAAATTTCATCCACGGGCGTCTTGCTTTGGAAGCTTAACCGAATTTGTAGGTTTGATATATACTTTTCGTATATGATCAATACCTAGGTATGATATATGCTTTTGGAAAGTATATGATCAATACCTACTCCTAGTGATCAGATGAAAAACTTATTGATAAAACCCTAAATGAGACAGTCTAAATTAATCTAAAACTTTGGGTTTATTATGGGTCTTCCACATATATGATGTACATGTATTAGGAATACCTACGGTTGATGTGATCATAAACGATTGTATAACCATGAAGCTCCCATTCTGATGGAGTAATGAAATAGGTCTTGATTTTAGTGACTCCTATTATAGAGAAGTAATCTGATATTTGTCCAAATGTTGGACATTGATCTGAACGTGATTCATATACATTAATCTGAACATGATTCATATACAATGATGTCCATATCCAATTTACTATATGTAGAACGTACAATCTCCCTATCCTTATCTCCAAGTATCCATAGAGAAAGCGCAATGTTCTTGAAAGAGTTCAAGAATAATTCCATTGTTTAATTATGTATTTGAGTATTGAGATATTGATAATTAAATGTGATTTAATTTTCACCAATAATATGAATTTGATTCATATTAGTAGATTTATCTAAAATGATTAAATGTGATTTAATTATCTAAGGTGTGAATAATGTGAATGTGATTCATGTTATTCGGGCACGTAAGAATGATGATCCAATATAATTAAATGTGATTTAATTATAAAGGATATGAATAATGTGGATAGTACTACCCATATTATTTATTTATTATTAATGTTATTTATAATATATTAGGGAGAGCTTATTGTAAATGTTATCTTCAAATTAATTATTGATGTGTATTGGATTCACATTGAAAATTAATTGGAAATATAATTTACGTTTTTATCTTGGGATGTGAATACAATTCACATTTATTTAAGGGCATAATTGCAATATTCACAAAATTAATTGGAGTTATTTCTGTGAATTAATTTACAACAAAATGGAGTTTTAAAAATTAAAGGATTATGTGAGATAAATTAATCTCACATAATTGGAAAGGCAACCACCTTCTAGATGTGGATGGTGGACGGCCACCTTGACTTTGTCAAGTGTTCGTTCCCACCATATATGGAAGGTGGGTTGCCACCTTCATTATCCCTTGATTAATTATTGATTTAATAAAATTAAACTATATTTATTATATCTCTATATTTAATTTGCATTAAATTAATTATTTGTTGTTGTGTTTTTACAACAAAATCATGACCTCGACCAGGAGCGACTAGTCACACAAGTCTCGCAGGGCAGTGATATCTAAAATAAAATTGAAGTGATGAATCCACATGATCCAAGAACACTTCTCGAATTGTTTCGTCTTAACCGCATGTAGGTATAAAGGTTGCCTCTAGACACGTGGTTGCTTTCGAGTCTCTAAATGAAGAGATCTCCTGTCTCAATTATGATCCGACAGAGGAGATGCTTGCGAGCACGTTGATGAGAGAAGTACTCCTCGCATTACGAGTTGAAGATACAAGCAACGAATCTCTTGATCTCGTCACATGAGATCTGATGTCTTCTTCACGAGCAAGGCACACCAAAGGAGACATAGATCCACTAGCGGTTGAAGCGGTGGCACAACGACATAGCTTCGACGATGACTCCCTTTAGGGAACAAGGTGGACAACCACACACAGAGAGAGAGACAGGGTGTTTAGAATGATAATTAGAGAGAGAGATAGACTTGCAAAATTGTTGTAAAATAAGAGATAGGGTTGCCTCTTCTTTTATAGTATTTTAGGAGTTCGTGGATCACAATTAATGTGAAACACAAAATCAAAAACTATAATTGCACCATTGAGTAACATCCCAGAAAAACTAATGTAGTAGCATTCCCTCAGACTGAAATTGGGTGGTGTATGAAGTGAAACAATGAAGACTCGATCATCACAGAAGCATGGAGATGGCATAATATATGATTTAGGTTGACTAGACATACTATGAATGGGAGTAGAAGAAACTAACATTTTTCAATGAAACCACATGACATGGGAATGATTCCCATGTCATTTCATTAAGATAAAAAAACATGTATTAGGTTACTTCTTGCACCGTGATTATGATCCACATGTCGCTTAGTGAAGAGAACTCTCGTCTCAAGTCTGATCCAACTAAGTAAGCCCTTGTAGGCACGTGTATTAAATTCATACTGTCCTCAATCCAAGTAGATGATACGAGCAGTGAACCTCCTAATTTCGTCTCACGAAATCCGATGTGTGGTTCACAAGCATGAGGTGCTAAAGAAGATAGAGATCCATGAACAATTAGTCTATCAACACAATGGTAGCACGACAATGGTGGTGCTCTCAACAAGCCCTAGGGTAGATATTCGCCAAGGGTAGAGAGAGAGATGGTGTTTAGAGAGAGGGAGAGTGAGTGTTGTTGCAACATTTGCTTCAACATAATTATGTTTTGAAAAAGGCTAGGATTACCCTTCCTTTTATACATGATTTAATGGCTAGGCTATACTCCCAGTGCAATCCTAATTTAAACTATGGCATGTTGGACATACGATGCCAAGGTGAACCATTTTTATAATAATGGTTATCGCAATCTTTTTATATCAATAAAAGTTATTGATTTTAACTACATGTACGAGATTAACTAATGAAAGACTTTTAAGGTCCCTTAATACGAGGATTATATACCATTACCATCTTGATAATCATACAGCATTTGATCCAATGGTTGGATCATAGAGGCTAGTATTGAGATGATATCTAAAGAGTTATATTCATCACTCACTAGCATAATCAAATGATATTGAGAAATGATCTCCAACATGAGAAGGAGATGGCAATCTTTACTCCAAAGGCTGATATCCAATTGACCTCTTGATGTAGGTCCTCTACATATGAGTAGAGATTCAAAGGTGTCAGATAAGTTAAGTCTAAGAGTTGACTTAATAAGATTGATATAAAAGAGACCTATATCGTATACTATCATGATTCATGCATGCATCCTCTAACCGAGGACATATTTGTTACTAGATGTCTATGTATTTACATTATGCTAACCATTAGGTTTATGACTTAATAAAGGTCTATACACCGACGATCCGGCATGCATGCGAGTGCATATGAGTACTAAAATCTCTCAAAGGGATAATACATGCTCACTACTGAAACGGAAGACTTGAGCTCACTCATGAGATCTTGGGTCCAACCAAATTCCATTGATGGTCGTCTTTCTTTGAAACACGACTGGATTTGTATGTATGATAAATTATTTTGGAATGTATTTTATAAATACCAACTCCCAATTATCAAATGATAAACTTAATGATAAAACCCTGTTGGAGATAATTCAAATGTGATTAGAACTTCGAGTTTATCCTAGGTCTTCAAGAATACATGTGTATTAGCAGTAGTTGTCATCTTAATCTATTGCATAATCGCGACATCTCCATTCCAAGGGACTGATAAAACATGTTTGGATTTTAGTGACCCCACTCGGTAGATTATTATCTAATCTTTATTCCAAATGTTGAAAATTGATCTGAATATGATTCAGAAGCAATGAGAAGATTAGATATTTAGTCGAACTTGATCATAGATCTCTAAGAGGTCTCCTAGATCTTGATAAGAAATTATATCTCAGTATACAAGTCACTATACATGGAATATACAATTTCCGAGTCCTTATCTCCAAATATCCATAGAGAAGTTACTATGTTCTTGAAAGAGTTCAAGAATAATTCATTTTTTGACATTCTCTGAGCATTGGTAAAATGATGAGTAAAAATGATTAAATTATCATTAATAATGTGGATATAATGCACATTATTTGGACACATGTATAGGGGCATCTAAATAAATAATTTGGATTTAATTATCATAAATATGTTTATTGTGGATAGCACTCTCTATAAAATCATGAATATTGTGGATGCGATCACCAATAGCATAAAGAGATATCCAATTGTGAATATATTTCACACTTTCTAATCACAATATACAAATAAATGTGAATTGGATTCACATTTACAACTAAATGTAAATGTTATTTACATTTAATATCAGATGGATGAATATGAATCTTTATTAATAATCAGTTGTTTGCAATTGTTAAAAATAATTTGCAAATAATTTGGTGATATTTTTTGAAAAATTATTCTATGAATAATGATTTAATGTAATAAGATTAAATTAAATGGAGACTGGAGAGCAAAAATCTCTCTCCAATCTTAAGGTAGACCTCCACCCTCTATAAAGAGGAAGGAGGTTATCTCGTTTACTAATTTATGCAAGGTAGCTCTCTTCTTTTTTTATTCATGAGAATGGATTAATTTTAATTGAAATAATTTGTTGAATAACGTCTTCAACTTATATGTTCTTTTAAAATTTATTATTATTACTCCAAATTGTTGGAAGAAAATCTGGACCATTGATTTCAATTAGGAGTGCATCTTAGCCATCAAATTTTTTATAGAGGAAGGGCTAACCCTAGCCCTTTTGCACATAATCGAGTAGAAGCAAAAGCTGCAACAACTGTCTTTCTTTCTCTCTTCACAAATCTGAGCTCTCTCTCTCTCTTAACGCTTGGTGGTTGTTCACCCTATGGTTTGAGAGAACTTTGCCATTCTAGCACTGTCATTGTGCTGTCAGATAAAATGCTCCTCGATCATTGTCTTCTTCGATGCCCATGCCCACGAAGATAATGGATTTTGTGAGATGAAATATGGATATCCCACACTCGGATCTCATCCATGCGCCCATAAGGGCTCACTTCATTTGACGTATTTCAGACATGAGGTATCTTAGTTTAGAGACTCACGAATCGCAATCGCGCTCCAAGAGGTAACACTAATACTTATTTGTGATCTATATTAAAGGAAATGGGAATTGTTCCCACGTCATTTGGTTTCATTAGAATTTTTTAGTTTCCGCTGCCCCTTTGGACTAGTGCAACTAGTCAACCTAGATCACATATAATGCGATCTTCATGATTCTATGAATCACAAGGCACAAAACCTTGCCTTCAAGTGGTATCCAAGCCTCCATCGAAGGTCTTGGAGGTGACTCGAACCCTAAAGGAATAAGATCTCAGATATGGGATGCACGAGAACTTGTTGTTTTCGCATGGATGTATTTTTTTGAATAGAGTTTTGCTCACATGAAAAAGCTTTAGTTTACTCCCTATATTAATGAAAATTTTGGATACATAAATGTTTTTATAATGTCTGAATATTTCCCCAAAAGATTCATCAATGGTTTGCAATGAATGAGCATCATTTTAAAATCGAAAAATTCCCACAATATTATTGTTTTTGCATGAAAACATGGATATGTAACTAAATGATTTCTTGCAATAATTTTCCTATAATGAAATATGTTACAAAAATATTAACTATGTTAATAATTTAACCAACAAACCACTTAAATTTATTTCGCACGATTACGACTATGTTTGCCCTAGATATGTAATATTAAGTTGAGATGGGTCGGAAGATGATGGGATCATCTCAATAACATTTTTAATGTGTTTATCATTCATATTAATAATCTAAATAATTAATTTTACTTTATTAAAAGATGACACATATATTCAGAGAAATATTTGATAGCATCGCCCATTCTTGAATGAGTACTCATGACAAATCCTAATTTCAAATTAGAATAGTTGTAGTTTAACTTTTACATACAAAACCTACTAGTTTTATTGATATGACTAGAAATTTGGGATATTAAAAATATTAGGTATGCCTAAATTTTTGAGTGATTATTATATTGTATCATAAATGGTCAAAAGATTGATAAAATCTGTTAGTACAATTTTTATCTATTGTGTTGTCAAGAATTGTATCATAATGATGTCTAAGCCATATATAAGGTAATGGGTTGGCACCCTCCACAATATTTTTAGTGGAAGCACTCCCTATTAGCATTATCTATCCAACCTGGTTGAATTCGTTTCAAGGAATGGCATCGCAAGAAGTCTCTACGTACTTTAACAACTAATTGGAATAATAAAATGTACTAAGCATGGTGTATACTATATATTATTATCAAGCAAATGAATTATTTATTATTTGCATTGTATTGGTAATTAATTTATTGTTATTACATTTATTTAATCTAACTAAAAAATAGTTTATTTTTAATTGTACTAAAATTCCCTTGAAGGATTAGCCATAATAAATTTATTCATAATTATTGATAAAAAATTGAACGGAATATGGAGGATCATAAGATAACATCCATTATCTCCCCTCATGGCAAAGGGTTCTGTTGCCATTGATTGTATAACAGAAATGCCTATGCGAAGTCATAGCTCCTATCTATAAGCACACATGGATCAGGCTCTTTGCTTCTCAAAAGAGACAGATTATATGCATAGTGACCCATTATAGTTTCTCATATAATCGAGGTAGTATTTGATTGTGCATAGTGAGACTGTTCATGTTGATGGCTGATTCAATTAACAACGGGTCAATGTCATCTTAGGGGTACTGGTTGTCAAAGATCGGATTGGGAAATGCAAGTTGGGCTTGCATGTCAGAATGGGTTCCCACTTTCTTTACCTAAGTTATATTTTCTCATATTATAGTGGTGAAACAAAGGTAGAATGAAGATCCCAGATCTTTCTAGAGTTATAGTGGTAAGTATATTTCGTGCTTTGAAAGACACTAACATGATGCACTTTCAAAGTATCAAAAAACATTATAATTTTGTTTTTGAAATTTCTTTATTAAAAGAATTAAACTTGAACATATAATTATTTATATGTTCTAATAAGTGTATTTGTTTAATCAGAAATATGAAATACATGTACCAACTCAACAAGCTTCTGGAGGTCAACCTATTAACATACCATACAATTCAACATGTCTCTGAAATTTTGATCATGTTCTCTCCATCGAGCACGTCGGCTATGTGCTTAACAAGAATAAGCGTATGACCCCCATGTCAATGAACGAATTAAAATTTAATGAAGATTTTATAAAGACCATACATCGGTACACTGTTATATGTCGGGGTCTCTGTTTAATGTGCTAGTGACATGTGAACATATAGAATTCCCATTATATAATGATGAATTTAAAAGAGATGTCCGGTGATGTGAACTGCAAAAAGCGCAGTAGGAAGTATGTATCCTGGAAGAATCTGGACCAACAAGTGAAGAAGAAGAGTTAAAGTGTTGACCCATCCTCTCATTCTTCCACAAATCTAACATCCAATAAAACAGATGTCTATCGTCATTACAAAAAAAATGGGCACTAGAAAAGTAACTATTCAAAATTATCTGAAAGTCTTAGAGAAGGGTAAAGTTAATGCTCTTGCATGTAGGGAAATCTACTTTCATCATTGAAACTAGTTTTCTTGTAGCATGAGAAGGTAGTTGGGTCATAGATTTTGGTGCTTCTATTTACGTATAAAATATGTTTCATCTATTTTGGGAAATTAGAAAACTTGATGAATGGGAGATAGTTACCCAGGTGGGATCTGATGCAACTATTGCAATAGTCGTAGTCTGGACACTCAGACTATAATTATCTAGTGGGAGGGTCTTGTTACTTCGAGAATGTCTCTATCTTCCAGATGTTAGAGGGAACTTGCTATTTGTATCTAAATTAGTTAGAAATGGATATTCATTCATGTTCTATGACAACATTATCAAAAGTCGTGATGGTAAACATATTGCATATGGTTTTCTAACTCTTGGTTGACTCTTTGAATCGTGCATTGATGAATCTATCATGAATGATACCACCACTAATAAAAACCCTAAAAGATTTGTACATGGACATGGCTTGGACAAGGAATGCTAACTGTTGTGCCATGTCAAGATCCGCATGAGGCGGCATGGTTCCACATAAAGATCTGTAGCATTAGTACTTATCTTTACTTATGCGAAATAAATGCATTCGTTTGGGGTCAAAAGACTCGCGAAAAAAATTGTTTGACATGAATACAACTGAGGATTTACATATGTGGAATGGAATTGAGTTTCACTACTATGATACCAAACAGTTATGACCCATCCCCCCAAAGACCCGAATACTCGACCTTGCAATCCCTGCAATGCAATCAAACATTCTAAGTATGGAACCACAATTGCATAACAAAATATTAAAAAGTGCAATAAGATTTTTCCATTTCCATTTAAAGATGCATTTTCAAGAAACCATCTCCATAAGTGTATTTATACATGTACTACTAAAATGTCGATACAGATCCAATATGCATCTCCCAAAGGTACAAGTAAAGACAATAACAAAAACTACAAAACTATACATATCCAAAATTAACTAAACGACAACAACTGAACTGAACCAGCCAAGCCGCTTACCGTTGCGACTTCTCTAGAAGACCTGCCAAATTTACAAAAGTATGTATATAATGAGCAAAGTTACTGAGTACGGTACTAAACAACTTAATAAGAAGAACTAAAAGATATAAAGTTTACAAAAATTGGTAACTATTATAGACGTAAGCCACACTGAAAACTAACATGGAACCTAAATACTTGATATTTATCCTCATCCCCATCCTTATCTCTATCCTTATACATGTGGTACCAACATTGTGCATAGTTTGTACTCTTAATTCACATGGGACCACACATTATGACTCTACGACCGAAGTCCTTAGGGTTGGGGTGCCTTTGTAGACATGTAGTGATGTACAACATCCTAACTATAATCTGAACATGTCCACTACCTGCCCTTGATTCAATCATGAACCCCACACTTGACCATGTGCAATCTCAATTCCCACACTTTACCACATCTCAAGTCCAACCCCATACTTTACCTTGTGCAAACCCTCACTACTAGTATGTAATTGACCCATGGAGGTCTAGTCTTGAAACTGACCTTCATACATCCTAAACCGTTTCGAACCTTCTCCTTTAGGTAAACCACAACTTCCAGAACTCTCTCCTTAAGACTAACACTCAAATACTAATCAATGTGGCCTTCACCAACTAATATCTAAGTACCAACATTAAGTGAAAGACACGAAGAACAGACAACCAACCAAAACTACTTGGCATTGCACATCTATAAATCAAGACTAACACTGGTAAAAAGAACACACCGATGCACCAAGTAGTATGTCCCCTGACCAACGACTTGTTGGGATAGTGGTCTTCTAAGCTTCTACCCGTGACCCCAAGCATTTATGCCCCTCCCTTGGTAGCGCTACTCCATGCTGACCCCATGACACTGAAAGTTAGACATCGTGGTATGAAACGAAAACTACAACGTAGAAAGTCCACCATAGGTCCTAGGAGCCCAAACTCAGATCAGAAGGTGTACATAATGATGCTCAAGCTCATCCTTATTACATCTTTATTCTCAATTTATGGTTAAATAATACCCAATTGACATGATTATCTATTTATATTTGATCTAAACCTTTAACACATATCTTAATGTCATATAAGGTCTAGATCAATTTTAGGATCAAAATAAAAAATTTTTAATTCTAAATGGGTCCAAAGTCCATGAGTGATCAATCATCTAACTTTAATGATCGATCAGTACTGATTTATAATAAAGTTAATGTCATTTGCGCCAAATGATCGATCAACCTTAAGGGATGATCGATCATTTAGAAAAAAACGATCGATCTTTTGCCTTGACAGTAGTCAGACCAGTTCGGTGAAATCCTGCAAAAATAATTAGTTTGGCAATCTGACTTCACGATTTCTTTCCTACTAACACCCACATCTCAAATATATAGTTGAATAACACATGCATGCCATGGATTGGCCAGGAAACTAAGAAATGTGATACGATAATGTACCGGTTGCACTCAAAACTACAACAAAAGATGATAAAAACCCAGGCAATTGGTGGCCCACATCCCTCGTAACTTAACGGTATAAAAATTTCATGAATCCAGTAGCGAATGGAGGGAGAAAAATCACACCTTAGGGTCATCCCCACAACACTCCATCTCTTGGAATAGCAGTTCCCTAGCATTTAGCATATTTCTACATCCATCATGCAACTCCATGCTCTGAGATCCTTGCTTGAGTGCCTAGATCTTCGATCAACCGCCGAAAATGCTCTCCGGTGTTGGACTTGTAGTGAATGCAGCAGAGTTCTAGCAAGGTTTAGTGTTATTGTTAGCCAGACCACTTGAGATCAGTCTCTCTTATATTGGCTTAAGCCTAATCAGTTCTGTGTTCGGATACAGATACGAAAGTCGTAAAGTGTTTGTATTTATAGCTTCCTCATATAGACTCTGATATCAATGTTCTCGGGCTCGTTGGGTTGTTCTCAAAGGTACTACGAGATCAAGTAATTGTATTCTCATTTGGATTGTGGATCATGTTTGAAACATGGAATTAGTGATTTCTATACTTAGAGGTCTTATAATTATCCTAAGTCTAAAGCCAACTTTGTTAATACCTTTGTATGAGCCCTCCTACTCAAAGCATCTACTACAACATTTCCTTATCATGATGATAAAGAGATGATGCAAACATAGTTAGCTCTTTCTAATTCAAAAACAACAACAAAGCCTTTTCCCACATTAAGTATGGTTGACTAAAAACGGCGAAGCCTTCTCCCACTTTTAAGTAGGGTCAGTTACAAGGATTCTTGCTCAAAACCATGTTGAAAAATCTAACTATTTTTATGTTGGATGTCGGCTACCTAACGCAATCCCCACAAGGAGGGATTTGAACACTAGACTTTTGGGTGGTGGAAACACTGCACTACCACTAGAACATTGGAGTGGGTTGGTCGGTGAGGCTCCATACAATGCCTCTGCCTCATCTTCATCTCTCGTTGATTAAAGATGTACTTCAGGATTTTTTGATTTGTGAATATCTTTAATAGCCATGTATAAATAATGAGCCATATCTTCAATGTGAAGGCATCAATTGAAGGACATGATTTAGGCCTTAGCGCATGACAGAAGCATGTAGATCGCGTCAAATATGATCAAGGGAAACTTATCATACTAGTTGAAACGACCATCAAAATTTAGAAAATTAATTAGATAATACCATATGATATGAGAACACTTCTCAAATCATTTCATAAAGACCACATACAAGTCAAAGGTTTAGCTCTTGATGTGTGATTGTGATCACATGTCACTAAATGAAGAAACCTCCTATCTCAAGTTCGATGCGACGAAGGATGCACTTGTAGGTGCATGGATGAGACGTGTACTTCCCGCAATCTGAAATCAGGATCTGAGTGTGGAACCTCCTTATTTTATCTCACAAAATACATGGCCTTCTTCACGTGTAAAAAGCATCAAAGAAGGCAGAGATCCACAAGTTGTCGTCCTGATAACACAATGGCGATGTGACAAGTATGAGGCTCTATGTCAATGTAATGGGAATCCAAAAAATTAAGAGATAAAGAGTTGGTTTATGTATAAGAAAAGAGAGAGAGATCTGTTTCTTGCATTTTGTTGTTGTAAGAGAAATAACTAGGTCTACCTTTTCTTTTATAACATATTGGTTGTCCACAAATCCCAATTCATGTGCACACATAATAAATGGTGTAAAATAATTTATGCTTTCAAATCAATGGTTATTTTTAATTTTCATAAATTTAAAATAAAAAAAATTAATTTACAAATAAATTATATATATTTAATATTCATCAATATAATTTAATTAATATTAATTCAATTAATGTGGAAGTAATTAGAAAGAGGGCAAGCCTCCTTCCTATCATAGAGTGGACGACCACATTGAATTTTGACTCAATGGTGGCCATCTGTCATATATAATTGGAAGGTGGCTTCCTTTTTCCAATTTTAAGAGATCTTTTATATCACCAAATATTCCACATTTACAACAACTTTTGTTGCATAATTATTTACTAGAATAATTTCAAATTATTTTATGATAATACCAATCTTGCCATTGAAAATTATGAATCAAATTCAACTATACAACATAAAATGTATATTGTATTTACATATAATTATTTAATGTGAATCCAATTCACATCAACATTAATTCATAAATACTATTTATAGTTAAATCTTTCCAGCATATTACAAATCACATTTATAATATTTAAGATTGTTTTGGATAGGAATATACACATTAATCAAATCCTTGATGACTAAATCATATTTAATTATCTTAAATAACTACTCTCAAGTGTCCAAATAATATGAATCATACTCATATTAATAATGAAAATTAAATCACATTTAATCATCAATTTCAAGTGCTCATATACATTATCGATAATAAAATTATTCTTGAAGTCTTTCAAGAATAATATTCGTTCTACGCAGATAGTGGGAGATAAGACAATGAGATTGTACATTCCATGTATAGTGACTTAGATATTGAGATCGTATTTCCAATACAGATCTCGAGGACCTCTCAAAGATGTTTGATTAAAAAAAATTGTAAATCTAATATTCTCATTGCATCTTAATCACATTGTGATCAATGTCCATCATTTGAACCAATATCAGATGACTAATCTCCCAAGAGAAGTTACTAAAATCCAATCACTTTTCATCACTCAAACGGAATGGAAATTTTACGGTTATACAATCGTTTAAGATCACATCATGCTCAAGTATTCCTAATGCCCATACATCCTGCATGTTGGAAGACCTAGAATATACCGATGTTTTAGATCATATTTTAATTATTTCCTTCAAGGTTTTATCATTAAGTTTCTCATTCGATAATTCGGAGTGGTATCGATCATATGCTCTCTAAAACATATATCATACCTACAAATTCTTGTTATTCGTCCAAAGCAAGATGATCAAGCATGGAATTCAATCGGTCTCAGTACCTCATGAGTGACCTCATGTCTTCCGGTTCAGTAATGAACCTATATGATCCCTTTGACAGGATATATTACTCGTATGCCCTTGTGTTCACATTAGCTCGTCAGTCTATAGACCTTGATTAGGTTATCAAACTAATGGTCTACCTAATGTATAAAATTAAATTTATATTATGCTAGCAGTGTGAGCCCGTGGTGAATTATTCCTACAATACATGTTATTACAATGTTTGATTTATAATTGAAAGTTATTGATTATTTCACTCCCTATCTGAAATTAAATGAATGAATGCACTATAAGGTCCCTTTATACAATTAGGGTTATGTACCATGGTCATCTTAGTAATCATAGAGCTACTGTTCAACTGTTGAATCATGGAGGTTGGTGCTTGGATGAATATCTATGGAGTTAGACCAAGGACTCATCAAGCACCGTTAAATGATTGTTAAGAGAAGATCTACAACCAGAGTAGGCGATGACAATCTTTTCTCATTTGACTGATATTTGATCGACCTCTTTGATACAAATCCTCTACATAGGAATAGAGATTTGGCTTAACGAGAACGAGATAACCAAAATTCTAAGTCATACTATCATGATATAGGCACACATCCTTCGACTGGAGAAAGATATTTTACTATATGTCTAAGTATGTACATTTAGCAGACCAATAGGTTGATGTCCTAACGAAGGTCTATACATTGGCGAGTTGGTGTGCATATGGCGCATATGAGTAATATGATCTCTCAAAGGGATCATACAAGTTCACTTGTGAACCGAAAGACATGAGCTCACTCATAAGGTATTGGGTCCGATCAAATTCCATGCATGGTCATCATGCTTTGGAAGAATGATAAGAATTTGCAGGTATGATGTATGCTTTTGGAAAGCATATGATCGATACCAATTCTCAAATGACCAAGAATGAGAAACTTTATGTTGAAACCCTAAAGATAACATTGTAAAATTGATCTATATCTTTTGGTTTATAATAGTTCTTCCAGTATGCATGATGTACATGTATAAGGAATATCTGAGGGTGATGTGATCATAAATGATTGCATAACTGCGACGATTTTATTTCAAGGGAGTGATTAAACAAGTTTGGATTCTAGTAACTCCTCTTAGTAGTGAAATAATCTGAAATTGGTCCAAGTGTTGGACATTGATCTGAATGAGATTCAGATGCAATGAGAAGATTAGTTTTACTGCCTTGATTTAATCAAGCATCTATGAGACGTCCATGAGATCTGAATTTGAGATGCGATCTCAATATCCAAGTCACTATACATGGAACGTACAATCGCTTTATCATTATCTCCAAGTCTTGCGGAGAAAGCGCATTATTTTGAAAGTGTTCAAGAATAATTCCATTGTTTAATTATATCTAAGCATTGAGAAATGGATATTTCAATAAGATGTAATTATCAAGAATAATGTTAATTTTATTCATATTATTTGAATGGATTATAATGATGATCCAATATAATTAAATGTGATTTAATTATTATGGATATGAATAATATGGATAGTACTATCAAATTATTAATATATATTATGATTGTGATTTATAATATATAAGACATAGACTATTGTGATTTATATTTGTTGATTAATTATTTATGTGAATTGGATTCACATTGTATAATTAATTGAAAATATCATTTACATTTTGTTTTGGGTTGTGAATGTGATACACATATTTCTAATGGCATGATTGCAATATTCACAAGATAATTACGGATTATTTTTCTCAGATAATTTACAACAAGTATTTCTGTAAAATCTTGGAGATTTAATTACGTAATGTAATCTCATGAATTGGAAGTAGAATACCTCCCTCCCCCAAGTCAAAGGAGGTTGACGGCCAACAAGTCCTAAGGAGATTAGGTGGTCATTCCCCCCTTTTTGGGATGAGGGCAATCTCCTACTCATAATATCCATGATTAGTTATTTAATTTGGAATTAATTTATATTTATTTATCAATATAGATTAATCTAAATTAAACTAATTTTTATTGTATTTTGCAACAAAATCATGTCCATTGAAAGTAACACCAATCAATTTCATCCATTGATTTTGTGTTGTCCATGGATTGAGATCCATGGACTCCTAAAATGCTATATAAGAATAGAAAAACCTTGATCATCAAGTGACAAATTCAATATCTCTCTCTCCCTCTTATTCTCACTCCACCTCTCTCTCTCTCCCTGGAGTGGTCCTCTACTCCATCCCTAGAGAGAAGGTCGTCGCCGTTGTCGCATTGTCGTTGTGTTGTCACATCGACAAGTCTTATATCTCCATCTTCTTTCATGTGCCTCGCTCGTGAAAAAGATGTTCGATCTCGTGAGACAAGATCAGGAGTTCCATTGCTTGTATCAACTATTTGGATTGCGAGAAGCACGTGACTCATCTCTGCACTCGCAAGCGTCTCCTTCGAGGGATGGGACTTGAGATAGGAGTTCTCTTCACTTAGAGACTCGATTACAACCACACTACAAGTGGTATTCCTTTATCTAGTATGTGGTCAGATGAAATGATCCAAGAAGTGTTCATGTATCATGTGGTTTCATCGTTTAAATTTTTAAATTCCGCTGCACCGAGCAACTACTGCGACTAGTTGCTCTCGATCGTATATGATGTGATCCTCATGCTTCTGTGATGCACTTAAGGATTATTTCATATCCTTCATGTGGTATCAGAGTCATGGTTAGGGCTTGGATGTTTTCAAAAATCCCTTGGCGATTATGGTTCATGTTTAGGTTGTGCGGGAATCATTGTTTTTGCATTGGTTGCAAGAATCAAATCAGTTTTTGATGAAGTAAAATCCTACTGTACGTGCATAGTTTGCAACTATTTTTTTTATATTCTTTATGTACAATGTCTAAATATGTCTAAAAATGGTAACCTTTGATTAGTACTAAAAGTGCACAAAATTGATTCGAATAGTTCCCACTATGAAAATTGATTCGCATGTATTCACAGATCTGTAACAAAATGTTTTTTGTTTACTATTTTCCTTTCATGAAACATGGAATAAACATTTGAATAAAGTAGAGAATCAAACCAACAGACCGTACTATTTTATTTTACGCGATTCTGACTCAATGTTCCCTAAATATTTCATATTTAGTGGAGATGGGTTGTATGTTGATTGGATCATCTACATATATGTCTTAAATAGTTTATCATTCAATGTCAAACAAGGAAATTAAGAATTAGCCCTGATTAATTAAGGATCAATATTTATTTGTGAAAATTATTGATTAAACATCAATCATCATTGAATGAGTGTTCCATGAAAACCCTAAGATATCCTACGATAGTTGTAGGACAATCTCTACACACAATACTTGGTTACTTGAATATGATTGGGGATTTGTTTATAAAATATCCTTATAATGTAAAAAAATAGTTTTGATTATTATTATATGGTATAAGTTCGGTTGAATGATCGATTATCATCTCAAGTACAAAGTGATCAATTGGCATTTTCATAACATGAGACGGATATGGTGTCTAGTCGCGGAGCGCTGGGGTAGCATGTTGCTCCATGAGCAGTTTGTCCCGCTCTCGTCAGTACCGGCCAAGATAATGAGTTGGGAAAGGATAATGTTTGAAGGGATCATGATGTTTTTTTCTAATTATTAGAATTCAATTAATACGTATTTTTGAGATAATACCGTCCTTTGAAGTAATAATCATGTTTGTTGGTTGATTGAATTTGATTGATAATTGACTAAATTAATTTTATCCAATTAAAACATTCTATTATGAATAGATATGTAATTCCCTTGTAAGAATTATTTAAGTGAATATGATTCATGATTATTAATTAGAATTTGAATATGACAAGGAGGAACATATAAGTGGCATCCATGGTCTCCCGTCAAGGTGAAGGGTTCCGTCGCCAGGGATTGTATGTAGGACACGCCTGTCTGAAGTGACTGCACCTGCATGCAAGCGCATCTAGATCGGGATCTTTGCTTCTTGACAGAGTAAGGTCGTAAACGTAGTGAACCCAATATCGAGTCCTCATATTATTGGGGATATATTTGATTGTGTATAGCGAGTTCTAATCTTGTTTGGTCCAATTAACAACATGTGAACATCATCTTAGGGGTGATGGGTCTGGGTGTTAAAGATCGAATTGGGAAATGCAAGTTGGACTTGCAAGGCCGATTGTGTTCCCGCTTCTTTCTATCCAAGTTGCAAGTTCTCATATAATTGAGATGTAACAAAGGTAAATAGGAGATCCGAGTTCTTGCTAGAGATATAGTGGTGAGTATATCTCTTTCTTTGAAAGTGATTAAGGGAATGAGCTTTTAAAGTTGAAAAGGCAAGACTAATTTATTTAAAAATTCCTTAATCAAAAAATTATAATTAAATATATAATTATTTATATGTTATAATATAGTGCATTCTTAATTTCAAAAATGAAGTCCATGAACCGACTAATCAGACTCCTAGAGGTCAATCAGTTGACTGGACCAAATTATTCGGATTGGATCTGAAATTTAGATCTTGTCTTATCTGATGAGCACATCTCTTATGTACTGAGAAAGGATAAGTACACAAACCCGAAGACCCCAAAAGAAATTTATTATAATGAAAGATATGATGAAGATCATAATTTGTCAAGGTGTTACATTTTGGGTTCATTGTCTAATGTGCTTTTGAAGAAACATGTGGAGATGAAAACTTGCCATGATATTATGGTGAATCAAAGCAAAATGTTCAGTGATGTAAATCACACACAACATTATAATACCATGAAAGAACTTATTCGTTGTAAGAAGCAGGAGGTGACTTCTGTCAGAGAAAATGTACTCAAAATGTTTGGGTACCTTTCTGAGCTGGAAATCCTGGGGATGACATGGACGTAGAAATGCAAGTTGACTTCATTCTATTGCCGCTCCCTAAGTCTCTCAACAACTTTGTGGTCACATTACACATGATTAAAATTTATTATACTAATGCTTTGATAGTGGCTACATTAAAGTCCAAAGAAGATGTAATGAAGAAGGATTGTCCTTCTTGTAGTGCAATGGTTGCACAATTTAAAGGAAAGTGCGGTCGGAAGAATGGTTTTCGGAAGGAACCAACCCCGAAGAGAAAGAAGAAGAGTCAAGGAATTGGCTCATCTTCCAATGCATCCAATTTTATAGCATCGAAGAAAACTGATGTCTGTCATCACTGCAAGAAGCCGGGGCACTAGAGGCATAATTACCTGGATTACCTGAATTCCGTCGACAAAGGTAATGCCCCAGCAAATATGAAATCTACTTTCATCATTGAAACTATTTTTTCGTTAGACGAGAAGAAAGTTTGGTTATAGATTCTAGTATTTATATTCATGTATGCAATTTGTTGCATCTATTTCAAGAAAAAGAGTCTTGATTAAGGGGAGATAGTCATCCAGATGAGTTCTGATACAAGTGTTGCAACAGTGGCCATCAGGACCTGCCGACTATCATTATCTAGTGGAATATTCACAGTACCTAAAGAGTGTCTTTATGTACTGGAAGTCACAAGGAATCTTATATCTGTACCTAAACTTGTTAGAAGCGAATATTCATTCATTTTTGTAATAAACAAGTTATAAATCATTATGATAAACATGTTGCGGATGGTGTTTCGACTTCTGGTGGACTCCATAAATTATGCATTGATTAACATGTCACGAATGTTACTACCACTTATAAAAACCCTAAAGATATAGAGAGGATGGAAATCATTCTAACATGATTTGGCATCAAAAGCTTGGTCATTTATCTATTCATAGGATAAATAGATTCATAAAGGATGGACCCTTAGATTTTCTACATGTTTAATCTTTGCCCACCTACAAACATTATATTCAAGGTAAAATGTCTAGGATGCCTTTTCGTAATAAGGTTACACGATGCAAGGGTATTCGTGACCTAATACATACCTATGTATGTGGTCCCTTCAGTAACGCGACCCGAAATGGATATTGATGTTATTTGACATTTATTGATAACCATTCATGATATGGGTTTATCTTCCTACTATTTCATAAATTTGAACCTTTGAAAAGTTAAAAGAGCTCTAGGCTTTGGTTGAAAACCAAACATATAGGAAGATTAAACGTATTTGATATGACTGAGGGGGTGAGTACCTCTTAGATGAATTCAAGGAATAAATTAAAGAGAAGGGAATTGTCTCCAATCTTGCTCCTCCTGGAACTCCCCAGCTTAATGATGTTACAGAAAGACACAACAGGACCATCATGGATATGGTTTGTTCAATGATGAGTAAAGTACATTTACCTCTTAGTTCTGGTGGATATGAAGTAGAGACTACAATATATATCGTGAACAAGATTCCTACCAAGTTTATATCCAAGACTACTCATGAGCTCTGGTATGGAACCAAACCTAGTGTTAAACACTTGAGAGTTTGGGGTTTCTTGGTCCATGTGAAGAACATGGATGCAAGTAAGCTAGAATCACACACTCGAGAGTGTTACTTCATTGGATATGTTAAGGATGGAATTGGATACCGGCTTTATGACCTTGAGACCCAAAAGGTATTCATCTTTAGAGAAGTGAAATTTCTGTATGATGACTTTCTTAAAGGTCAAGACAAAAAAGAAGTGGAGGAACTCATTGAATCACTTGAGGATTTTGAGCTTCCTAAACTAGAAAAAGAAGAGAAAAATAAATATGAAACACCCATACCTCTTCGAATGAGTTCGAGGGTGGTTGCACCACTTGAAAGGTATGGATTCCATGTGTTAGGTGAAAGTGACAATGATCCTTCTTCTATTGATGAAGCACTCGCACGTAATTACATGGATAGATGGATGCTATCAATGAAGTTAGAGATTGACTCCATGCATAAGATGGTGTATGGACCCTAGAGGATCCACTTGAAGGGGTAAAACCCATTGAGTGTAAAAGGATTTTCAAGCGAAAGAGGGGACATGATGGGAAAGTAGAGACTTTCAAGGCATGACTCATAGCCAAGGGCTACACACTGAGAGAAGGCATCAACTACGATGATGTGTTCTCTCCCATGGCTATGCTTAAGACTATCAGGACACAACTAGCTATAGCTGCATCAATTGCATATGGCATCTGGCAGATGGACGTCATGATGGCTTTCCTCAATGGATACCTTAAGGAGAATATCTATATGGAGCAACCCTAGGGCTTCATAACTGAGGAAGGTAAAATATTCAAGTAGAAGAAATCCATTTATGGACTCAAACAAGCTTCTCGTAGCTGGAACATTAAATTTGATGAAACCATAATGATTTTTGATTTTTTGCAGAATCCTGATGAATCATTGATAAATCCATGATTCTTACTCTTTATTCTTTTATATTAGTTGTTTATCTTGGAAGAACAACATGTAAATACCTGTAACTACAATAAAATATCATTTGGCATGCATTAGTTAATACTGCATAATTAGCATGTATTTGTGCAAAAATAAAAGAATAAAGGAAAAGAAAAAGGGAAGAGGTTTTAAGAATAAATACAGAGTGACTCAAACTCCAAGAGAAGGTCAAGCCTTGATATGATCACCAAATAAAATTAGTAGAGAGAGATAGGGTCTACTTTTTGTTGTATAGAGTACCTATGTACATAGATAATTTTTTTGACCTCCTTATATATATTTCCAAAAAGTAAAATAGAAATAAAATAAATCAGATAAATGAAATAAAAATTAAAATAAAATTCCTCTTTCATTATACAAAACACGTGTATGAACACCACATCTCCTATTTATTTTATACTTGTAAATAATTTGTAAAAATAAAACAAAAATTATTTTGTACTCTTCAAACTATATTGAAACTCAATAAAATATAAATGGGGGTATTTATGTAAAAAACAAAATAAAAATATTTGTATATAATACATAGGTATAATATACATGTATATAAGACAATATATTGTATATACACAAATTTATCTTACATAAAAATAATTAAAAACAATAGAAAAATTCCTTGAAAAATAATAAACATTTTTCATTTTATCCATTTTATTCATTTAAATTCATTTATATTTTTAATGTAATCATTTTTATTTTTCTCTTATGTTTTATCATGTAGTGTGTTTTGTCCTATTCCAGGCCCCTTCTGATTGGGCCACGTCAGAATGTTGACCCAGGTCAATATCTCCTCCCAAGCTGACCCGACCCGATTCTCTTCCTACCGGAGCTTCTTCTCTTATTTTTCTTGATCGGGTCAGGCCTTCTTTCTCCTCGATTCCCCTGCCTGATTCCTCTCATAGGATTCGTGATTCTCGTGGATCCATAGAGAGGATTGGATCGCCTTAGGATTGCGCTCCTTTTCCTGATTCTTCTAGACCCCTCCGCATCCTATATAACATATTCTTATGCCTCCATGGCTCAGGTAGCTCGTGCCTCGCCCCTTCCTTCACCCCTAGAAACTTCGGTTGAGTGAAATCGTCCGAAGGGCATCTTTGGATCGAAGTCTGGTGGCATATTCACGCAGCTCAGCTACATGGCCGGAGTCCTCCGCCGCGTCCAGCCTCCCTACCTACCACAGCACGGTCGAGGACACAACACCGTCTCCTCGCTCTGCCTGACCTTGCTGAGTTCCTCAGCGCTTTCAGGTAACGTATCGTTCCACTCCATTTTACATTCCTATCAAATTGTCTATTTGTCTCCGTCGCAGCTTATTTGCTCCGACCACCCTGTCGGAGCTTCACCACCCACCTCTATCCACTCAGATCGACCCCTCATCTTATCCTACATCTTGCACCGCAACATAATCATCCTTAGACTCGACCTCTAGGTTGAGATTAAGGCCGAGTCTCCTCCTTCCATCTACGCCGAAGACCCAAATCCCATTCCCCCATGCTTCCCATGTCTCCATATACAATAAAGTAGACCAGAGCCACGCCCCGAGTCCCCTCTACCCTTTGCAAGACCCAGTTAGCACGAAAGAGAACCTTTGAGCCCCCAGATTCTTAGGAGGAGCAGCTCCAGGAGGCACGCTGCCATCACGATCATCTAGCCATTGCCACCTCCATCGGAGCATCCTATCAGGTGCAGAGCACATTCACAAAGCTTTTAAACCCCCTCCGATCCTTCAGCGGAGAGTTGGATCTCCGCTGACGCTCAGGTGAACCTCGCCGGGCTCCTGTTCTTGCTAACACCTTCCTCACGGTCAGTTGGGGGCCTCCTGCCAATTTTCATAGCAGCCGCCTGACAATAAGGCTGTTGCGACCGTTAGATCAGCACTGCCCCATCAGATCCAACCGCACGTCCGCGAGAGCCCTTGCACCGTTAGATGAATATGCTGCAGTGATCAGAGTTGTAAGACCAAGACATCTCCCACACGTGCCATGTGCCTCTGCAGGGGTATTTTACCTTTCACCCCATTACTTTTATGTTTTATCATTTAGTTCTGTAAATAAAGTTGTAGTACAACTATTTTGCAAGCAGGCCCTTCCTCTTTTTAGTATTTACATTTTAGTCCAGTTAAGCTGAAGCCATGTGTTGTCCCACATGTTTATTTTGTGTTTTCGCACTTACACCTCAATAAGGTGTATTCACGTGTTGTGCGTGTGTACCCTTGGCTTTTTGCATCTTTGGCCTTGAGCTTTTTATATGTGTTATTAATTGGCCTGTGAACTTTCTTATAATTGCAATCAGGTCCCTACAAGTTGTGTGTTTTATTTTTGATCAAATAAATACCCAATTAATTCAAAAATTCCAACAAAAATTGATATTATCTCCTGCTAACATGTAATATTTATGGTATTTTTTGTTATTAATTTTGTATTATTTGATATTTTCTAAAAAACAAAACCCAAAAAAACCTTTCTGTCTATTTTATAAGATATATAAAAATTGTAAAACTTGTGCTAAGTTTTCCAAAAAAAATCAGTGTTTGTGTGTTTTTATTTGCTTTTCTTCCAGTACCATTTATGTTTTAAAAATCATTATATGACCCCTAAATATCTAGAAACTCTAAAATACTTAGAAAAATAATTAGAAATTCTAAAAAAATATAAAAAAGGATTTCAGATTCTATTTGTAGATCTTTTTATTTTGTTTTTCATAAAAATCAAACCAGGACATTATGACACTTTTAATATTTTGAATTTGCCTTCTAGTCTAGGTTGTACACTATTTCTTTGATTTTGCTTTTGATTGATTTTTATGAAATCATATATAAATTAGAAAACCCAAGAAAATCACCAGAAACATCCGAATATTTGAAAAACTTAATAATATTTTTATTCCCAATTTTTGAGTATTATTAAAATTCAATAAAAATCCAAAAGCTTGTTTTTGTACTTTATTTTCCCATTTACTTGTTTTTAGTCTCTTATTTAAAAATATAAAAAATTTGCAAAATAAAAATTAAAATATGCATTTTATGTTCTGATTTTCGACTACTTCGTAGGTTTACTCATGCTCCTTGCGTTTAATCATGGTTCCTATATCAGGTTAAATAAATAGCGGAGACTGCTAACATTGTGCTTTGATTGATTGTTTGTTTGTGCTGAGTGGTTGTCGATTTTTCTTGTTGAGTCCGACTCATCGATTGGGGTCGCAACGACCCTGATTTATATTGGTCCTTAACCCTAGTCGGCAAGTCGGTCATAAACCATGTGTGTACAAGAAGCTTAGTAGGAGCGTCATTGTGTTCATTGCGCTTTATGTAGATCACATCCTTATCATGGGAATGATTCATGGATGATGACTAGTGTTAAGATTGGCTGTCCCATACCTTCGAGATGAAAGATATTAGATAAGACTCTTACATCTTGGGTCAAAAGCTATTCATAAATAGAGAAAAGAGGGTACCGGGATTCTGACAACATGGGTACATTAAGAAAATTTTGGAACATTTCTGTATGGATAATTCCAAGAAAGGTTTCTTTTCCATAAGACATGGTATCCACATATCTAAAGGGATGGCTTCGCAAAGTGTTAAGGAAAATAAAGTCATGACCGGATGCCTCTACGCATCAGCAGTAGGAAGATTAATGTACGCAATGATGCGTACAAGGCCAGATATCTGCCATGTAGTGGGAGTGGCAAGTCGTTATGCAATGAAGAACATTTTCTAGTTTCTAAGACGGACGCAAGATTACATCTTGGTCTGTGGAGATGGTGATCTCCAGGTCTTTGGATACACAGATTCAGACTTCTAGTCAGATATTGATGATCGAAAGTCAACTTCAGGGTTTGTGTTCTTGTCGAACGGTGGTGCTGTGAGCTGAAGTGGCACGAAGCAGGACACTACAACAGATTCACCAACAAAAGCTGAATACATTGTCACATCGAATGCTGCATAAGAGGTGATGTGGTTGCGCAAATTCATCTGGAACTTATCGTAGTTTCCTCTGATACTCCCATCCCGCTACTCTATGATAACATTGGAGCCATTTCCTATGAGAAGGAACACGGATGGCATCAAAAGAGAAAGCACGTGGAAAGAAAATACCACATTGTTCAAGAGATTCAAAAGCGCCGTGACATCATCATCACCAGGTAGCCTCTACCAACAACATCGCTGATCCACTTACAAAACCTTTGATACAGAAGGTTTTGGACCAGCATGTAATGAGTATGGGTTTACGTATTATACCTGAATGGTTATGAGGGCTAGTGGGAGATTGTTAGCCATGTGAGCCCGAGGCAAACCATTCATACAATGAATGCTGTTGTAATATTTGATTTATTAATGAAATATATTGATTATTTTACTCCCTATCTGAGATTAAATGAATGAGTGCATTATATGGTCCCTTTATAAAATAAAGATTATGTACCATGGCTGTCATAATAATCATACATCTATTGATTCAATAGTGGAATCAAGGAGGCCGATCCTTAGATGAATATCGAAGGAGTTAGATTGAGGACTCATCAGGCACCATCAAATGATTGTTAAGTGATGATCTCTAAACTTTGTAGGAGACAACATTTTTTTCTCATTAGGTTGATATCTGATAAACCTCTTGACTCAGGTCCTCTACATGGGAATAGAGATTCAAAGGTGTCACATTAGTTAGGTCAAAGAGTTGACTTAACGAACCGAGATAACCAAAGGCCTATGTTGTATACTGTCACGATATAGGCACCCATCATCTGACCAGAGATAGTGATATTATATGTCTATGCATGTACATTTGCAGGCCAATAGGTTGATGACCTAACCAAGGTCTATACACTAGCGAGATGGTGTGAATATGAGAGCATATGAGTAATACAATCTCTCAAAGGGATCATTTAGGTTCACCTGTGAACTAGAAGACATGAGCTCACACATGAGGTATTGGGACCGTTCAAATTCCATGTATGATCACCATGCTTTGGAATCATGACAACATATTATATGTATGATATATGCTTTTTGAAAGCATAGATCGATACCAACTCCCAAATGACCAAGAATGATAAACTTGATGATGAAACCCTAAAGATGACCATGTAAAATTGATCTATATCTTCAGGTTTATCAAATATCTTCCAATATGTAGGATGCACAAGTATTAGGAATATATGAGACTGATGTGATCATAAAAGATTATATAACCCTGATGCTTCCATTCTGAGGGAGTGATGAAATGGGTCTGGATTTTAGTGACTCCTCTCAGTAGAGCAGTAATCTGATCTTGGTCCAAGTGTTGGACAGTGATTGAAACGAGCTTCAGACACAATGAAATGATTATATTTACGGCTTTGATTTAATCAAGCATATATGAGAGGTCCATGTGATCAACATTTTAGAGGTGAAATGAATATCCAAGTCACTATACGTGGAATGCACAATCACCATGTCCTTAGCTCCAAGTATCTGCGGAGAAAGCGCATTATTCTTGAAAGAGTTCAAGAATAGTTCCATCGTTGAATTATATTTAAGCATTGAGAAATGGATAACCAAATGTGATTTAATTATCATGAATAATGTGAATTTTATTCATATTATTTGAATGCATGAGAAAGATAATCCACTAAAATTAAATGTGATTTAATTATTATGGATATGAATGATGTGTATTGCACTATGCAATTATTCATATATATTATAAATGTGATTTATAATGAATTAGAGAGAGACTACTGTTTATATTGGTTGAATAATTATTTATTGTAATTGGATTCACATTGGATAATTAATTGAAAATATAATTTACATTTTGTTTTGGGTTGTGAATGTTATTCACATATTTCCAATGGCAAGATTACAAAATTCACAAGATAATTATGAAGTATTTTTGTGAGATAATCTACAACAAGTTTTGTTGTAAAATCTTGGAGATTTCATGAGATAATGTAAACTCATGAATTGGAAAAGGATCACCCCTCCCAAGTCAAAGGATGTGGACGACCACCAAGTCCTAAGGGAATTAGGTGGTTGTCCCCCCCCCCCCCCACTTTTCAATGATGAGTGCAATCTCCTCCTCACAATCTCCATGCTTAGTTGATTTAATTTGGAAATAATTTATGTTGATTTATCAATATATATAATCTAAAATAAGTTAATTGTTGTGTTTTTACAACAAAATCATGGCCATTGAAAGTAACACAAATAAATCTATTCCATTGATTTTGTGTTGTCCATGCATAGAGATCCATGGACTCCCAAAACCCTATATAAGAAGAGGCAACCCTCGCTCTTCTAGTTACAACTTCAATAGCTCTCTCTCTCTCTATCATTCTCACGCCACCTCTCTCTCCTTGAGTGGCCGTCCACTCCATCCCTAGAGAGAAGGTCGTCATCACCGTCGCATCACCGTTGTGTTGCCTCTTCGACAACTCTTGGATCTCCGTCTTCTTTGGTGCACATCGCTCGTAAAGAAGACGTTCGATCTCATGAGACAAGATCAGGAGGTCCATTGCTTGTGAGTTGGATTGTGAGAAGCACATGACTCATCTCCGTGCTCACAAGCGTCTCCTCCGACGGATCAGACTAGAGATAGGATGTCTCTTCTCTTAGAGACTCGATCACAACCACGCTACAAGAGGTATTCCATTATCTAGTATGTGGTTAGATGAAACGATCCAAGAAGTGTTCTTGGATCATATGGTTTCATCGATTAAAATTTTTAAATTCTGCTGCACCGAGCAACTAGTGCGACTAGTCACTCTCGATCGTATATGATGTGATACTCACGCTTTCGTGATGCTCTTAAGGATTCTCCCATATCAAGGAATGCCACCGCACATTACCAAAAGTTGCACTTTTTGTATTTCACATATAGTTTTTGATATGTTAGTGTTCGAAAAATAAGGCAGAGTTTGACCCATGCTCGTGCTCATCATGAGGATGTATTAAGACATCATCAATGAAAACCATTATGAACTTGTCCAAGTATGGATGAAAGCTCACGTTTATCAGATCCATGAATACAACAACTGTATTCATGAGCCCAAATGGCATTACAATTAACTTGTAATAACTGTATCTCATATGCAATGCTGGCTTTGACAAATTCGAGTCCTTTATAATAAACTAGTAGTAACCAACTCACATATCAAACTTGTAAAAATCCTCTAATACACTAGAACAAGATCGAAGAGACATCTATCAATGGGAGTGGATAATTATCCGTGACCATTTACTAGATCAATTGTTTGTGATATCATCATAACCTCATGGATTTGTCCTTCTACATAAAGAGGACTAGTGTTGCACATAATGATAACTGGGGAAGATGAATCTCTTCCCAAGCAACTTCTGCAACTATAACTTTAGCTCCCTAGGCTCAGCAGTTGCCATCCGATATGGCTAAATTGCGATAGGTTAAGTGTCATGTTAAAATATTGTCTAACACTTTGTATAACTCCCTATTTGTAGCAGAGGAAAATCATCTGAGAATACGTGTGGAAACTTACGTAAAACTCTAACATCCTAATTCATCATATCCATGAGACTGAATAAATAATGTAAGCGAGAAAGACGATGCATCCCTGATTTAGATATTGATGTCTCCTCAAAGCATATATTTACTCATCTTTATTATTTGAGGTTTGTCTATCAAACTTAAATGCTATGTATCATGGGATATCATTGTCCATTGTATAAGCTCAACAAACTACCACCTATGATCCTCTACCCAATAGTGTATGTAGAACTTACTATGACAATCTTCCAAGAAAACCTCCAAAATGATGGACTAGGTTATGTGCTCCTTAGTGGCATACCACAATTACTCGCCATAGCTAGCCATGAAATACTCTACAATTGTCAGCTAGGTTCATCTGGCGCATGGATCATCCCAAGCACTCTTAGGCACGTTTATTGTAGACATGTGTAACTATGACACATGATGTCTTTGATATTTAGTGTATGTACTTTGATTCTTTTATAAAGTATCCAAATTCTCGACTCCTCCATTCTCACAAGACAGTGAAGGGAGGACACTGTTGGACATGTCAACCCACATAGAGCCATTATACAATAACATGTTATTACAACAGATCCTTCCTTAATATGAATCTAAGAGTAAATAATTTGCATAATAACCCCCTTAGTAGAATTAGGGTTATCTACCATGACCATCTTGATATTATATAGTTGTTGATACAGAGGTTGGATAATAGACACTAGTGTCAGGTTGAATATCTGAAGAGTTAGATTAACGACTCAGCCGCAACGTCAAGTGATTATCAAGAAGGGATCTCCATCCTGAAAAGAAAATGCCAATACTTACTTCAAAGTATGAAATCTGACCAACCTCTTAATGCATGCCCTCTACACAGAAATAAATATTTAGCGACGTTGGATGAGTTAGGTCAAAGAGTTGACTTAATGAGTTCAAGATAACTAAGACCTATGTCGTTTGCTTTCACGTATAGGCATGCATCCTTTGATCAAAGACATGGGTATTATTATATGTCTAAGTGTGCACATTAAGCAGATCATTAGTTTGATGAAATAGTCTAGGTCTATTCAACGATGAGTGATGAGTTCGTGATTCATTAACATTCTGTTTGCATTATGTCTTAAAACCCTTAACGAATACATGTAAATACTCAATAATTTACACTTTTAAACAAAACCATATTCATGAATAAAAAAGCAATTTTATGCATTAAAAAACATGTAAATAAATAAACAAATAAAAAATAAAGAAAATAAAAAGAAAGGCAAATTATAGATATGTATATATCTACATGTGACTTATTACAAAAAATATAGCTGAAAGATATATTTATAACCTAATCCCCGACACCAAGTCAATATGGATTGGTCGACAAATAAGTGACTAGGGTGAGATGAGGAAGAAAACAAATAAAAATAATTAATCTCACATTCTACACACTCTTCATTATTTATCCAATAATTACCAAAACATCAATGATTCTTAATTAATTCATATAAGCATATTTATCACCAAACTCTTTTCCTAATTACTTATAAAAATATATAGAAAAATACAAAAATAAGTTAAAAATATCATCTTCTTTAAATGTCAAGAAATCCAACTTGTAAATTGTCAAAATCCCAACTTCCAAACATCATAACTTTCTCGTATGAACTCCAATTTCACACTACTCACCTTTAAAGTTCATAAAATAATATTCTTTTATTAATGTAGATGATTTCACTAAAATCGGAGTCCATTTACAAAAATTCGATTTTGGGACATGACCACAACTGGGTTTCTGGGCTATTTATTTTCTTTCACATTTATTATTGTTTTAATAACTTATAATTTCTAATTATTTTCTTAATATTGTATTTTTACCTCAATTTGTTTCATAATTATTTGGAGCTTTTTTATTATCTTAAATAAATCAAAAATCTTAATTTATAGGTAAATTTGAACTACATGACTTTTATCTGTATTTACTAATGCACTTAAACTAATTTATTAAAATCTACAAAAATTCGTACAGAATTTATTTAGAAACCTAACAATTAATAAAATTGTTAGAACCTCGTATTGATTGTATTTTTCACTGATTTTCTAGGGTAGTTACACAACTACCATAGCGACATTTCTAGCTATTTTTCGCGAATTTTTATATTTTTTCTCGATTTGATTCTTGTAGAACCGTATTAGTTTTGAGTACTTTCTTGTTCTTTGTTGCATTTTCAAGAAGATAATAAAATCTTGAAATTCTTTTATTTACTCGAAAATTGCAGTACGGTTATTCTGCCTCCTTGAGTTCGACCTAGGGGAACTTACCTGGATAAAAATTAGTTCAAAGGATTAAAATAGGAGAGAATCGTTTATCTTCATATTCTCTCTCTATCTCTCTCTCCGATTTTGTCCGAATTTTTATTTGATCAACTCGGATTTTGGATCCTAAGCAATTTTCCAACATCGACCCCTTAATTATCGCTCTCCATAATCCCGATTATAAAAATGGCACTGTTGTTGGGGAGGCGTTAGCTTTACTTAGATTTTTGACATCATTTCAAGATTTTTTGATCTTCTTGATTTTAAGGTCTCCTGATTTCATTTCATTTTTTGTTTTATTTGTTTTTATAATTTTTTTATTTTCTTCAGCTTGTACAATTTTCAGTAATTTCTTTGATTTTTTACGATTTTTGGTTGCTTTTATTTTCATGACTTTTTCTTTCTTTTTTTTCTAAATAATTTTACAGAGCCTACATGATCAACAGGCTTCTTCGGAAGTCGAGACAGTTGAAAGTGCAGAGACTGACCCCTTCTCTCACCGGTTGTTTGCAAAGGTGCAGAATTAGTTAGGATTTGTTTCATTTTACTTGTAATATTTTTTGTAGAAAAAAAGAAAAATAAAGGCACTTGCTTGTTTTTCTGTTTTTTAGAAGGGTCCCAATAAGGGCATCCTAACTTGTACCTTCCTCCATCCTTTTTCTCGGGGTCCGCTTCATCGAGTGTCGTGCACGTGGGGAGTAGGGCAACCATCGTGGTTTTCTCGCGTTATTGGTTTCCCAGGGCTTATTACAAGTCTTGGTGCTTGTTTAGGTGTTTTTCGATTTTTCTTTTCTCTCTTTGCTCCATCGTAGTTTGTTTGAGGACTCAGATCTAGGTGCATGCTTATTTAGGATAAATAAAAGAAAAAAAATCATTAGACGTGTACTCAAAATACTAAAAAAAGAGATAACAGAAAATAAAATCAGGAGTACTTAAACATTTGACATAAAATGGACATAATGGATCAAATAATTTTGGAGAGCAACCCCCACACATGGATTGCAGGTACACTTTCTAAATTTGTGAGTGAGGGATGTCACTTAAGGTTAGAACCAGTGTCTGAATTTCTTTTGAAATACTTCTTAGTCCATACATCTAGTCATTGTTCTTAAGTCAGTACTCTCAGGTAGCCGGCAATGGTGCAAGTTTACTTACTAGAGTGGGAGGTTTATAGGACGCCGCAAAAGCACAGTCTTCAAGTAACACGAGTAACCGGAAACATTTTGTACTTACTCCCATACTAGCTGACAATAAGTGGTTTCTTATAAGGACTCGAGATAGTGTTTCGGGGAAACTCCAGACATCTATCAACTCACGATAATCTGCGATAAGACCTATCTGCCAAAATAACCTAAAATCGACAAGATATATGACCGAACTCTTACGGTCATTACTAAGTTGTGTTGGTGAATTTGGGGTTGTTTTGTTCTGCTTGTGAGGTGCACGTTACCGCATCTTGTACACCTTCACCCTCATTTTCTTTATTTGACATCATGCCCTCTCGAAAACCGATTGACATCAAAGATGTTCACTTGACCGATTTTTTGTCAGCCTTCGTGAGATCTTGATAATCCACCATCTGTCATACTTCTTCACAGACTTAGGATGACCCTCTTCTCGAGTTGGTCCCATCTACCCATACTCCCTTGCCTCCCAACCCATTTTTTGAGGCAGATCCTCACCTCAATCTATCGTCTATTTCTCCAACACATTTTTACTGAGCACTTATGAGACTTTTTCCTTTCTAGATGATTCGAAGAAAATGGCTCGTGAGAAGGGACCAACCGAGGTCCAACCAACTGAGGATGAAAATACAAATGGAAGACCAGATCCAGCTGTAGACATTACCATGTGGATTCTAGACACGCTATAGTAGATGAACTTACAGATCATAGATCAGTTTAGAGTCCAGAACGAGCAGCGAGTCGAGATTACCGTGATGAGAGCAGGAGCGAGGAATCCACCACCGCCTATCATGCTTCTCGCGACACTAAGAGACAAGTATGACCCTGGAGTTAGGATGCTACATCATTGGATTCATTAACCATTAAATCAAGGACCATACGAGTTACGACCATCCTTCATATCTTTGCTTCCCAAGTTTTATGGGAATGCTATAGAGGAGTAGTTTACCTTTCTGCAATAGTTCGAGATGATTTGCGGTACAGCTACCTATCAAGGAGTTACGTAGGAGGCTTTTCACATCAAAGCCTTCACCTTCGCCTTAGCAGATAAGGCGCTCTACATGCTTAATCATTTGGCGAGGGAGACCTCAATGTGTGACGACCCGAAGTCCACGTTACTTCGTAAATAATTTTCTCTGAGATGGACGAATATGATGAGGAGCCATATCTCCAATTTCACGCAATTATCAGATGAATCATTCCATGAGGCATGGGATCGATCCAAGAACTTTACTGAGAGATGTCCTCATCAAGATTTACCTTTGAAGGAGCTAGTTCAGAATTATTCTGGAGGACTCCAGTCGGATGTCTAGGGCCTTGTAAGCGCCACATGTTGAGGTAGTTATCTGAATCGGGATGTCGAGTTTGTCTGGTCTATCTTTGAGGAGATGGTAGAAAACTCGAGAGTTGTCGACTCTACTTGGGCATTCAAAAAGGCCCTGCAGCAACCTCATCACCAAGAGTATCAAAAGGTGGCTAATATCTCATATTATGAATCAAATACCATCATGGGATACATTAGTGAGAAATTGACGTTGGTAGATGTGATTAAGAAACAAGTTCAGGATATGCAGATGCTGCTAGAGTTGGAGGAACTCTCATCACTTCCTCAACAATTGAGCAATCTAACAAAGAAGGTGATGAATTTACAGCTTCATTACCTGCAGTCTCAGTCTTCTTTGACTTCTCAACCTGTTCGAAGATCCTTACCCGCTCCTCCCACCCAACATATTCACTTTGTCCAGTGCGAGTCGGATCAGCCTACTGAGACTTCGTAGATTGATTAACATGAGGACCCGTCCTATGCCAACTCGAGCCAGATTACTAGCACTGGAGACATTTGATGTTGAGTCTCAAGCCACTCTTGTGATTAACAGAATATGGTACACTTCGATTTAGCCACCATCACATTATACCCCTCAGAGCGTACACCACTAGCAGCAGCCGCAACACTACAACCATCCGCAACATGGAAGCCCGCAATTTCAGCACCGACAGCATTACACGTCATAGCAGACTCATTAGCATGCCTATCAGAGACCACATTCTTTTCACCAACCTGCTTGACATTTACAGCCGCATCATTATCAGCAGCAAAAGCATTCTCCAAACACACCTCAGAGATCTCCTCAGCCATACGCTCTGCACCAGCATACTCTGAGGAAGGAGAGAATAAAGAGCAGGTTACCACACTAAACTTGAGATATCTTCGCAGGCCCTGGCATTGAATCAGATCATGGACATGTTGAGAATGCTCCAGACCGAGATGGAGTGGGTTAATCATCATTAGGAACAAATCCCGCTCGATACTTTAGTTTGCTGATAGATTTGTAAAGAGACCTAGGGTCATTTTAAGGAACGTTATCATAACCGTGCAGGGTCTACAATTCCCAGTGGACTTTACTATCCTTGACGTGGATTGCCCTACACAGTCACACCTTACCCCGATCATTCTTGGGAGTCCTTTATTGGAGACCGTGAAGGCCGTGTTCAATTATGATACATGGAAGGTATCTTTTCACCCTGAGGGTGAAAAGGTAAATATAGAGACAGCGAGAGAATTACATGCATCAAGTGTCGCATCTACATCCAATTCCGATGCCTTGAGTTCTTTAGCCACTTGTGATTACATGGATGAGGTTCGCTTTGATGACCTCGAGAGGTATCAAGTAGATACCCAAGATATCTTGAAAGAGGATGGGTCCGAGACCACATTCAGTTGTTCTTTTGACCGTACCCTTTATTTCAGCATGGATGGTGAAGATCACATGGAGCAGAGAACTGATGAGTTTATTGTAGACATTTTAGATTTAGAGAACTTACAGAATTCCTCCACTTCAGATGATTCAGAGACCGAGTTCTATCTAGCCGAGTTATTATCCTCTAGTCATTTTGAGGCTCCGACTAGAACAAACTGAAATGGTGGAAAACCACAAGGAAGATACGTCTACCACCATCACACATCCCCTTATAAATACAGATGAGGTTACAGCAGAGCCAGATTTTACCTTGCCCGAACTGTAGACCTTACCACCAAACATGATGTATGCTTTCCTTGTAGGTCCACATCGATAGTTTTCGGCCATTATCAATGCATACTTGACCAAAGAGCAAGAATCTCGTCTAATGGAGATTCTTGAAAGAAATCGCAAGACTATTGGGTGGTCTGTATGAGATCTCTACGAGATAAATCCTGCTTTGTGTTCTCACCATATCTATCTTGATCATGACAACAGACCTTCCAGAGAGTTTCAGCGTAGGCTAAATCTCGTCTTATGCAATGTTGTCAAGAAAGGGATCACGAAATGGTACAACACAAAGTTTATTTATCCCATCTCCAACTCTGAATGGGTTAGCCCATTACATGTTGTCTCGAAGAAGTCAAGAATTCAAATTGTTAAGAATGCGGGTGGAGAGGAGATTCAAAAGAGAGAAACCATGTCGTGGCAGGTGTGTGTTGATTACAGGAAATTGAATGTCGCGTTGAAGAAAGACCACTTCCCGTTTCCTTTTATAGACCAAGTCATAAGGAGGTTGGTAGGGAAGGAGTACTTATGCTTCTTAAACGGTTACTCCTGATAGAATCAGGTTATAATTGGTCCTGAAGATCAGAAGAAAACCACCTTTACATGTCCCTTCGGCACGTATGCTTTTAGACGGATGCCCTTTGGATTGTGCAATGCCCTTGCTACTTTCCAGAGGTGCATGCTTTCCATCTTTGCTGACATGGATGGTGATTTTCTCGAAGTGTTTATGGATGATTTTTCGATCTATGGTGAGTCCTTTGATAATTGTTTAACGCACCTAAACCAGGTTCTTTAGAAATGTTGTGAGGTAGATCTCGTCTTCTCTTGGGAAAAGAGCCATTTTATGGTTACAAACTATATTGTGTCGGGGAATGTCATCTCCAAGCAAGGCATGGATGTTGACCCCACCAAGGTGGATTTCATCAAGCAGTTACAGTCTTTTCTTGAGCATGTCAGCTTTTACTGACGGTTCATTCAGGATTTCTCGAAGATCGCCCGACCGTTAACTGAACTATTAGGAAAAGACATCGAGTTATTGGTAGTTGACAAATGTCTTAATGTTTTTATCACATAAAAAGATACCATCATCAGTGCTCCTATCCTTCAACCACCTGATTGGTCTCTGCCCTTTGAGATCATGACGGATGCTTCAAAGTCTGTGGTCGGGGCTATATTAGGATAGAGGAGGAACGGACTTCCAGTTGATTTCCCCTTTTCCAGCCGCACTTTAGATGATGCTCAACGTGACAATACATGATAGAGAAAGTGATGTTGGCAGTGGTATTAACATTAGATAAATTTAGATCTTATCTTCTTGGCTCGAAAATCACAATTTATATCGATCATTCAGCTATCAGATTTATAATGGAAAAGAAGGATGCATTGGCACGCCTTATCAGATGGATTCTCTTACTTCAGGAGTTTAATTTAGATATTAGATATAAGCCTGAGGTAAAGAACATGGTAGCTGAACACCTCTCCCGACTATAAATAGTGCAGGCTTTTGATCAGTACACACGAGAGATTGCAAAGAGATTTCCAGACGAGAGTATCTTTGCAGTTACAGAGCTTCCATGGGGTGCAGACATAATGAACTTTCTGGTTACACAGAAAAGCCCACAGGGTTGGCCGAAAAACCGAGTCGATAGGCTAGTGTGCGAGGCACGATACTACCATTGGAAGGATTTGATTCTGCTTCGTGAAGGACAAGATTATGTTTACAGGCGATGTATTCCTCAGGAGGAATACAATAGTTTCCTCACTCAGTGCCATTCTTTAGAGGCAGGAGGACATCATTCGAGGAAGAGGACAACGATGCCTACACATTTGTGAAGAGTTGCCCAGATTGTACTTAGAAGGTACTTAAGAGCAGATTTTGGTGACCGACTCTTACTAGAGATGCCTGCACATTTGTGAAGAGTTTCCCAGATTGTCAGAGAGCTGTAGGGACAATCGATGCTAGAGATGCGATGCATATGCGTCCTATTATCATTTGCGAGATCTTTGACGCATGGGGCAAAGATTTTATGGGACCTTTTCCATCTAGTAGTGGCTTCAAGTACATTCTTCGCGTTGTATATTATGTTCATAGATGGGTGGAGGTTATACCCGCATGAACTGCTGACAGTAAGAATGTATGCAAGTTAATGAAGGGACACATTATTTCACGGTTCAATATTCCATCTATTGTCATTTCAGACGAGGGTAGCCATTTCATTTTTAAGGAGGTGAAAAAGCTAGTGAAGAATTACGGTATTGATCACAGAGTAGCTTCTCCTTACCACCCGTAGACAAACAACATGGTTGAAGTCTCAAATAGGGAAGTGAAATCCATTCTTCAGAAACTAGTATAACCGGATAAGAAAAACAGGTCACAGCTTATAGACCAGGTTCTTTGGGCATATCGTACTGCATATAAGACTCCCTTAGATACTTCACCGTTCAGATTAGTTTATGGGAAAACATGACATTTGCCCCTAGAGATCATGCACAAATAGTCCGTCAGAAAGATTTCATTAGAGATGCAGAAATGAGGGGCCAAGAGGAAGCTGGATCTGAATGAGTTAGTGGAGATTCAAAATCAGGGATATGAGAATACCCTCATTTATAAGGACAAAGTGAAGAGATGGCATGATAAACATATTCGGCACAAGATCTTTGTCCCCGGGCGGAAAGTATGATTGTTCATTGCACGATTATGATTTTTTCATGGCAAATTGAAGAGCATGTGCGAAGGTTCGTATATAGTCAAAACGATGCACGACAATGGTAGTATTACTATATCAGATGTGTCACCTGGTGATGAATCTCCATTTCATCACCTTTATTCTATCATTTCAGCCGTAAAAACCCCAGCAAATGCATGTAAATAACACCAATTTGTCTATAAAAGCATTCATTATTTATTGTACTAATTGTACATTGAATAAGGTTTTTAATGCCAAAAATATAGAATAAAGAGAAGAAAAGAAAAAGGAATAAAATGTTGCAAATATTTTATGACCCGAACCCAGAGATCAAGGCCAACATAGAATTGGTCGACAAGGAATAAAGTAGGGAGAGATAAGGGCCAACAGTACAATAAATACTTCATTTATTTATTCATTTATTTATGCATTTTTGACACCTATTTTGTATATAACTAATCATTCTTCAAATAGAGAAACTTTGTACATGAAAGTTGTAGATAATAATGTGAATAAAATTACAAAATTGAGTTTGTGCAAAAATGATACACAATGTACATTTTATACACATAATAAAAAGCCAGAATCTCAACTTCACGGACCCATATCTTGCAAATAAAAACTCAAAATCACCCAAAATCACTTTAATTGTATATAGCTTTCTAAGAACTATTTAATAAAATTGGTTTCATAATTTTTGGAGTTCATTTGTGAAAGTTAGGTTTTTGGCCCTCATTGTATATAGTACTGATTAAAATATTCATTCTATTCATTATTTATTATTTCTATAAATTGATAATTTTGGAATCTTGTAAATAATATATATAATACACATACATATTGAAACTAGGATAAAACTCAAAAAGAATTTGTGAAATAAAATAAGCTTATGCAACACATAGGCAAAATACCTAGGTTGTATATGTATATAAAATAAAAGGGGATTTCATTATTTTACTCTTTATTCATCTATATTTTTATAATAATGTAAGTATTACTTATAATTTATTAAAAATACAAATCCAAAATAAAAACCAAGACAATACATTAAATAAATAAAGTATATATAATATATAGGTAAAATACCTATAAGTATACCTACTTATATATGCACCTATTTATTTAAATTTGCAAATAAACTCATAAAATTAAATAAAAGTATATTTACACTCACAAAAGCAAGTCATATTTTTAGAAAATAAGAAAATAAAATAAAAAAATAAAATATACAAAATAAAAATAAAATACACAAAATACATGTAAATACACTTATAAATACATTATTAAAATAAACCCATAATAAAAAACATCAAAAAAGTAAATAAAAATCATAAATAAATACTACATGAATTAATACACATTTTTTATTTTATAAGCAAAGAATAATAAAATCATTTATTATGCTAAATAATTCATTTCAGAATAAAGGGGCCAATTTTGTCTGTTAGCGGCCTAAGTGGATCAATGAGGAGCCAGCCCTCGTTGACCTCTGGTCAAATGTCCCATCGGGACCTGGCGCCTCTGAACCATGCTTTTTCCATAACTTGCGCCATTTTTCCTGAGCGTCTCGTCCCTTATTTTCACTCGTCGCCTTCACAAGCTCTGTAGAGGGACCATCCATCTATCACGCATGCTTGTTGGATCGAGGAAATGATCATTGCACTCGCCGGAATATGCGGGCCAAGTAGGGCACTCAGAATGTGTATAAATAAGAGCCCTCGACCTCCTCCACAAATTTGGCCAATTTCCATCCACCCAAAAGCCTTGAATCCGTTCCTGGGAGGTTCCTTGTGACAGGAGGAGCATTTCAGCAACGTGAACCGGCCGAAGGAGGGGTGAATTTTGTCGCGGCGGAGCTCCGGCGTCCGCCATGCTCCCTGGAGGAATCCAGGTATAAGAGATGTTCTTTCTTGCTTTTTAGGTAGATTTTAGTTCCAGCATTTCATTCTCGTTCTTAGTTTAGCTTCTAGATCAGTAGAGTAGCGTAAAATAGCTAAATCGAAGTTCGTCGGAGCTCCACTCCGGCGACTTCTTCACCGTGATACCCACTATTTCCGATCGCCATTTTCACCTCACTTCGTTCCCCATCATTTTCTCCATCTTTCGACAGTATTTGTTCAACCAAGGACCCCCAGTCCTTGTGAATCGGAGCTCCACTTCCGCCTATCGTCGGAGCTCCTCCGCCTCACCCCATCTTGTGTCCAAGCTTCAAAACCCAGGGTCGAGGAGATAGCCCTAGTTCTCATGGTTCTTCTTATGCAGGTTACACGAAGCAACGAGGCCCTTTGGACTCGATTCGATCCAGGAAGAGGATCCTAGAGGTCCCGACCTTCAACGACCTCGCCTGGGCTCTTTGGACCTCCAAGAGCCATGCCAAGACCACCGGAAGATGCGGGACGCCTCCAGCCACGATCAGAACATCTCATATGCGAGGGGGAAGCTTGGAGGAGCCCATGGTTCAAGATCGAAGCTCGCCCAGTGCGAGTTCTTCCCGTGCTCGTCCAGACACCTTCATCGTCGTCCGATCAGGAGGAGCGCCCCAGATTGAACGAGAGTCGTCGGATGAAGCCCAACCATCACCATCCGATCCACAAGGCAGATCTAATCAGAAGCCTTCATCTGCGAACCGGTACCAGCCATCGGATGTGCGACGCGTGGCAAGTGGAATCACCTCCGCCGTCCGTGAGCGCCTGATAAAGGGGTAAATTTCACATATGATCCCCCACATTTTTGTATTTAATTTTTAATATTGTAAATAAAATAGCAAGTGTAAATAAAGTTGTAATTTTGGCGGAAGGGACCCTGAACTTAATATAATTACAAATAGGTCCTTCCGCACCTCACGTGCAGACCCACGTGAGGTGCGTGAAAATTGCATGTAAACCCTGGAGATTTTTGGAAATTGTAATTTAGTTCCAAAAATTAAAATTCATATTTATTTCTGTAGGTATTTTTGCACAGTGCCCCCTGGGATTTATTTTATTTGCAAAAATGCCCCTGCTAGGCCTTGTATTTTTTATGCTTTGTCTATTTATTTCATGCACATTTAAAACACCAAAAATTCCATAAAAATTAATGTAAGCTCCTGTTTAGTTGTGCATTCACGCCCTATTTTTGCATTGCATTCTTGTTGCTTTTTAATATTTATTAAAAATCAAAAACATGCATTTTAGCTACTGTCTATTTTAGAAAATACAAAAAAATATTAAAACACCTTGAAAAATCTCAAAAAAATTACCTACTATTTATTTTATTATATCCTAATGTTAATCCAAAAATCACTAAAAAAATTCAAAACAAAAACTTGAAAATTGGAAAATACCTAAAAGCATCAAAAAATCCAAAAATAAAGTAGAAAAATCAAACAAAATAGAAACTCAAGTTCTGTAGGTTCCCTATTTTACTATCTTTGTTTTAAAATTAATTTGGAAAAATTTTGATATTGTTTGGTATTTTTCATTCCCATTTTAATTTCGGCTAAAAATTAATTCACTGTTTTCCTTTATTTTGCTATTTAAAAATGCCAAAAATATTTGGAAAAATACCCAAAAATCACAAAAACAGTAAAAAATTATAAAAATACCAAAAATATTCCATTTCCTAATTTTTGACTATTTTTACTTATTTTTATGAATACGTTATTACCCTTCTTCTTATATTATCTATATATTTTATCCTATTTAACAAAAAAAGGGTATATATATTATAAAAAGAAAAAATAAAATCAGAAAATGAAAAATCAAAATACAAAATTAAAAATAAAAAAAATAAAATATATATAATATAATAATATTAATTACCCACATGATTAGGATTCATACAAGGATGACTCGATTGTATTTGAACAAGGTGGGCTACCCAATTTTATTGCTCTCTGTGGTTCGACCTCTACATGCTTATTCACTATGCATTTTTGTGGTAGAGTTAAATGTTAATTCACGGTTTTGGGACTTAATTGATTTATTCTTTAATGTGGGTTAATTGCTAATCAACTAGTGTTTTGTAACGGTCGCCTCAGCGACACTACATTTTGACCCTCACAAAATGCTCGTTATCAGATGGCGCAGTTGCCGGGGAGCAATGAGCGTAGCCTATCACATTTTGTCATTCTTGTTTGGAAATTTATTTATTGATTTTGTGAGCAGCTATTTCTTTGCAATTGATCACCATACATAATTTATTTATTTGTTGTGATTAATTCTTTCCTGCTTTATTTCATTGATTGAGCTTATACTAATTCAATCTCTTGGTGACTTTGTTGCGAGGGCCCTCCACACGAGGATGGTTTCTTAGGGAGCCAAGGCAGCCGAGCTTGGAGGAGGTTGGTCTTCACTTCACGACCAGCTGGAGAGAGCACCAAGGATGCAAGGAGATGGGAATTAGATAGGCCTAGAGCAAGTAGGATCATTTTTTGTAATTTATGGTGAGAGAGAGAAATTTTGGCATGAAATATAATTTGGACTCTACTCTGCACAACGAGGTCCAGTGCCCGGGTGTCGGTTCACCGGGGGGCCTCATCGCGGTTTTCTCGTGTTTTTCCGCTTTATTTTCTTTGTTTCCCGCTGTTTTGAGTTTTCCGCCTTTATTTTATTTTGTTTTGTGTGCATGGAGCCCCTAGACATAGGCTTGCTTGATCGAGTAGACTAGGTCCAAACACCCTAATAATATTGCATGCACCTATAGTACGATTTTGGACTTAGATCAAACTCTAAACAGTCGCCTCATCACCTTCAAGCCAACGTGCCACGAGCTCTCCCTGCCAAGCGCTTCTCCTGAACTCGATGTGTCGAGAGGAGGAGGGGTGAGCCTAGACCGGACTCCTGGGTTGAAGGGCGGTGACGGACTTGTGGTTCTTCACGCTAATAGCAGCTAATGTTTAGGACGATTTTGTCGCTTGCATACCGCCATGTAGATAGGTTTAAAAATTCTGTTTTGCATACCGCATGGAGAGAGCTGGGATGCACTATTAGTCTACTAACTCAGCATGCATCATTCGGTTCAATGGTGAGATTTCCATCATGGAACCACTTGCACGGCTTTTCCGCTATCTCCCTCTGATTTTAATCACCTAGGACTTAAATGAAAATGTACAAAAAGTTAGGCGCTGGTATGAAAACAAACTCAAAAGAAAGTGAAAACACAAAAACTAAAACAAGGGTACTGCTAAATAAACTTTGACCTTAATTAAAATCTGTAATGGACTATCATTGTACCGGGTTCATAAAGCCCTCATTGTTTTCAAGTACCTTTGGAGGGGGACCAAAACCCTACTCCCGTGAGCAAGGCACGTCCCATAAGGAATAGATCCAAAATCCCAGTCTGCAACTGCCTTGTGTATCGCCTGGATCTCCGAAGTAATGGCGCTTCTATCATACGTGACCGAGTAGGGCCTTGTCAGCAATGGTGTTCCCGCCTTGTGTGCAACATTGACATGGTCTGAAGTACTGACCATAGGCTACGCCTTCAAGGGGGTGTCTGTCTCATCGGTTTGCGTCCGAGTAGGTTCTTGCACGCTCACGGGTGATTCCGTTGTGAGCGAGAACCGAAGTATTGGTTTCGCCTATCGTCTTCCTCTCTCTTTTCTTTGGCTGAGTAGGAATCCAGGAAGGGTTACAAGGACCTCAAAAAGTACAGACTACAGGTTACAAAGGAGGAGGACAAGTACGGGATTCTCTCTGGCAGTACTCTCTCTCCTATAGGGGTAGCATGCTAAGGACTTGTTAAAAGATTTGCCTGAAATAACAACGCTAGAACTGAAAAGATAATAAATAGCCGATCCTTTACATCTTTACATGGCGTGTGTTGGTGAACCCAATTTTGTATTGCATTTGTATGGATCTAGATTAAGGTTGAAAGATCGAGTCCCGCGCCTTTGCGCAAATTTTGTTGTGTCATTCTCCTTTGACCCCCGCTCAGCCGAGCCTTTCTACTGTTTTGCACTCCTTTTCGTTCCTTGTTGACCACCGTATCCTTCTTCCAAAATCCAATCCTCCTTTGCGCTTCTCGAAGTTGATCCATGGATGGTTTCCATCAGGACCTCGCCGATACCCACATCGATTCCATGGACTCAACTCCGCCAATAAATTCGAGGCGATTACCGAGAACTCGATTCGGACTTTGCGGATCGATCTCCAGACTCCTCATCTTCTACCTTTCTCTTGACTACCTAATAAGCCGGGATCACTTTTGTCCCACTTTCGCCGTTGTGAATGGGAGTCGATTACATCCCATATTCTTTTACCCATTCCCAACATGCTGGGGTTGACCTGAATTCTAGCTTCATCATGACAGCTGTACAATATTGCAAATGGTCTGATTTGGACTCTCTCATCCTGCAGATAGAAGACAGAACAAGCCCTAGAGACTACTCCGGAGTTCATTTCGTCAGACTCAGACCCTGATATGGCTCCCTAAGGAAAGGGCAAGGGTTAGCAGCCACCCCAACCAGAAGGATAGATGACAGACCATAATCAGGTTAATGCACAACTGCTGGCGTCTATCCAGGCCATCCAACAACAGCTGACCGAGCAGGCCCTACCACAGACTGCTTTTCAGGATATGTTGAACGGTGTGATGAACCGAGCCAAGGGAGGAGGAGGCGGAGGAAGAGGCAGAGGTGGAGGTGGAGGTGGTGGTCACCCTGATGATGAAGAACCAGAACTACCGCCACCCAACCTATACTAAAAGAGACATACAATCCGGGAGACAGCCAGATGACCAAGTGGATCCTCATTCCACCGGTACACGCTCACTTTAAGCTGAAACCCTAGTTCCTTGCTCTTCTTCCAGCATTCCATGGAAACACCAGTGAAGAGCCATACATTCACCTGCAACAGTTCTCACGCATTTGCCGCACAACTCACTATCCCAATGTCCCTTTGGACATTGTCAAGATGATGGCGTTCCCCTTCAGCTTACAGGACAAGGCCCTCTACTGGGTCAACCATCTGGGGAAGGTTGTGATGACCTGGGAGGAGCTGAAGTCAGCTTTCCTGCATAAGTTTTACCCTCTCGGTCGGCTCAACCAGATGCGAGCCCGAATCAGCAATTTCTCCCAAGGAGCTCACGAGTCCGTACACGAAGCATGGGAGAGATTCACCGATCTGCAAGAGAAATGTCCCCATCATGAGATTCCGAAGACCAGTTTAGTTCAACACTTCTTCGGGGGACTGAACATAGAGAGCCAGAGGCTCGTAAACGTAGTATGTGGGGGTTTGCACTTCAACAAGGATGAAGACGTGGTCTGGCAGATATTCGAAGAAATGGCCGAAGGAGAGGCTGCCCTCTCTTCATCAAAAGCCTACTAGAAGCAGCCCCAGATCCTCTAGAAATAAGTACACATGGCAGCATCTCGTGAGGCAGAGAGAGATGAGAGCTCCAACCTCAGTATCATCGGGGGCCATCTCTCGAAAGTTGATATCATTGAGAAGCGATCACAGGATCTTGAGAAACTTGCTGTGATCGAGAAGAGGACCCAAAATCTTGACAAGCTTGATCAGATCACCAAGCATCTTGAACTGTTGGTGGGCACCATCAACTCTGTTCAACCGGCAACACCATCAGAAGCTCCAGCAGAGAGGAAAGATGACCAACAACCGCAGCATCAGCCTCAGCCGAGCCAGCAGCCACCGGCAGTCCAACACTTATACTATGTGCAGGCGCCCGATCAGGGCCAACCGCAGCAGCAGATGGTTTTGTACCAACCAGAGTTTCTTTCAGGATCCGATCCAGTCTTCCCAACACCACCCCTGATTCAGGAAGTGAACGGGGTATGGAGTAACGAAGCACAACCGACCCGTCCTATGGGACAACCGCAGGGTCAGCCACTTGCCAACCGGCAATACCACCAACCTCAGGGTGGTCGCTTTGGACAGTCCTCTCAATCACTGCAATAGTATCATCAGCCTCCCCAGTATGCAAATCAATGGAGGCAGAATCAGCCATACCAGCACCCGCAATACCTCCATCCACAACCGTTTCATCAGTATGCGGCTGCTCCACCTCAGCAGTATCAACAGTATCCTCCCCCCTCTTATCAACAGCTTCAACTTCCTGCACCACCCCAGCACCACCAGCAACAACCTCAGAACCCACACCTTCAACAACAACGTGGTCTGCACGTTGAAACCACTGAGGTACCCCCTGTGAACCCAACCATGGATTGTCTGGCCCAACTCGTCAGAGGGCTAGCGGATATGACCAAGAGGCTCGACGACCTGACCGCCACTAGAACCACTATTCCAGCTCAGGTCGAGGCCAACCCCAATAACTTCAAGAAGAAAGAGCAGGTAGAATGTGATGTCCTGTTCGTGTCTGAAAATGATATTACTGTTTATTCTAATGTTGTTACTCTCAGGAGTGGTAGGGCCTTGCCTCCGCATGCCACCAAGAATGGGGTGAATAAAGAAACAGGTGGATCATCATCTTTCGCATCAGCTATGCCAACTACGGGGGCGGGTGAGGAGGAAGAAGAAGGAGAAGCCATTCCAGCCATCGTGCAGTGCCAGCATCCCTAGCTAAAAATACAAAAAAATCAGCAAAATCAAAAACAACAAAAAGAAGCTTGCAGCCGAAGCGAAGCCGCGCCACCCTTGGAGGAGCCGCCAGCAGCAGCCAATCCCTCGCCAGCCCACGGAGCAGACGCTATACTTTTTGATCGCCCCTCAGTACCGGCATGTCAGGATACAGTTTGTACTCCTTTTTGAATTTTTATGTACCACATTCTATGGGCGATGGTTTTGATGTAAATAAGAACTCTGTTTTTCCTGCTAGAGATATACATATTCCTTTTCCTCATGCAATACAAAAATCCAAAAAAATTGCAAAAAGAAAAAGTGCTTTGTCTGATCCTGGAGTTGTGGAAATACTAGACAATCTAACTGTTGAGATGCCCTTACTGAAGGCCGTGGAGTACATGTCAGCTATTAAGAAAGGACTGAAAGAAGCGTGTACGAGCAAGCGTCGCCCAGCACAAGAGAACAGACGCAAAGTTGTAGAAAAGCACGTGCTCTCCATGGCCACTGTTGCAGCTATCAGCAATCTCCCACAGAAGAAATAAGACACAGGAGCACCGCTTATCAGTTGCAAGATTTTCGATCAAGTCTTCGAGCGCACTCTCCTCGACAGTGGGTCTTCGATAAATCTTTTGCCATCATCAATAATGCAATAATTTGGGCTGGGTCCGCTCAAGCAGGCGCGAATGATCCTTCAGTTCACTGACCGATCCATCAAGCGGCCCCGGGGTCTGTTGGAAGACATTGTAGTTAAGGTACATGAGATGCAATTTCCAGCTGATTTTGTAGTCCTTGATATGGACTCACCAGCACCTCTGCTCCAGACCCCTATCATCCTTGGCCGACCATTCCTGCGTACCTCAGGTGCCATGGTTGATTACGGGTCTGGCAAGATTACTTTTAGCTCAAACAACAAGCAGATCACTATAAACATGATCAGAGAGCCGAACGCCACGACTGATGGGAGCCATGCAGTATCAGAAGCAGATTGTGACTTTGTTGCGGAGATCAGAGATTCATCCCCGTCATTGAATGATTCGGGGGCCCGAGAAATCCTCACTCTTGAGGAGGACTTGGAAAGCACAGTTACCTTATGCTCAGATGATTCTTTGGAGACAGATTCTCAGATACAGACGCATCTCTTTGATCCAGAGTATTCACTCCAGACTGAACACAATGAGCCTAGCTTAGAACCATTCGGCATCTCAACTGGATCTCAACAAAATGCTGAGGATGGTAGCTCCCTCAAAGAAATGCATCCTACCACCTGCACTGTGTCTGAAGTGACCAACAAGTTGGACAGGTCAAAACCAGAACTCAAGCCACTTCATGCAGGCCTGAAGTATGCTTTCCTTGTGGGTAAAGAACACATGTATCCGATCATCATCAGCAGCAGGCTGAACCCGGATCAGGAATCCCGTCTTCTCGAGATTCTAGAAAAGAACCGCAAGGCACTTGGTTTGTGCGTATCAGATCTCCGAGGGATAAACCTAGCTTTGTGTTCACACCACATATATCTGGAAGAAGATGCCAAGCCGTCCCGTGAATTCCAAAGAAGGCTAAACCCAAACCTCCGGGACGTCGTCATGAAAGAGATAACGAAATGGTGTGAAGCATGCTTTATTTATCCCATCTCCGATTCAAAATGGTTAAGCCCACTGCATGTAGTTCCAAAGAAATCCGGGCTTACCGTGGTTACCAATGACAAAGGAGAGGAAATATCCACTCGAGTACCAACATCCTGGCAGGTGTGTGTTGACTACTGCCGGCTTAATGCAGCAACTAAGAAGGACCACTTCCCCTTGCCATTTATTGATCAAGTTCTGGAAAGACTAGCCAGCAAGGAGTTCTTCTGCTTTCTGGATGGGTACTCCGGGTACAACCAAGTGTCTATCGCTCCTGAAGATCAAGAGAAGACTACCTTCAATTGCCCGTTCGGCACATACACCTTCAAGAGGATACCCTTTGGGTTATGTAATGCACTTGCAACATTCCAAAGATGCATGCTAGCAGTCTTCGCTGAGATGGTAGGCAGTTTTCTTGAGGTGTTCATGGACGACTTCTCTGTCTATGGTGATAGTTTTGATTCTTGTCTTGAGCACCTGGACAGAGTGCTTCAGAAATGCAACGAAGTCAATTTAGTACTTTCATGGGAAAAGAGCCACTTCATGGTCATAAAAGGCATTATACTGGGCCATGTAGTTTCCAAACGTGGCATGGAAGTCGAACCGGCAAAGGTGGATGTTATTGCCAATCTAGAGCCACCTCAGTCAGTGAAAAATGTAAGGTCATTCCTAGGGCATGTGGGATTTTACAGACGATTCATCAAGGACTTTAGCCGCATCGCCCGACCTTTGACAGAACTTCTGTGCAAGGAAACCAAGTTCAACGTAGATAAAGAGGTTCTCCTTGCTTTCAATCAGCTGAAGGAGCGTATCACTCAGGCTCCAATCCTACAGTTGCCGGACTGGTCTCTTCCCTTTGAGATCATGACCGATGCGTCAGACTTTGCAGTCGGGGCTGTTCTTGGACAGAGGAAAGAGAAAGCGCCCTATGCCATTCCCTACGCCAGCAGAACATTAGATGAGGTGCAAAGAAATTACACAGTGACAGAGAAAGAGTTGTTGGCCGTGGTTTTCGCTCTTGAGAAGTTCAGATCCTATTTGCTTGGATCGAAACTCACTATTTTTACTGACCACTCTGCTATCCGGTACCTCCAACAGAAGAAGGATGCTAAGCCGAGACTGATTCGATGGATCCTTCTCCTCTAGGAATTTGATTTGGAAATCAAGGACAAGCCTGGAGTTCAGAATGTGGTACCAGACCATCTCTCCAGAATTGAGCAGCATGAGCCTACTCTGAACAGTGCACCCATTACAGAAACCTTTCCTGACGAATCAATCTGAGCAGTGGATTCCCTTCCTTGGTATGCTGATATAGTCAATTACCTCGCCTCAAGGGTAACACCATCGGATTGGATGAAGAATCAAAAGAATAAATTTATGTTGACTATCCGGTTCTATTATTGGGAGGATACTCTTTTATTCAGGGAAGGAGCGGATTGCATTTGGCGCAGGTGCATTCCTCAGGATGAGCATTATAGTGTCCTCGAGCACTGCCACTCGCTCGAATCTGGTGGACATCACTCTGAAGACCGTACGGCAGCAAAAGTACTTCAATGCGGATTCTGGTGGCCCACACTATTTACGGATGGAGCAGAATTTGTCAAACGATGCATCGACAGTCAGAGATTGAAGGGTACACTCACTGCAAAAGAGTCGATGCCCCTGAAAATCATTCAGGTAGCAGATGTTTTCGATGCATGGGGCATTGACTTAATGGAACCTTTCCCTAATAATCAAGGTTCTGAGCACATCCTTCTTACCGTCGATTACGTGAGTCATTGGGTTGAAGCTATTCCCGCTCGAGCCGCCGACGGCCGAACAGAGTGTCAATTCTTGAAAAAGGACATCATTTCACGGTTCGGGATACCGAAAATTCTCATATCAGATGGGGGTAGACATTTTATTAACAAAGAGGTCAAGAAATTAAAGAAGGAGTACGACATCGATCATCGCATCACGTCTCCTTACCATCCTCAGACCAATGGCATGATAGAATTATCCAACAGAGAAATCAAGACTATCCTGCAGAAACTTGTCAGGCCAAACAGAAAAGACTGGTCCCAACTCTTGGACTCGGTCCTATGGGCTTACAGAACCGCCTAAAAGTCTCCTTTGGGCATGTCGCCCTATCGTCTTGTATATGGGAAGCCGTGCCATCTGCCCGTTGAATTAATTCACAAGTCTTTATGGGCAATTAACATGTGCAATTTGGACTCACGAAAAAGTGGTCAGAAAAGAAAGGATGATCAGAACAGACTCTTGGAGTTCCGAGACTATGCATACGATAACACATCAATGTAAAAGGAGAAGGTGAAACGCTGGCATGACCGGCATATCAGACGAAAGACCTTTGATGTTGGACAGAAGGTGTGGTTATTTGATGCAAAGTTGCGGATCTTCCCGGGGAGACAGGGCCATTCCGAGTTTGTGAAGTGCGTGACAATGGAAGTATTGCTATATCAGAATTGTCTCCTGACGCAAAGCCATTCGTCGTCAACGGTCAACTCCTGAAGCCTTACCTAGAACCAGATACATTCTTGGCCGTTGTCGACTCCATTCAGCTCGCACACCATGATGATATATCCACAACATTGGCAGCATCAGAAGATACAGACGGGGCACCACAGAAACTGTTTATCTGATTTTCTTCTTTTCTTTTTTTCTTCTTTTCTCTGCTATCTTCGTTTTTCTATCAAGACGTGCTGCCCCTTGTTTTCATTCGTCTATACTTAGGATGCACTTTGTCCTAAGTATAGGGGGGTTGTCAGTCTTTTTGTCTTTGTGTTGGACATGCGAGCCCACAGCGAGCCATTATGCAATAAATGTTATTGCAATTCACTCCTTAATCTGAAATAAAGAGTACATAGTTTGCATAATAGGTCCCTTAGTATAATTAGGGTTATGTACCATGGCCATCTTAATGATCATACAACTGTTGATTCAATTATTGAATCATAGAGGCTGGTGCTTAGATGAAAATCTAATGAGTTAGATTGAGGACTCATCAAGCACCGTCAAATGATTATTAAGAGATGATCTCCAGCCTGAGTAGGAGATGGCAATCCTTTCTCATTTAGGTTGATATCTGACCGACCTCTTGATGCAGGTCCTCTGCATAGGAATAGAGATTCGGAGGTGTCAGATTAGTTAGGTCAAAGAGTTGACTTAACGAGATCGAGATAACCAAAGTCCTATATCATATGCTGTCATGATATAGGCACACATCCTCTAACCGGAGACAGATGTGTTACTATATGTCTGAGTATGTACATTTGGCAGACCAATAGGTTGATGACCTAATCAAGGTCCATACACCGACGCGCTGGTGTGCATATAAGGGCATATGAGTAATACGATCTCTCAAAGGGATCATACAGGTTCACTACTGAACCGGAAGACATGAGCTCACTCATGAGATATTGGGAAGAATCAAATTCCGTGCGCACGGTCGTCTCGCTTTGGAAGCTTGACTGAATTTGTAGGTTTGATATATACTTTTGGAAAGTATATGATCAAGACCTAGGTATGATATATGCTTTTGGAAAGTATATGATCGATACCGACTCCCAATGATCGAATGAGAAACTTACTGATAAAAACCCTGAAGTAGACAGTATAAAGTTGATCTAATACTTCGGGTTTATTCTGAGTCTTCCAGTATGCAGGATGTACAAGTATTGGGAATGCCTGAGGGTGATGTGATCATAAACGGTTGTATAACCATGACGCTTCCATTCCTAGGGAGTGATAAAACGGGTCTGGATTTTAGTGACTCCTCTTAGTAGAGAAGTAATCTGATCTTAGTCCAAATGTTGGACATTAATCTGAATGTGATTCAGATTCAATGAGAAGATTAGATTTGCGGTCTTGATTTAATCAAGCATCTATGGGAGGCCCGAGATCTGGATTTGAGATGTGATCTCAATATCCATGTCACTATACGTGGAACAATACAATCGCCATGTCCTTATCTCCAAGTATTCGCGGAGAAAGCGCATTATCCTTGAAAGAGTTCATGGATAATTCTATTGTTGATATATGTATCCGAGCATTGAGAAAATGGATAATTAAATGTGATTTAATTATCATGAATAATATGAATTTGATTCATATTATAAGGAGAGTTATCTTAGATAATTAAATGTGATTTGATTATCAAAGATGTGAATAATGTGAATGTGATTAATATTATTTGAACACATGAGATAAAGAGATCCAAGATGATTAAATATGATTTAATTATCAAGGATAAGAATAATGAGGATAGTAATATCCAATTATTCATAATATATTATAAATGTGATTTATAATGTATTAGAGAGAGTTAAATATAATTTATATTAGTAGATTAATTATTAATGTGTATTGGATACACATTGTTTAATTAATTGAAAATGTAAATTACATTTTGTTTTGGGTTGTGAATTTGATTCGCAATAATTCAATGTCAAGATTGCAATATTCCCAAAGTTAATTGAGAATTATTTTGGTGAATTAAAATACCAACAAATTGTTGTTGGAAATTGGATGGAGAGAAAATCAAGGAGATTGCCCTCCCCTTTTGGAAAGGAGGGGGCGGCACCAATTCCTTGAGGGAATTGGTGGCCGTCCCCCCTTCCAAAGAGGAAGGTGTATCTCCCTTATTTTCTCTCTCTCTATTTGTGTGGTTTAATTTGGTATTATATTTATTTGATTTATCAAATATATTTAATAAAAATTAAATCACAAGTTGTTGGCTTTTACCAACAACAATCTTGACCATTGGATTGTCATAAATCAATCTCATCCATTGATTTTATACGACACATGGATTGAGATCCATGGATCCCAAAACCCTATAAATAGAGAGGCATTCTTGGCTCTCTCTTGACACATACTATTGTAGCAAAATCTCTCTCTCTCTCTCTCTCTCTCTTTCTCTCTAGAGGTCAGCCCTCTCTCTCCATCTCATGGCCGTCCACCATGGATGCCATGGAGAGGTTCTCCATCGCCGCAGCATCGTCGTTATGCTTCCCGTTCTTCTGCTCGTGGATCTCCGTCTCCTTCGGTGCACCTCGCTCGTGAAGAAGATGTCGGATCACGTGTGTCGAGATCAGGAGATCCGCCGCTTGGATCATCAACATGGATTGCGAGAAGCACGCGGTTCATCCCCGCGCTCGCAAGCGTCTCCTCCGTCGGATCGGACTTGAGACAGGAGGTCTCTTCGTTTAGAGACTCGATCGCAACCACGCTTCAAGAGGTAATCCTATTACTTGTTTGTGGTTTAGACGAGACGATCGGAGAAGTGTTCTTGGATCATGTGGTTTCGTCGTAATAAAAATTTTAAATTCCGCTGCATCGAGCAACTAGTCCAACTAGTCGCTCCTCGTCGTATTCGATACGACGCTCACGCTTCCGTGATGGACTTGAGGATATAACCATATCCTTCAAGTGGTATCAGAGCCAGGTTGATGGTTTCGAATAGTGATTCGCTAACCGAGAACGACTTGGGTTCGCTAAGGTCGCGAAAGTTTTCATCGCATTTGATTTCGCAGATCTGTTTAGTAAATAATTTCGGCACTGTTTAAATGGTTTAAACACGAATTTTATACTTGGATTATGTTCCCCATTAAATAAGGAAACCATAGGATCTGAGTTTGCGTAAATCGGATTTCGTATGCTTGAGATATGGTCGTTTTAATGAACATGCATGCACTGTTGCGGGAACTGTGAATCTGAACGTGATTAAAATGTTAATTACTGTTTAGACTTGCCTCGAAATACGTGAAATATAACTTAGGTTCTGTCCTAAATCAAATTAGCAAACTTTAGAAATTGACTTTGCTTAATTTGGATATAATATGATTGAGATATGCCAATTTTAGTAAGTAGGGGTCACTGCTGAAATTGCTTTCCTAATCAAGAACCATGTGATTGTCAATTAATGAAATTAATTGTTATTTTCGAGAAATAATTATGAAAAATATTTGTGAAATATTAGAGAATGATTATTTCCTTAATTGACTTGGCCCCAACCAATTAGTTGATTAGATTTGATCTAAACCATAATTGGAATTACAATCATCAAACTTCTTGCTTGAATAGGACTTGGGAATTTGCCTAGCAAATTTTCTTAAAATCAAAATTGTTTTGATTACTATATGGTATAATTTCGGTTGAAGAACTGATGATCATCTCAAGTAAAAAATAATCAATTTGGCATTATCCTTTCCCGAGGCGGATATGGTGTCTAGTCAGGGATCGCTGGTCAGCGGGTTGCAACGTATGTGGTCCGCCCCACTCCTGTCGGTACTGGCCATGACAGCGGGTAGGGCCGGGATAATGTACGAGGGATTATGATGTATTTTTTATAATTATTAAAATACGAATTAATACGTACTTTGAGAATAATATCATATATATTCAAGCATAAAATTAAGTTTGATTGGTTGAATTGGATTGATAATTAATTTAATATGATTAAGTTAATTATGTCCAATTAAGAATACTCTAATATGATTAGAGTTAATAATTCCCTTGGAAGAATTAATTATATGAATGCGATTCATAGTAATTAATCAAATTTGAATAAGAGGTGGAGGATCACATAAGTGACATCCATGGTCTCCCGTCAAGGCGAAGGGTTTCCGTCGTCAGGGATTGTATATAGGAGACGCCTGTACGAAGTGACAGCTCCTATATGCAAGCGCATCTGGATCGGACTCTTTGCTTCTCGAAAGAGTAAGGCCGTATGCGTAGTGTCCCCAATATCGGATCCTCATATTATTGAGGCGATATTGGATTGCGCATAGCGAGTTCTATTCCTGTTGACGGTTGGTTCAATTGATGACGGGTCAACATCACCTTAGGGGTGGTGGGCTCGGGCATTAAAGACCGAATTGGGAAATGCAAGTTGGACTTGCAAGGCGGAATGTGTTCCCGCTTCTCTTTATTGGAGTTGCAGTTTCTCATATTATTGGGATGTAACAAAGATAAAGAGGAGATCTCAGATCTTGCTGAGATATAATGGTAAGTATATCTCTTACATTGAAAGTGATTAAGGGAATGAACTTTCATTGTTGACATGGCAAGACAACTTTGATATAAAAATTCCTAAATCAAAGTATAATATGTATATATAAATATATATACAAATTTCTTATTTCAGATAATCCTTCATTAAACCCACTCAATTCTATACTCAATAATAACCAGTAAAATATCATGGATTGGACCCTTGATCCAGATATTGTAATTGCAGTTGGACACATAATGTATGTGGTTGCAATATGCAAGTTTCCTCATAATAATGAGAAGTGATAATTAAATAGACAATAGGACTGAATCCCTAGGGTTTGTATGTCTCTATAAGTCTTGATCTCATCGAATGTACTTTTGAAGTGACATGTCGATAATGATCGTAATTATCAAATAATCCTTATAAAATAAATAAAAATATTCTGGCATACATATGAGCTCTTGATATTTAATCATGAATGACATGGTTCTCTACATCATGTAGAATGGTAGCTCTATAGAGATAATGTATTCAAATTGTTTGAGTACCTACCTGAACCTATGTTTTAAGAGTTTAGATGGATGTAGATGATGAGTGTCATTTCTTTTATTCCCATGTTTATGGGAACACTTCAGAGGAGCCATTTACCTTCATACAGTAGTTCCAAATGATTTTTGGTATAATTAGCTATCTAGGAGTTATGTAGGAGGTCATATGCCTCAAGGCCTTCCCCTTCTCCTTATCAGATATGGCGCTTTACTGGTTGACTCATTTGGGGAGAGAGATTTCTATATGAGATGATTTGAAGTCCACATTCGAACATAAATATTTTCCTCTAGGATGGACGAACATGTTTAGGAGTCAGATCTCCAATTTTACACAGTTACCACATGAGTCATTCCATGAGGCATGGGATCAATTCAAGGATTTGACAGAGAGATGCCCTCATCATGAGATACCATTAAGGTGTTTGTGCAGAATTATTTTGGTGGACTCCAGCTGGATATACAGGGCCAAGTGAGCACCGCATGTGGTGGTAGTTATCTGAATAGGGATATTGCGTCAGTTTGGTCCATCTTTGAGGGGATGGTGAAGAATTCACATGTTGTCATTTCCACTTGGCTTTTTCATAAGGGCCCACAACCACCACACCACTAAAAGCATCATAAGGTGGCCCATGTTTTTGAGTCTGATTCACGGTCTAACATGGGATTTATTAGTGAGAAGCTTACATTAGTAGACATGATTCAGAAGAATGTCCAAGAGCTACAGCCGTTGCGAGACTTGGAGAAACTTTCATTACTTCCTCAACAGTCTAGCAAACTAACGAAGAAGGTGACAGAGTTGCAGCTTCAGTACCAACAATCTTGCACTCCTTCTTCCACGTCTCAGCATGAACAGAGATATTTAACCGCTCCTCCCATCGGTCAGATTCAGTTTGTTTAGAGCGAGCTGGTGCAACTTATTGAGATTACAAATATTGATTGGCATGAGGATCTGTCCATTGCCAACTTGAGTCAGATCACTAGCTTTGGAGATGCTGATGTTGGTTATCATGCTACTCTTGAGATCAACGGAATTTGGTAGGCCCTTGTTCAGCCTTTACCACACTTTACTCCTCAAAGAGTACACCACCATTAGCAGCAGCACACAGCAGTACAGTCATGCGCATTTCCAGTACTGCCAGCATTACACGCAGCAACAATCTTACCAGCATGCTTATAAGAGACCATATTCACATCAGTATCCAGCTACACATCCACACGTCTATCAGCACCAACACTCTTCCTTCACACCACATATATCTCCTCAGCCTTACACACCACAACAAAACAATCCAAGGCAGGAGAGTGACAACCAGGGACACCATACTGAGTCTGAGATGTCTTCGTAGGCCTTGGCACTAAACCAGCTCATGGACATGTTGAGAATGCTATAGAAAATACAAAGGACAAAGATGGAGTGGGTTAACCATCATCTTGATGAGTTAACCATGCCCAAGACCACTCTCCTAGCCTAGCCTTAGATGAATCAAAACAATAAGAATAGACATTTAGATCAGGTAGACACTGCCATAGGTACGATCTCTTTTCCAAAATTTTTATCTAACTTCACCTGTCTCAGAAGCAGTAGATCACCACGAGTACCTGATCGAGGGGAGGAAAGGGAACATGATGAGGAGCGAGAGCCGATCCATGATGATCTCGATCAAACACATTTTGATGTTGAGGAGAAGGACCACCATGATGATGAGGACTGACACGATGTCCAGCTTGATGATCAATGAGAGGGTAGCGATGAAAAGATAGTGGACACAGAACAAGCGAGTCAGACGGTGATACCATGGGAAACCATGCAGATGCCCCCGATGCAGATTTGTCTTCCCCTATTTTAGAGATTTCTGTACTTACTTCTGAGACTCCCGATGTATACGCTTATTCTTCTAATGTGAATAAAAATAATTTTGTTGTTTCTTTAGATTGTTCCTTTTCCCGATGCTTTGTATGGAAAAGGAAAGAAAAATACCAAAAAGAATGTTGTTACTCCCAAGATAGAAAGGCTATTGAAAGATCACATCTTTTTGAAGATCCAGCTCCATGATACCTTAAATCACTTCTCTAAGCTCAAGCAACTGTTGAAGATTAGATGTACTACGCATAGGAAGAAGAGATCAGATAGAGAGTTTTGTTCACCAAGGCTACATCCTGCGCCATGCAGAACAGATTACACAAGAAGAAGTATTCAGGAGCACATTAAGTCAGATGCGAGATTTCCCATGCAACATTATTTTACACTCTATTAGATAACGATTCCTAAATCAATTTGTTACCATGTTGTTTGCTCGACAAGCTCGAGCTAGGTTCTCTTTACAAATCTGTGCGATCCTTCACTTTGCTAATAGATCTGTAAAGAGACATGAGAGCATTTTGAGGATCATTATCGTGACCTTGTGAGGAACCCTGATTCTCACTCTTTATTATTTTATTTTAGCTATTTATCTTGGCAAAGCATCATGTAAATAGATGTAAATACAATAAGTTAGCATTATACATGCATTTGTTAACAGTGCATAATTAGCATGTATTCGTGCAAAAATAAAAGAATAAAGAAAAAGAAAAAGGAAGCAGGTATTTAGAATAAATACTGAGTGACCCGAACCCCAAGAGAAGGTCAAGCATTGGCCTGATCTCCAAGTAAAACTAGTAGAGAGAGATAGGGTCTACTCTATATTGTACATATTATTGGTGTAATTAAATATTTATTCTTGACAAAATAAAAATAAAATATTCTTTTTACCTCCTTGTATATAGTCCAAAAAATAAAACAAAATCAATAATATAAAACAACAATTTAAAATAAAATTTTTTCCCACTTTTACAAAATACATGTAGATATACTTCACTCTCTATTTATTGTATACATGTAAATAAATTACAAAAATAAAATAAAAATTATTTTATACTCTACAAATTATGTTGTAAATAAATAAAATATAAAAAGTGATGTATTTATGTAAAAATAAAAATATAGAAATAATTGTACAAAATACATAGGTATATTATAGTCGTATATAACACATTATACTGTAAAAAAATTGATTTAGTTTTCATAATAATAAATATAAATTTACAGAAAAATAGTTCGAAAAATAACAAATATTTTTCACTTTATAACTTTTTGATTTAAAATCATTTATTATTTCTTATTGAATATGTAAGTATTTTGTACATTCGAATTATCTGATTGGTCCAAGTCACTTTGTTGACTCGGGTCAATGCCCTTTTCGAGGCTTGACCCGACCCGCTCTCATTCATCGGACCGATTTCTCCCAATTCTTCCAATCGGATCATGCATCCCTTTTCCCCAATTCTTCGCTTGTGGCCTCTCCTTTGATCCAAGACCTTCGTGGATCCCTTGGATGGCGCAGATCTTCCTAGGGTTGCATGCCTTTGACGAATTTTCCAGCCTCCTGGGAACCCTTTAAATCATCTCCTCTGCCTCCCAGGAGCAGCAGCTCGTGCCTCGCGCCTACCTTCAGCCCTATCTGCCTCTAGTTGCGTGACAACTTCTTGAGGGACCTTCGGATCGAAGTTTGGAGGAGCAGCCATGCTGCTCAGCCTCGTGGCCGGCGTACGCCGTCGCGATAAGCCTCCCGGCCTTCCATAGCTTGGTCGAGGCCACTACCTTGCCGATCACTTTCTCCTGAAGCTCTAGAGTGCACCTAGAACCTCAGGTACCCACATTTCCCTAACATTTTCCTATTCGTTCCACTCACTTCATCTTGCGCCACTTTACCTCCACCTACTCTGACCAGTGAGTCGGAGCACTCACATCCGAACCTACCCGCTCCGATCAACTCTCTGCTTCGCCCTCCATCCTCTCTCGCAGCCTGATCACCCTTAGGCTCGACCATCAGGTCAAAATTAAGGACCTGATCTCCTCCCTCATCATCGTCGGAGATCGAACCTCGCCTCAAGTCACTTCTTTTCATTTCTGCTCAAATAACCTCGATCATGGCTTTGCGCCGAGTCAAGCTTTCCTACGCAGGTGCTTGCGCACACAGAGATCCCAGTTCCATCCACCAGAGGGCTCGTCGGAGAGCTCCTGGTCCACCTTCGTCGCCACGCACATCCGACCGGCATCCCTCCCATCAGACCCGTCCAGTCGAAGCAGGCGATCTCCATGATTGTTCCTGACCTTTCTGATCAATCATCGGAGACGAGGATACCTTCCGAGGCTCTGGTGAAGTTCACCTTGACCCTGTTCTTCCAGACCCCTTCTGCTCCGTCGGAACAGCCTTCATCCACAAGATCAGATCTCAGCCGCTGACTGTCGCATCCTTTAGGGTCGTTGGATCTAATGCCAGATGCATCTGTGCCCCATGTCCCCGACTTTCTCTGGGGCATCAGATCTGACACAGTATTGGATCTCAGCCGCACGTCCACGCGCCTCTAGTGACATCCTCGCACCCCCCTCCCCATGCGCATCGCACGTGCCTGCCGAGGGTATATTGCATTATTTTCCTTGTAGTTTGCATGCTTTATTTTCTAGTTTGTTAAATAAAGTTGTAGTTTGGACTTTTTGCATATTAGACCCTGATATTTCCAGTATTTGCACTTTAGTCCTCTAAGTCTGAAAACACGTGCATGCTCGCGTGCCCTTGTGGTGTTTTTGCATGTTCTATCCAACACTTTCTGATGGTTACTGTTTGAATGAAGTATTTTCTACATTCGCACTTATGCCCTTTGTGTGAGTTAATTGCCATGTGCGTTAATTTCATGGGATTTTTGCACTAATACCCCTGGACCTTTTATGTGTTATGATTTAGTATGGAAACTTTAGGATATTTGCAGATAGGTCTCTACAGCTTGTGTGCCTTATCTTTAGATCAAATAATTATCAAATCTACAATAAAAATTCTCCAAAAATTACCATTAGCTCCAACTAATGTGTAATATTTTTGGTAGTTTTTGTGATTCGATTTGATTTTATTTGATATTTTCTAAAAATCAAAAAACCCTAAAAATGTTTCTATTAATTTTATAAAATACGAAAAAATATAAAAATACTCTCAAAAATTTCATCAAAATTCTTGTATATTTGTTTTAGTTTATTTTCACTTTAGTGTTCCATTATCTTTTATAAAACCCCTAAAAATCTCAGTAGACATAAAATCTTATAAAAGTTCTTAAAAATTCTAGAAAAAAAAATGAAATTTCAGTTTCTATAGGTAGATAATTTTATTTGCTTTGGTATAAAATTGCTACCCAGGACATTAAGACATTTTCAGTATTTTTAACTTGCATTTTTGTCTTGGTCGTACATTGGTTGCCCTGATTTCATTTCTTTCATTGTTGTAAAATCATATAAAAATATGAATATACCACAAAATCATCAAAAACACTTGCATATTTTAAAAATATAAAAATGTTTTTTTTCTAATTTTCGAGAAATTATTAGCTTTAATAAAGATTGTTTAAGTTCATTTTTCTTTATCCTTCTATTTGTTTTCTTATTAGAAAATATAAAAAGAAATTATAAATTAAAAACCACAAAAAATTCTTTCTCTATTTTGCCTCTCATCTACTTCGTAGGCTTTGCTCGTGCTCCTTGTGTTCGACCATGGTCGCTATACATGTTAAATAAATAGCGGAGACTGCTACATTAGATTCTTTGAGCTTGATTGTTTACTTTGTGGTCTTTATTTTCTTGTTGAGCTCGGCTCGGGTGGTTGAGGTCGCAATGACCCTTGATATCACTTAACCTTGATCACCCGAGCGCTCACTAGAATGGCGCTGTTGCTGGGGAACGTGTCTTAGTAGTTAGTTTTCAGTTGTCCTTTCTTTTTCTATTTGCTTTTTTTATTCATTTTTATCGCCTATATGTTATAACTGATTTCTGACTTATTTCTATTTCACTTTCTGTGCGAGGGACCGCCCTAGGACTGTGCGACTTTCGATTGGAGTACCTGCATACGAGGAGCAGGAGCAGGGATTAGTTATCTTAGATAGAGTAGTTAGTTTATTCTCAGCCATTTTATTTTTGTAATAATACAGGAACTTCAGAAACTTTGGACACTTGGCATCTATCGGGGTCTGTTTCGCTAAGTACCGGTGTGCTCGGTGGACCTCACTACAGTTTTCATTGGTTTTGGTTTTCTCGTCTTTCCTTTTCTTTGATTCTCGAAGAATTTGGCCATTAGATTTAGGAATTTCCTTGATTATTACGTAACTGATTATGGCCCACTCCCTAACTATTTGCCTCCAGCTATAGTTCGTAATTGGACCTATTTAATAAATCATAATAAAAAGTTAACTCGGTCGCTTGAGAGGTCTTGTGCCGCTAGAGGTCATATACAGCACGTGCAAGATCTATTGTGGCGGACACTGATCGGCATCAGAGACCGGACTTCGACCTCTCTCTCTGACCAGTTAACTACAGTTCTTCACGATTAGAAATTGCTCATCTAAGGTTGTTTTCTTCTTGCATCATTTAGGATAGTTTTATTTCTATCTTAAAATTTATGCACGGATCACCCTGCATGTAGAGTGCTGGAGTCAGGTAAGCATATCTTACTTTGCATGCATCATCGTGTTTGATCGCGCATCGGCTTTTTCGACTTCTCCCCCTGTTTTTGGATCTTAAATAATCAGGAGATCGAAAAATTCGTTAGACGTTTGTTTGATTATTAAAAAATATGTAAAAAGTGATAATCATAAAAGTTGGGACTGCTAAACAAACTTCACCTTTAAAACACCTGACTTAAAAATATGTCTTGGGAGAACAATCCTCTCATTAATTGGTTTTCTTGCGCGAGAGAGTGACCCGCACACTAGGCTAGAGCCATACATGAACTCTCGTTAGAATACTGGTCTTGGGGTTAGTCATTCCCTAGTGAGGATCGTTGCAGTCTCTGGTAAAGTGGGTCGCGATATCTTTAGCAGAGCGTGTTGATCGGGTAGGCGGTAAACGGTCCACGACTGGGAGTAGCTGGGAAAGATCTAGCTTTGGGGTCGAGCTAGTCTCCTAAGAGCATCGGGTTCCTACCAGCTCACTTAATCGCCCTGCTAGACTGAATTATCACCTAAATAAAACTAACAAGATAAACGATCGAACCTTCACGGTCATCAGCTCTGCGTTGCATAGGTGAATTGGGTGTTTTGATTGATGATCTTGTTTGTTTCCAGATCTCGTCCGCCTTTCTCTACATCACGATGATGGGCCGGAGGTCCCTTAGGCAGCCCTTAGATGCACCGCTTTCGAGCTCTCTGCCTCATTCATCTAGGCTGGTTCGTGAGATCCTAGACCCGCTCTCCGAACCCGAGTTCGATTCCACCCTATTCCCCCTCTATCACCCTTCTTCCAGTCCTGAGGTGCCCGAGCAGAGACCGGAGCAGATATTTGTTCACTTGATGGCACATGAGTTTGGGTCTTTTACCTTTGCAGAGACCCAAGAGATGGCTAGCAGCGAGGAGCGCAGCAACGGGCATCCCCAGATGACCACTTATGCTTTAGATTTCGACGCCATCAACAACACACTGTTAGCCTCCGTGGAGATGATGCAGAGTCAGATCAGAGACATATGGGCCTTCATGGAAGACATGCACAGAGAAATGTCACATATGCGAGCTGACCGAGGAGAGACGAACTGAGCCAGTGGTGGAGAGATACCAGAGTTTGGAGGAGGAGACAAACGACATACAGAGGAGCCAAAGGAGCCAGTCCGACTAGCTAGGCTAATGAGAGAGTTGCACAACCCTAGAGGGACTCTTGCACATCGTTGGATTCAGCTTCCGGCGATTTCAAGCTCCCCCCTCAGATGATTCAGTTGTTTCCCAAGTTCTATGGGCTTGCCACCAAAGAGCCGCGTCTTCACCTATAGGAATTTGAGATGATCTGCAGCACGGTCCACGATAGATACGTGGACGAGGACACCATCAAGATGATGGCTTTTCAATTTTCCCTGGTCGATAGAGCAACCTACTGGCTGAAACATTTAGGGAGATACATCACTTCGTGGGAACAACTCCGGACCAAGTACGTGAACAAGTACTATCCACTCGACCGAACGAATGCAGCTCAAGCTTTGATCAACAACTTCTCCATGATCCCGAACGAGCAATTCCATGAGGCTTAGGACCGATTCCATGAGCTCATTGACTAGTCTCCACACCACAACATCTCAAAGCCCAATCTGGTATAGAGTTTCTTTTGTGGGCTGACATCGGAGCTACATGGGCTTGTGAACACTTCTTGTAGGGGATCCTACTTTGCCAAAGACGAAGATCAGGTCTAGGACATATATGAGGAGATGGCTGAGAACTACATCGTTATGTCCCAGACCTGTCTCTACACTCAGGGTAAACCCTCACCCCATGTCGTGTCCTATCAGAGGATAGCATGAGTCAATGCAGGTCCATCCACTTCTTCAACATTTGCAGCATAGGCAGAGTCATCAACCGCTGATATGGGCATCATCAACGAGAAGCTGGACTGCTGATGAACCTCAGATTTTATCCTCTTTAATGTTTCTAATTGACTATTTCGTTGCAGTCGGATAAATCCGGTTCGATCAAAAAATAACCGCACAAATATATTAATCGTCTAATGAAATTAAGCGTGGTTTTATGTTTATTTAGCCTGGGCAAGCCCTAGGGTCGACTCAAGGAGGCAAAGGAACAACTCGGGATCAAGTTAGAGGTATTAGATTGTGATTTTCCTAGTGGGATTTTTTGGTTTTCTTTAATGCAATAAAAATGACAAATGCATAATATGAATTAGATTAAGTTAATACGAAAAGAACCGATTTTTTTAGAATTTTCTGACATTTTATGTTTTTTTATGAGTTTTTTTACTGAAAACAGAGAGACTGCGGGTCTTTAATTCCTAATAAATCCACGAAATCAAATCATCTAGAGAATGAATAATCTCATATAGGTATTTTAACAAAGAATCCAAGAGAGTTGAAATTTAACAAAAATCATATTTGTGTATTTAATTAAAAATAAATTATAGAAATTACCTTATAATTTATTTTAAGCAAATGACATGTCCAATTTCGATGAAACTTGGATAATAATTAAAGCACACTTAGAGGCATCATCTACAATTTTTCCGCAATTTTTAGAGCAATAAATGTGGTTGTGCGAATTTCAGAGCTTAAATGGGAAAAATACCACTGATTTTCAATCTCTGAATTTTAATAAATAATTGGATGCTCACAAAAATGCAAATAAATAGCCACGAGATAAAGAATTAATTGCTTTACAACATGCTATTTTTTGATATAAAATGATGCAAAATGACTGTCCAAATTAACACTCAAACTCAGGGGTGTCAATGCAAAGCAGAACGTAAAATAAATAACTTGAAATGTGCACTAGAGCATTTTACAAATAAAACACAAATAAGATGAAGAATGCAATTTTCATAAAAAGAATAAAACAGGATAATTGACCTTATTTCTTGCGCTAGAGCAAGTTTGGAGGGCGGCGGAGGCGTGGGAGACATGCTCGGCGGGCGATGCAAACGTCAGTGTGGCTGCAGAGGCGCGCGAGGGGAGGCGTCGGCAGGCGCAGGAGATGCCGCGCGGCGGAGTCGCGGCGTCGAGGGCGTGCGTCTAGGCCGCGTGCGTGACAGGAGAAGGCGGCGGGCCGCGGTGGTGCGCCGCACGCGAGGAGGAAAGGTGCTAGCGTCGACGGAGGCAGCGCGCTCCTGCGCGGTGGTAGGCAGAGCGTGCACGTGAGGAAGAGGTCGGCGCCGCTCGGTGGAGGGGGGGCGGCTGTGCGCGGGATGGCGCTGGATGGGTGCGCATTGGAGCTTTACGGCAAGGGGAGGTGGCAGATAACGGCCTACCACGGGGCCCGACGTGTCGAGCGGGACGGTGGCCTCCATGCGTCGCGTGGTGCAACGGTGACTGCAGACTCGGCGGAGGGCGAGGCGTGGAGCGCGATGACGGAGGCAGGAGCGGGGCCGCCTCATATGTGGGGTGCGGCCGCTAGGGCTGGCTGGTGCGACGCGCGGAGGGCGGCGGGACGTACGACGGTGGCCGTCCTGGAGGTGGTGGCTTGGCCGTGCAGAACCTGCAACTTCTTTTTTTGTTTTTATGTTTTTTTTTATTTTTTTATTGTATTTTTTTATGTCAGAAAATAAATATGCAGTAATGAAGAGAGGATGATGATGTTCGTGGTTTTCTTTTTTATGGTTATGAAAGTGGATGATATAGAAATGAAAAAAAATAAAAAATATATGATTATGAGGTGGTGTGGTGATTGATGATGGTGACCATGATGAAAATGGTAGATGATAATGTGGGGTTTTATGAATTGTTTTTGTGACGAACTAGATAAACAAATAATGTGAGATAAAAAAATTGACAAAGAAAAGGAGAGGGAATACTTACTTGTGGTTTCGTCGGATGGAGAGAAGGTGATACAGGGGAACTTCCGCTGGACGTATGAAGTTTTCCTGTGGAAGGAGAAGATGAGGCTTCTCCTGTCGTCGCTCAAGAGTCGGCCAAGCTCGAGCTCAGCAGCTCGTGGAGATCAAAGCTGCAGCAGAAGGAGCAAACCTTCTGGATCTCGCCAAGGATAGTTGCCTGTTGTCGCTCAACCAGTAGGTCGCGATTGCTGTCACCAATGCGGGTGGGAGCTCGGGTTCTATCTCTGGGGAATATGTCGAATGAAAAAAAATGGTGGAGGATGATGGGAATAAGAAGGAAGAGGAGAGGAAAGTTGGAGAAGAAATGGAGAAAGTGGGGAAAATGGTGGAGGTGGTGACCTGAGGTAGAAGGCAAGCAAAGGAGAAGAAGTAAAAGGAAAAAAATAGATAAAATAATAATATAAGTAAGCTACTAAAAATAAATGAGAAAATAAATATTAAAATAAAATAAATTACAATAATTAAATAAATGTAAATAAATAAATAATTAAAATAAATAAATAATTAAAATAGATAAATAATAATAAAATAAATAAAATGAAATCCGAAATTAATAAAATAATTAAAACATTGGGTGACATGTGGCGGCTCCAGGGGCTACCACGTGTCGCTCCCAAGAAATTCAAAAATTAAATATAAAGAAACATAAAAAAGAAATAACAAAAGGGTGTAAATCAATAAGGGTCAACACGAAAGTTGCTCGTCTCGACGAGATCTACAACGTTCCTGAAGGGCCGAAAATCAAATGAAGTCATCTGTTGAAAAATATATTTTTTGGTGGTACCTTATAGATATAAAATACCGCATTTTATCTTTTGTAATTTTTTGACATTTTTAAAGAAGAGAAAAATCAAAATAAAGTTAGAAAAAATATGAAAGGAATATTTACAACTCAATCTATTTTTTTTGGATTTTTAATAGTTAAGAAAATAAAAAGATAAAATAAAGGGCAAAAAGGTCAATATGTACAATATACAAAAGGGGCCCAGAACCCAAGTTTTGCATACGAGCTCCGATTTTAATGAAATTAGTCTTGTTTCGAAGGTCTTTGAATGTATATTACTTTAAAATGAGTAGACCTAATTTGGAGGTTGTATGAGAGAGATATGTGCATTCTAAGGTCTAAGGTCTCCAACTGGGTTTAGAGTTTTATTGGTCAATTTTACAAGTTAATAATTTTTTGATATTTTTCTTTAATTAGTGTTAGAAATATATACACTATAAAGTTAGTTTTATTGGATTTGGAGTTAGTATAAAATATATACATATAGGGTATTTTAGTTAATATACAGGTGAATATTTACAAGTGAAATTGTCTTCTTATTTTATGCAAATATGAATGCTAAAATGCAGATATTATGCTTGCCTGCATGAATGCTAATTATGAAAAATAAGGGGAAATATGCCGCTATTTACTCAGGAACAAGCTCTATTTTCAACTTTAAGAGTGACGAATTACATATTCATCAACCCCCTATACTTAAACCTTGCTCGTCCCCGAGCAACTAAAATGAAATGCAAGAGTGAAATGATTTTGGGTTCCATACCAAGGTCATGAACAAAAGTTGAAAATGGAGCTTAACTCGACCTTTGGATTAATTATGTGACGGAACCTTATTGGGATCTGAATTTAAGACCTTAACAGACTTCAAGTTCCAAAAGTCTTCTATTCAAGACTCCTCAATAGTCACGTCAGAACAAATCCTCAAACGTAATTTTCTGATTACTATGATTCTTACTTGTACTGTGTAAGTGTAAAATAGCTCTCCACATTAGAAATGGCTAAGAAGCAACCTCCTCTAACAAGGTAACTCAAATAACCCGGTCCAGTAACTCTTTCCTCGAGGAGCGGGGTATTCCCTTCTAAGTTCAAGTGCGACCAGCTCAAGAGGAGGGGGTGGAGAAAAGAATGGACGGTAGCCAGTGTAGCTACCTATCTCGGGATGCCTGACCTGTGTAGCCAAGTCATCCAACTGCATTTATTTGTTAATATACATACTCCGACAGGTATTTTATTTTCACTTAGACCTGTCTGATTTTTTTTGAGTTCTTGCATTTTTCCTTTTTTTTCTTTTTTTTTTATTTTTTTGAACTATATACAAGGTGCAACATGTGCATCAGGAGTTTTTCCTCTTGAGCCAGTAGACTATCCCTCTTTTGATGCATTATTGCAACCCACAACATCCCGTCCTTAGATGTCAACACCACTAGACTAGATTGAGATGCACTACCCTCCCTAGAGGAGGACGGATGTTTCCAGTTGTGTGCTACTCCAAGCTAAAGGATTCTATCTCCTCACCACCTCATCAATGAAGAGCTACGTGCATTGTGCTTGTCCAAGTTAGGTCATTATCTAAAAGAATCATGCGTGTGCACGAGATATTCTACTTAGACTAATCAAGATGACATGTGAACATAGACTTGCGGACTCAAAGAATTAAGTCACTTGACCTGAGAAATCTTAACTCCGGTTCCTATAAGGATCCTCTGAAATTAGGTGGATTAAGGTCAACTCAAGTCCAACCTCAATATCTACTCATAACTTAGTTCAAAACCCACTAGCTTTTCACCTTGCATATGCAAGATATGCAGATGAGATGTAGATGACATGCTATGTAGATGAATTAAATGCAAGACTCTTTTTTTAATGCAAGGATAATATGCAAGAGTAAATAAGAAGCCTATTTTTTTGTTTTTTTTTGTTTTATTTTTTGTTTTTTTCAAAACTTTGGTATACCTCCTATGTTACAATAATTTACAAGAGTTTATAAATATTATACAAGTGTTATACAATATTCAAGTATACAATTTTTTTTTCGAATTTTACAAAAGTTTTACAAGTATTATACAACAAGTAATTTTTTTTTCAATTTTTACCCAGCCGTAATTATTGCAAAATATATACAAAACTACGCGAAAATATGTGAAAGTACGAGCTATGGGTAAAGTATATATGTAATATATACACGCCCCCCTATACTTAGCGTGTGCTATGTCCTCAGAGCACTAAAAGCGAGAAAAAAGACATAGCTCGTGCTAAGCGTAGGAGAGCTAAAATAACAAAAATGTATAGAAGTCGCTCCGCCCCCTATACTTAGGCTCTGGCAACCTAAGTGTAGAAGAAGATCAAAAATGGGACGGGCGAGGTTAAGATGGGAAATGGAGGAGTATATACACGGCGGGCATCGGTCCCCCCTATACTTAGGCTCTTGTTAGCCTAAGTGTAGGACAGAAGTGAGTGTGAGAACCGATGAGATCTAGAGAATATACATCAAACAGTGAAGAGACTCGGGTCACTCACCCCCCTATTCTTAGGATCTGATCATCCTAAGTATAGCAATAAAATGAAATGATATGGAGCCGGAGCGAGTGATTCGAATCACTGGGGAGGGAGAGGAAATATATATACAAGGAGGATTGAGAATATACATTGATCAAGAAGGTTTGTGACGAACCTTCTTGCGGGATCGAGGAGGTGGGTAATATACAAGTGTGTCGCTGTCGGAATCATCCTCAGATGAATAGTAGTGAGGTGAAGGGATCGTCCAACGCGGGTCGACACATGGCTGCTTGCTTAGATACGGCTTGAGAACAACCGAACTGAGCTCACTCATATAAATCATCTTATCCGGACCCGATGAGGATTCCTCTGATAATTCCTTCTCTGGAATGTTGAAGGAAATTTTCTTGGTCGGTTTTCTAGCACCTGAATCATTGAGAGGGAGATGAGAGCGATGCACCTTGAGAGGTTCGGGGGAACACCTCGAGGAATCAATTCTCGACTTCCTCTCACTAGATAGCCGACTAGAAGAGGGAGCAACCATGTTTTTATGTGGAGTCAATTTAGTCTTGGTTGTTTCCTTTGCAGGTCCAGGGTGCAGTGCAGTGCTGATCAAGGGGTCCTCATCAGACGAGTCACCATATAGATTAGAATATTCCTGAAGGGTCAGCATGCGTCTCGAGAAGGTGCTAGTGATCTCAGTTGGCTTGACATTATCGGGCTCTTGTGTCGGATCATCGAAATGATCAAGACAATCCAAAAACGTCATGTCCGACTCAATGATAGCTTCTGGTCATGAGTCCTCCGTAGAAGCTGTCATGGTTATGGTGCAAGCAATTGATGAAGTGGAGGTTTGGGGAGTCTCTGAACCAACGGTCGTCCGGACAGTCGGTCAATCAAGTGTAGCAGAGAGGTGGAACTCATCTACCTCTCGATTGTCACGACTGTCAGCGGATGCGCGGTTCACCTTAGAGTAAAGTGTATCAAAGAGTGGGTGAGGTCTAAGCGCTCCCAATGCTGAAAAATTGATCTCCCGAGTCTCGCAATCTATAGTCGTCTTAGCCAAGGCTAAGAACGGCTTCCCGAGAATAATCGGAGACTGGGTAAACTCTCCTCGGTGCTCGATGTCAATGATCGTGAAGTCCATCTAGAGTAGAGCACCTTGGAAAGTAACGTTGACTGAAGTGTTTCCTCTCGACCGTTTAATAGATCGATCAGCCAACTGAACGATCTCTCTTGACTTTCTGATTGGCCTGAGTTTGCGCTTGTCAAACACAGAGGTCGGGAGGATATTTATCGGTGAGTCATCACCAATTCTCGCATGGGTAAAGATGGTGTCTTTGATTTCACACTCAACTCGGTGCAACCGCTTCACTCTTCGGCTTTTGGTCTTTCTCCCCATCACCAAGGAGGTGGCCATAGACACTATGTGTCTTTCAGTCCTTGTCCTCTTATTGCCCGACCTCTTGGGCATCAATTTACTTCTCACAAATTGTTGGAGGTCGGGAAAGTGATATATGGCCTTTATTAAGGGAAGATTAAAATCAGTTCTATATCGAGTACTTCCCTTAGGGCAGGATCCAATTTTTTTAGGTCTTTTTCATTTTCAATTTTTATGTCATTTTTTAATTTTCCATTTTTTTGGTGTTTTGGATAGATGAATGATCAGACTCAAGATTGGAAGGAAAGGGGTTAGCAGAAGAGGGAGATAGAATGGACTCCAGCTGTACAGAAGATGTGGGTTCCCTAATGCTTGCTTGGTTTTCAACATCAGATCTACTTACGTCCTTTTCCACTTTCATTCCCCAGATGGCAGAAATTGAGTGCAATATTTGCATGACGACTCTCAACTTGTTACCTAATGTTTCATTTTTCACGATAAGTCGAGAAATGTCATCCTCCAAAAAATTCTCATGAAAAATCATGGGAGAATTCTGCTCAATTGGAGGATACTCGTGAGATATTGGGGTCTCATACTCAACATACCTAGACTCTGGCATGTAATGCTGGGTCGAGTATGGACTATCTAAATGGAAATATTGGTCGGAGCCTCATATGATGGAGTCAATGAAACATGGACTGATAAGTCTAGGTCATGAGTCCAATATTGTGAATGCATAGGCTCTTCGAATGAAGGCTGGTTAATAAAGTCAACCAAGTCAGGGAAATCAGGATGTGCATGCCTCTCCATTCGGGTTGTTCGATTGACCATGTTATGCCCTAAGGTCATGTCGGGATGCGTATATGTAAATTGTTGTATGGTCCCTACTTGAGGTGAGAATGAAGTATGTGGGGGCATATAGTTTTGCCAATCATCTATCTCAGCAGTGGCTTGCTCTTCATTCGATTCTTTGATTCCTGCAAGCTCTCGAGAATAAGGACAGTCAGCCCAAGATGGAAGTGGATTCAGAGTGTTGGAATATGGAGTAGGTGAGATATGCGAAGAAGTGTAGAAGTCAGTCGAAGTTCTGACTTCATAATCGGGTTGAGGTGGAGCCGAGTACAGGTAAGGATCTCCCATGGATGGCGGAGGATACATGGAAGAATGAGAAGGTGATGATGATCGGTATATGGTCGATGAGGAATGACCAGAGGTCTCAGGGTATGGGGACCAATATCCTGACATCTTGAAGAGGAAAGGATGAATGTAAGAAGATTGAGGTAGAAAACGTGCAATTACACAGGATAACACACACGGACAAACATAAAGACAAACACAAGAGCAAACCCCGAGTTCACACTCAACACGATGAAGGATCCGAAATCGAGTCCGATTAGTCTGGTTGATTTTAAGTGTGATTTTTCAAACAAAATGGCAAAGGATACGCGGCCTATAGGGAAGTTGGCTCAGAGCCAGATGCGTCTTCCCTGTTTAACATGTCGCCTAAGATACCGTTGGTCCTTCCTTTCTTCACTCCTATCCCAAGTTGATGGATTCAATGACATGCCCCTATCTACCTGCAAGCAGGCGGAGGCTGACAAGGCCGGAAATTCACCCCAGGGGGTTACTGGCAACTTGTCGCGAAACCGCAATTTCGCCCCTATCTACCTGAGACAGGTGGAGGTTACTTGGTAGTCAATGAACCTGAATAATTCAACTTGTGATATTTGCTAGGATCAGTCGGAACGTGATATGGAAGGCGGGGATTTGGGCTCTTCCTTAAGGTGTTCACACACACTCAAGTACCCTCACTTAGCCTGAAAACAATATCGGGGTTAATTTCCCGCAAACAAGGGTTAATTTGAGTCAATTTTTTGGTTCAATTCAATTAGCAGTCCCGATTTAAAAGATTAGTTGTCACTGATATTAATCTACACAAGCAATCACGTCTACCATACAGTCCCAATTTCTTTATCTTAGGTTTTGAAAACCGATAGAGAGAGAATCAAAAAAAGCTGATGCAATCGAAAAAACGATGATGAATGCTTGAGTAAGACATTTTACAATGCCTCCAGCTCTCTACAATGTGGGATGTAAGAATGAATTGAAATTTTACACTAAATGGAATGCAAGCGATGAAAATCCGCTCCTAGACAGGCAATTCTATTAGCGAGTGAAGAACATATTATGTTTGGCTAAGTCCTGTGATCTAAGTGCATCTTTTATATGTGAAGTGTGGTCCTAAATTTTAAGAGCACAAAGAGTCCTAGGAAGCTCTAAGAGCCGCAAGTGCAGGTCCTATTCTTCGTAAAGCAACCACACAGCACACGGGGACACGTTTTATTATGAGAACACATGCGAGATCCCAAACAGAAACCGATGTAAATGCAGAGACTTTTTTACAAGCTAACAAAAAAGAAAATCTTTCCGATGTCTCAACAGACATCTTGATCCACGAATCATCGGCCTTCGATGCACTTCAAGATGCGTCGGCTCCAAGAAAGTCGCTCCAAGTCCACCGGGTTCTCGCACAAAAAGATACAAAAATGTCAGTGAGAGAAAGAGAGGAAAGAAAAAAAATAAATAGCAAAATAATTTGAAAAAATAATAATTACAAGGTGGTTCGGGGATCAGACAACCCGAATAAATTGAAAACGTAAATCTAATTTTCTAAAATGATCCTAAGCCGTTTGCTTCTCCAGCAACGGCGCCATTTGATGAACCTCGGATTTTATCCTCTTTAATGTTTCTAATTGACTATTTTGTTGCAGTCGAATAAATCCGGATCGATCCAAAAATAACCGCACAAATATATTAACCGTCTAATGAAATTAAGCGCGGTTTTATGTTTATTTAGCCTGGGCAAGCCCCAAGGTCGACTCAAGGAGGCAAAGGAACAACTCGGATCAAGTTAGAGTTATTAGATTGTGATTTTTCTAGTGGGAATTTTTTGGTATTTTTTAATGCAATAAAAATGACAAATGCAGAATATGAATTGTATTAAGTTAATACGAAAAGAACTGACTTAGCCAAATTTAATTTTTACGTGAAATAAGTTCAAATCAACCAAGTGATATTTTCCTAAGAACCTAATCCAACAACGAGTGCAAAATATTTTTTTGGAATTTTTGGCATTAAAATGCACAAATGAAAAATGCAAACTTTTTTGAGGTTTTTATGCAAATTTTCATGTAAATGAGATGCAAAAATTATGAAAATTTTATTGGAAGTTAAACTTTATGAACTATGCTAGGCTAATTATTTTGAATTTTCTGACATTTTATGAAATTTTTATGATTATTTTTACAGAAAACAGAGAGACTACGGGTCTTTAATTCCTAATAAATCCATGAAATCAAATCATCCAAAGAATGAATATTCTCATATAGGTATTTTAACAAGGAATCCAAGAGAGTTGAAATTTCCCAAAAATCTTATTCGTGTCTTTAACTAAAAATCAATTACAGAAATCACCCTATAATTTATTTTAAGCAAATGCCAATTCCAATTTCGAAGAAACTTGGATAGTAATTAAAGCACACTTAGAGGCATCGTCAACATATTTTCCGCAATTTTAGAGCAATAAATATGGCTGTGCGAATTTTAGAGCTTAAATGGGAAAAATACCACTGATTTTCAATCTTTGCATTTTAATATATAATTGGATGCTCACAAAAATGCAAATAAATAGCCACGAGATAAAGAATTAGTTGCTCTACAACATGCTATTTTTTGATAAAAAATGATGCAAAATGACTATCCAAATTAACGCTCAAACTCAGGGATGTCAATGCAAAGAAGAACGTGAAATATATAACTTGAAATGTGCATTGGAGCGTTTTACAAATAAAACACAAATGAGGATGAAGAATGCAATTTTCACAAAAAGAATAAAACGGGATAATCGAACTTCTTTCTTGCGCTAGGGCAAGTTTGGAGGGTGGCGGAGGCGTGGGAGACACGCTCGGCGGGCGGTGCAAACGACGGCGTGCTTTCGGAGGCGCGCGAGGGGAGGAGCGACAGGAGCGAGAGATGTCACGTGGTGGAGTCGCGGCGTCGAGGGCGTACGTCCAGGCCGCGTGTGCGACAGGAGAAGGCGGCGAGCTGCAGTGGTGCGCCGCGTACGAGGACGAGAGGTGCTGGCGTCGACAGAGGCAGCGCGCTGCTGCACGGTGGTAGGCAGAGCGCGCACGTGAGGAAGAGGCCAGCGCCGCTCGGTGGAGAGGGGGGGCGGCTGTGCGTGGGGTGGCGCTGGCTGGGTGCGCACTGGAGCTTTACGACAAGGGGAGGTGGCATATGATGGCCGACCACGGGGCCTAGCGTGTCGAGCGGGACGGTGGCCTCCACGCGTCGCGTGGAGCAGCGGCGGCTGCAGACTCGGCGGAGGGCGAGTCGTGGAGCGCGACAACGGAGGCAGGAGCGGGGCCGCCTCACGCGCAGGGTGTGGCCGCTTGGGCTGGCTGGTGCGGCGCGTGGAGGGCGGCGGGACGCACGGCGGTGGCCGGCCGGGAGGTGGTAGCTTGGCCATGCAGAACCTGCAACTTCTTTTTTTGTTTTTTTTTGTTTTTTTATATTTTTGTTGTATTTTTTTAATGTTAGAAAATAAATATGAGTAATGAAGAGAGGATGATGATGTTGGCGGTTTTCTTTTTAATGGTTATGAAAGTGGATGATATAGAAATGAAAAAAAAATAAAAATATATGATTATGAGGTGGTGTGGTGATTGATGATGGTGACAATGATGAAAATGGTAGATGATAATGTGGGGGTTTATGAATTGTTTTGGTGACGAACAAGATAAACAAATAATGTGAGATAAAAAAATTGACAAAGAAAAGGAGAGGGAATACTTACCTGCGGTTTCGTCAGATGGAGAGAAGGTGAAACAGGGGAACTTCCCCTAGACGTAAGAGGTTTGCCTGTGGAAGGAGAAGATGAGGCTTCTCCTGTCGTCGCTCAAGAGTCGTCCAAGCTTGAGCTCAGCAGCTCGTGGAGATCAAAGCTACAACAGAAGGAGCAAACCTTTTGGATCTCGCCAAGGTTAGTTTTTGTTGTCACTCAACCAGTAGGCCGCGATTGCTGTCACCAATGCGGGTGGGAGCTCGGGTTCTATCTCTCGGGAATATGGCGGATGAATAAAAATGGTGGAGGATGATGGGAATAAAAAGGAAGAGGAGAGGGAAGTTGGAGAAGAAATGGAGAAAGTGGGGAAAATGTTAGAGGTGGTGACTTGGAGTAGAAGGCAAGCAAAGGAGAAGAAGTAAAAGGAAAAAAATAGATAAAATAATAATATAAGTAAGCTACTAAAAATAAAAGAGAAAATAAATATTAAAATAAAACAAATTACAATAAATAAATAAATGTAAATAAAAAATGAATGTAAATAAATAAATAATTAAAATAAATAAATAATAATAAAATAAATAAAATGAAATCCGAAATTAATAAAATAATTACAAAAATGGGGTGACACGTGGCGGCTCCAGGGGCTGCCATGTATCACTCCCAGGAAATTCAAAAAATTAAATATAAAGAAAAATAAAAAAATAACAAAAGGGCGTAAATCAAAAAGTGGTCAAAAGAAAAGTTGCTTGTCTCGACGAGATCTACAAACTTTCGTGAACGGCCGAAAATCAAATGAAGTCATCTGTACAAAAATGTATTTTTGGTTGGTACCTTATAAATATAAAATACTGCATTTTATCTTTTGTAATTTTTTATCATTTTTAAAGAAGAGCAAAACCAAAATAAAGTTAGAAAAAATATGAAAGTAATATTTACAACTTAATCTAATTTTTTTAGATTTTAATAATTAAGAAAATAAAAAGATAAAAATAAAGGGCAAAAAGGTCAATATGTACAATATACAAAAGGGGCCCAGAACCCAAGTTTTGCATACGAGCTCCGATTTTAATGAAATTAATCTTGTTTAGAAGGTCTTTGAATGTATATTACTTTAAAAGTGAGTAGACCTAATTCGGAGATTGTAAAGGAGAGTTATGTGCATTCTAAGGTCTAAGGTCTCGAACTGGGTTTGGGGTTTTATTGGTCGATTTTAAAAGTTAATATTTTTTTGATATTTTTCTTTAATTAGTGTTAGTAGTATATACACTATGTAGTTGGTTTTATTGAATTTGGAGTTAGTATAAAATATATACAAATAGGGTATTTTAGTTAATATACAGGTGAACATTTACAAGTGAAATTGGCTTCTTATTTTATGCAAATATGAATGCTAAAATGCAGATATTATGCTTGCATGCATGATTGCTAATTATGCAAAATAAGGGGAAATATGTCGCTATTTACTCGAGAAAAAAGCTCTATTTTCAACTTTAAGAGTGATGAATTACAGATTCATCAACTGCATCGAGATTATTGAGAAGAAGAAGTGTCGGGGCATGACTCAGATCGATCTGGGTGCACAGACATTGAGTGACCTGAAGACCCAGATCATGTGTCTCTAGGAGGCACATACGGCTTCTAAGCCCCTGTCGTAGGTCGCGGGCTGAACCTAGCAGCAACAGCTCAAACCAGCACTCCGCCCAGCACAGACAGGTTCACCATACCCAGCCGTAGCCATTCCAGCAGCTGCAGCACCAGTACCTTCAGACATCACCATCTTAGGACACTCAGATAGTGGTGTACCAGCAGGATCAGTCATTGGAAGTCCTTCCTCCACCCCTTTCGAGCAGGAGCCATTGATGGAAGTCAACGAGATTTGGTACGACCGACAGCAGCTCGAGATCCACCGAGATCATCCCGGATTATGGTGGTTGACCGGTGGTGCCTCAACCCAGCAGCAACTTCCAACACATGGTGGACAGTTCAACCAGCCTCAACAGCAGCCCCGGTTCCCTCACCAGTCACAACAGCAGCATTACCAGTTAGGTCCTCGTCCCAACCAGTAGGGATAATCGTGGAGGCAGCACCAATAGTAGCCTCAACAGTATTCTCAGCATCCCCCTCATCCTTCCCAACAGCAGCCTCACTTTCAGAGAGGTAACCCGTCCGATTCTCATGGGCCAGCCTATGAGAACCCAGCTTTTGATGATTTAGCCCGCCTACTTTCAGACCTGCAACCTACATTACGGCGGGAGATGGACGAGTTCCACCAGGAGATGAGGGAGATCATCGAAGGAAAGGCCACCATACTCGCTCAGATCGAGCCCAACCCGAATAACCTAAAAAGAAAATATTAGTAGATATAGTTCATAAAGATTACCACTCCTAGTGATTTATTGTGTGACATTGCTTCATATACATTTGATGCTGACTTTGTTACACTTTGGAGCGGTAGGATGCCGGCCGGGGTGACTCGTCTGAGCGATGACACCACGAGGATGTAGGAGCGCCAGACGAGGAGGATATAGGTGCTCATGCCGCTCAGGATGATGATGACAGTGGTGCTGACATCACCACAAATGTTGATCCAGCAGACAGTACCGAGGCCGTCGTTTGCCTATATGTAGAGGGTGGTACTAATGTCACCGGAGATCCAGATGCTGAGCCAGAGTGCGATGCTGATCCGCAACACTTGATGTCGTGGGTGGTACTGAGGCCACCCCTTCTATTCCATTAGTGTTTTCTCCAGTTTTTATACCCTAGGACTTCACAGAAAATACTAAAAAAATGAATAAAGGAAAGGGTTCTTCATCTTCAAGTCCATATGTTATGCATGATGATACTTGTATGGATTCTATTCCTTTTCAGAAGCAGGAACCCATTCCTAACCCTCTATCTGAGGAGGGCCCAACCATCCCCTTCCCACAGGTACTTTGCCTGGCGAAGGGGAAGAAAATAGAAAATCCAAAAAATCACAACAGTTAGAGTTCAGTCAACATATGATTGATAGATTTCAGATTCAACTGACTCTACAGGAGGCACTTGACCACATCCCACTCTTCTAGAAGAACTAGAGAGAGAAGACCACTATCTGCAGGGAGAAGAGGAACCATAATGTAGAGATCCATGTGCTCACTCACGCCACCTGCTTCGCCATCAAGATCCATCTTCCAGCCATGAGGCCGAATGCAGGAGCTCCCTATATATGTCAGATGCCATATTCATGGGTAGAGATTTGATCGGACTCTATTGGACAACGCTCTTCCATAGACCTTATTCCGACGCGTGTTAAAAATAATGATATGTATTGTTTGATCGTTCGTTAAAAATAATGTGTTGTCATTTCGTTGCAGGCGGCCATCAGAATCGGTCAAGAAAATAACCACAAATATATATTCAATTTACTTAATGCGTGTGGTTTTATGTTTATTTTACTTGGACAAGTCCCAAGGTCGAATACAAGGAGGCAAAGGAACAACCTAGAATTATGTCTATCAAAATTCATACGCGGTTTTCTAGGCGGTCTTTTCTTTGGAATTTTTAATGCAATAAAGGATGTTAGATAACAATTTTGGCCTATTTGAGGGACTAAAATATCAATTACGCTCAAACGATGTCCGAAAAATATGAAACTTGGCCAAGATGCAAATTATGATGGAATGAATGCAATGTAATTTTTTTGGAATTTTTGAATGCAATATGAATTTTTTATGAATTTTTAAATGCAAACAAAATGAATAATGATATTTAATTAAAGTAAATATTAAACCTAATTATTTTCAAGGAACAAAATTATCTAAGAACTATCACTAGATCTCAGAAAAATCCTAAACTTTGAAAATACTAGTTTCAATACCTATTAAAAATAAAATACTGAAATACAAAATAATTTTTACAGGAAAAACTATGCATGTAAATGCAATTCTTTTTGTGCACAATGTCAAGCACAATTAATTCTATAACATGCGATTTTTCGGGAATTTTTAGAGCAACGGTTAATCAAATATATATTTCAAAGCAATAAATGGGCAAATTATGCAATTTTCCACAAAATAATTATTATTAATTTACCATCGATCACAAAAATATCCACAATATGTCAAACTGTAGGGAATTAATTGAGGAATACAATGCTATTATTGGATAAATAAAATAATGCAGTGTAGTTGCTCAAAATAAAGGGGGAAGACAGGGGTACATATACAATATTTAAATAAAATAAATATAGAAAGTGCAGGGGGACCTAGATTTAATTACCTATAATCAGGGATGCTCTTCCGCACAATGGCCAGAGGGGCACTTGTGTGGCACGTGCCCTCTGGAGGCGAACTGATGTGCAAATAGATGGACCTTCGGGGGTGTTCTTGCAAATTGACCATGCGGTCACGTGCCCCGCACGTGACCCGTGATGGCTGTCATTCTCCCCCGACGCACGTGCCCCACACGCGCATGGGGTGCCTCGGGCTCTGCACCCGATAGTGGCGTTGGCGGAAGGGGGGAGGATGTGGCCGACCGATGGTCGTGAGGGGCGGAGTAGTGGCCTGCGTGTGCGGCGAGGCCGGCTGAGTAGAGGCGCCTAGATCTTTGGGGGAGGGAAGATCCTCCTCTTGTGGCAGAGTGTTGTTGGTGGATGAGAAGCTCCTAGCGGGGCGGTGCTCCGGGAGGTGGTGGAGCTGCTGGTGGAGCGTCTAGAGCGGAGCCGTGTCAGAGAAGAATGAAGGCGTTGGCATCATAGTCGGTGGTGATCGGAGGCATAGTCGAAGCAAGAGATCGTCGGAGGGTTGAACTCGGTGATGATGGTCGGAGGGGGTCGTAGTAGTCGTAGGCTCAACGGGCAAAGGCTGGAGCACGACAACAAGGCCAGGGGAGACGGTGCAACGAGGGCCGGTGGGCCCTCGAATCTCATCGGAGAAGATATGGCGGCGCACTCATCACCACCTATGCGTCCAGGTACAAGCTATCAGTGGATGGTTGTTGAAGTTGGCGGCGTGTTGCTTAAACGGAATAGGTTCGGACGGCTAGCGGTGGAAACAATCAGGGTGGAGCGGATTGGGGATTTGACGAGATTTGATGCGAGACGAGATTCGATTGAAAGTTCGATTTCGAAGATCTGATTTGGAGGATATCACGAGATCCGAGAGGACAAAGGACTCGAGAGTTGGCGGCGATTGGCGGATTTTGTGGGCGGCGAGAAAAATTAGGGGAAGCGGTGCCACCAATTTTGGGAAAGTAGGTGTGATCGAGATGATGGCCATGGGCCGTCCGATCGGCCGAGATCGGACGGCCTACGTAGGGACGCGTGGTGCTCAAAGGGGAGAGTGGAGACGCGGCACGTGCTGGGCGTGTGCCTTGGCGGCACGTGCCTTGCACGTGCGCAGTCTTTTTATTTTTTTATAAAAAACGAATAAAAATACCCCTAAAAAAGGCTGACACATGGCGGCTCCAGTAGCCGCCACGTGTCAGCACAAAAAAATCCGTAAATAAATACTTTGTAAAATCAATAATAATTAGTAAACGCCTCGGATCAAAAATATTTCTTCATAAAAATTGCTCGTCTCGATGTGGTCTACAACTTTCATTAAGACATCAAAACCAAAATCGATCAACTGCATAAAGTGAATTTTTGGGGTATCCCATGTACATAGAATACCTTTATTTTTTGTTTTATACTTTTTTTATTTTTAAACCAGTAAAAGTCCGAAAAAATATGGAAAAATCAAAGATTAATATTTACACATTAATCTATTTTTTTGGATTTTTATTAATTAAGAAAAAGGCAATATAAAATAAAATAAGAAGAAGACCAATTTTGTACAGTTGGTTAGTGAAGACTCAGACCCAATTTGTTTTATTGATTTCAAGCTCAATTTACATTTGGATTTTTGTGCATTTTAATAAAACTTTCATCAAAGAAGACAAAAGAAAAAGAAATGCACTAAAAAGATTAATTATGTACATAAAATAATAGGTCAAAAACTTCTAAAATACAAAATGTACAAAAGAGTCCCAAAACCCGTATGAGCTCCGAATCACTTGAACTTGGTCTTGTTTTGAAGGTAATTGAATGTACATTAGTTCAAAAGTAAGTAGGATCAAAATGGACATTGGATGGGGAGGATATGGGGTTTTTAGTCCGGAAATCCTGAAACTAGGGTTTGGGTTTTTGGTCCACTTATTTAGGTTAGTTATTTTTTTTTGTATTTTTAATTTATTTTTGTTAGTGATATGTACACAGTGGAGGTGGTTTTGGGTCATTCAGAGACAGCATGAATGAGTTAAAAATCCGGGAAGTTAAGCTATTTACAGGTCACTTTTGGCTTGGATTTTTGTCTTCTTATTTTGTGCAGAAATTAGTGCTAAAATGGAAATCTTATGAAAACATGCATGAATGCTAATTATGCAGAATAGATGCAGAAATACAGTTGATTTTAAGGGAATTGAGCTTAATAAATGAGATTTAGAGTGATGAATCCGAGATTCATCAATATATAATATGTTCACACCCCCTATAGCATGTGTTTTGTCCTTAAAGCAAAGAAAATGGGAAGAGACATAGCTTGGGACACGCGTAAGAAAGTGAAAAGAATAGAAGAAGAGGAATGCATGAAGGAATGGATATACAGGACAAGCATCGACCCCCCTATATTTAGGCTCTGGTCATCCTAAGTATAGAAAGATGAGTAAATGTGAGAATCAATGAGGTTGGGGGATTTAAAAAGAACAAATAAAAAAAGAAAAAAAGAGCAACTAAGGATCTGGTCATCCTAAGTGTAGCCATTGAATGAAAATGACACAGAAATGCGATGAGTGATGCAAATCATGGGAGAGGGAGGGAACAAAAATAAGAAAATATATATAAGATGGAGTGACAATATACACGGATCAAGAAGGTCTACGATGAACCGTTTTGCAGGAAAGATGAGGTAAGGAATATACAAATGTGTCGTTGTTGGAATCATCCCTAAAGGAATAATAGTGAGGTGAAAGGATCATCCAACGATGGTCGACACACGACTGGTTGCTCAACTAGGGATTAAGAACAACCAAATGGATCTCACTCATATAGATCACCTCATCTAGTCTTGATGAGGAATCCTTAAAATTTCCCTTCTCTGGCATGTCGAAGGCAACTTTATTAACTGGTTTTTTCGAACCTGAAGTATTAAGAGGAGGAGGAGAGTGACACATCATGAGGGGTTCATGGGAACACATTGATGAATCAACACTCGGCCTCTTCACACTAGTTAACCGATTAAAGTATGGGGTACTTTCTTGGAAAGGCTCAATCAGGTCCTAGTTGCCTCCTTTATTAAAGGTCCTAGAGGAAATGTATGTGAGGGATCAATTGGTTGCGTCAGTGTAGGTATGGGAATCGAACCATCAAAATGGTCAACACAATTTGCAAAGTGCGGGTTCGAATAAGGGAAAGCTTCTGGTTGTGAGTCCCCTACAGAAGCTTTCATGGTGGTGATGAGGCAAGAAGTATGTCATGTCACCTTTTCTCTTTTGGTGATGTACGAGACTCTATTAGGGGATTAGGTAAATTGTGATCAGTGATTAGAAATTCCCCTAGTGGATGTGGTGGTCTCGAGGTGGGACACATTTCATGACCAATGGTTGGCTCAACAGTCAATGTCTCAGGTGTAGCAACGAGGTGGGACTCATCTACCTGTCGAAGTCATGGTTGTCTGTGGCTATGTGGGTTGCCTTTGTTTGACTGGTGTTCGTAGAGGTTGGGTGAGGTTGGTATGTAGTCAATGCTGAGAAATCAATTTCCCAAGCCTCGCAATCAATAGTCACCTTAGGCAATGCTAAGAACAAGTTCCCACAAATAATTGGAGACTGGGTGAACTCTCCTTGGTTCTTAATAGCAATGACTATAAAGTCCAATTTGAGTGGAGTGCATTGGAAAGTAATGATGACTGAAATAATCACTCTCGGTTGATTAATGGATCTGTTAGTCAGTTGAACGATCATTCTCGATTTCCTGAGTGCTCTTGGTTTGAGCTTGACAAACACAGAGGTTAAGAGGTTGTTAATTGATGAGTCATTGTCTATTTGAGGATGGGTGAATTTACTGTCTCTAATTTAACACTCGACTCAGGGTGACCGCTTCACTCTACGCCTCTTGGTCTTTCTCCTCATCACTAAGGAGGTGGCCATAGACATTAGGTGTCTCTACATCATGGTTCTCTTTTTTCCCCTCTAGGGTATTAATTTAATTTTCACAAATCATTTGAGGATGGGAAAGTATTTGATGACATTTATTAAGGGAAGTTCTACAATTAATTCCTTAGATATCGCTTTCCTGAGGGCAGGGTCCAAATATTTTAGATCTTTTTCCTTTTTCAATTTTTATGACAATTTGTAGTTTTTCATTTTTATGGGTCTTTTTGGGATTTTCAATTTTTTGATCTTTTGTTAAGCTCAGTGGAGAAGTTAGTAGTTTGTGGCATGTGTATTTGATAATGTTGCACATGCGGTGTCTCATGTACGCTTTATGATTTCCTCACTCTTTCTTAATTGTTTACAATTTCTTCCATCATTTGAATGACATTTTTTAGTTGGTCAATCAAAGGATGAGATCTCTTATTAGTTCAAGAAATTTCTTCCTAATCATATCATTAATTTGAGATGAATAACCCTACTCTTAAAGCCGCAACTCCGGTATGTACTCTTGAGTCGAGTAATAGTTATTCATTATAGTCACTGTCTGGTCATAAGTCCCATCTACTTGAGTATGGATTTCAAGTGCGGGGTCAAAGCAAAATTGGTTGTACTCGGGACTCAAGATCAAATACTGAATTATCTATAGTAATCAGGAATCATGTTTCTCTTTCAAATCGAGTTACGCTCCTTTCCATCCTTGAATTCGCTTGCTTTATGTTCTCCACAAAATATTCATTTGATTCTACGAGTGGTGTCTATCTCAAATAGTCAACCAATTAAGATGTGTGGTCATGGATTGGAGTGGATGGGGGGAAGAAAGATGGCTGATGAAGAATTGTCTCAAAGAGAGGGTTCTAGTGGAATGAAAAAAAGAGGCTAGGAAGTCGATCGAAGTTCCGACTTCGTAGTTGGAATGGGGTGGAGGGTACATGGAGGAGTGAAATTGTGAAGATGGTCGGTAATCGGTCAAACATAGGTGAGATGTAGAGTTCGGGTACTAAGAATGATAATTCGACATCTTCGAAATGAAATGAAAGCAAATCGAGGCAAAAATGTTTAAATGTACAAAAGAGTAACAATACATAGATACACAAACAAATGTAAGAATAAACGTAAAGGAATTATGTACATATATTTACATGGGTGTGTATCTATTATTTACAAGAATTAGGAGATGAATTAACTCTAGAAATTTACTAAAGATAACTTAGTTAATACTATAGGATTTCTAAAGAATTTTTTTATTACTTAGATTATGTATAAGATTCTCAACAAAATTTGAAAATGTTTTAACAAACATTTTGAAAACTTTATTTTGAAATAAATTTTTACAGCTACTCTTTGCTAAAATTCACAAAATTAAAAATTTATTTTTGCAAAGATTTTTCAAAAAGTATATAGATTTTTAAAGTAATTTTACAACCACTTTCCAAACCATTTGCAAATAGAATTTCAAGTCATATTCTTCAAGCAAATAAACGAAATTTTAACAATAGATTTGAAAACATTTTATAAAAAGTTTTCCAAATGGGTTCAAAAGATTTTTCAAATATTTTCCAACCAATTTTCAAATCAATTTGCAAGACATTTTCAACCTGATTTATTAATTAGTATCTACAAATTTTAAGATATTTTTTACATTTGTATACATTTTTATTCTTTCCAATAATTAATCGTATATTCATATAGTATTTTATCCATATTATTCAAAAATATGAAAGTATGAGTTATGAATAAAGTATATACAACGTAGATATGAGCCCCCTATACTTAGCTTACGCTATGTCCTCATAGATAAGAGAGAAAAGAAAGACATAACTCGTACTGAGTATAAAAGCCTATGCTACAACAAGTTAAATATTGAAAGAATGAGAAGTCGACCGCCCCCCTTATTTAGGATCAATGAATACTAAGTATAGCAGACTAAATACAACAAGGAGGGAGGGTCGAGGGTGGCAACGAATAGATCAACAACTCGGTATCTTTCCCCCTATACTTAGGGTAAGATATCCCTAAGTATAGACAATACTATCAGGAAGAGAGGAGACAAACAAGGGGATCAATAAATCGATAAAAAGAAAAAAATATGTTACGGGGGTGAACGCATCAATCCCCCTATACTTAGGGTAAAAAATCCCTAAGTATATACAACAACAGGAGTGATGAAACAGAACAAAGAAAGAACAACTCAGTCTACACCCCCATACTTAGGACAATGTACGTTCTAAGTATGGATTCAAATATCAAATAGTAGATCTGGGGTGTAGGACAAACTAAAGAGCGAAGGAATGAAAATACGTATATACAAGAGGAGTGGATTGTTGAGGTGCCTCTAAATGAGCACAAGGTTTTACACCCCTAGCCACGCACAAGTGCTAGGACGACACTGTATCAATGTTCAAGATAGTATATGTTAGATGAATGACGTACTCTTGCCATCTTCTCATAGTGAGAATGATGACGATATCGAAACAAACACTCGTATATGCAATCAAGTGGGTGTATACCACCGAATGAAGTAGAATAAAAAACTAAGACAAGGTTCAGTAGTTTGAAAGAAATAATCGGCTTGTAAGAATGGAATGTGTAAATCAAGTCGACAAAATCAAATGCGGGGAAGGATAGATCAGTGATGGAATCCTCTATGTCAATCACAATCTAATAAAGATATGAAAAGTCAAAATGAGGAGACCCTCTAAAAAACCGAGCAGTTGATGAACATATGGTCTAAAGATCAGAGAAATCATTGAATGTCATGAAACATGGCTCTTTCCCATGAGAGTCATCGAGGATATCAGACTCAAATGAGTCACAAAAATTAGATGACTCGGTCACTACATTCAATAGATCGGTTGCACAGTCAGAGGGTGGAATGGAGTACCTAGAAAGTGTTGCATCCACTCGCAAAAAACCCTCGGGGCGTAATGCAAGATGATCAATGGAAGGAGATGTCATGCTGTCGTTTGTGCTCTCATCCTTTAAAAAATCATTACACTCATCAATCTGAAGGATGTACAGTTGATGGGAGGGGCAACCAAAATGCGACATATGAAAATGTAGATCCTCTCCAAATAACATCCACTGGAATGGCTCAGGGTATTGACCAAAATCTACTATGTTTTTTATGGGGGTCTGAAAGTCAGGAGGAGGAAAATAGATTGAATGATAGAATGGGTGACACACTGCGGGTTCCAGCTTCATTTCCTGTAGTACCAGCAAAGGTGGTACAACGTGCTCTTGAAACAAGATGTGCAAAACTGACTCAAGGGTCAGCATTGGTAAATGGAAACAAACAACATAGGTACCATCATCCTCATTCTGTATTGCTTCAAAAATCACATCCTTAGTCAGTGTGAAACTGAAGAAATCTCAATAATAACATTACAAAAATCAGATTCATAATCCGTCAAAGGGAGCACACTCTCAATTTTTCCCGACAAAATATGTTATTACTCTCCTCAATGCGAGCCTCATCATACAACACAACATGCCTAGGAGTAGTAGAAGATGAAATGGGAGGGAACGAAGAGGACGGGTGCGACATATGAGACAAAATTATAGATAGGACTCCAACCACACGAGGGTTGAGGTCAAACATGATGAGGTAAAATTACGGCTTAAGAAGAGAATCATCTTGAGCAAGATCAGGGATGTAGGCATGACGTTGATATGGGTGAAAATAAGCCGCAAGATTCAGCAAGAGATAAGGATAGACCATGATCACAATGCATACAATGATGAACTATAAAAAAGAACTGGAGAAATGAAAAGAAGAAAAGACTTGATGACTAATAATTTGAAGTAAAGGAAAATGCACTCGGATCCCAAATTCGCAATCAAACACAAAGCAAACTCCAATTCACCAACTAGACGAAGTGAATACCGTAAATAATCGGTTTATTATCTTTCCAATTTTAGAGTGAGGTGAATTTCAAGCAGTTACACAAACGCACAAGTGTAGTATCCTAAAGTGACAGTGCTTAAGTCAGTGAATCGCACCTACTTGAACATGAGACACTTCATCTATGGTCGAAGGAAATGCTTGCAGCAAGTAACTGGTCCCAAGAGTCGACCCAGGCACTCATGACACAAGTCCATGTATGGGGGCTCTAGTCCTTAAGTGTACGTGCCTCGCTCAGTTAGAATACAACATGTGTACAATGAGGGAGTTGCTCTTCCCAAAATAATTAATCCAATTACGTTTGGTTTTAAGGTCAAATGAAATTAGCATTCCCGATTTTATTTTGATTGTCACTCTTTTTAGTTATTTTTCATGCAATCGCCTAATGAGGTTTTAATTCCTTTAATATCCTATATGATCAAAATTAGAGGGAGATGTTGAGAAGTCAATGCAAGCGTAAAACCAATGAAGAATGCTGAGCCAGAAGTTCTCACCTTGCTTCCCAACTCTCTTAGCGCAGGATGTTAAACATATTTGAAACCTATGCTATATGCAGATCCAAAGCCAATGAAATCACCGTAATTCATGAATTGCTATTAGCGTGAAGAACAAAATTCTAAATGCTTAAGAAACACAAAAGTCCAGTCTTGAAGGTTTATCGGTGTCCAACAAATTAGATCCTACAAGTGTTGTATCGAACATCACTCGGCACTCGATTTCGGGTCTAAGTAGATAATAAATAACTTGATCTAAATCCATGCAATGTAATCTATAGGCACATGAAATTATTAAGGATTTGGACCTAGGTTACCGAATGAAGCAATCCTAGGCTCAATCATATCAAATAAAGAAAAATAAAATTGAAAAACTCAAAACATGAAAAACAAAGAAAAGGAAGAGTGGGAACTATGACAACGCCGCCAAGGACCCCAAGTGAAAAATCACTTGGGCAATGGACCATGGATGTCGAAGTGCCCTAGTGTCCAACTATTACAAATTAAAAATCTCTCTCTCTCTCTTAAATTACAATATATAATAGAAGTACAAATACCCTTAAAATATCTCTTAGTCCTCTCTTGATGCTTTCTCTCATCGGCTTGTGCTGAAAAACCGACTCTGCTTTACATGGGTGCACAAGACTCCCAAGAGAACCTTCCTCGATTCGAGGTCCCATGCAAAAAGGTCAAACAAAAAGATAGTTGGACATTTTTATATAAAATAAAATAATAGGCGAAATACATAAAATAAACAAAGATAAAGAGCATTAATCTACCTGACGTTGCTCCTAGACAACGATGCCATTTGTTGACACAGATCTTGCAAGGGGCCGATATTCACATAATGCGAGAACATAGTCGATGTGGCAACTGCTCAAGAGACATGAGTTAGGCAATAATTAACCGACATATAATAATAAAGCAATGAAATATGTGTGTAATGTTAAAATTTATTATGTATTTTTACTTTCATTTTACGTGTTTTCAATTATATTTAATTCTTATTGATTTTTTTATTTTTTTAAAAAATTATATTTTCTTTCTATATTTTATAAATTTTTATTTTTCCCTTTTAATATATAATAAATATTTATATATATATATATATGTATATATTTATATAATATGTATAATATAATTGTTATATAAGTTATAAGTATATAATATATAACATCAGAAAAATATAATTTAATATAGTCTTTTTTTTATTTTAAAGGGTTTTTAATTATTTATAGGAATTTATAAATATTAATATCAATTATAAGTAATATACAGTAATAATATCTACAAAAGTTATATATAAGATTTTATATTTATAAATATAACTATATATAGTCAAATATTAAAAAATAAAACATTTTTCTTATTTCCAATATTTCTCTCTTTTTTATGAATTTTCTTATGTTTTGTGCTATTTTTTTCATTTTTAATATATTAAAAAATAAAAACCAGGAATGTATAACACTAGTCAAAACTATTTTGAGATTTTAAAATAGATAATTATCTCAAAAATTCCAAAAACTATTTTTATTATCTAATATAAATATAGACAAAATTTGTAGAGAAAACAAATATTTTTGGATTTTCTGTATGTTTTACAAATTATCCTAAGGTTTTTGGTGTTTTTAAATTTTTTGTGGTTCTCTTTTGCATTTGAAGTTACACAATGCAATAATAAGTTTTTTCTAATTTTTTCAAATTTTTAAAAGTGATTTTATAATTTTTTTATATTTTTTTTAAAAATAAGTGGAATAAATGCTATGTTTTATATTTTTAGCAAGTAGAAAAATTAATAAAAATGCCTAATAAAAATACATGTGATAGAATAATACTCAAGGCATTAACCTTAATTTTTCAAGGATTTTATATCATTATAGACATTTAATAAAACTAAAACTTACAAAAAGAAAAATCATTGTAGCAAGTGTAATTTTGTAATATCGTAAAACTTCAAGGTTTTAAATGTAATTTCTCATAAAATATAACATGTAATAAATGACCCATGCCTCACTTGTATAATGCCCCCTGCCTCACGTGTATGTAAATGTGAGGTTATGAGGAGGAGGACTTAAATGCAAATAAAAGGAGTGTGGGGTCCAAAATATAAATATTACAAAAACTTTCGAATTGCAGATAAATATTTATGCACTAAAAATATATTATAAAAATGCGGGGGGGGGGAGATATGCAAAATGCCCCCCTAAGGCATTGATCGAAGTTTAGAAGATCCACTTAAACACGTATCTCCTCGCCGCATGATACCCCTTCGTAGATGAAAGGTTTAGACTAGGTCTTCCACATGATCTGATGGCTCACATGATCCATGCGCGAACGACAGTGATTAGAACTGGGGTGAGTTCTTCATCCAATGATGAAGCACGGATCTGGAAGAACAAATTAAGAACTTGGCACCGACGAGCTTTGATCTTCTCTCTTGTGTTGCTCCATCTACCTGGGAGGCTACTGAGATACTCCTCTCCTTGCATCTCTTTTTTCGTAAACCCAGGGGCACTAAAAATGTCTACGGCCAAATGATTGGGTCTTGGAGGTCTTGAATAAATTAAAGCACCTATATGCATTGAAGGTTATGAATAAAACCTTAACTGCATCACAGAAGCAAGAAGATCACATCATATGCGATCAGGAGTGACTGATCGTACTAGTTGCTCAGAGAAGTGGAATTTTATTTTTTTTAAATGACAAAATCACATGATCCAAGAACATTTCTTGGATCATTTCATCTAAACCACATAGTAGATATTTGTAATACCTCTTGAAGCGTGGTTGCGATCGTGTCTATAAAGGAATAGACGTCCAATCTCAAGTCCGACCCAATGGAGGAGACTCTTGCGAGTGTGTTGATGAAACGCGTGTTCCTTACAATCCAATTTGATGATCCAAGAGGAGAATCTCCGTGTCTTGTCTCACGAGATTTGATGTCTTCTTCATGAGCTTAGTGCACCAAAGGAGTCAGAGATAAACGAGCAATCGAAGCGACGACACAATGGTGTGGCAATGACGGTGTTCTCTCTAGGATTTAGAGTGGACGACCATACTAATGAGAGAGAAGTTGCATGGGTATGAGAGAGAGAGAGCTTGCGATTCTATTGTCTAAAAATGAAGAGCTAGGGTTGCCTCTTATTTTATAAAATTTTGGGAGTCCATGGATAACAATCCATGGACAAGACAAAATCAATGGAAGAGATTGATTTGTGTTTCTTTCAATGACCATGATTTTGTTGTAAAAAATACAACAACAATTAATTTAATTATATATATATATATATATATATTTATTTATTTATTTAATAATCAATATAAAATCTAATTCAATTAAATTAGTCATCCTTGGAGAATTAGGAAGGAGGCAAGCCTCCTTCCCGAAGGGGGGGTGGAGGACCACGACTCGAAGTAGGACTTGGCGATCGCCCACTCTCCTTTACATGGATGGTGGCTCATTCACCTATTTCATGTCTCATGGATCCCATGAATTTCTCTATAATTTACAACAAAATTTTTTTTTCAAATTATTCACACAAATAATTCAAAAATATTTTTTGAATATTTCATTTAACCCATTGGAAAAATGTGAATCATAATCACACCAAAAATAAAATCTAAATTACATTTTCAAATAATTCTCCAATGCAAATATGATTTACAACAACACTTAAATTGTAAATGTTATTTCCAAATAGCTTTCTCTTTATTACATCATAATTCTTATTAATAATATGTATGATTAATGTTGAAAGTGCTATCCATATTATTCTTATACGAGATAATTAAATCATATTTAATTATCTTAGATCTCTATTTTCATATACCCAAATAATTTGATCACTATCACATTATTCACATCTTTGATAATTAAAACACATTTATTTTCTTAGATAACTCTACTTATATGGCCAAATAATATGAATCAAATTTATATTGTTTATGATAACAAAATCTTATTTACTATTAACTTTCCTTAATGCTCAGACACATTATCAATAATGAAATTATCCTTGAATTCTTTCAAGAAAAATGTGCTTTATCTATGGATACTTAGAGATAAGAACATGTTGATTGTATGTTCCACGTATAGTGACTTAGATATTCAGATCATCAAAAATCCAGATCTCGTGGACCTCCCATAGATGCTTGATTAAATCAAGGCTGTAGATCCAATTTCTCATTGCATCTAAATCACATTCAGATCAATGTCCAACATTTGGGCTAAGATCAGATCACTTCTCTACGAAGATGAGCAATTAAAATCCAGAACTGTTTCATCACTCCCTCGGAATGGAAGCATCATGGTATACAATCGTTTATGATCACATCACTGCATACTAAAAGACCTAGAATAAACCTGAAGTTTTAGATCTTATTTAGATTGTTTCCTTTTGGGTTTTATCATTAAGTTTCTCATTTTATTATTGGAAGTAGGTATCGATCATATACTTTCAAAAATCATAGATCATACCCAGGTATTGATCATGTACTTCCAAAAGCATGTATCAAATCTACAAAGTTAGTAAAGCTTCCAAAGCGAGACGACCGAGCACTGATTTTGATTCCCAATATCTCATGTGTTATCTCATGTCTTCCGGTTCAATAACGAACCTATATGAACCCTTTGAGAGATCGTATTACTCATATGCCCTTGTATGCACACCAGCTCACCGGTGTATAGACCTTGATTATATAATCAAACTGTCGGTCTACAAAATATACATACTCAAACATATAATAACACGTGTCTCTGGTCAGAGGATGTGTGCCTATATCGTCATAGTGTACGACATAGGTCTTGGTAATCTCGATATCGTTAAGTCAACTCTCTGACCTAGCTTATCAAATACCTCTGATTCTCGATTCCTATGCATAGGACCTGCATCAAGAGGTCGATTAGATATCAACCTCTAGAGATAAGAATTACCATTTTTCTCTCAGGCTGGAGATCCTCTCTTAAAGATCACTTGACAGTGCTTGATGAGTCCTCAATCTAACTTCTTAGATATCATCTAATCACCGACCTCTGTGATTAAATATTTGAATCAACAATTGTATGATCATGGAGATGGCTATGGTATATAACCCTAAATGTACTAAGGGACATGTTATGCAAATTAATTATTCTTTATTAAGATTAGAGAATGAATTGTAATAACATTTATTGCATAATGGCTCATCGTGGGCTTCCATTATCACGCACGTCCCCCTAGGATCTGGGTACTCAACACACTAATTTCTATCCACATATATTCCACATTCAAATCACATATAAATATAAGGAGAAAATAGCACAAATATTGGAATTAAAAATTTCTTCCAATTCATAACATGTCCACCATTACATTCACTTTTCCATCCATGTACACAAAAATATGCATGTATGCATACAAAAAGTGTGTCCATTCATACGGCATACATGCCATGTCTCTCAAAAATCAACAAGTAAAGTAAAGCAGTAAAAGCTACTAGTAACTGTACACAAAAATGGATGCAGTGTAGCTGCGCAAAAAGAAGTAGCCCCACTTAAACAAGTGTCGCTCACTATTGCGGCTTCTCCTGAGAAATTTTGGATCCACACAAAGGTACATTATGAGCAAAGTTGCTCAATACGATATAAAATTATATACAACATGCATATATAATTAAAAGTATGCAAAAAACTGGTTGGGTAAATTGATCTCAACATGAATCATTTTAATTATTATTAGATATAGAATGAGTAACCAAGCTTCGTGGATAGTCTATGGTCTTGATCTAGGTGAGACCTCACACTATGACTCTAATGCAAAAGAAATACTTAGGGTTCGGGTGCCTCCGTAGGCAAGCGGTGGGGTATAATGCATCCTAACTAAGTTCCCAACACGTCCACTTAGCTCCACTTCACAATTGTACTTGCAATTCACAATTTAGATTCCAACCCGCAAATCATCACGACTAACTCAATCTTCCTTATGTACAGGAGGTTCACATCCCATTCCTAACTTCATTGAATCACATTATTCTCAAAACTCCCCTCTTAGCGCTCCCACTCGAAATACCAACTAATGTGGCCTACATTCGCCCATACACGAGTGTTAACTCTATGAGACAAGTGAAACACTAGTAAACCAATCATGACTGCTTGGCATGCACTTAAGCACTTGGCTAAAGCACGAAATTCTCGAGGCCAACATCGTCATATAAGCACCTTGGTGTGCCAAGAAACATGTTCCCCAACCATCACAACTATAGTATCAGTTCGGATCATGGCCATCTAGGCTTCTACCCGGGCCACAAGGGTGCATGCCCAATCCCTTGGAGACAACTACTCCACTACCCACTTGCCATGTAAGACTAATGAAGGATATGGGGAGATCCTTAAGCGTATCACGGAAGCGTGAGGATTGCATCGTATGCGATCGGGAGTGACTAGTCGCACTAGTTGCTCGATGCAGTGAAAATTAAAAAAATTCATGTGACAAAACCACATGATCCGAGAACACTTCTCGGATCATTTTGTCTAAACCACAAACAAGTAATAGGATTACCTCTTGAAGCGTGGTTGCGATCGAGTCTCTAAACGAAGAGACCTCCTATCTCAAGTCCGATCCAACGGAGGAGACGCTTGCGAGCATGTTGATGAAACACGTGTTTCTCGCAATCCATGTTGATGGTCTAAGAGGCGGATACCCTGATCTTGGCACACGAGATTCGACGTCTTCTTCACGAGCGAGGCACACCGAAGGAGACGGAGATCCACGAGCAAACGATCAGGCAGCATAACGATGACGCTGCGGTGATGGAGAACCTCTCTAGGGCATCCATGGTGGAGGCCACATGAGAGAAGAAGAGAGGGTATGTAGAGAGAGAAAGAGAGAGAGACTTATGTTCTCATTGTGTAAAGAAGAGCAAAGGGGTACCTCTCCTTTTATAATATTTTGGGATCCATGGACAACACAAATCCAATGGCTCACATTGATTTGTGTTTCTTTTAATGGCTAAGATTTGTGTTGGTAAAAACCAACAACAATTAATTTAATTTAGATTAAATGTATACTGATAAATCAAATTGATTTAATCCCAAATTAAATCAATCAAGCATGGAGATTATGGAATGAAGATTGCCTCGTTCCATAATATGGGATTTGGTGGCAATCTCATGTAATCTCATGATATTTCATAAGATTACATTATTCCATGGAAATCTCCAAGATTTACAACAACACTTATTGTAAATTATCAACAAAAATAATTCATAATTATTTTGTGAATATTGCAATCTTAACATTGGAAAATTGTGAATCACATTCACAACCCAAAATAAAAAGTGAATTACATTTTCTATTAATTGTCTAATATGAATCCAATTCACATCAACATTTAATTAACAAATGTAAATTACAAATTGCTCTCTCTTATATATTATAAATAAATCACATCTATAATATATATGATTAATATGGATAGTGCTATCCACATTATTCGATATCCATGATAATTAAATCACATTTAATCATCTTGGCTCTCAATTCTCATGTGTCCAAATAATAAGAATCACATTCACATTATTTACATCTTTGATAATCAAATCACATTTAATTATCTAAGATAACTCTCTTTATAATATGAATCGAATTCATATTAATCTTGATAATTAAATCACATTTAATTACCAATTTACTTAATGCTCGGATACATATATCAACAACGAAGTTATCCTGAACTCTTTCAATGATAATGCGCTTTCTCCGCGAATATTTGAAGATAAGGACAGGGCGATTGTATTGTTCCACATAGACTTGGATATTGAGATCACATCTCACATCCAGATCTCGGGCCTCCCATAGATGCTTGATTAAATCAAGACCGCAAATCTAATCTTCTCATTGCATCTGAATCACATTCAGATCAATGTCCAACATTTGGACTAAGATCAGATCACTTCTCTAGTGAGAGGAGTCACTAAAATCCAGACCCGTTTCATCACTCCCTAGGAATGGAAGCATCATGGTTATAAAACCATTTATAATCACATCACCCTCAGGTATTCCTAATACATGTACATCATGCATACTAGAAGACCAAGAATAAACCCGAAGTATAAGATTAATTTTACACTATCTACTTCAGGGTTTTATCATTAAGTTTCTCAATCGATTATTGAGAGTTGGTATCGATCATATACTTTCCAAATGCGTATATCATACCTTGGTCTTGATCATATAGTTTCCAAAAGTATATATCAAACCTACAAATTCAGTCAAGCTTCCAAAGCGAGATGACCGTGCACGGAATTTGATATTCCCAATATCTCATGAGTGAGCTCATGTCTTTCGATTCAGTAATGAACCTGTATGATCCCTTTGAGAGATCATATTACTCATATGGCCTTATATGCACACAATCGCGTCGGTGTATAGACCTTGATTACGTCATCAACCTATTGGTCTGCCAAATGTACATACTCAGACATATAATAACACATCTGTCTCCAGTCAGAGGATGTGTGCCTATATCGTGACAGCATACGTCATAGGACTTTGGTTATCTCGATCTCGTTAAGTCAACTCTTTGACGTAACTAATATGACACCTCCGAATCTCTATTCCCATGCAAAGGACATGCATCAAGAGGTCGGTCAGATATCAGCCTAAATGAGAAAGGATTGCCATCTCCTACTCAGGATGGAGATCATCTCTTAACAATCATTTGACGGTGCTTGATGAATCCTCAATCTAACTCTTTAGATGTTCATCCAAGCACCAGTCTCTATGACTCAATTTTTGAATCAACAGCTGTATGATCATCAAGATGGCCATGTTACATATAGCCCTAATTGTATTAAGGGACTTATTATGTAAATTATTTATTCTTCATTTCAGATCAGGGAATGAAATTCGCAATAACATTTATTGCATAATGGCTCTCCGTGGGCTCACATGTCCAACAACTAAATCACCATAACATGAAAAAGAACCCAATGGGAAAAGCATCTCCAGAACAGAAATGTAATGTGCAATCTGGATATATAGTTAGAGGCAACAATTTAAGAGGAATTTTTTTAACCCAGACATCCCTAAATTTCTATGATGTGTGAAGTGGTGGAGTTTCTCGCATCAATCCCCCTCCTACATGCAAATCGGTTCCTTCCTTATTCTTGTTCTTGCATCTTTATGGAGTTTGGTCGAGAAAAGCCGAAAATAGAAATCCAAACCAACTAGTAAAATCATTTTAAACAACAAGCCAATCAATATTCCAACACGGACAACACTTCACGCCTATTCTCTGTGTGATAGTTAGCTCTTCCTCTAGGAAAATATGCATAAGAATCTCCTTTAGTTGTTGCGGTTCATGACTTTTACACAATAAAATGCTGCAAACTACAGAAGCTCTTCAATCTATTGAAATGACACCCGTTGACAACAAAAGCTAAGCCATCCATATTAAGCAACAGGCGAAAACAACAATATATACCAATATATTTCCCCATTGACAGTCACGCAATAAGTACAGTAATCACCATAATTTATTTAAAACATTCATTGTGATGGTTTAAAGATTCAGATTAGACTTCTTAACCAATCGGTTCTATATTCATGTAAACAACAACACATGGCAGGTCCCATAGGAGACATTATTGGCATTCTACTCCAAATCATATAGAAAAGTTTAACCATTTTCCTGAACTCGTAAGCCCGATTCAGAAGAGGAGAATACTCCAAGTCTTCGAAGCATTTTTGGAGAGATGAAAGCGGCTCGCAGAAGTATACAGAAAGACAGACACGAGTAAGATCCTTTCCAACATTATCCTTGATCAATGACCATAAACCGACACCCTTTTCTTTCTCCACTTGATTTGGCAATTTTAATCTCCTTTCAATATGTGGAGGATTGTTATGAAGCAACTATGGTTCTGCACATGATATGCCAAGACCTCCAATGCCATTCTTAGTGCATGATCCTCTATCAAACATCTCCAATATACTTAGATTGCAATCTTTACTTAAATAAAAAAATTCATGTGTATCGAAGTAGGAAGGTTCATCTTCCTTGGAAGATCATCAGGTTCTATTTTTTTTCAATATCATTGAATGATTTGGTGGTGTTGTGCTCGCTAAATTTTCCATGTCTAGAGCTAGAGAAACCACTCTTGATAAGTAGTTGTGACTCCTGGATTCCAGTTGCATCTATATTTATCTCTTCCAACTGCTGAAATGAAAACAAATCGGAGAGCTCTTCATGCAAAAGGCTTAATTGTGAAGACTCTGAAAGCATGATCTGCTCACAATCTTAACATGCACATCACCATTCACCAAGTTCCTCCTCAAGTAAATGTTTTCTAAGCCTTTGTGTGGACAGGGACATATTATTTTAGACAAAGTGCAACCTGATATCAAACGATTTCAAGGGTAATGTTTTTTGGTTGAAGATTCTAAAGTTTCAATCCATATGTTTACTATCTTCAGACGAATCCGCAAGATCCACATACCCCAAGACGTGATATTTGGTACTCTCCTCAACTTTCTACGCACGCCATCCCCCATAACAAGGGAAGATAATCACGATGGTGTTCCCTCCCTCTCCGTCTCTCGGAATTGTATGTCTCTAAGGACTTTCAAGAAGTTGTGGAAACTGCAGCAAGAGGTAAGGGGAGTATCGTACCAGATGTTTTCTATCACCTCGGTTACTTCGTTCTTGAAGAATCGTGTGATCGATGCTCTGTTCGTAATGAGAACCGCACCCGGCGTTGACCCGAACCTTCTCCACGTGATTTCAGCTTTGGATTGTTACCGCTCCGGCAAACTCCATGGGTCATGACTCCGATTCGGGTCCGGGTTTGGATCCGAATAAGACCCGGACCCCTCTTCACTAAAATAGTCGTAACTCGAGCTCCCAAACTCGGATTTCACGTTCTTGGAATTACTCGAAAGTCTTGACAAGCACTACATGATGGACTCAAAAAAAGAATTTTTTGGGCTTTGCACAAAAATTGCAATTTAGCCCAGATCTAGCTGAATTTTGCCGTTAAGCCCATGTTCGGATTTTGAGGTCTTCACATCATAAAAATCTCAAAGGAAGTCTTGTTTACGAGTCTTAAGATGATTCTGGTTGATTTCAACACCTGAACTTGCCATGTCAAGGCCTGGCAGAGGGATGAGCTCATAAATCTCAAAGCGAGCGAATCCCATAAAAATCTCAAATGTGATTTGACTACGGTTTCAATTCCATACTTGTAAACAAATGAGGTTACTTCTCCCTCATGTCCGCCTCAGGTTCCCACGTCACCTCTTCGACGTCTTGACTTCACCATAGAGCTTTAACTAGAGGTATCTCCTTCCACCTCAGCATCTTGACCGCATGGTCTGAAGGATATAATAAGATCCTCAAGCGCATCACGGAAGTGTGAGCGTCGTATCGGATACGACGAAGAACGACTAGTCGCACTAGTTGTTCGGTGCAGCGGAATTTAAAAAATTTATTCGATGAAACCACATGATCCAAGAACCATTCTCGGATCGTTTCATCTATAACCACAGCAAGTATAATGCAATACCTCTTGAAGCGTGGTTGATCGAGTCTCTAAGAGAAGAGACCTCCTGTCTCAAGTCCGATCGTCGGAGAGATCGCTTGCGAGCGCGGGGATGAACCGCGGTGTCCTCGCAATCCAAGAAGTTGATCCAAGCGCGGTTGCTCCTGATCTCGTCACACGAGATCGAACGTCTCCTTCGCGGGCGAAGCACTCGAAGTAGACGGAGAACCGTAGAACGTCGAAGCGGTAGCACGAAGGCGAGGGCGACGACGATTCCCTCCACTAGGGTGGATGGCCACCAAGAGGAAGGGGGAGAGAGGGCTGTCGGGTATGAGAGAAAGAGAGAGAGAGTTTTGCTACAATAGCATGTGTAAAGAGAGAGCCAAGAATGCCTCTCTATTTATAGGGTTTTGGGATACATGGATCTCAATCCATGTGTCATAAAAAATCAATGGTTGAGATTGATTTATGACAATCCAATGGTCAAGATTGTTGTTGGTAAAAGCCAACAACTTGTGATTTAATTTGATAAAATATATTTGATAAATCAAATAAATATTAATACCAAATCTAAATCAATCAAATAAGAGAGAGAGAAGACAAAGGAGATGCTCTCCTTATTTGGAAGAGGGGACGGCCACCAATTCCCCAAGGGAATTGAGTGCCGCCCCCCTCATTCCTAATGAGGAGTGCAATCTCCTTATTTTCTCTCTAGTTATTTTCCAACAACAATTTGTTGGTACCAAAATAATTCTCAATTAATTTTGGGAATATTGCAATCTTGACATTGGAATATTGTGAATCAAATTCACAACCCAAAACAAAATGTAATTTACATTTTCAATTAATTAAACAATGTGTATCCAATACACATTAATAATTAATCTACTAATATAAATTATATTTAACTCTCTCTAATACATTATAAATCACATTTATAATATATTAGGAATAATTGGATATTACTATCCACATTATTCTTATCCATAATAATTAAATCACATTTAAATATATTGGATAATTTCTCATACATCACGATAATTAAATCACATTTAATTATCAACTTCTCTTTGCTTAGATCTTATGGAATTGCTCTTAAACCATTTAAGAACAATGCTATTTCTCCTCAGATACTTGGAGATAAGGACAGGGCGATTGTATTGTTCCATGTATAGTGACTTGGATATTGAGATCACATCTCAAATCCAGATCTCCTGGACCTCTCATAGATGCTTGATTAAATCAAGACCGTAAACCTAATCTTCTCATTGCATCTGAATCTCATTCAGATCATTGTCCAGTACATGGACTAAGATTAGGTCACTTCTCTAATAAGAGGAGTCACTAAAATCCAGACATGTTTCATCACTCCCTCGGAATGGAAGCGTCATGGTTATACAATCATTTATGATCAAATCACCCTTCAGGTATTCCCAATACCTGCACATCCTGCATACTGGAAGACTCATGATCATCATGAAGATAAAGATCACTTTTACGCTGTCATCTTCATAGTCTGATCATTAAGTTTCTCAATCTTGGTCCTTGGGATATGGTACAGATCATATGCTTTCACAAAGCATATATCTTACCTTCAAATTCATATCATGCTTCTAAAGCATGATGACCATGCATGGAATTTGGTCAATCCCAATACCTCATGAGTGAGCTCATGTCTCCCGGTTCACAAGTGAACCTGTATGATCCCTATGAGAGATCATATTACTCATATGCCCTTACGTGCACACCAGCTCGTCGGTGTATAGACCTTGATTAGATCATCAACCTATTGGTCTGCCAAATGTACATGCTCAGACATATAGTAATATATCTGTCTCTGATCAGAGGATGTTTGCCTATGATGTGACAGTATTCATCATAGGTCTTTGGTTATCTCGATCTCGTTAAGTCAACTCATTGACTCAACTAATCTGATACCTCCGAATCAATATTCCTATGCAGAGGACCTGCATCAAGAGGTCGATCAGATATCAGTCTAATGAGATGGGATTGCCATCTCCCACTCTGACTGGAGATCACTACTTGTTAATCATTGATGATGCTTGATGAGTCCTCTATCTAACTCCTTAGATATTCATCCAAGCATCAGCCTCTATGATTTAATCATTGAATCAACAGCTGTATGATTATCAAGTTGGCCATGGTACATAACCCCTATTGTACAAAGGGACCTTATAGTGCATTCATTCATTCAATATCAGAAAGGGAGTGAAACAAAACATCAATAACTTTTATTGATAAATCATTTATTACAATAACATATATTGTAGGAATGGTTCGCCTCAGGCTCACATTGCTAACAATCTCCCACTAGCCCCATACTCATTACATGCTGGTCAAAAACCTTCTGTGTCAGAGGTTTGGTAAGAGGATCATCAACGTTGTCGGCGGAGGCCACCTTGGTGATGATGATGTCACCACGCTTTTGAATCTCCCAAATGATGTGGTATTTCCTTTCTACGTGCTTGCTCTTCTGATGCCATCTGGGTTCCTTCGCCTGGGCAATGGCTCCCGTGTTATCACAGAGTAGCGGGATGGGAGTATCAGAGGAAACTACGCCAAGCTCCTGGACGAACTTGCGCAACCACACCGCCTCCTTTGCAGCATCCGATGCGGCAATGTATTCGGCTTCTGTTGGTGAATCTGCCGTAGTGTCCTGCTTCTTGCTTCTCTAGCTCACAGCACCACCATTCAACAGGAACACAAACCCTGATGTCGACTTTCGATCATCAATATCTGATTGGAAGTCAGAATCTGTATATCCCAAGACTTGGAGATCACCATCTCCATAGACCAAGATGTAATCTTGCGTCCGTCTAAGATATTTGAATATGTTCTTTACTGCATTCCAGTGTTGTTCTCCATAGCAGGATTGGTAACGACTTACCACTCCCACTGCATGGCAGATATATGGCCTGGTACACATCATGGCATACATTAAGCTTCCTACGGCTGATGCATAAGGACATCCAGCCATGGCCTTCTTTTCCTCAACAGTTTGAGGAGCCATTCCTTTAGACAGGTGGATACCATGTCTTAAGGGTAGGAATCCTTTCTTGGAACTATCCATACGGAATCGTTCAAGCATCTTCTTAATGTATCCTTGTTGTGACAATCCCAATATCCTCTTCTCTCGGTTTTTGAACAGCTTCAGACCCAAGATGTAAGAGGCTTCTCCAAGATCTTTCATCTCAAAGGTATGGGACAGCCAAATCTTCACACTGGTCATCATCCCTGTATCATTCCCAATGATAAGGATGTCATCTACATAAAGCACGATGAACACAATGGCGCTCCCACTAAGCTTCTTGTACACACAAGGTTCATCAGGATTCTGCATCATCAAATCTGATGTTCCAGCTACCAGAAGCTTGCTTGAGCCCATAGATGGATTTCTTCAGCTTGCATACTTTGCCATCCTCAGTCATGAAGCCCTGGGGCTGCTCCATGTAGATATCCTCCTCGAGGTATCCATTGAGGAAAGCTGTCTTGACGTCCATCTGCCAGATGTCGTAGTCAAGATATGCAGCAATAGCTAGCAATGCCCTGATGGATTTAAGCATAGCCACAGGAGAGAATGTCTTATCGTAGTCGATGCCTTCTCTCTGTGTGTAGCCCTTGGCTACAAGCCGTGCCTTTAAAGTCTCTACTTTCCCATCAGGTCCCCTCTTTCTCTTGAAGATCCATTTGCACCCAATGGGTTTCACCCCCTTAGGTGGATCCTCTAGGGTCCATACACCATTCTTATGCATGGAGTCAATTTCTGACTTCATTGCTAGCATCCATCTATCCATGTCATGATCCGCGAGTGCTTCATCAAATGAAGTAGGATCACTGTCAGTTTCACCTGACACATGGAATCCATACCTTTCAGGTGGTGCAACCACCCTCGAACTCCTTCGAAGAGGTATAGGTGTTTCATCTTTATTTATCTCATCAGTTTCTGGTTCAGGAAGCTCAGAGTCCTCAGGGGACTCAATGAGTTCCTCTACTTCACTTTTGTCTTGACCTTTAAGGAAATCATCCTCCAGAAATTTCACATCTCTAGAGACAAAAACCTTTTGGGTCTCAGGGTCATAAAGTTGGTATCCAATACCATCTTTAACATACCCAATGAAGTAGCACTCACCAGAGCGAGATTCCAGCTTACTTGCATCCACATTCTTTGCATGGACCAAGCAACCCCAAACCCTTAAGTGATTAACACTAGGTTTGGTTCCATACCATAGCTCATGAGGAGTCTTAGGTACAGATTTGCTAGGAATCTTATTTAGGATATATATTGCAGTCTCTATTGCATATCCCCAGAAACTAAGTGGTAAATGTGCTTTACTCATCATTGAACGAACCATATACATGATGGTTCTGTTGCGTCTTTCAGCAACACCATTAAGTTGGGGAGTTCCAGGAGGAGTGAGATTGGAAATAATTCCATTCTCTTTAAGGTATTCCTTAAATTCATCTGATAGGTACTCGCCACCTCGATCAGATCGAATTCGTTTAATCTTCCTATTGGTTTGGTTCTCAACCAAAACCTTGAACTCTTTGAACTTTTCAAAGGTTTCAGACTTATGACGTAATAGGAAGATAAACCCGTATCGCGAATGATCATCAATAAATGTCAAATAATATCGATATCCATTTCGAGTCGCGATACTGAATGGACCGCATACATCAGTATGTATTAAGTCAATAATACCTTCACATCTTGTAACCTTGTTACGGAAAGGCATCCTGGTCATTTTACCTCGAATATAATGTTCACAGGTAGGTAAAGGCTGAACCTGTAGAAAATCCAAAGGTCCATCCTTTATCAATCTATTGATCCTATCAACATATAAATGACCAAGCCTTTGATGCGAAATCATGTTTGAATGATTTATATTACTCCTGGATCTTTTAGGGTTTTTATTAGTGGTTGTAACATTCATGACATGCTCATTAATGCACAATTCATAGAGTCCTCCAGAAGTCAAAATACCCTCTGCAATATTTTTATCATAATGATTTATGACTAATTTATTACAAAATAGGAATGAATATCCACTTCTAACTAGCTTAGATACAGATATTAAATTCCTTCTGACTTCAGGTATATAAATACACTCTTTAAGTACTATGACTCTTCCACTAGATAATGATAGTCTGCAGGTCCCGACGGCGACTGCTGCAACACTTGCATCAGATCCCATCTGGATGACTATCTCCCCTTCTTCAAGCTGTCTAGTTTCCTGAAACAAATGCAACAAATTGCATACATGAACAGAAGCACCAGAATCAACTACCCAACTTCCTTCTCGTCCAACGAGAAAGCTGGTTTCAATGATAAGAGTAGATTTCATACCTGCTGGGGCTTTACCTTTGTCGACCGACTTCAGGTAATCTGGGCAATTACGCTTCCAGTGCCCTGGCTTCTTGCAGTGGTGACAAACGTCGATTTTCTTCGACGCCATTAAAGTGGATGCATTGGAAGATGAGGCAACACTTTGTCCCTTCTTCTTTCTCTTCTGGGCCGGGCCCTTCCGGGAACCTTGCTTTCGACCGCGCTTCCCTTTGACCTGTGCAACCATTGCAGTGCCAGAGGGACCATCTTTCTTCATTACGTCTTCTGCAGACTTTAATGCAGCAAGAAGCCCAGCATTTGTCAGTTCCAGCTTATTCATGTGGAATGACACCACAAAGTTATTGAAAGATTTGGGCAATGACAGCAGAATGAAATCAGATTGCATGTCTGCATCCATCGTCGCCCCCAGAGTCTCAAGCTCTGACAAGTACCCAAACATTTTGAGTACATGCTCGCGGACCGAGGTCCCTTCCTGCATCTTGCAGCGAATGAGTTCTTTCATAACATTGTACCGCTGGGTGCGGTTACTGTCACCAAACATATCCTTTAGATTCTGCATGATATCCTGGCAAGTACTCATCTCCACATGTTGCTTCTGAAGAACATTGGAGAGAGAACCCAAGATATATCACCTAGCCAAGACATGATCTTCATCATACTTGTCATTATATGCTTTGTCTTCCTTAGATTTAGGGTTTTCAAGTTTGTTTTCAGAGAGCACATAACTGATGCGCTCTGCCGAAAGCACAAGCTCCAAATTACGGATCCAATCCGAGTAATTTGGTCCGGTCAATTGGTTGACCTCCAGAAGCCTGTTCGGTGGGTTCATGGCCTTCATTTTCTGAAATTGAGAATGCACTATATCAGAACATATAATCATATATTCAATTTAATTTTATTTGATTAAGGTATTTTAAATCAAATTAGTCTTGCTATGTCAACTATGAAAGTTTATTCCCTTATTCACTTTCAAAGTAGGAGATATACTTACCAATATATCTCAAGCAAGAACTGGGATCTCCTCATTATTATTGTCATATCCCAATAATATGAGAACCTATGACTTCGATAAAGAGAAGCGGGAACAAATTCCGCCTTGCAAGTCCAACCTGCATTTCCAAATTCGGTCTTTAATACCCGAGCCCACCACCCCTAAGGTGATGTTGACTCGTCATTAATTGAACCAACCATCAACAGGAATACAACTCGCTATGCGCAATCCAATATCGCCCCAATAATATGAGGACCCGATATTGGGGTCACTACGCATACGTCCTTACTCTTTCGAGAAGCGACGAGCCCGATCCAAACGGATCATATGTGGGAGCTGTCACTTCGGACAGGCGTCTCCCACATATAATATTTGGCGACGAAACCCTTCGCCTTGATGGGAGACCATGGATGTCACTTATGTGATCCTCCATCTCTTGTTAAAATTTAATTAATTACTATGAATCTCATTCATATAATTAATTCTTCCAAGGGAATTATTAACTCTAATCATATTAGAGTATTCTCAATTGGATATAATTAACTTAATCATATTAAATTAATTATCAATCCAATTTAATCAATCAAACTTAATTTTATGCTTGAATATACATATATGATATTATTCTCAAAGTACGTATTGATTCGAATTTTAATAATTAAAAAATACATCACAATCCCTCGGACATTATCCCGGCCCTACCCGCTGTCATGGCCAGTACCGACGGGAGTGGGGCGGACCACATACGTTGCAACCCGCTGACCAGCGATCCCCGACTAGACACCATATCCACCTCGGGAAAGGATAATGCCAAATTGATTATTTTGTACTTGAGATGATCATCGGTTCTTCAACCGAAATTATACCATATAGTAATCAAAACAATTTTGATTTTAAGGAAATTTGCTAGGCAAATTCCCAAGTCCTATTCAAGCAAGAAGTTTGATGATTGTAATTCCAATTAAGGTTTAGATCAAATCTAATCAACTAATTGGTTGGGGCCAAGTCAATTAGGAAAATAATCATGTTTCAATATTTCATAAATATTTTTCAAGATTATTTCACGAAATTAACAATTAATTTCACTAATTGACAATCACTTGGTTCTAGATTAGGAAAGCAATTTCAGCAGTGATCCCTACTTACTAAAATTGGCATATCTCAATCATATTAAATCCAAATTAAGCAAAGTCAAGTTCTAAAGTTTGCTAATTTTATTTAGGACAGAATCTAAGTGATGTTTCACGCATTTTGAGGCAAGTCTAAACAGTAATTAATATTTTAATCGCGTTCAGATTCACAGTTCCCGCAACAGTGCATACATGTCCATTAAAACGACCATATCTCGAGCATACGAAATCCGATTTACGCAAACTCAGATCCTATGGTTTCCTTATTTAATGGGGAACATTATCTAATTATAAAATTCATGTTTAAACAATTTAAACAGTGCCGAATTTCTTTACTAAACAGATCTTCGAAATCAAATGCGATGAAAACTTTCGCGACCTTAGCGAACCCAAGTCGTCCTTGGTTAACGAATCACTATTCGAAACCGTCGACCTAAGGCTCTGATACCACTTGAAGGATATAATAAGATCCTCAAGCGTATCACGGAAGCGTGAGCGTCGTATCGGATACGACGAAGAACGCCTAGTCGCACTAGTTGTTCGGTGCAGCGGAATTTAAAAATTTTATTCGATGAAATCACATGATCCAAGAACCATTCTCGGATCGTTTCATCTATAACCACAGTAAGTATAATGCAATACCTCTTGAAGCGTGGTTGATCGAGTCTCTAAGAGAAGAGACCTCCTGTCTCAAATCCGATCGTCGGAGAGATCGCTTGCGAGCGCGGGGATGAACCGCGGTGTCCTCGCAATCCAAGAAGTTGATCCAAGCGCGGTTGCTCCTGATCTCGTCACACGAGATCGAACGTCTCCTTCGCGGGCGAAGCACTCGAAGTAGACGGAGAACCGTAGAACGTCGAAGCGGTAGCACGAAGGCGAGGGCGACGACGATTCCCTCCACTAGGGTGGACGGCCACCAAGAGGAAGGGGGAGAGAGGGCTGTCGAGTATGAGAGAAAGAGAGAGAGAGTTTTGCTACAATAGCATGTGTAAAGAGAGAGCCAAGAATGCCTCTCTATTTATAGGGTTTTGGGATCCATGGATCTCAATCCATGTGTCATAAAAAATCAATGGCTGAGATTGATTTATGACAATCCAATGGTCGAGATTGTTGTTGGTAAAAGCCAACAACTTGTGATTTAATTTGATAAAATATATTTGATAAATCAAATAAATATTAATACCAAATCTAAATCAATCAAATAAGAGAGAGAGAAGACAAAGGAGATGCTCTCCTTATTTGGAAGAGGGGACGACCACCAATTCCCCAAGGGAATTGAGTGCCGCCCCCCTCATTCCTAATGAGGAGTGCAATCTCCTTATTTTTCTCTCTACTTATTTTCCAACAACAATTTGTTGGTACCAAAATAATTCTAAATTAATTTTGGGAATATTGCAATCTTGACATTGGAATATTGTGAATCAAATTCACAACCCAAAACAAAATGTAATTTACATTTTCAATTAATTAAACAATGTGTATCCAATACACATTAATAATTAATCTACTAATATAAATTATATTTAACTCTCTCTAATACATTATAAATCACATTTATAATATATTAGGAATAATTGGATATTACTATCCACATTATTCTTATCCATAATAATTAAATCACATTTAAATATATTGGATAATTTCTCATACATCATGATAATTAAATCACATTTACTTATCAACTTCTCTTTGCTTAGATCTTATGGAATTGCTCTTAAACCATTTAAGAACAATGCTATTTCTCCTCAGATACTTGGAGATAAGGACAGGGCGATTGTATTGTTCCATGTATAGTGACTTGGATATTGAGATCACATCTCAAATCCAGATCTCATGGACCTCTCATAGATGCTTGATTAAATCAAGACCGTAAACCTAATCTTCTCATTGCATCTGAATCTCATTCAGATCAATGTCCAGTACATGGACTAAGATTAGGTCACTTCTCTAATGAGAGGAGTCACTAAAATCCAGACCTGTTTCATCACTCCCTCGGAATGGAAGCGTCATGGTTATACAATCGTTTATGATCAAATCACCCTTCAGGTATTCCCAATACCTGCACATCCTGCATACTGGAAGACTCATGATCATCATGAAGATAAAGATCACTTTTACACTGTCATCTTCATAGTCTGATCATTAAGTTTCTCAATCTTGGTCCTTGGGATATGGTACAGATCATATGCTTTCACAAAGCATATATCTTACCTTCAAATTCATATCATGCTTCTAAAGCATGATGACCATGCATGGAATTTGGTCAATCCCAATACCTCATGAGTGAGCTCATGTCTCCCGGTTCACAAGTGAACCTGTATGATCCCTTTGAGAGATCATATTACTCATATGCCCTTACGTGTACACCAGCTCGCCGGTGTATAGACCTTGATTAGGTCATCAACCTATTAGTCTGCCAAATGTACATGCTCAGACATATAGTAATATATCTGTCTCTGGTCAGAGGATGTTTGCTTGTGATGTGACAGTATTCATCATAGGTCTTTGGTTGTCTCGATCTCGTTAAGTCAACTCATTGACTCAACTAATCTGATACCTCCGAATCAATATTCCTATGCAGAGGACCTGCATCAAGAGGTCGATCAGATATCAGTCTAATGAGATGGGATTGCCATCTCCCACTCAGACTGGAGATCACTACTTGTTAATCATTGATGATGCTTGATGAGTCCTCTATCTAACTCCTTAGATATTCATCCAAGCATCAGCCTCTATGATTCAATCATTGAATCAACAGCTGTATGATTATCAAGTTGGCCATGGTACATAACCCTTATTGTACAGAGGGACCTTATAGTGCATTCATTCATTCAATATCAGAAAGGGAGTGAAACAAAACATCAATAACTTTTATTGATAAATCATTTATTACAATAACATTTATTGTAGGAATGGTTCGCCTCGGGCTCACATTGCTAACATGGCCTAATATGTAAACCAGCTCCTCTAGGAAGGAGAGGTTCGTCTCTACGGTCATGCCCTCGTAGATGACCACGTGTCGAGGATCTCGGATGTACTTCCGAAGATTCAACACATGGAACCCATCATGTATCCCCTCAAGGTGTGGGGGAAGGGCCACTCTGTTAGCCACCTTCCCAGCACATGCCAAAATTTGAAACGGTCCCACAAAATGTGGTGCCACATTGCCCTTGGCATCAAAACTTTGTATGCCTCTCATTCGGTATATTTGTAAGAACACGAAGTCCCCAACTTGGGGTTAGGAGGAATACTTTAGTCACACAGGATTGGTTAAGAATTAGATCATTTAAAGAATGAGTGTTTCATACTATATCTGATTCTCAAGGTCCCGACGCCGCTGTTGGCGTAGCTTTTTTTGACGGCTTTGCGTTGTCAGCAATATCTTTCTAACAGTCCCCATGACTTCAAAGGTCTCCTTTATAATTTGTGCGGTGAACAGCGTGTGTCACCCACTTGTTGCCAAGATAAGGGAGTGGTGCATCACGTCTCATACAAAGTCTTCGAATGGTGCCATATCTTTGCTGGCATGGTAGCTATTGTTGTATGTAAACTCAACTAGCAGGAGGTGATCCTTCAAGGATCCCTTCCACTCGATGGCACAATCTCGTAGTAAATCCTCTAAAGTTTGAATGGTCCTCTCGAACTGCCAATCTATCTATGGATGAAAAAATGAACTCATGCGTTGCTCGGTCCTCAAGGCTCTCATGAATTCTCCCCAGTAGTGTGACGTAAAACGCGAATCTCTGTTGGACGTTACCTCCTTGGGTATCCCATGCAAATGAATGACATGCTGGATATATAATTTGGCTAGCCACACTGGTGTGTATGTCATGCTTACCGGAATGAAATGTGTTGACTTGGTCAAACGGTCAATGAACACGCATATCACATCATGCCCGCCTAGGATAAGCGATAATGATGCAACAAAATCCATGGAAATGCTCTCCCATTTCCACACTGGAATAAAAAGAGGCTATAGTAACCGAGGAGGTCTCTAGTGCTCTTCCTTCCCCATCTGACAAGTAAGGCATCGGACGATGTGCTCGGCTATATCCTTCTTCATGCCCTCCAACTAAAAGTGTTGGCGGATATCTCGTTACATCTTGGTGCCTCAGGGATGTATAGAAAGTCTTGAACTATGCATCTCATCCAAGGTATCTCTGCTCAGCTCCTCATCGTCTTGGACACACACACGATGACCCTTCCATAAGAAGGATTCATGGAATCGAAATCCGTCGAAATCATCGTTCAAGGGTCTATGGTACATGTCTTGGATATTCTGATCTGTCTATTGCCCCTAGACAATCTTGTCCCACAAGCCATTGTACTTTGTTTTCACATTCACTACATCGTACGTACTCTCAAATGTATGCCACTCACTAAGTGTAGTCAGTATATCCGAAGTCTACAACCAAGCTGTTAAGCCCTTAATGTGCGATCGCTTGCTCAATGCATCTACCACCACATTCCCCTTACCAGGGTGGTAGGAGATGGTGCAATCATAGTCCTTCATCAACTCCATCCACCACGTCTGCCTCATGTTCAGCTCCTTCAGATCAAAAATGTATTTGAGACTTTTGTGGTCCGTGAAAAATTCAAATGTCACCCCATAAAAATAGTGGTGCCATATCTTTAGCACAAAGGCTACGACCGCCAACTCGAAGTCATGAGTGGGGTAGTTGCGTTCATAGTTTTAGTAGTCCTGATGCTTATGCCACACCTTGTCCTTGTTGCATCAGCACAACACCCAACCCTTCCTTGGACGCATAGGTATAAACCGTGAAGTCTAAGGTACCAGAAGAAGGGTAGGTATGAGCACGGATGTCAATTGCTCCTTGAGCGTACGGAAGCTCAACTCACATTTGTCATTCCAGACAAACGGCACATCCTTTTGTGTTAGTTGGATGAGGGGTAGGGCTAACTGGGATATCCCTCTGACAAATCTCCTCTAGTACCCGACGAGGTCAAGGAAATTGTGGATCTCTGTACCCATCATGGGCCACTCCCAAGACATCACTACTGTTAGCAATGTGAGCCCAAGGCGAACCATTCCTACAATAAATGTTAAAATGATTTATCAATAAAAGTTATTGATTTTTGTTTCACTCCCTTTCTGATATTGAATGAATGAATGCACTATAAGGTCCCTCTGTACAAAAAGGGTTATGTACCATGGCCAACTTGATAATCATACAGCTGTTGATTTAATGATTGAATCATAGAGGCTGATGCGTGGATGAATATCTAAGGAGTTAGATAGAGGACTCATCAAGCATCATCAATGATTAACAAGTAGTGATCTCCAGTCTGAGTGGGAGATGACAATCCCATCTCATTAGACTGATATCTGATCGACCTCTTGATGCAGGTCCTCTGCATAGGAATATTGATTCGGAGGTATCAGATTAGTTGAGTCAATGAGTTGACTTAACGAGATCGAGATAACCAAAGACCTATGATGAATACTGTCACATCACAGGCAAACATCCTCTGACCAGAGACAGATATATTACTATATGTCTGAGCATGTACATTTGGCAGACCAATAGGTTGATGACCTAATCAAGGTCTATACACCGGCGAGCTGGTGTGCATGTAAGGGCATATGAGTAATATAATCTCTCAAAGGGATCATACAGGTTCACTTGTGAACCGGGAGACATGAGCTCACTCATGAGGTATTGGGATTGACCAAATTCCATGCATGGTCATCATACTTTAGAAGCATGATATGAATTTGAAGGTAAGATATATGCTTTGTGAAAGCATATGATCTGTACCATATCCCAAGGAACAAGATTGAGAAACTTAATGATCAAACTATGAAGATGACAGTGTAAAAGTGATCTTTATCTTCATGATGATCATGAGTCTTCCAGTATGCAGGATATGCAGGTATTGGGAATACCTGAAGGGTGATTTGATCATAAACGATTGTATAACCATGACGCTTCCATTCCGAGGGAGTGATGAAATAGGTCTGGATTTTAGTGACTCCTCTCATCAGAGAAGTGACCTAATCTTAGTCCATTTACTGGACATTGATCTGAATGAGATTCGGATGCAATAAGAAGATTAGGTATACGGTCTTGATTTAATCAAGCATCTATGAGAGGTCCATGGGATCTTGATTTGAGATGTGATCTCAATATCAAAGTCACTATACGTGGAACAATACAATCGCCCTGTCCTTATCTCCAAGTATCTGAGGAGAAATAGCATTGTTCTTAAATGGTTTAAGAACAATTCTATGAGATCTAAGCAAAGAGAAGTTGATAATTAAATGTGATTTAATTATCATGATGTATGAGATATTATCCAATATAATTAAATGTGATTTAAGTATTATGGATAAGAATAATGTGGATAGTAATATCCAATTATTCCTAATATATTATAAATGTGATTTATAATGTATTAGAGAGAGGTAAATATAATTTATATTAGTAGATTAATTATTAATGTGTATTGGATATACATTGTTTAATTAATTGAAAATGTAAATTACATTTTGTTTTGGGTTGTGAATTTGATTCACAATAATTCAATGTCAAGATTGCAATATTCCCAAAATTAATTGAGAATTATTTTAGTGAATTAAAATACCAACAAATTGTTGTTGGAAATTGAGTAGAGAGAAAATCAAGGAGATTGCCCCTCCCTTTTGGAAAGGAGGGGGCGGCACCAATTCCTTGAGGGAATTGGTGGCCGTCCCCCCCTTCCAAAGAGGAAGGTGTATCTCCCTTATTTTCTCTCTCTCTATTTATGTGATTTAATTTGGTATTATATTTATTTGATTTATCAAATATATTTAATCAAAATTAAATCACAAGTTGTTGGCTTTTACCAACAACAATCTTGACCATTGGATTGTCATAAATCAATCTCATCCATTGATTTTATATGACACATGGATTGAGATCCATGGATCCCAAAACCCTATAAATAGAGAGGCATTCTTGGCTTTCTCTTTACACATGCTATTGTAGCACTCTTCTCTCTCTCTCTTTCTCCATACTCGACAGCCCTCTCTCTCCTTTCCTCTTGGTGGCCGTCCACCTTGGTGGAGAGAATCGTCGTCGCCCTCGCCTTCGCGCTGCCGCTTCGACGCTCTGCGGTTCTCCGTCTACTTCAAGTGCTTCGCCCACGAAGTAGACGTTCGATCTCATGCGACGAGATAAGGAGCAACCGTGCTTGGATCAACTTCTTGGATTGCGAGGACTACGCGGTTCATCCCCGCGCTCGCAGGCGATCTCTCCGACGATCGGACTTGAGACAGGAGGTCTCTTCTCTTAGAGACTCAATCAACCACGCTTAAAGAGGTATTACATTATACTTATTGTGGTTATAGATGAAACGATCCGAGAATGGTTCTTGGATCATGTGGTTTCATCAAATAAATTTTTTAAATTCCGCTACACCGAACAACTAGTACGACTAGTAGTTCTTCGTCGTATCCGATACGACGCTCACGCTTCCGTGATGCGCTTAAGGATCTCTCCATATCCTTCAAGTGGTATCAGAGCCTTAGGTAAACGGTTTCGAATAGTGATTCGCTAACCGAGGACGACTTGGGTTCGCTAAGGTCTCGAAAGTTTTCATCGCATTTGATTTCGCAGATCTGTTTGATAAATAAATTCGGCACTGTTTAAATTGTTTAAACATGAATTTAATACTTGGATTATGTTCCCCATTAAATAAGGAAACCATAGGATCTGAGTTTGCGTTAATCGGATTTCGTATGCTCGAGATATGGTCGTTTTAATGAACATGTATGCACTGTTGCGGGAACTGTGAATCTGAACGTGATTAAAATGTTATTTACTGTTTAGACTTGCCTCGAAATGCGTGAAATATTACTTAAGTTCTGTCCTAAATCAAATTAGCAAACTTTGGAAATTTACTTTGCTTAATTTGGATTTAATATGATTGAGATATGCTAATTTTAGTAAGTAGGGGTCACTGCTGAAATTGCTTTCCTAATCAAGAACTATGTGATTGTCAATTAATGAAATTAATTGTTAATTTCCAGAAATAATTATGAAAAATATTTGCGAAGTATTAGAGAATGATTATTTCTTTAATTGACTTGGCCCCAACCAATTAGTTGATTAGATTTGATCTAAACCATAATTGGAATTACAATCATCAAACTTCTTGCTTGAATAGGACTTGGGAATTTGCCTAGCAAATTTCCTTAAAATCAAAATTATTTTGATTACTATATGGTATAATTTCGGTTGAAGAACCGATGATCATTTCAAGTACAAAATAATCAATTTGGCATTATCCTTTCCCGAGGCGGATATGGTGTCTAGTCGGGGATCGCTGGGATAGCGGGTTGCAACGTATGCGGTCCGTCCCACTCCCGCCGGTACTGGCCATGACAACGGGTAGGGCCGGGATAATGTCCGAGGGATTATGATGTATTTTTCTAATTATTAAAATACGAATTAATACGTACTTTGAGAATAATACCATATATATATTCAAGCATAAAATTAAGTTTGATTGATTAAATTGGATTGATAATTAATTTAATATGATTAAGTTAATTATATCCAATTGAGAATACTCTAATATGATTAGAGTTAATAATTCCCTTGGAAGAATTAATTATATGAATGTGATTCATAGTAATTAATTGAATTTGAATAAGAGATGGAGGATCACATAAGTGACATCCATGGTCTCCCGTCAAGGCGAAGGGTTTCATCGCCAAATATTATATGTGGGAGACGCCTATCCAAAGTGATAGCTCCCACATATGATCCGTTTGGATCGGGCTCATCGCTTCTCGAAAGAGTAAGGACGTATGCGTAGTGACCCCAATATCGGGTCCTCATATTATTGGGGCGATATTGGATTGCGCATAGCGAGTTGTATTCCTGTTGACGGTTGGTTCAATTAATGACTAGTCAACATCACCTTAGGGGTGGTGGGCTCGGGTATTAAAGACCGAATTGGGAAATGCAAGTTGGACTTGCAAGGCGGAATGTGTTCCCGCTTTTCTTTATTGGAGTCATAGGTTCTCATATTATTGGGATATGACAAAGATAAAGAGGAGATCCCAGTTCTTGCTTGAGATATAAAGGTAACTATATCTCCTACTTTGAAAGTGAATAAGGGAATAAACTTTCATAGTTGACATAGCAAGACTAATTTGATTTAAAAATGCCTTAATCAAATATCATAAAATTGAATATATGATTAAATGTTCTAATATAGTGCATTCTCAATTTCAGAAAATGAAGTCCATGAACCCACTGAGCAGGCTTCTAGAGGTCAACCAATTGACCGGACCAAATTACTCGGATTGGATCCGTAATATAGAGCTTGTGCTTTCGGTAGAGCGCATCAGCTATGTGCTCTCTGAAAACAAACTTGAAAACCCTAAATCTAAGGAAGACAAAGAATACAATGACAAGTATGATGAAGATCATGTCTTGGCTAGATGCTACATCTTGGGTTCTCTCTCCAATGTTCTTCAGAAACAACATGTGGAGACGAGTACTTGCCAGGAAATAATGCAGAATCTAAAGGATATGTTTGGTGATATTAACCGCACCCAGCGGTACAATGTTATGAAAGAACTGGTTCGCTGCAAGATGCAGGAAGGGACTTCGGTCCGTGAACACGTACTCAAAATGTTTGGGTACTTGTCGGAGCTTGAGACTATGGGGGCGACGACTGATGCAGACATGCAATCCGATTTCATCCTGCTGTCATTGCCCAAATCTTTCAATAACTTTGTGGTGTCATTCCACATGAATAAGCTAGAACTGACAAATGCTGGGCTTCTTGCTGCATTAAAGTCTGTAGAAGACGTAATAAAGAAAGATGGTCCCACTGGCACTGCAATGGTTGCACAGGTCAAAGGGAAGCGCGGTCGGAAGCAAGGTTCTCGGAAGGGCCCAGCCCAGAAGAGAAAGAAGAAGGGACAAGGTGTTGCCTCATCTTCCAATGCATCCACTTTAATGGCGTCAAAGAAAATCGACGTCTATCACCACTGCAAGAAGCCGGGGCACCGGAAGCGTAATTGCCCGGATTACCTGAAGTCGATCGACAAAGGTAAAGCCCCAGCAGGTATGAAATCTACTTTTATCATTGAAACCAGCTTTCTTGTTGGACGAGAAGGAAGTTGGGTAGTTGATTCTGGTGCTTCTGTTCATGTATGCAATTTGTTGCATTTGTTTCAGGAAACTAGAAAGCTTGAAGAAGGGGAGATAGTCATCCAGATGGGATCTGATGCAAGTGTTGCAGCAGTCGCCGTCGGGACCTGCCGACTATCATTATCTAGTGGAAGAGTCCTAGTACTTAAAGAGTGTCTTTATGTACCTGAAGTCAGAAGGAATTTGATATCTGTATCTAAGCTAGTTAGAAATGGATATTCATTCCTATTTTGTAATAAATTAGTCATAAATCATTATGATAAATATATTGCAGAGGGTATTCTGACTTCTGGAGGACTCTATGAATTGTGCATTAATGAGCATGTCATGAATGTTACAACCACTAATAAAAACCCTAAAAGATCCAGGAGTAATATAAATCATTCAAACATGATTTGGCATCAAAGGCTTGGTCATTTATCTGTTGATAGGATCAATAGATTGATAAAGGATGGACCTTTGGATTTTCTACAGGTTCAGCCTTTACCTACCTGTGAACATTGTATTCGAGGTAAAATGACTAGGATGCCTTTCCGTAACAAGTTTACAAGATGTGAAGGTATTATTGACTTAATACATACTGATGTATGCGGTCCCTTCAGTACCGCGACTCGAAATGGATATCGATATTATTTGACGTTTATTGATGACCATTCACGATACGGGTTTATCTTCCTATTACGTCATAAGTCTGAAACCTTTGAAAAGTTCAAAGAATTCAAGGTTTTGGTTGAGAACCAAACCAATAGGAAGATTAAACGAATTCGATCTGATCGAGGTGGCGAGTATCTATCAGATGAATTTAAGGAATACCTTAAAGAGAATGGAATTATTTCCAATCTCACTCCTCCTGGAACTCCCCAACTTAATGGTGTTGCTGAAAGACGCAACAGAACCATCATGGATATGGTTCGTTCAATGATGAGTAAAGCACATTTGCCACTTAGTTTCTGGGGATATGCAGTAGAGACTGCAATATATATCCTAAATAAGATTCCTAGCAAATCTGTACCTATGACTCCTCATGAGCTATGGTATGGAACCAAACCTAGTGTTAATCACTTGAGGGTTTGGGGTTGCTTGGTCCATGCAAAGAATGTGGATGCAAGTAAGCTAGAATCTCGCTCTCGTGAGTGCTACTTCATTGGGTATGTTAAAGATGGTATTGGATACCAACTTTATGACCCTGAGACCCAAAAGTTTTTTGTCTCTAGAGATGTGAAGTTTCTGGAGGATGATTTCCTTAAAGGTCAAGACAAAAGTGAAGTAGAGGAACTCATTGAGTCCCCTGACGACTCTGAGCTTCCTGAACCAGAAACTGAAGAAGTAAATAAAGATGAAACACCCATACCTCTTCGAAAGAGTTCGAGGGTGGTTGCACCACCTGAAAGGTATGGATTCCATGTGTCAAGTGAAACTGACAATGATCCTACTTCATTTGATGAAGCACTCACGGATCATGACATGGATAGATGGATTCTAGCAATGAAGTCAGAAATTGACTCCATGCATAAGAATGGTGTATGGACCCTAGAGGATCCACCTAAAGGGGTAAAACCCATTGGGTGCAAATGGATCTTCAAGAGAAAGAGGGGACCTTATGGGAAAGTAGAGACTTTCAAGGCACGGCTCGTAGCCAAGGGCTACACACAGAGAGAAGGCATCGACTACGATGAGACGTTCTCTCCTGTGGCTATGCTTAAATCCATCAGGGCATTGCTAGCTATAGCTGCATATCTTGACTACGACATCTGGCAGATGGACGTCAAGACGGCTTTCCTCAATGGATACCTCGAGGAGGATATCTACATGGAGCAGCCCCAGGGCTTCATGACTGAGGATGGCAAAGTATGCAAGCTGAAGAAATCCATCTATGGGCTCAAGCAAGCTTCTCGTAGTTGGAACAAAGATTTGACGAAACCATAAAGAGTTATGATTTTGTGCAGAATCCTGATGACCTTGTGTGTAAAAGAAGCTTAGTGGGAGCGCCATTGTTTTCATCGTGCTTTATGTAGATGACATCCTCATCATTGGGAATGATGCAGGGATGATGACCAGTGTAAAGATTTGGCTGTCCCATACCTTTGAGATGAAAGATCTTGGAGAAGCCTCTTACATCTTGGGTCTGAAGCTGTTCAGAAACCGAGAGAAGAGGATATTGGGATTGTCACAACAAGGATACATTAAGAAGATTCTTGAACGATTCTGTATGGACAGTTCTAAGAAAGGATTCCTACCCTTGAGACATGGTATTCACCTGTCTAAAGGAATGGCTCCTCAAACTGTCGAGGAAAAGAAGGCCATGGCTGGATGTCCTTATGCATCTGCCGTCGGAATCTTAATGTATGCCATGATGTGTACTAGGCCAGACATCTGCCATGCAGTGGGAGTGGTAAGTCGTTACCAATCCTGCTATGGAGAACAACACTGGAATGCAGTAAAGAACATATTCAAATATCTAAGACGGACGCAAGATTACATCTTGGTCTATGGAGATGGTGATCTCTAAGTCTTGGGATATACAGATTCTGACTTCCAATCAGATATTGATGATCGAAAGTCGACATCAGGGTTTGTGTTCCTGTTGAATGGTGACTCTGTGAGCTGGAGAAGCAAGAAGCAGGACACTACGGCAGATTCAACAACAGAAGCCGAATACATTGCCACATCGGATGCTGCAAAGGAGGCGGTGTGGTTGCGCAAGTTCGTCCAGGAGCTTGGCGTAGTTTCCTCTGATACTCCCATCCCGCTACTCTGTGATAACACGGGAGCCATTGCCCAGGCGAAGGAACCCAGATGGCATCAAAAGAGCAAGCACACAGAAAGGAAATACCACATCATTGGGGAGATTCAAAAGCGTGGTGACATCATCATCACCAAGGTGGCCTCTGCCGACAACGTTGCTGATCCTCTTACCAAACCTCTGACACAGAAGGTTTTTGACCAGCATGTAATGAGTATGGGTTTAAGGCTTGTTCCTGAATGGTTCTGAGGGCTAGTGGGAGATTGTTAGCAATGTGAGCCCAAGGCGAACCATTCCTACAATAAATGTTATTGTAATAAATTATTTATCAATAAAAGTTATTGATTTTTGTTTCACTCCCTTTCTGATATTGAATGAATGAATGCACTATAAGGTCCCTCTGTACAAAAAGGGTTATGTACCATGGCCAACTTGATAATCATACAGTTGTTGATTTAATGATTGAATCATAGAGGCTGATGCTTGGATGAATATCTAAGGAGTTAGATAGAGGACTTATCAAGCATCATCAATGATTAACAAGTAGTGATCTCCAGTCTGAGTGGGAGATGGCAATCCCATCTCATTAGACTGATATCTGATCGACCTCTTGATGAAGGTCCTCTGCATAGGAATATTGATTCGGAGGTATCAGATTAGTTGAGTCAATGAGTTGACTTAACGAGATCGAGATAACCAAAGACCTATGATGAATACTGTCACATCACAGGTAAACATCCTATGACCAGAGACAGATATATTACTATATGTCTGAGCATGTACATTTGGCAGACCAATAGGTTGATGACCTAATCAAGGTCTATACACCGGCGAGCTGGTGTGCATGTAAGGGCATATGAGTAATATGATCTCTCAAAGGGATCAAACAGGTTCACTTGTGAACCGGGAGACATGAGCTCACTCATGAGGTATTGGGATTGACCAAATTCCATGCATGGTCATCATGCTTTAGAAGCATGATATGAATTTGAAGGTAAGATATATGCTTTGTGAAAGCATATGATCTGTACCATATCCCAAGGACCAAGATTGAGAAACTTAATGATCATACTATGAAGATGACAGTGTAAAAGTGATCTTTATCTTCATGATGATCATGAGTCTTCCAGTATGCAGGATGTGTAGGTAATGGGAATACCTGAAGGGTGATTTGATCATAAACGATTGTATAACCATGACGCTTCCATTCCGAGGGAGTGATGAAACAGGTCTGGATTTTAGTGACTCCTCTCATAAGAGAAGTGACCTAATCTTAGTCCATTTACTGGACATTGATCTGAATGAGATTCAGATGCAATAAGAAGATTATGTATACGGTCTTGATTTAATCAAGCATCTATGAGAGGTCCATGGGATCTGGATTTGAGATGTGATCTCAATATCCAAGTCACTATACGTGGAACAATACAATCGCCCTGTCCTTATCTCCAAGTATCTGATGAGAAATAGCATTGTTCTTAAATGGTTTAAGAACAATTCCATGAGATGTAAGCAAAGAGAAGTTGATAATTAAATGTGATTTATTTATCATGATGTATGAGATATTATCCAATATAATTAAATGTGATTTAATTATTATGGATAAGAATAATGTGGATAGTAATATCCAATTATTCCTAATATATTATAAATGTGATTTATAATGTATTAGATAGAGGTAAATATAATTTATATTAGTAGATTAATTATTAATGTGTATTGGATACACATTGTTTAATTAATTGAAAATGTAAATTACATTTTGTTTTGGGTTGTGAATTTGATTCACAATAATTCAATGTCAAGATTGCAATATTCCCAAAATTAATTGAGAATTATTTTGGTGAATTAAAATACCAACAAATTGTTGTTGGAAATTGAGTAGTGAGAAAATCAAGGAGATTGCCCCTCCCTTTTGGAAAGGAGGGGACGACACCAATTCCTTGAGGGAATTGGTGGCCGTCCCCCCTTCCAAAGAGGAAGGTGTATCTCCCTTATTTTCTCTCTCTCTTTTTATGTGGTTTAATTTGGTATTATATTTATTTGATTTATCAAATATATTTAATCAAAATTAAATCACAAGTTGTTGGCTTTTACCAACAACAATCTTGACCATTGGATTGTCATAAATCAATCTCATCCATTGATTTTATATGACACATGGATTGAGATCCATGGATCCCAAAACCCTATAAATAGAGAGGCATTCTTGGCTCTCTCTTTACACATGCTATTGTAGCACTCTTCTCTCTCTCTTTCTCCATACTCAACAGCCCTCTCTCCCCTTTCCTCTTGGTGGCCGTCCACCTTGGTGGAGAGAATCGTCGTCGCCCTCGCCTTCGCGCTGCCGCTTCGACGCTCTGCGGTTCTCCGTCTACTTCGAGTGCTTCGCCCACGAAGGAGACGTTCGATCTCGTGCGACGAGATCAGGAGCAACCGTGCTTGGATCAATTTCTTGGATTGCGAGGACTACGCGGTTCATCCCCGCGCTCGCAAGCGATCTCTCCGACGATTGGACTTGAGACAGGAGGTCTCTTCTCTTAGAGACTCGATCAACCACGCTTCAAGAGGTATTGCATTATACTTATTGTGGTTATAGATGAAACGATCCGAGAATGGTTCTTGGATCATGTGGTTTCATCAAATAAATTTTTTAAATTCCGTTGCACCGAACAACTAGTACGACTAGTAGTTCTTCGTCGTATCCGATACGACGCTCACGCTTCCGTGATGCGCTTAAGGATCTATCCATATCCTTCAACTACCTCTATATTGGCAGGGTCAACTAACACCACGCTCCTGAAATCACATGGCCCAGAAGTGCCACCTCAGAAAGCCAGATCTCGTACTTGCTGTATTTGTCATATAACTGGTGCTCTTGAAGTGTCTCTAACACAGTTATAAGATGAGACTCATGCTTGTATTCATCATGGGAGTAGACTAGAACATCATCGATGAATACAATCATGAATGTGTACAAGTGCAGGCGGAAGACTCTGTTCATCAAATCCATGAATGCGGTAGGTGCATTCTTAAGTTCAAAAGGCATTACCAAAAACTCAAAGTGACCATATCTAGTGTGAAATGCAGACTTCATCACATCTTCCTCCGCGACTCTAAATTGATGTTATCCCGACCGCAGGTCAATCTTAGAGAACACCACTGCTCCGTGCAACTGATCAAAGAAATCATCAATCCGTTGGAAAGGTTAACGGTTCTTGACAGTTCTCTTGCTCAGTTGTCTGTAGTACATATATAGCCTCAAATATCCATCCTTCTTCACGGAGAGGACTGGTGCTCCCCACGGTGATGTACTGGGGTTGATGAATCCCTTCTCCAATAGCTCAAGTAACTGCACCTTGAGCTCAGCAGGTGCAAACCTGTATGGGGGGATAGAGATCGACTGTGTGAATGGCAATAGTGTGATCTCAAACTCTATCTCCCTCACTGGTGGTAGACAAGGTAAGTGATGAAATCTGTGATTCATTACTCTAAAAGTCAAAAATAGAGCTTCGTTCTTAAGTATTTAGTTGCATTTCTCCTCTTATTTTACATTATTCTCATTCATGCATTTACAATTAATGTCTGCATTTTATCCTGTATTTTTGAATTAAATAAGAACCCAAATTCACTTGTAAATATCACCTATATTATACCACCTTTTCTTCTATTTTTATCTATTTTTCACTAACACATAATTAAATAAAATCAACTCTATAATGTATATGGTACTAGCACTAGTGAATGAAAAAAAATAAAAAATACTAACTTTTCAAAATTGACCAGTAAAACCCTAACCCTAGTTTGAGATTAAGAGCCTTGAAACATGAATATCTCTCCCATACATTCACCTATGGACCCCTACTCACTTTTGAAATAATGTACACTCATCTACCTTCAATACTATATCAAATTCAAAAGAATTAGAGTTCATATGTGAAACTTGGGTTTCGGGTACCTATTGTATATTGTACATATGTCCCCCCTTATTTTATTTATTCTTTTATTTTCTTAATCGTTAAAAATTAAAAAAAAAAGATCACGTTGTAAATATTTATTTCATATTTTCTCTAATTTTATTGAGATGAGCAACTTTTTGTACAAATGGTTTATTTATGTTTTAGGTCCTTTATGAAAGATGTAGATCTCATTGAGACGAGCAACTTTCGTGTTGACCACTTTTTGATTTGACCTCTTTTGTTATTTCTTTGTTATTGTTCTTTGGAATTATATTTTTATTTTTCTAAGAGCAATACGTGGCAGCTCCATAAGCCTCCATGTGCCACCCCTATTTCCTTTATTATTATCTTTTAATTTTATTTCACTTGATTTGCTTTTTCCTTTTATTTATTTTATTTTACCTATTTACTTATTTTATTTATTTTATTGATTTCTTTTTTTTATTCTATTTATTTAATAAAGTAATTATTTAATTATTTTAATAATTATTTAATTATTTTTTTATTTATTTAGTTATTTAATTTATTTTTTATTTTATTTTATTTATTTAGTATAATTTATTTATTATTTATTTCTTTATTATAATTATTATTTATCTTATTTAATTATATTAGTATTTATTATCATTATTATTTTACCCCCATTATGTGGTCGCCCTTGTGTGTGCCATGTGGCATTGCTGTTTCTCCTCCACCGCCCCTCATGTGCGATGCACGTGGCGGCTCCCACTCCTTCCTCCTCTACACGGGCGCGCAACCACCTTTGCCCCCTGCACGCGGCACGCAACCACCCACGCCAGCAACCAATCTTCCGCAACCCCACATCGCGTGCTCCCTCCTTTCCTTCCTTGCACATCTCGCAACTGCGCGCTCCCCATCTCCTCGTGACCTCACTCATTCCGCAACCATCGACTGTCATTCCCTCCCTCCACATCCCACTCCCCATTCAAGTGCAACCCCATGTCTCATGGGTCACTGCCCTCTCTATCTCCAAGATCGTTGCCATCCAACCACCTTTAAAGATCCAGTAGCCACCGCCATCACATGTATCCGCCAATGGAGGGAGGTATACCATCAGCTTGATAGGATTCTGGTGACAGCGAGGGTATATCTTTTGCAGGCGACGATTGTATCGAAGTCACCTTGGCGAGATCCAATAGATCTCCTTCTGCTGCTGCGAGCACCAAGCTCACCAAGCCTTATGATCACTCTAGCGGATCTTTTGAGGTGACGACCAGAGTCGGCTTCTACTGCTCCATCCCCTTGCGAAGACCACCGGCAAGTAATTCTTATTCCCTCACCTCCTTCTCTATCATCCTCCCCTCCTTCTTCTTCCTCTCTTCTTTCTTCTTCTTTGCTACTACTTCTTCCTGATTTCTTCTTCATTTTTACTCCAATTCATTTCTTTTGCACCGATCATCCCTATCGCTCATCTACTCCTCCACCATTTAACCCACAACTGTCGAGGCCTCGCCTCTCCTAGCTGCTCTCAGTTGTGGGCACAACCATCACCCCGACACCTTGGGGGACGTGCCCGTTCCATCCCACCTTCACTAGGTCTCCTCGTGCACCCTTCACCTTGCCGCCTCGACCACTGTAAGTGACCTCTAGGGAGCTCCATATCACATGAGCATCACATCTGCCTGCTCGCTAAGAAGCACCACACACTGCACATACTCCATCGACCACTAGAGCATCTCCATCGCCCACCTCAGCCCGCAGGAGTTCCTTGGTGTGTGTCACCGGGACTTGTTGTTTTGCACCTCAACTCGCCTCACTGACTTCGCACCACCACTTCCAACGACTCACAACCACTCCACCAATTCTCCTCCATTGCCCTGACACCTTGGGTGATGCGCTCTCTCCGTCTCGCCTTCACAAGGTCTCCCTTGCATCCCCTTCGCCTTGCCGCCTGCACCTGCTTTCAAGTCGCATGCTACCGCTTACCATGGCATCATCCCCACCTCACGTGAAAGGCACGAGAGGGCTGGGTTATTTGCAAAGAAACTCTTGCACATGCCTAACACGTAAACAGGGGTAATTCCCCACTGCACCCCTTATCTTCCCCATATTTCAGCTAAGACACCCACTTACAAGGAGGCATGTGCTTTTCACGTGCCATGGAAGAGAAATTGCACTGACACCCTCTTGGGTCTGGGTAATCATTCTCATATCTCCTTGCTTCATTTTCTTATCATGTTATTCTTTATACATTTAGAACATGTTATTCTTCATTTAATTTGAACCTCAACTCTATAGTATTTTTCATTTAAAATATGTGTTTTATTCATAAGTTAGTTTTTTACATTATGCCTTGTGTTTGATATTTGTATGATCTGTGGTTAATTACTTATTAATTTTCTTATGAAAAATTCGATATTTTACTCATTCGGTGATGTCAAATTCATATAAAATTAACCATAGTTCCAAAAATTGCCAAACATTTAGGATTACTAGAATTAATTGACTTCTTTATTGTGACCTAAAATCAACTTGTTTACATGCATATCGAGGCCACAATAAATTTAATCAGTGATTTGAGTAATTGATTTTTAATAAATTCCACACATAATATTTTATGGAATTATAAATTATTCTTAACATCTCTCACATAGATCTATCTAGGATAATTTAATCTCTAGAAAATATTGGTGTTTTATATTCATTAAAATTAATTTTCTTAAAATCACATAGTCTGCATATTTAATTCACAATTAATTCATCTTGCATTAGAAAATTTCAAAAAATTACAATGGCTTAGTTTTGCATTCATACATATTCTGGTTAAGTTTCATTGGTTTTGGAGTTCATTCGATCAAAAATTGATGTTTAGACCCTGAATTTTGCCAAAATTGCATTGTATTTATTGATTGCATAAAAAATACCAAAAAATGCTTCTTTGAAAACCTAGCTCCTAGAGCGTATAATAATTAACCTAAGGAGACAATGTCCTCCCTGAGTTTGACCTTGGGCATGCCCAAATAAAATAAAAATTTGACCACTCGCTTTTATTTGAATTATTAATTTTAGTGATTTTAATTGATCTGTTAATTGTCCGCTACAACTTTGACAAAAATTAATAAAATTAACAAGGGAGATCATGGGTCTTTCAGTAAGTCATACGAGGATACGTCTGAAAACTCACACACAACTCTAACGTCCTCGATCATCTGATCATGCACCACTGAGTCTACCACATAGGCAAGGTAGCCTACACAACTATGGCTAAGAAACTGATGTGTCCTCAAGGTGGTGATGCACTCAATCCCACCCTCAGAAGTACATCTGTCAAACTGTAATGGCGACACCCCATGTAAATAGAAGACCATCGTCTTCCCAAAAAACTCTAAGAACGTGTGGTGTCTCTCCAACATGTCCATGTCTAAGATGATGTTGAAGTCCTCAAACTGGATCAACAATAGGGAAGCAACAATCTCATGCCCACCTATTTGTACAGCTACATCCTACACTGCTTAGCAGATGATAAACAATTGGCCCCTTGGGCCTTTGATGTAGTATGGGGATGTAACCTCCAACACTGACTTGCCCAATGTGGCACCATGCGATGTGACATGAAATAAATGTGTGGCCCCTAAATCAAACAATGCATGTAAAGCTGTCCCATGGGCTGAAATCATACCTCTGATGACTGATCCAAAAGCATGGACATGCTCCTGTATCACTGCGTTCAACTGTCCTTGCGGTGGGGTGATAGATCCTCTAGCATTGACTGTTTGTTATGGGGCTCATTGCAAGTCATGTCTGCCTCAACAGGATCCTGATCTCTGAAAATGGCCCGAAGACCCAGCTGGTCATCTACTCTACTGCTGCTACACACTTGAGCTATTGGAACGCAAAGGGAATTGGGCCTTGAAGTGGCCCGACTATCTACAAAGGCAACACGTACGACTGCCTACATGTGACAAGCTCCCACTAGAAGCAAAAATGCTGCCCCCAAGCCTACGGCTTTGTGTCTGCCTCGGGGGTCTAGAAGAAACTGAACTGCGTCCCACCAAGGCATGCCCCAAGGTAGGGGATTGTATAAACTTTCTGGTTGTCGATGCCATCGCTGCCGGATGGCGGTGACGATCTCTACAGAACTGAGAGAAGTCACAACGTGCAACTCTGCTAGGCTGGGGTGGAGGTAGCTGTGACTGACCTCCCTATAGCTAGTGTTGTATAGACTCCCACTTTGTCTCCTTCGCAGTAACCTCATTTATGGAGATAAGGTCCAAGGTTTAATGTATGTCCTAAACATCCTCACGCATCCCTCGGATGAACTTCTACAAGTTCTTTTGTTGGTAAGTCGTCGTAGCAGGGGAATGGCGAGACAACTATGTATATCAGATCAGGTATTCTTGGGTCGTCATCGACCCCTGTGTCAGATCGGCAAACTCTCTCCTCTAATCCTCTACACAATGATCTGGGTAGAACTCTGTATGGAACTCGTCGAAGAAGACCTTCCAAGTAATGGGATCGATTAGGTGCTCCTTGGTGGCATTCCACCGCCGATCTGCGTGCCTAGCAAGAGAATACTCTACAAAAGATGACCAAGTGTCCTCGGGTGCATGTATTATCCTCAGAACTTTCATCAATTGTGCCATCCACAGTTCGGCATAATTTAAGAGTGGTACTAAATAAATGTGGTACCATCGCCCACTGGTAGGCTGCATATGTGATTTGATGCCTCTGCAAGGCATAAGTAACCTCCATCTATTTAGACTCCATATATAATGATATGTCAACACTCTCCTCCTTGTCATGAGAGGGATGGTAGGAGGAGTCGTCATGTTGTTGGAGCCACTGCTCAATCGCCTCTAGACGCTGCTGGATGCCCTGTAGTACTTGCACAAGGAAAGTAAGCTGCTGCAACACATCTGGATACACGTGAGGCGGCATGGTTCTGCATAAAGAGCAAAATATTAACACTTCCTTTACTTAAGAGAGACATATAGAGATGGATATAAAATATGCATTTCTCCTTTTGATTTGTTTTGGGTCAGAAGACACTGAACACTATCATGTATGTTGAACACTGATGAGGAATAATATGTATCGAATGGAATGGAGTACCACTGCTCTGATATCAAACTTTCACACCCGACCCCCTAGGATCTGAGTACTCGGCAAACTTATTTCCACGCACATACCTTCCACATTCGAATCACATGATATATGTATAAGTAGGAGAAAATAACACAAATATTGGAATTTAAAATTTCTCCCCATTCATAACATGTCCATTATTACATTCACTTTTCCATTCATGTCCACACACACACACACACACACAGATATATATATATATATATATGTATGTATGCATACAAAAAGTGTGTCCATTCATGCAGTATACATGTTATGTCTCTCCAAAATATACAAGTAAAGTAAAGCAGGAGAAGCCACTAGTAACTGTACCATAGAAATGGAAGCAATGTAGCTATGTAAAAAGAAGTAGCTTCACGTAAACAAGTGCCATTCACTATTGCGGCTTTTCCCGAGAACCTGCAGATCCACACAAAGGTACATTACGGGCAAAGTTGCACAATACGATATAAAAAAATATATATACAATTTGCAGATATAATTAATAATGTGAAAAAAAACTGGCTGCGAAAGCTGACGTCAAATAGAATTGCATTTTAATTATCATTAGATATGGAATGATTAACCAAGCTTCGTAGATAGTTTTTGGTCTTGGTCCGGGAGAGACCTCACACTATGACTCTGATGGAAAAGAAAGCCTTAAGGTTGGGGTGCCTCCGTAGGCATGCGGTGGGGTACAATGCATCTTAACTAAGTCCCAACACATCCACTTATCTCCACTTCACAATTGTACTTCTGATTCACAATTTAGATTCCAAGTCACGAATGATCATGACTAATCCAATCCTCCTTATGCATAGGAGATTCATATCCCTTTCCCAACATAAATGAATCACATTCTTCCAGGAACTTCCCTCTTAGTGCTCCCACTCAGAATACCAACCAATGTGGCCTACATTGGCCCGCATTTAAGCACTGGGATAAAATACGCAAGTGCCTAGGCCAACACCGTCAGATTAGCAGCTCAGTTTGCCATGCAATATATCCCCCAACCATCGCAGCGACAATAGCAGTTGGGATCGCGACCATCTAGGCTTTTACCCGTGGCCCTCAAGGGTGCATGCTGAATCCCTAGGCGGCAACTAATCCTCTCCCCACTTTCCACTTAAGACTAAATCATCATAGCATGGACAAGAACCCAACGGGAAAAACATCCCCAGAACAGAAATGTAATGTGCAGGATATATAGTTAGAAGTATCATGTTGAGGGAAATGTTTTTAACCCAGGCATCCCTAAATTTGTCACACATGTGAAGTGGTGGGGTTTCTTGTATCATACCCCCTCCTACATGCAAATGGATTCCTTCCTTGTTCTTGTTCTTGCATCTTTTTTATGTTTGGTCGAAAAAAGACGAAATTAGAAATTCAAACCAACTAGTAAGATCATTTTAACAACGAGCCAATCAATAGTCCAATAGGACAACACTTCACGCAAATTCTCTGTGTAATAGTTGAATGATCTCGTCGAGGTACACCCCTTTCTACGGCTGCGAGAGAGCAAGAGAGCGAGATCGAGAGAGAGGGATAGAAAGATGAGAGGGGGCTCCCTATGGCGAGGTAGATCTCGGGATGATCTTCCCCTCTTTATGGAGGTTGTTATATATAGGGGCGTGAACGTCCCCTCGCCAAGTCCGCCCCCTTCCCACTTCCCACGCGCCCGGCGGTTACGGTCCTCCCAGCGACCCGGCAACGCCGCAACTGCCGCCCCCCAGATCGGGCGGCGACGGTTCTTGACCACTTGGTCAAAAACCGTTCTACATCTCTCACTTGACGAAAGTGGTCAAGACATATATACTCCCACTATTTGTGTAGTATATACATGGAGATTTATCATATGAGGATCATTATCTATGAAACCTCTTCCTTGACTCATACATTCCTGAGTCCCATTAAACCAACATGATTAATGTATGTTCTTGTTGTTATTCCCTTGGTTAGGAAATCAGCCAACATGTCACCGGTTGGGATGTAGGTTACCGTGATTTCTTGCTTCCCCACTATATCTTTGTATAAAGTGATATTGGATCTCAATGTGTTTTCCTTTAGACATATTAGCCCCACTATTAATCAAGCTTATCGCAGCTTGATTGCAACAATACATTTCAATTGGTCCTTTGACCACTTCAAGGCTTAGATTCTCTAGGAAACGTCTGATCCACACAGCATGAGTGGTGGCCATGCTACATGCAATGTACTCAGCCTCCTGTGTATGTCGAGATACACATCCTTGTTTCTTGCTACCCCAAGAAGCGGCTGCACCACCAAACATGAACATGTAACCCGATTTGGATTTTCTATCATCCACATCCCCTCCGAAATCAGCATCGGAGTAGCCTACCACTTCAAGCGATTCTGCTTGATACACAAGCTTCAGATGTACTGTCTCGTTCACATATCGAAGAATCCTCTTAACAACTTCCCAATATGCTGGACCGGGATTGCTTTGATATCTACTCACTAAGCTTACTGGATAAGCTAAATCAGGTCCAGTACACATCACTACATACATTAAACTTCCCACCGCTTGTGCATATGGTACATATAAAGGTTTCTGCCCCTTTCTGGGACACTGACTCTTACTGAGTCGCTTTCCCATCACAAGTGGTGTTGGAGCTGGAGTGTTGTTCTGCATTCCAAATCTCATTAATACAGTATGCAAATATCTATCCTAACTAATGCTCAATGTCCTTGAGTCCCTATCTCTTGTTATTTGAATTCCAAGAACATAGGATGCTTCGCCCATGTCCTTCATCTCAAATTCATTGCTAAATTTCTGTTTGATTTCATTGAGCATTGTATGTCATTACCTGCAAGCAGAATGTCATCTACATACAATGACATGATTGCAAACCTGCTCCCACTCTTCATGAAATACACACAGTTATCCAATTTATTTGAAAAAAAAACAAATTTAATAACTTTCTCATGAAATTTGAGATACCACTGCCGTGAAGACTGTTTTAAGTCATATAATGACTTTCTTAACTTGTAAACCTTTTTCTCCTGACCTTCAACCTGAGATCCCTCAGGTTGTCGCATATAAATCTCATCCTTTAATTCTCCATTAAGGAAGGTCGTCTTCACATCCATTTGGAATAATTCCAAATCCATATATGCGACTATGGTTAAGATCATCCGAATGGACGCAAACTTAGCCACTGGAGAGTAGGTTTCCTGGAAATATATTCCAACTTTCTGAGTATAACCCTTGGCAACTAATCTGGCTTTGTCTTTGTCAACAGTACCGTCAAGTCGGTACTTTTTCTTGAATAACCACTTACATCCTATGGATTGCCTACCTTCTGGCAAATCACATAATTTCCAAACACTGATTCGCTCGATTGAGTCCAACTAATCTCTCATGGTGACCGACCATGATTCTAACTCAGACGAAGCCATAGCTTCATCAAAGGATATGGGATCTGTACAATCCACGACATCCTCATCCACGGTATAGCACGACGCCTTGCATCCATAGAAATGGTAATCTTCCATACATGCAGGCCGTGTTCTGGGTCTCTTGTTGCCGATTATACTCGTGGGTTGTGTGGGTCCACCCACTTCCTCCAATGGATCATCATGTTCCATAGGTTCATTCAGTACATTTGGATGATCGATATCATCCTCAAGTTCTTGTCTAATGCTCAAGTCATCTTCTTTGTCCTGTAAGACAATCAGAGTATCTGATTCCTCTACTTCATGCTCCTTTTCTTGATGAATTTCAAGGAAAGTAGCATCACGACTTTCGATGAGACCTTTAGTTTCATGGAAGAACCTATACCCTTTAGAATGTTCACTATATCCAATAAACTTGCACTTTAATGTCATGAAGTCTAGCTTGTCCCTAAGCTGACTTGGTACCAGAACATGTGCAACACATCCCCATTTCCGGAGATGGCCCAACTCGGCTTTCTACCATTCCATATTTCATATGGCGTTGATTGTACGGAGTTGGTGGGAATCCTATTCTGTATATAGTTCGCAGTCAACACTGCCTCTCCTTAAAATTTCTTGGAGAGTCCTGAGTGTGAAAGCATACACCTTACTACATTCATCAATGTTCGATTCTTTCTTTCTGCTACACCATTCTGCTGTGGTGTATAAGGCATTGTAGTCTGCCTACGAATGCTATATGAATACAGTAATCCTCAAAACCCTTTGAGGTATATTCCCCACCTCTATCTGTCCTAAGAGTCCTGATTGGTTTTCCCAATCTTATCTCCACTTCCGTCTTATATCTCTTAAATGTTTCATGTGCTTCCGACATTCTTCCTAAGAGATAGACATAGGAGAACATTGAGTAGTCATCAATGAATGTTATGAAGTATTCCTTATTTCAATGTATGCTGACGCTCAGTGGTCCACATAAGTCTGAATGGATTAAACCTAGTAACTCTGTTGACCGAGTTCCGGTTGAGAAGGGTCTTCTCTTCATTTTACCAGCCAGACAGTATTCGCAGGGCAATGTCCTTGCACCCGTGATCGTAGGCAACAAATTTTCCTTAATCATTTGATCCATCTTGGAATTTCTTAGATGACCCAGTCGCATGTGCCACAAGTCATAATCAGGCAAACAACATAAGGGATACTCAGAAGTGACATTCATTGATTCACTAGAATTTATTACAGTAAGACAAAATAGGTCATGCTCGGGCACAAACTTTCCCATTTCATAAACCTTCTTATTCTTGCCTATTGATACACGTTTATTATAAAACCTAACTTGAAAGCCTTTCTTGAGCAGCACTGGGACGGATATCAGGTTCCGACGTATCCCTGAGGCATATAGTACATCATTCAGTACCATAATACTATCCCACAGGTCAAGTACATATGTCCCAACACCTTCTACGTCCACGTAGGTGTTGTTCCCCATGAAGATCCTCTATTCGCCTTTGCTCATCTCCTTGAAGTCCACCAGGACTTACTTCGTCTTGCCGATGTGTCTGATTGCTCCAGAGTCGATCCACCATCCATCATTGTCCATGATGACGAAGTTGCATTCCACGACAGCCGCGAATTACATTTTCTTCTTGACTTTGTTTTCAGGTATTTTAGAATTTCATGGCTTCTTCTTGTTGGGGCAATTGACCTTGAAATGGCCATATTTGCCATAACCGTAGCAAGAGCCGCGTGGGTATTTCCCACACTTTCCCTTGAAATTTGCCTTGGAGGGGCCTAGCCTTTTCTTTGTGTGCACGACATTTGCTTCTTCTTATTCTTCGACCTCAAAGATCTCAGCTTTCGATCTTTGCTTAGAGAGGTCCTGCTCAATTGCCAGCTGTACAGGTAGGTCCGTCACAGACTTAATGTTGCCATTCATCCTCAGAGATGTGGCAACCATGTCGAATGACGGAGGGAGACTTCCCAGCATGGCTGCGATCTACATCCTCTCTGGAATTATGCAATCAGCAGTCGCAAGATCCTTGGCCATCATGATCATCTTGTTCATGTGCTCGAGAACGCTTTCAGATTCCTTCATTCTACACGAGTTATACTTATGTAGAAGAAGCTGGATGCTCACTTCGGATTTGGAGTGATATTTCTCCTTAACCGCGGTCTAGAGCTCGTAAGCTGATTCGCAGGTCTCAAAGACCCGAATCAGGTTCAGATCCATGTGGGTCAGCGTAAAGCTATTAACCCTATTATCTAGTTTTCTCCCACTATTCGCGGGACCTAATATCCTCCATAGTTGGATTTTCAGATAAAGTTAGGCTGGGTTTATCTATGATGGAGTGTATACTATCGTGTAGCAAGCCATATTAGATCTTTCTACTCCATAATTCGTAATTAGTACCGTTAAGGTACTCGATTTTCCCCACCTCAGTGGCAATTGTTTTGCTTGTCATTTTTGTTGATCTAAAGAAATAAATATGTAAGTTTGTATGCGATTATGCGATTTTGCGGGAATAAGCAGAGATTAAAAACTTAACAAAAAAGATAAAAAAATCAACAAGATAAAGTCCTATTTATTTAAAAAAATTAACAAAAAAATATATAGTAACCCCTTTTTAAGGTAAAAAAAGTTTTTTAAAAAATAATAGAAAAACTTATTCAATTCGTTTTTTAAAAAGATTTGATTAAAGAATATTATTAAAGAGAACACAAGAGTTTTTTTTTGAAAAACAACTAACAACAACAGAGTTAAAAAATGGAAAATACCAAAAACAATGTTGTTATAAGTAGGTGAATTAAACACACCACAAAAATGTTTAACCTTTCTTAGTTAAGCAAAGGAATATAAAGATAATCAATAACTCCTTTTTTATAAAAGTTGCTAGTCTAATGACGGTCCTCTAAAAAAAACTCACGGTCTTAAAACAAAACACACACACACGTAGGAAAGAAAGAAAAAAAACGTGCATACAGAAAAGGACAACACTTTGCTCCAAAAAAAAGAAAGAAAGGGCATGAATGTAAATAAAGGAAAAAAGTGTAACTTTGTCTAATACGTTTTTAAAAAAACTTTAATATCTTAACTGTTTGATCAACAACTCAATTTAACAACAAACAACAATGGAAAAAAAAACTAGATAAGTTTATTTTAAATTAAAAAAATACCAAACAGAATATCAATGATATTGGAGTAAGTTGTTAAAAAAGGTTACAGAGTTGTTTAAACTATTAGTTAGGACAAGGGACAAGGATAATTAATAACCAGCCCCAAAAAAATTTTAACGGAAAACAGAGGTAGATGTATTAAAAAATTTGATCATGTAACGTTGAAATAAAACTAATCAATAGAACAGGCTGGCACGTGAATGACAAAGAAAAAAAATTTGACCAAGTAACGTTAAGGGACAAGAATTCAGCACGTGAATGACAAAAAAATAAGAAAAATTAACGTTAGCAATTGACAGACTTGCAAGTTTTAATATTTTTTTAAACAAAAGTTTTATGCATCCCGTGAATAGGTCAAAAACAAAAAGCATACCAAAAGGATCCGTGTTAGGGTTTCTCGTTCTCAAAAGAACGTCGGTTGTGGCGGTGGTCAAGGAAGAATGGAGGTGCATCGTCGGAGGGGATCGTCGGAGGAGCGCAACAATGTTGGAGCTCTGATACCAGTGAACGATCTGGTCGACGTACACCCCTTTCTACGGCTGCGAGAGAGAGAGAGCGAGATCGAGAGAGAGGGATAGAAAGATGAGAGGGGGCTCCCTATGGCGAGGTAGATCTCGGGATGATCTTCCCCTCCTTAAGGAGGTTGTTATATATAGGAGCGTGAACGTCCCCTCGCCAAGTCCGCCCCCTCCTTCACGCCCGGTGGTTACGGTCCTCCCCGCGACCCGGCCACGCCGCAACTGCCGCCCCCCGGATCGGGCAGCGACGGTTCTTGACCACTTGCTCAAAAAACGTTCTACAATAGTGAGCTCTTCTTCTAGGAAAATATGCCCAAGAATCTCCACTAGTCGCTGCGGTTCATGAGTTTTACACAATAAAATGATGCAGACCGCAGAAGCTCTTAATCTATTGAAACGGCACACATTGACAACAAAAGCTAAGTCAGCCAGATTAAGCAATAGGCGAAAACAACAATATATACCAATATATTTCTCTAAGGACAGTCACGCTACAAGTACAGTAATCGCTATAATCTATTTAAAACATTCAGTAGATTCAAATTAAAGTTCTTAACCAATAGGTCCTATATTCAAGTAAACAACAACACATGGAAAGTCCCATAGGAGACATTATTGGCGATCGACGCCAAATCATACAGAGAAATTTAACCATTTTCCTGAACTCGTAAGCTCGATTCAAAAGAGGAGAATAATCCAAGTCTTCGAAGCATTTCTGGAGAGATGAAAGCGGATTGCAGAAATATACAGAAAGACAGACATGAGTAAGATCCTTTCCAACATTATCCTTGATCAATGACCTTAGACCGACACCCTTTTCTTTCTCCACTTGATTTGTCAATTTTAATCTCCTTTCAATATCAGGAGGATTGTTATGAAGCAACTATGATTCTGCACCTGACATGCCATGACCTCCCATGTCATTCTCAGTGCATGCTCCTCTATCAAACATCTCAAATATACCCAGATTGCAATCTTTACTTAAATAAATAAAATCATGTGTATTTAAGTTAGAAGGTTCATCTTCTCTGGACAGCTCATCAGGTTCTATTTTTTTTAATATCATCGAATGATTTGGTAATGTTGTGCTCACTAAATTTTCCATGTCTAGAGCTAGAGAAACCATAAATGGTAAGTAGTTGTGACTCCTAGATTTTAATTGTATCTATATTTATCTCTTCTTTCTGCCGAAATGCAAAGAAATCGGAGAGCTCTTCATGCAAAAGCCTCAATTATGAAGACTTTGAAAGCATGGTCTGCTCACAATCTTTAATAAGAACTTCACCATTCATCAAGTCCCTCCTCAAGTAAACATCTTCTAAGCCTTTGTATGTACAGGGATATATCTTTTTAGATAAAGTGCAACCTGATGTTCAACGATTTCAAGGGAAATGTTTTTTGTGTTGCAGATTCTAAAGCTTCAATCCATATGTTTACTACCTTCAGACGAATCCACAGACCCCAAGACGTGATTTCTGGTACTCCCCTCATCTCTCTCCGCATGAACTCCCCCATATCAAGGGATAATAATCGTGATGTTGTTCCCTCCCTCTACGTCGCTCGGAATTGCATATGTCTCTAAGGATTTTCAAGAAATGCGTGGAAACCGCATCAAGAGAGAAGGGGAGTACCGTACATCAAGTTTTTCGTCATCTCGGTTACTCTTTCTGTGAAGAACGACATGATCGACGCTTCGTTCGCGATGAGAACCACACTAAGGGGTGACCCAGACATTCTCTACGCGATTTTGGCTTTAGATTGTCGATTCGATGTGCACTGGCGAGCTCCGGTGAGGGAGAGGGAGGACGAAGTGCTACTGGTCGAAGGGGCAAGGGTTTGGGTGTTTTGGACGAGATGGGACTGGGGTACATAGGTCATGACTCGGATTCGGATCCGGATTCGTATCCAAATAAGATCTGGACCCCTCTTCGTTAAAATTATCGTAACTCAGGCTCGCAAACTCGGATTTTCACATTCTTGGACTTGTTGGAAAGGTCTCGATGAGAAATACGTGATGGAGTCCACAAATGTATTTTTTTTGACAACGGATAAGTACAGAAATAGCAATTAAATCCATATCTAACTGAATTTTGCTGTTAATCCCATGTTTAGATTTTGGGGGCTTTATACACATATCCAACAATCTCCAACTAGCCGAAACAACCCTTGATGGACTAATATTAAAACCCACACTCATGTGCTAATTATAAGCTATTTCGAAAAATAGCTAGGTAACCTGACTAGTCACTCTGTTCCTGAGAGTCTATGTCAAGTCCTTTTACAGTACTTGCATATCCCCTATTAACAGTGCTCGCATCCATTGTGAATGTTGCATCTTATGCAACCGATACTCAATTTTGTTAAACCAGTTGTAGTGTCCTCATCAAAATTCCCTTATTCTTGGAGATCTTATCTCCTAAGACTAAGACCCAGTCCTAAGTCTTATAAGGCATCTGCAGTTAAGACCTTTAAGATCACTGTCTATAAAATCATAAGATCTCAAATATAAGACTTTGAGACTACTATCTCTAAAGTATTGTCCTCTTTGAAGATATTGTTATTTCTGCAATCAAGTCTTTTATCTCCATGGTAGGATTAGTAATAGTTTACTACACGCATTGCATGACAGACCTCTGACTTTTGTACACATTTAGCATATCCCGAGCTTCTCATAGCATATGCATAAGGGTAAGTAGTTTTAGCATTTGGAGCACATAGAGGCATTGAAGGTTGTGGATAAAACCTTATGCGCATCGCGGAAGCGATCAGGAGCGATTAGTCATACTAGTTGCTCATAGCAGTGGAGTTTTATTTTTTTTTTAAGAATATGAAATCATATGGTCAAAGAGAATTTCATCTAAAACACATAGTAGATATTTGGAATACCACTTGAAGCATGGTTGTGATCGTGTCTATAAAGGAAGAGACCTCATATATCGAGTCCGACCCAACAGAGGAGGTGCTTGAGAGCGCGTTGATGAAATGCATGTTCCTCGCAATCCAAGTTGATGATCAAAACAACAAATCTCCTGATCTCATCTAACAAGATCTGACATCTTCTTCACGTGAAAAGTGCACCGAAGGAGTCAGAGATACACGAGCAGCCGAAGCAGCGACACATTGGCTTGGTGACCACGACGTTCCTCTCTAGGGCTTAGAGTGGACAACTACACTGAGGAGAGAGAGGGCACATGAGTATGAGAGAAAGAGAGTGCTTGCAATTCTATTGTTTAAAAATGAAGATCTTAGGTTGCCTCTTCTTTTATAGTATTTTGGGAGTCCATGCATCACAATCCATGGACAAGACAAAATCCGTGGATGAGATTAATTTGTATTTCTTTCAACGGTCATGATTTTGTTGTAAAAATACAACAACAATTAATTTCATTTAATATATATTGAAAAATCAATATAAAATATAATTCAATTAAATCAATCATCCTTGGAGAAATAGGAAGGAGGCAAGCTTCCTTCCATAAGGGAGGTGGACGACCACTAATCCAATTAGGACTTGGTGGCCCTCCACTCTCTTGTACATGGATGGTGGCTCCTTCTCCTATTTCATGTAATAGTGGACCCTATGAATTTATCCATACTTTATAACAACTTTCGTTGTAAATTTATTCACATAAATTATTCAAAATTACTTTGTGAATATTTCAATAAAGCCATTGGAAAAATATGAATCATAATCACACCCAAAAAAATATAAATTACATTTTCAGTTAATTAATCAATGTGAATCCGATTCACATCAACATTTAAATTGTAAATGTTTTTCATAAGTTGCTTTCTTTTAAATATTATAAATCTTATTTATAATACGTATTATTAATGTGGAAAGTGATATCAACACTATTCTTATAATTGATGATTAAATAATATTTAATTATCTTAGATCTCTGTTCCCGTGTGCCCAAATATTTTTATCACATTTACATTATTCGTATTTTTGATAATTAAATTGCATTTAATTATCTTAGATTACTCTAATTATATGGCCAAATAATATGAATCAAATTCATATTCTTTGTGATAATAAAATCTTATTTAACTATCCTTTCCCCTCAATGCCTAGACACATTATCAATAATAAAAATTGTCCTTGAACTCTTTCAGGAATAATGTGCTTACTCTATGGATACTTAGAGATAAGGACATGGCAATTGTACGTTCCAGGTATAGTGACTTGGAAATTGAGATCATGTTTAAAATCTAGATCTCATGGACCTCCCATAGATGCTTGATTAAACCAAGGCCGTAGATCAAATCTTCTCATTGCATCTGAATCACATTCTTAACAATGTCAAAAATTTGGACTAAGATCAGATGACTTCTCTACTAAGAGGAGACGCTAAAATCCGTACTTGTTTCATCACTCCCTCGGAATGGAAGTGTGATGGTTATACAGTCGTTTATGATCACATCACCCTCTGGTATTCCTATTACATGTACGTCCTGTATACTAGAAGACCTAGAAAAAACCTGAGGGTTTAGATCTTATTTAGACCGTTTCCTTCATGGTTTTATCATTAAGTTTTTCATTTGATTATTGGGAGTTGATATTTATCATATACTTTCTAAAAGCATATATCATACCCAAGTATTTATCATATGCTTTACAAAAGCATATGTCAAACCAACAAATTATGTCAAGCTTCCGAAGCGAGATGATCATACATGGAATTTGATTCCCAATATCTCATGAGTGAGCTAATATTCTGATAAAGTAATGAAACTATGTGATCCCTTTGAGAGATCGTATTAATCATATGCCTTTTTATGCACACCAGCTCGTCAATGTATAGACCTTGATTAGATCATCAACATATTGGTCTATTAAATATACAAACTCAAAAATATAGTAACACATCTATCTCTGATGAGAGGATGTTTACCTATATCGTGACAGTATACGGCGTAGGACTTGGTTATATCGACCTCGTTAAGTCAACTCTTTGATCTAACTTATCAAATACCTTTGAATCTCTATTCCTATGCAGAGGACCTACATCAAGAGGTTGGTTAGATATCAGACTTTAGAGAGAAGAATTTCCATCTTCCTCTCAGGGTGGAGATCCTCTCTTAATGATCACTTGATGGTGTTTGATGAGTCCTCAATCTAAATCTTTAGATATCATCTAAGCATCGGTATCTATGATTCAAGATTTGAATCAACAGTTATATGATCATCAAGATGGCAGTTGTACATAACCCTAATTGTACTAAATGGTCTATTATGCAAATTAATTATTCTTCATTTCAGATCAGGGAATGATTGTAATAACATTTATTGCATAATGGCTCGTCGTGGGCTCGCATTTCCAACAATCTCCCACTAGCCAAAAGAGCCATTAATGGACTAACATTTAAACCCACAGTCATGTGCTAATCATAAACTATTTCAAAAAATACTAGGTAAGCTGACTAGTCACTTTATTCTTGAGAGACTATGCCAAGTCCTTTTACGGTACTTGCATATCTCCTAGTAATAGTGCTTGCATCCAATGCAAATGTCGCATCTTCTTATGCAACCAATACTCAATTTGGTTAAAGTAGTTATGGAGTCCTTCACAGTTAAGCTCAGCAATTATTATAACCAGTATGTAATTTTTATTATCCTTGTCAAAATACCCTTATTCCTAGAGATCTCTGTCTCCTAAGACTAAGACCCGGTCATAAGTCTTATAAGGCATCTATAGTTAAGACCCTATAGATAACTATCTATAACGTCTTAAGTTCTCGAAAATAGGATTTTGAGATTACTATCTCTAAAGTTTTGTCCTCTCTGAAGATATTGTTATTTCTGCAATCAAGTGTTTTATCTCCATGGTGGGATTATTTTCAGTTTACAACTCCCACTGCATGGAAGACCTCTGACTTTTGTACACATCTAGCATACACAATTTACTCACTAAAGAATTTGAAGCATGTGTAGTTTCCAACAAACTGAAGAGCAGAGGGAATGACAGGGCTCCTTGAAAGACCGCATATGGAACTTGGCTTCTCAGTGGATACGGGATGAGATAGGGTTTCTATTCTTGTTTGAATCAGTTACGGCTTTCTCGAACACATCTGACTTCCATGTTAGCTTGTCATAACTGATGCAGAAGGGCAAGTAGTTTTAGCACTTACTTCCTCAACTCTTTGAGGTGTTATCCCTTTAGATAGGTTAGTACCATAAAATCTATTCTTATGGTTTTTCCCAAAGATAAAACATGTCCATGGTGTACCATTAATGCGGCAGTCCCAATACCATCATCCCTTTTCTTCTGAACAACTTCAGAACTAAGATCTAAGAGGTATCCTTGAGATCATATCTCAAGGTATGGAATAACCAGATTATAAAAAACTTATTCTCATCCTTATATCATTCTAATTGATTAGGATATTATCTACATTTTAGCACGATGAACACAATGCTACTCCCACTAAGTTCCCATGGTTCATAAAGATTCTATTTGAAATCATAACATTTATAATTTCATCAAATCTAGTGTTCCAATTACAAGATGCTTATTTAAGTCTAAAAATGGAATTCCTTAAGCTTTCACACCTTGCATTTCTCATCCATGAAGCCACGAGGCTTCTTCATATGCACATTCTCGTTTAAGTATTCACTGAGAAATGCAATCTTGACTTCCATCTTATAGATGCCATAGTCAATTTGTACAGCTATAGTTATCAATATTTTGATGGGTATAAGCATGGTCACTGAACAGCAAGTCTCATAGCAAGCGATGTCTTCTCTTCGTGCACATCTTTTGCACACGAGCCATGCTCTAAGGTCTTTACCTCCTCATCAGGTTTCCTGTTTCTCTTGAAGTTCCATTTACACCTAACAGGTTTTACCCTTATAGGAGGATCCTTGAGGATCCATACAAAACACTTTTATATGATGTATACTTTAGACTTGATTGATAAGATCCATCTCTCCATGTCATGATCCTTAGAAACTTCATCCTATGAAGTGAGATCATTGCTAGAGTTAGCTGACACATGGATTTCATACCCTTTAAGTGATCTAACCACCCTCCAACTAATTTGAAGAAGTATGAGTGTTTCATCTTCAATTGTCCTTTTAGTTTCTGATTTCATGAGGCTCATTATCTTCTCAAGATTCTTTGAATTCCTATACTTCATTTTCATATTTGTTCTCAAGAGCACCAACATCTAAGAATCATATCCTTAGAGAAGAAATCTTTTATGAATCTCAAGATCATAAAGTAGGTATAGAATACAGTACTTTATTTTCCTAATGAAGTAGCACTCTCTAGTGCTAGATAATAGCTTACTTGCATCCATGACAAGGATATGGATCAAGCATCCTTAAATACTGAAGTGTCTAACACAAGGCTAGGTTCCAAACCATAACTCACGAGGGTTTTCAGATTTAGATTTGTATGGAATCTTATTAAGGATATATATTGCAGTCTCTACTACATATATATTTGGAAACTAGGAAGTAATTATGCTAAGATTAATCCTTGATCAAATGATGTCAAACATTATCCAATTCCATTTCCCTACGACTCTTATTGAGTTTAGGTGTACTAGGAGGAGTGAGATAGGAATGACATTCCTTTCTCCATAAGATATTCCTTCAATTCATCTAATAGGTACTTGCTACCCTAGTTAGATCGAATTTATTTCATTTTCCTTCCAACTTTGGTTCTAAACCAAAATTGTGAAATCTTTGAACATTTAAAGGTTTATAAGGTGAAGGGAAGAAATCTCATATCACAAAAATTCATTAATATATATCATATATGATTAATGTTATTATGATACTGATGATCCACATACATCAATTTGTATGAGAGCTTATATACCATGGCATCTTACACCATTCAAAGAGAAGAGTGCACTCGATATTTTTAGTTTGAAAATAGTAACTAAGATTTGAAATTTTAAAAATTCTAAAGTTTCATCTCTTATTAGTCTATTGATCTCATCAACAGAGACATTTCCAAGGCTTGATGACTGATCTTTGTTAAATGATCTTCGTCCTCCTATTGATCTTTTTAAGTTTTAATATTCAATATCTAGAAATGGTAATGAAGCATTCATTAATTTTCTAATTTAGTAGAGTCCTCTTGGTGTTAGACTACTATCTGAAATATATTCATCATAACTCTTTATGATAGGTCTATTCCAGAACGCATGTTCATTTCCAACATTTACAGTTAAACAATGAATGTATTCTAATATCTAGGTCATAGAGACATTCTCTAAGACTAAGGGCTCTCCCACTGAAAATATGTAGTCTTTTTATCCAAAGGAGATTGTACCAACAATTGCATCAACATCCATGTGGATGACTATTAAACATTAAGATCTAATTTTATAGTCTTCTAAAACATATGCAAGCAATTGCAAGGGTTACTAGAAAAAAGAGAAACAAATTCATACTTTGATCTTATTGAATAGGTAAGTCAATTTCAATGAATGTGTGTATATGTATAATATTTTCATGTACTAACCGAGAAGGAGTCTAGATAGTCATACTATCAGTACATCATCTTGTCGTAGTACTGGCATTCATCCAACTCCTTGGATGCCATATACATGGACGTCATATAAGTATAATCAACTCTTTGTCTTTCCTTCTCATTTGGGTCATACCCATTTTTCCATTGTGCTTCCTTCATATATAAACAAGAATTGCTTAAGATAAAGGATCTCTTATGTTAAACTCAAAAGATTTCAATATAAGAGTATTACAACATTTACACATGCTACATTCAACTCATACAACATGCATATTATGATGCTTCATGCAAGACTAGAGAATAAATAGAAAAATGATGGCATTCATCATATCTACATCCATCTTAAGTATTAAAGACTTTGGTTCTGGTAGGTACTCGAACATTTTGAGTACATCATCCCTTATTGAGCCACCATTCTGCACAATGCAGTGAACTCATTCATGATTAAATGTTGAGAGCACATATATCTGCCAAAACATCTTCTTGATTTTATAAGGGTTTTCGATAATTACAATCATAATTGACATGATACTTCCAAATCACATTCGATGAGAGATCAAGACTATAGAAACACACAAACCCAAGGTTGCTGTCCTATTGTCTACTTAATTAGCATTCCTCGTTATTATGAGGAAAATTGGACATTGCAACCACATACATTATGTGTCCAGCTACAAGTACAAATCTTGATCATGAATCCAATTCATTATAATTTATTAGTTATTGTTGAGTATAAAATTGAGTAGGTTATCTGAAATAAGATAATTTGCATAAATAGATATTTTAGTTTGATTTAGGATTTTTATTTCGATGTTTTCTTGCCTTGTCAACTCTGAAAGTTCATTCCCTTATACACTTTCAATGCAAGAGATGTACTTACCATTATATCTCAAGAAATATTTGGATTATCCTGCTTACTTTGTTACATCCCAATAATATGAGAAGTGTAACTTGGATAAAAAGAAGTAGGAACTCATTCTGCCTTGCAAATCCAACTTGCATTTCCAAATTAGGTGTTTATCACCGGGCCCACTACCCCTAAGGCAATGTTAACCCATTGTTAGTTGAACGAACCATAAACAGGAATAGCACTCGCTATGAACAATCCAATATCACCCAAGTAATACGAGGACTTGATTTTGGGGTCACTAGGCATATTGCCTTACTATTTTGAGAAGTAAAGAGCCCGATCCATGAGCGTTTATATGAAGAAGCTTTCACTTTGGACATGCATCTCCTACATACAATCCATGCCGAGGGAACCCTTCGCCTTGACGAGAGACCATGGATGTCACTTATGTGATCCTCCATATTATGTTCAAATTTTAATTAATTATTGTGAATCATATTCACATAATTAATTCTTCCAAGGGAATTACAACTCCATTCATAATAGAGTGTTCATTTTAATTGGATCTGATTCATTTATTCATATTAAATCAATTACTAGTCCAATCAATCAACCAACAAACAACTTGATTGTTACTTGAAGGATGGTATAATCTCAAAATACATATTATTCAAATTTTAATAATTAGAAAAATACAATATGATCTTTACAAGCATTATCCTTTCCTTACATGCTACCATGGAATGTATGCACAAGATGTGGGATAGACTGCTCACGGAGCAACCTGCTACCCCAGTGATCCCTGACTAGACACCATATCCGCCTTAGGTTAGGATAATGTGATTTGATAATATTGTATTTGAGATGATATTCAAAATTACAACCATAGTTATACAATATAATATTTATCAAAACTATTTTGATTAATATTATATGTATCTTTGCTAAACAAATTCCCATTCCTATTCAAGTAATAATGTTTTGCATTTAAAGATTGTCCTACAACGATTATAGGATAAACTAGAATTTTCATGAAACATTCATTCAATGGCCGATGATGATTAATCTATTATTTTCATAATCATTTCGCATTATGATTAATAAATGCAAATTCATAATTTCCATGTTTTCCATTGAATTATAAGCACATTAAGTAAAGAGATTAGATGATCTATTCATCATTTGACCATCTCCACTAAAAATTGGAATATCTATCTACGACAAACAGAGTTAGAATCACACAAAATAAACTCAAGCAATTTTCTAGTTTGTTTGTCTTCATAATTTGAGTGTGTTTATTTCAAGTTCAATGACAGGAAAATAGTAAGCAAAACTATTTTTCTTACAGATATGTGAATACATGCAAAATAAATTCTCATGGCGGGAACTCTTTGAATCATATTCATGCATATTTTGGCGACGTATGTAGGCATTACAAATACATTTGAATAATTAAAAAACACATCCAAAAATTTCACAAATAGTAGATTTTTATTTTACAAAAAAAATCAAATCTTTCATCCAATGCAAAAACAATGATTCCTGCACATTCGAAACTTGAACCATATTCACGTAGGGTTTTGGATCATATCCAAGACCTGATGATTGATCTCCATTTTATCACCTTTATTATATCATTTTGACCTTGAAAACATTATTTTGAATAAATTAACACTCATTATTTAGTCCATTTATTGTATATAAAATATAGTTTTAATGCCAAAATTATAGAATAAAGAAAAGAAAAGAAAAAGAATAAAATACCAAAGTTATTTTATTAACCTAAACCCCTAGACCAAGTCAAGAAATGATTTGGTCGATAAGGAATAAAGTAGGGGAGATAAAGGCCAAAAAGGCAATAAAAGTCCCATTCTTTTATTCCTTAATAATTCATTTTTGGGACATAATGTATTCTTTATTATTTATATCTTAAATAAAGAAAAATTGTACATGAAAGTTGTAGATAATAATTTATAGAAAAATAAAAAATAGTTTTCGCACAAAAATAATACATAATGTACGTTTTATACTCTAACTAAAATTCTTAAATCCAAATTTCTCAGAATCTTATCTTCTCAGTACGAACTCAAAATGTATCAAATTAGCTTTATTTGAGTATAACTTTTAATAAGCTATTTACTGAAGGTGGCTTCATTTAATTCGGAGTTAAGATGCAAGCGTTAAGTTTTGGACCCCTGTTGTATAGTTTACATGAATAAAATATTCATTTTTATTTACTCTTTATTATTTAAAATTTTATATTTTTATAAATTTTTAAATATTATTTATAGTATATATACATATTTAGAATAGAATAAAAATATTTTTACATGTATAAAAATAAGTCATAAATATAGAAATCATGAAAATAAAACAATATAATAAAAATACAAAATAAAATTAAAATATATATAACATAGGTAGATATATCTATAAATAAACCCTAAAAATTAACTGATAGTAAGTAAGCCTATAAAAATAAGTAAAAATCATATTAAAATATTTCAGAAAGTAATAAACATTTTTCATTTTATAACTTAAATTTAATTAAATCATTCAATACATATTATATATTTTACAAATAATTTCATGTTGCCTTTTTTCTGGTTGGTCCATGTGGACCAAGAAGAGGGAGTTAAGAATTGACCCTGTTCAACTATTCTCCCCATGCGTCTATCAGATCGAGCTTTTATCTCTACTCATTTTTCCTCTGATCGATGTAATATTCAAAATAACTCGATTCCTTTGTTACTTTTTCTCCTCGAGCATCCACCTTTCATGCTCCATCATCTCCTCAAGGATAGTGTTGCTGCATCACCTGCTCCACCTCGTTCTGCGTCGCTTGACCACCAGCCTGTACATAAACCTCCTCCTCTTTCCTTTTTAATTTGAATGACTTCTACCCCATTTTCTACCCTCCTTTTGTACTTGTAGGCTAGAGCTTCGTGATAGGGAGCTCGCATTACACTTAGGTGGATAGAGGAGGCGGATTAGAGGTCGGTTCCGCCATCTCAATCACTCGTTGGCATAAGTTACCTATCTCATGGCCCCGGCCATTTGAGGTCCATTTTGTTTGTATTTTAAATAGTTTTTAGGTGTTGTATCCATTTCTTGCATTTTTTAGGTTCAATCCTTTGATTTAGCGCAAAATCAACCCTTGTAGTTCTCCAAGGATTCACTTAGACGAACCGTCCATCGTGACTCTACACGTTTTCTCACACGATTACCACCACCATATCATTCCCCACCACTTCTCCTTCTCTCTACACACTTTCAGCTCAACTGATCTCCTATTGATCAGAACTTGGGTGCTCCACCACGATCACCTCACCGGAGCACTTCCACCACGTCCCACCTTTCACCCATCTCCAGTAATAACACTCATGTGAACCTTCATTTTGCTTGTGCAAGCTTTTCCTACAGGACCTGGAAGCAAAGGATGCAGCTAGGTCAATTTTAGGAAGCAAGGAGGTTCCATGGACATCCTTTCTTCCTCAAGACGTTAGGACCCCATTGATGGGTCCTGGAATGTTTTGAAGATATCTGCAGGTGCGAGGGAGCCCCGGCTCCATTTTGAGACTCGTAGAAGCATAAGTGATCACCATAGGATAGAGCAGTAGCCGATTGATGCTTGCCCACGACTATGTTCTTCCATGTTCTTCCAAGGGGTCCATAGTCATTGGATCGTGCTTCGTCCCCAAGTTTTCCAGCTGCTGTTGGATTGCCAGATCTGCAACCCCCATTTTTGTCTTTTTAATTTTAGTCATGTAAATTAATTATATAGTGTAAATTTGGCAACATTACATTAGAACCCCCTACTAGTTCTGCTAATTACATTTTAGTCCAGTCTATGTCACCTCACGTGCAATCCTACGCGAGGTAGCAATTTTCAATTAAAGCCCCTGTGGTTTTTGTAATTTCTATTTAGTCTAACAGATTTTAATATTATTTGAATATTTTCTGTAAAATGCATTGTATTCCCTACCATTATTTTTAAGTGCAAAAATATCGTTGCTATTTCAATTATTTTTGTGATTATTTTCCATTTATTAAAATTGTCATACGCACTCCAAAAATTCTTAAAAAATAGAGTTAAGTGCCTTCTAGCGTGTACTTCGTGCTATTTTTGGAATTTCATTTTAGGCACTTTAAATATTTTTTGCCTCCTTTTGCATTTAAAAATAACAAAAAATAAAAAAATGTCTTCAAAAATTCCCCAAAAAATATTTTATGTATTTTAGTATTTTTTTCCTCTAGACCAAAAACCACGAAAATAGAAAAAGATAAAGATAAATTTAAAAAGCTAAAAAATGCTTTATCAAAATATAAAAGAATCACCTAAAAATACAAAAATATTTATTTCTATCTGTGAATTTATTTTATCTTATATATTAATTATTATAATTTATTTAAAGAATTTTTTACTTTATTTGATAATTTTAATTTTAAAACAATTCAGGCTATTTATTTAATCCCTATTTTGGTATATTTTGATATAAAATCCATAAAAATTAGCAAAATTAACTACAAATTCACAAATATATTAAATTTTGTTTTAAAATAAAAAAATCTTTTTTATTTCTTGTATTTTAATTTTTTTGTAGTGTTTATATTTACTTTACCTTATATTGTACATATAGTCTTGTATATTATTATAATTTAAATGAAAAGTAAATTAAAAATCAAAAATATAAAAATAGAATAAAAATTATATAAAAATATAAAAAAAATAAAATCTAATATATATATATATATATAATTAAAAACCAAAACAAAAACCCTTAGACAAGAAGAGAAAGGCAAATTTTGGAAGTTAATTTCCCGATCTATCACATTTGCTCCCTGTATTCGACACTCTAAATAGTTGCACCATACACACATTTTGTAGAGTTAAAGAAAATAATTTTTAACTACATACATTTATTTGTAGGTTAATTGTTGAATCTAACGGATTTCTTGAGTAGTCAACTCAGCAACATCAATCTCGCCTTGCGAGTTTGTACGACCCTCTAGATTTTCGTTTTTTTTCAAATGGCGATGTTGCAAGGAACAACAATGCATAGATTGTATATTTTCATTTTGTCACTTCATTCTTGTCTGTTTGCCTCTTTATTTCTTTATCATTTTATTTGATATTATTTGTGAGTTGTCTAATCACCCTCTTTGTTTGTCTTTGTTGCTAGGTACCGCAGATCGAGGGAGGTTTTCCTAGGAGTACCTATGCACCCATATGAAGCAGGCTCAACCTTCTGACCTAGAAGAAGAAGGACTTGGAGGATTTTTGAAGACATTGCATTTTTCCTTATATTATTTTATTTTTTTAATTAATGTGAGAGAAAGAGACGCATAATTATAATAACTTGGACTCTCCAAGACTTTCACACTTCACGAGGTCTACTGTCCATGTTAATGTTCACTTGGGGTGCTCATCATTTTTATCGCATTTTCATCACTTTATTTTTCTTTGTTTTTTGCTTTTATTTTTATTTATACTGTGTGATCGAGCCCTGATTCTAGGATTTTCTTGCTTCATAGATTAAGGTCCAAAGCCCAAATATATTTGCATGTACCTATAGATTTGCTTTTGGACCTAGACAAATCTAATTGTTGACTACTTAGACATGAGACCACGCGACGAGAGAAGCTCTATACAATGCTTGCTGGATCCATTGTGGCGGACACCGATGAGTTTCTGAGATCGAACTCTAGGTCTCATATCTATATACTTAGCACCGGGTGCTTCACGATAATGGCCTATTCTATCTAGGGTGATTTCATCGGATTGCATTTTCATATAGATAGGTTTCAATTCTTCTTAGCATTCTTCCATGAAGCGAGCTGGACACAAGATTAGAATTTCTACTTAGCATCCAACATTGTTTTCTCCTTGCATTGCTTTTTCAACTCTCTCCCTTTGATTTTGTCACCTAGGTTTTGAATGAATTGACTCCTCCTTACGATCTTGCATTTCTATTAAAAATAAAAAAATGATAATAAAAAATTTGGGACTACTAAGATTACTCGACTCTAAAATCAAAAAGAAAAAAATCCTTGTCTTGTTGAGACTAACCCCTCATTGTATTCACTTTTTATTTGCCACATAAAAACTAAGGATTAATGCCCCAATCCTAGGCTAACCTACGTGCTTGTACAACTTTGTGATTATCACCTAACTATAAAATTTGAAAAGATAAAGAAATCGAGTTTTCACGATCACCATTATGTTGAGTAAGTGAATTTAGGGGTTTGTTTTTTTTTGTATATTTGTTTGTGTTTGTGCATACTCCATCTTTTCTATGCATTTGAGCCTTTTTCTTACACATCTTGACTTGACCTTCATGATCTCTCTATCCCTTACTTTTGTTTTGGAGATGTCCGACTGGAGAGATTTTTATCCGGACTTTGCAGATCCCTCGTACCCTCCAGCCAGTCCACCTCCATTTTATCAGGAGGATTTTGCTCATGATATTTCTTTTTGTACATATCCGCCTCAGCCACAGTTTCAGGCCTCGAACTTTTACCCACCACTACCCTCACATTTTTCTCCATCCCACCCACCTGAGACTGAGCTATTGGAGTCACCTCCAATGGTGTCCACTCTTGAGCACTTGACCTAGATGATGAAGCAGATGCAGTAGAGTATTGATGACATAACTAGCATAAGTAAGAACCATAATACCGCTTCATTGTCTGATGATATATATTTATTTGAGAATACCTATGAGTGCATATAATCACCCAAAATACAAAACAATGAGAAAACCTAAAAACACAATTGTAGTCCTTGAGACAGACAATCGAGTCGGCTTGTGAGGAGAGGGCACCATTGCCAGATTTTATACTCACATGCACTCACCATAGTTCCCACCTTTGACCTCGAGGATGACACTTTACAAACTGCTCTTACTCATCCTTGTGTAGATGATGATTTTGATCTCCTCCCTTGTAAGGAGGAGATCCAAAATCTCAAAAGGTTGTTGACTGAACCTGAAGTGGTGGCAGCTACTCATGAGATTATTAAGGCCCTACTTCTCCAGGCCATGACCTAACTATCTGCTCCAAAACCCAAGAAGAGATAGAGAAGAAGCATATCTAAATGTCACCTTTTAACCATGGCCATTGCCTACGCCGTCACTGACCATCAACACATTAGGAAAGGGAACGTTGTCACACCTCTTGTGAGTTGCACCATCTCTGACCATTCATGTGATCACATTCTCCTTGACAGCGGTGCTTCATTTAATATATTACCCTTCTCGCTGGTACAGTCTTTTTACTTACGGCCTCTCAAGGAAACAATGATGATTTGTTAATTTGTTGTGGGATTAATAAAGAGGCTGAGGGGTATCTAGAAAATGATGTCTTTCATATTCAAGGCATAAATTCACTACTGACTTTGTCATATTTCCCATGGAGACCTCCACCCCTATGGAGGATCCTTCGATATTTTTGGGATGGTAGTTCCTTGCCTCTGTAAGAGCCGTTATTGATTATGGACCTGGAAAGATTCGCTTCCATTCTGATGTCAGGAGTGATATGTTGATCACTACACCCACCACTGACTAGAGACCAACATTTGTTGAGAGTGTGCCCATGTTTGCCAACCCCGAGGACTATGACCTTGATGATGATATCAAGAGTTGTTGTATGTTGGATGCTATTGAGACCCGAGAATTCCTCTCCAAGGAGGAAGACATGGGAAGCATAGACCATGGAGTTCTCCCTTCTAGTGAGTGGCGATGCATTGATGACATCTGCGGGATTTACACTGTATACACTTTAGAGTTAAAGGCAGACTTAGTAGAGATTGTAGAGTTGAATTTGACCTTACTTCTTTCATCAAGGAATTTAGACATTTTAATTGTGACTCAGGGGAGACTTCCCAAGCCAAGCACGACAACACTTCTTTCACTGACCAGTTCTTACCTTTCCGCTTTGAGATTGTTGAGGATCTTAATGAGGTCAATCGTGATCAGTTTGTGTCTATTGATGACCCTGATATCTACCTGCACCTTGTCAAATCCATTGCTCGACGATCACATAATATGGTTTGCTCTGTACCTTCTTGATTCTTGTATATCCACCTCTTTGTATATATGCTTTCGTCTCCTTCCTTCCATCTATCGTTTTTGGGCATCCACCTCATTCCATGTGATTGCCTTGCTTAAGACGTACTTTGTCCTAAGTATATGGGAGATGGATGATTTGAGTGATCTTTCTTCTTATCTTCTTATCTTCTTTTCATTTTTATTTTTCTTTTTCTTCCAAAATGGTGCCACCCTAACAAGAGACCTGAGCACTCGGGTATAAGGTACTAATCGATCGTTGCGACCCGAGCAATCAAATGCACTCAATCAAGAAAAATGAACCACTAATATCAGTAAAATCAAGCAAACACAAAATAGCGGTCCTCCTATTGGATTAACCTGGTATAGCGACCAGGGTCGAACTCAAGGAGCACGGGTTGGCCTCTCGGACTACGAAGTAGTAAAAAGAAATAAAATAAAAAGACAAAACTATTTTTAGTGGTTTATAATTTATTATATATTTTTTGGAATTTTTTAATGATTAAGAAATTAGGAAAAACAAAGAAAACACACTTCAACAATTTATTAAATGCACTAAAAATTAACCAAAAATTCAAACAAAAATATTTTTATGTGTTTTATAATTTTTTAGTGTTTTTGTAAATTTTTGAGAATTTTCTGATGTTTATTTAATTTTATAAAAATCAAAAGGTAAACCAAACAGTGGGTACTGTCCAGCCGAGCCAAAAAGGCCTAGATAAAATATCAAAGGGCCCTAAAATGGCTGGGAGGTAATTTTCCTGTAAAGAGAACAAAATGAGGAAAATTTAGGTACCAATTTTATTATTTTTGGATTTTTGGTGTATTTACTAGAATTTTTATAAGTTTTTATGTATTTTTCAATTTTTAGGTGTTTTAGATAATGACAAATAGCCATTGGCTAGAAAATCAAGCACACCAAACTAGACAGTAGACAATTTTTTTTGTAATCTTTACACACTATTTAATATTTTTTTGTGGTTTTTATAGTTAGACAGTAGCAAAATTAAAGGTTTTCGATTTTTTAAAAATATCAAACGAAATCAAAAATGTCCTAAAAAATCCACGAAAATTTTACACCATGGCAGGAGCCATGTGTCCAATTTTCGTTGGATTTGGAGGTGATTTGCTATTTTATTCAAAAATAAAGAGAACCAACAGTGCATAGGGACCTTTCTGCAATAAAAACAAAGTCTGGGTCCCTGGAATAACAACCCTGGAAAGTGTAGGGATAGGAGTGCAAATTACCCTCCATGCCACGCACGATACATGTGGCTCAGGCCTGGAGGGACCTGATTGCTATTCCTATTAATAAAAATAAGAAACGTAATAGGGCAGAAAGGCAGGGCCAATATTGCAAAAACACCAAAATATCACGTGTCGATGCACGTGTCCACAACTGGCAGGGGTATAAATGCAATTCAGATAAACATAGAGGTCCACAGTGCAATTTTTACAAAAATAAAAGAACTACACTAAGCATTTACAGGATTAAAAACTAAATGCATAAAGTAAAGGGGCCTAAGGACAATTTACCCCTTTTATTACGTCGATGGCCGGATGTGTGAGGCGTGGCTGATCTGACGACTGAGATAAATGGCGCCTTAACCCTTGGAAAGCCTGGCCTGATCGAACGTCTGAGAGCCCTCCACGTGGAGATCGGATGGTGACGGTTCGCTGGAGGCTTAACTCTTGGTGTATCGACGGAGGAGAGGGGGACACATGGCAGATCTGACGGACGACGCTAGCTGGTGCCTCTCCCTCCGCGCTGACGGTCCAGATCTATCCTCGTTAAGATCGGACGATGACGGTGCGCCTAAATGAACGGATCAGATCACAACTGGGGCGCTGAGGACGATCGGACGGTTGACGAGGCAGCTGGAAGAACAGGCGGTCGACGAGATTCGCCGGCCCTCTGCGTGCACGATGAGCCTCGTCTGATGCTCCTGAGATGCGGGAAAGCTTCGCTGTGAAGCCCCGCACCCGATGCTCTGCTCCGATGAAGGCGAGGAGCTCCAGAGAGCTCCGGCGACGTGAACGAACTGGAGCTGCTGTGTCCAGAAGTTTCGACCTCCAGATGAGGTCGATTGGCCGAGATACCTGCACAGGAAAGAAGCTGGGTCGAGGGCAAACTGCCTCGACCCGTCAGAGCGGGCGGAAGGTGAAAGATGCGTCGGTATGGTGGGTCTCCGGCGAGCGGCGAAGGTGAAGACCCAATGTCCTGCTCCGGGGCGAGACAGGAGGGATGGCTGGGTGGAGAAGGTGGAGAGATGTCAGGCGAAGGTGATGGCGGTGTTGGATGAGTGAAAGGTTGTCGGAGTTGAAGGGCGGAGCTGGCGGAGCTAAGCTACCAGAAAGCGAAAAATCGAAACCTAAGCTAATCTACAGCCTAAGGGAGCTACCTGGTGGATGCTGCCGACTGTGCTGGAGCTCAAGAAGCTCCAGGGTCATTGCCTGCAAGGGGGCGTCGTCTCCTCGAGGCTGGGCGCGCTCGCGGCAGCGCACGACGGAGTTATCCACCAGATCAGTGGATTCCTTGGAACTCGGGCCTCGCTTCCACTCCAAAACATGCAGTTGTCACTCGGGTGCTCTGGAGGAGCTCCTTGGCGGCGAGCAGGAGTCCAAAGATGGAAGAATTAGGTCGCCGAAGACGACTTTAAATATGATGCGGGGTCCGAGAAGATAATGGTCGGGCGAGTAGCGCGGGGCTCGGATCCTCCAAACCCACCCCGGGCGAGGGTCCTGGATATGCAGTGATCAATCGGAGCCCGGGGTTTGGGTCAATGGCGGTCGGGTCAGGCGGGTAGAAATTGGAGAAGACGGGTCGGTCGCCAGATCCGCAAAAGGGAAGGGTCCGCGGGGGAAGTTGACCGGGGTCAACAGACCCCCGTGGACCAATCAGGAGCCGCCAAGCATTGATTTTTTATTTATTTATTTTGAGCTACAAAATGCTCGAATTAACAAAAACTTCGAACATGAAAAATATTTATTTTATTTTCTCTATTTTTTTGTGATTTTTAATTAATTTTTGAAAAAAAAAATAAGGTATATATAGTACTATACATAGGTATATTTACAATATATAGGGTTTTGATTTTTTTGATTTTTAATTATTATTTTTGTACATTTTTATTTCTATTTTATATTTTATTTATTTATAGAATAAAATAAGGAATAAAAAGGTATTTTTATTTTATTTTTATTATTTATGTATATAGGTAAAATAAATACATATATATACTTATATACATGGTATATGTACAATGTATTTTTGTATTTTTAATTTTGCTATTTTTATTTTGTTTTGATTTTACTTGTTTTTATTTATTTATATTATAAAACATAGAATATTTACAAAAAGTTTGAAAATTAATTTTATTTATTTACAAGGTTAAATAAATACATAGAAGTGGTTTATGTACATGATGAAAGGGGTATTTTAATTCTTTTTTATTTTTAACTTTTTCTTTTGTTTTTATATTTTATAAATATATACAGGTATTTACAAGCATATTTTTGGTGAGGAAAATATTTTTTTATTTTATTTACATAAATATTTACACTCATGAGCCCCTATCTCTCTCTACTTTGGCTTTTATGCGGTCATGCCCATGCTGAGCCCTCCCTTGGGTTACGTTGCTCAATATTTATTCTAATTATTTCCCTCTTTTTCTTTTTAATCTTTATTCTTTTATTTTTGCACAAAAACATGCTAATTATAGGTTTTTACACAATGCATGCTTTTGGTAATTATTCCTATTTACACCTATCTACATGTATTTGCAAAAGTTTTTGTAGCTAAAATATAAGAATAAAGAGTGATGAATGAGTATTCATCACCCCCCTATACTTAACTTTGCTAGTCCCTTAGCAAACACTTATTTGAAAAAGAAGTGAAAAAGAAAGAAAGAAAAAGAAAGAGAGGATGTACATGGATCAAGGTTGATTATTAAACTTGCCTTCATTAAATTGGGGTATGGAGCTCGATCAGATCTTTGGATTATTAATGTGTCGGAACCTTATTTAGACTTAAGCTTAAAACTCAACAGCCTCTAAGTTCCACTAATCTATAACCAAGACTCCTCAATGCTCCAGGTCAGAACAAGTCATCAATCACAAACCCTGAAGACCATGAATCTTTTCTTGTCCTGTGAATGTGAAGTCTAAGCTCTCCACCTCAGAAATGGCAACTTGACAACCCTCCCCAACAAGGTAACTCTATGACCTCAATCTGGCCACTCTTTCCTTGAGGAGCGGGGTATTCCCTTCTAAGTTCAAGTTCAACCGGCTCAAGAAGAGGAGGAAGAAGAGAATGGGTCAAGGCCAGTGTAGCCAAGTACCCTTGGGAGCTTGACCAGTGTAGCCAAGTCTCCCTGCTGCAAGCTACAACAGGTGGATCATGAAACTCAAGCTTTGCTTATTGCACTCTATATACATACTCTGGTGGGATTATCATTTTCTATCAGACCCACCACTTTTTTGGAGTTATTTTCTTTTTGCATATTTTTTTTCAAGTGCATCTGTACAACAAATACATGTGCAGCATATATACAAGGAGTTTTTCCTCTTGAGCCAGTAGACTATCCCTCTTTTGAAGCTTTATTGCAACCCACAACTCCCGTCGTTAGACCTCATGGCAACCAGACCAAGTTGAGACGCACTTCCTTCACTAAAAGAAGAAGAGAGGTTCTGCTTAGAAGTACTACCCTCATATGCTACCCCAAGTCAAGGAAGAATGCCTCCTCACCACCTCATCGGTAGAGAGCTCGGTGCATAGTGCTGGTGTCCAAGTAAAGCCATAATCTATATGAGTCATGTGTTGTTGTTAAGTGCTCTACTTAGGCTCATTGAGATGACATGTGATCATAGCCTAGTGGACTCAAAGAATTAAGTCACCATGGACCTGAAAAGCCTTAAGCCTAAGCCCTATAAGATTCCTCTTAGAAGTTAGGTGGATTAAGATCTTAATCAAGCTCCATTCCTCTATTTGATTCCATGCTAGTTTAAATGTCAACTATCACCCAGAAAAACTATATACATATGTACAAAAGATGCTTATTTACACAAATTTTACAATCATGCAAAATTTTTGAAAAATATTTTGAAATCATGAATGAATGATGCATGAAGTGCAAGTTTTGCAAAAAGATATTTACACAAATTTACACAAGATTTTTGCAAACTTTTTGATTTTCAAAACATTTTGGAAAAATTTTGTACTATATACATAATTTTGATAAGAAAATATTTACACAAACTTTACACAAAAGATTTTTGAAATCATTTTTACAAAAATAATTTGTACACTAGCCATTTATGTGCAAATAAAAGAAGTTTATGTACATGAAAAATTTTTAATTTTTGTGGTTTTTAGCCATTTTATTTATTAACACACTCACACAAAGTACGAGTTATGGCTAAAGTATATATGAAATATATACACACCCCCCTATACTTAGCTCGAACGATGTCCTCAGAGTCAAGAGCGATGAAGAAGACATAACTCGTGCTATGTATAGGGAAGTGAAAAGACATGCTATATACAAAGAAGAAGAAATGAAGATAGAAAAATCAAGAGGGTTTCGGGTCTTCCCCCTATACTTAGGATTAAGTAATCCTAAGTATAGCAGGCTGTATACTAAGGGAAAAACCGAGTGGAGAATGTACAAGGCCTACCCCCCTATACTTAGGGTTAAAGATCCCTAAGTATAGGCAGCAAAACAGGGGTAGCAAAACACGAAGAAAATCACGAATATACAAGAAGGAAGAGACATCACTCCCCCTATACTTAAGGTGAAAAACCTTAAGTATAGGCAACACAACAGAAGTGATGCAACAGAACGAAGAACTACCCGGTGTTTTCACCCCCCTATACTTAGGATGAGCAATATCCTAAGTATAGCAAAGATAATCCTAAACGAGACCTAGGGTGAAAACAAGAACGGAAGAAGGAAAGATCAAAATAAGACGAAACACATATATACAAAAGAGTACAATGTTGAGGTGCCTCTCAACAAGCTCTAGTTTTTACGCCCCTAGCTGGGCGCAAAGGCTAGGACAATGCAGTATCAAGGTTCAGGACGGCATCGGTAAGGCGAATGCCGTACTGTCGCTGCAGTCTCGGTGTGAGAACAACGACGAACTCAACAGTGTAAAGCAAGACACCCAGGTATGCAATCAGGCAGGTGTCTGCTACCGGCCAATGATATGAGCATAAGTAATCGGGATCCGGTAGCACAAAAGAAATCATCGGCTCTGGGTCAGACTGGAGTGAGAGTGTAGAGTCGAAGAGATCAAACGTGGAGAAGGATGGATCAGTAATAGAATCCTCCACGTTAATCAGTGTCTCAAGCAGGTGTGGGCAATCAAGATCAGGAGACTCTTTAAGCAGACTGATATTCGATGAATAGAATAGAAGAAGATAAGGAAAATCATCGAATATCTTCAGGATGGGCTCATCGTCGCGAGGGTCGTCGAGGTGAGAAGACTCAGAATCAGAATAATCTAAAGACTCGATTTCGTGTTCCGCCAGATCGGAAACACTCTCAGTAGCTGAAACCGAGTACTCGTCGAGTACGGCATCCTCCCGCAGATAACCCTCGGGGAGAGATGCAAGATCAGAAGTGACAAGAAGAGGATCAGGATCTAGATGGGCATCTGCGCTGCTAACAAGTATCCATTAGGTGCACCAGGCTGCATTATCATCAGAAGTGTAAGTCTCGGCAATCCGGAAACAGGAGAAGGTACTAGTCAACACCGCGGAAGCTGGCAAAGTATCTGCGGCTGATCCTCGCTCTGCGGCAATGCTGGCTGTCAGCTGGTCCTCCGGAAATGTATCTATCTCAACAAAGTGGAGGACAAAAGACTCGAAGACGGGACTCTCTGTGTCTGTACTCTCAAAGTGGTGTCCCTCCTCAAGCTGTGGCTGCCGGGCTGAGTCCTGGTGACTGTCTGCATCCAAGAAGTGTCTCTGCAGGAAGGAAACTGACTCCTCCGGGACTGGAAACTGAAGTAGCTGAGTCAATGGCTGCAAAAGCCGGGGCTCCTCTGGCTCCTGGAGTATCAGAAGATCTGATATCCAAGACTCGTCGACTGGAAACTCTGGGGCTACCTCAAACTCCGGCTGGAAAACCAACGGGAACTCAAGTAGACTCTGGGTCCGAACCTCTGCTAAGGAAGTCATCTCCTCTGTCCGTGGTGCTGTCAGCTCCATGTCCTCGGGCTGGTGTGTAGAAACAATCTCATCATGTAAAGTGACACACCGCACTGGTACTGCATCGTCCGCATGTGTTGTCCCGACCAAGGCATCTCGTGTAGAAGAACTCTGTGAAAGTAGCCTCGAGATGGTATCCAGTAGGTGAATGTCGGAACTGCGGTGTGAACCCCCACATGTGGTAATCACCAGTGCTATCTGCTCTGCGGTCATCCCCCGCATGGAGATCTCTATCAATTCTGTAAGTGGAAGTCTGTGCTCAGGGAATCTCCTCAAGAGGTCAAGAAACCTCGGCCATGCCTCGTGCAATGGCTCCTGGGGGTCAACTGAAAAGTCCATGATCAACGACCGCATGAAATCTGCTCTATGTGGGGGAAAGTATCTCTGTAGAAACTCTCGGCGTAGCTCTCCCCACGTCTCAAATGTCCTTCCCAATCATCGGTGCCATCTCATGGCTCTGTTGTGAAGCGTGAATGGGAAGGTCCTGCTCATTAGCTCCACTGCAGTGACGTCTGAATATCTCTGTGCTCTACAAAACTCCTCGAAAGCGGACAGGTGAAGATACGGCTCCTCGTGCGCCTCTCTTGAAAACGTCGGCAGTCGCTGAATGTAATCCAAATCCAAGACGAATGGACCTAGTGTAGAAGCTGACTGAGCTCCATGTGCTATCTGCTCCTCCATCCTTCTGGAATAGGATATGTCTGCTGATTTCCACTGGTCTCTCTGGTCCCCAACGGAGTGCGCTGTCAACTCAGCAACAACATCGTCCGGGTCTCGCATCTGCTCTAGCTGGTATCCTCGGACGTCTAGCACAACATGCCTGGAGTGATGAGATGAAGGGGAGGGAGGGAGCGGGAGGTTGGTCGAAGATCCGACCTCCCTAGAAGGTGGACTGGAGTGATGGTCAGAAAGCGAAGAAAAAGCCGTAAGAGTCGTCTCGTAGTGAGGGGAATCCATCATCCAGGGATAAAGAAGAAGAAGAAAAGAGAAATGAAGGGAGATGAGGGAGGGAGATGAGAAAGGATCGAAGGGATCTGGTAATCAAACAAGATGAACAAGCAAACCCCCAATTCACCTACGCACACAGAGCTGAAGACCGAAGGGATCGTTCAATTATCTTGTCAATTTTATTTTAGGTGATCATCCAGTCTATCAGAGCGATTACGTGAGGTCAATAGGTATACAGATCTTTCTCAACCGACTGTCCCGTACTAAAAGCCGGTAATCAGTCAAGAAAAGATCGGAGGCTCTATCCTAATGTGCAGATCACTCTCTCGCTCATCCGAACCAGACAAGGAGGGGGTTACTCTCCCCAAGACATATTTTTAGTGAAGTGTCTTTTAGGTCAAGTATGATTAACAGTCCCGATTTTATTATTTTTGTTTTTAGGTATTTTTCAAATAAAAACAAACGCCTAACGAATTTTTCGGTTCTCCTGGTTATTTAGTCCAAAACAGGAGGGAGAAGACGAAAAAGCTGATGCATGATAAATCAATGATGCATGCAAAGTCAGAAAGGCATACTTGTCTCCAGCACTCTACATGCAATATGATCCGCGCATAAATGTAAAGACAGAAAGGAAACTACCTAAACGATGCAACGGGAAAAACCGAGTCCTAGATGAGCAATTTCTATCGCAGACCCGTCTAATCGGTCATCGACCTCCAAGCCAAAGAGTCCGGTCTTGGCCCGTTCCTCCTCTGTCCGACAAATCAGGGGTAGGAGAAAGCGCTTTATAGGACAGGCTGCGGCACGTAGGCTACGAAGGAGATGAGTCGGTTATTTTTATTAATGATTTTTAGTAGGTCCAATTAGCGTTCTATAGGAACAGGCAAGCAGTTAAGTGTGGGGACCCTACTAATTACGGCACAAGCAAGAGAAATTCCTAAGTCTAGGGGCTCGATGAAAACCGCGTAAACACCGGAAAAGGCAGTAAAAAAATGAAAATAAAACAAAGCCGCGAAAAAGCCGCGAAAATCCTAAGGGTCCCCCGAGCACACCGGTGCTCGGCGAAACAGACCCGCTAAGTGTTCAAGTAAAGTCCAAGTTCAGTCTCTGTGAGTCCCTATATTATTACAATAATAATGAAATAAAAAGAAAAATCCTCTCCCACTCAACTCTCTCTCACTCTCTCCTGCGGCTCCGCAAAGAAAAGAGCCGCCTCCGAATCCCGCGGTTGCGTCGGCTTCTCGAAAGCAGCTGCCTCGGTCCTCGGGCCCTCGCAAGAAAGAGAAGAATGGTCAGACCCAAAATAAATAATCAAATAAGGGAAATAAATGAAAATGGAACTAAGGGTATATGTGCAGAAATGCAAAATAAAATAAACACTTCAAAATAAAACAAAAAAAAATAAAAGTAAAAGAAAAAGAAAATAAAACAAAATAAAACAAAAATAAAATATAGACAAAAGCCACGAAAAAGCCGCGAGCTCCGAAAGAGCCGCGGAAAGCCGCGAAAATAAAAACGAAGATAAAAAGAAAACTACTAAGCCGTGCTCCCCGGCAACGGCGCCATTCTGACGAGCGACCTGAGCACTCAGGTATAAGGTACTCATCGATCGTTGCGACCCGAGCAATCAAATGCACTCAATCAAGAAAAATGAACCACTAATATCAATAAAATCAAGCAAACACAAAATAGCGGTCCTGCTATTGGATTAACCTGGTATAGCGACCAGGGTCGAACTCAAGGAGCACGGGTTGGCCTCTCGGCCTACGAAGTAGTAAAAAGAAATAAAATAAAAAGACAAAACTACTTTTTGTGGTTTTTAATTAATTTTATATTTTTTGGAATTTTTTAATGATTAAAAAATTAGGAAAAACAAAGAAAAGCACACTTCAACAATTTATTAAATGCACTAAAAATTAATCAAAAATTCAAACAAAAATATTTTTATGTGTTTTATTATTTTTTAGTGTTTTTGCGAATTTTTGAGAATTTTCTGATGTTTATTTAATTTTATAAAAATCAAAAAGTGAACCAAACAGTGGGTACTGTCCAGCCGAGCCAAAAAAGCCTAGATAAAATCTCTAAGGGCCCTAAAATGGCTGGGAGGTAATTTTCCTGTAAAGAGAACAAAATGAGGAAAATTTAGGTACCAATTTTATTATTTTTGGATTTTTGGTGTATTTACTAGAATTTTTATAAGTTTTTATGTATTTTTCAATTTTTAGGTGTTTTAGATAATGACAAATAGCCAAAATTGGCTAGAAAATCAAGCACACCAAACTAGACAGTAGACAATTTTTTTTGCAATTTTTAGACACTATTTAATATTTTTTTGTGGTTTTTATAGTTAGACAGTAGCAAAATTAAAGGTTTTTGATTTTTTAAAAATATCAAACGAAATCAAAAATGTCCTCAAAAATCCACGAAAATTTTACACCATGGCAGGAGCCATATATCCAATTTTCGTTGGATTTGGAGGTGATTTGCTATTTTATTCAAAAATAAAGAGAACCAACAGTGCACAGGGACCTTTCTGCAATAAAAACAAAGTTCTGGGTCCCTGGAATAACACCCTAGAAAGTGTAGGGATAGGAGTGCAAATTACCCTCCAGGCCACGCACGATACACGTGACTCAGGCCTGGAGGGACCTGATTGCAATTCCTATTAATAAAAATAAGAAACGTAACAGGGCAGAAAGGTAGGGCCAATATTGCAAAAACACCAAAATATCACGTGTCGATGCACGTGTCCACAACTGGCAGGGGTATAAATGCAATTCAGATAAACATAGAGGTCCACAGTGCAATTTTTACAAAAAATAAAAGAACTACACTAAGCATTTACAGGATTAAAAACTAAATGCATAAAGTAAAGGGGCCTAAGGACAATTTACCCCTTTTATTACGTCGATGGCCGGATGTGTGACGCGTGGCTGATCTGACGACTGAGATAAATGGCGCCTTAACCCTTGGAAAGCCTGGCCTGATCGAACGTCTGAGAGCCCTCCACGTGGAGATCGGACGGTGACGGTTCGCTGGAGGCTTAACTCTTGGTGTATCGACGGAGGAGAGGGGGACACATGGCAGATCTGATGGACGACGCTAGCTGGTGCCTCTCCCTCCGCACTGATGGTCCAGATCTATCCTCGTAAAGATCGGACGATGACGGTGCGCCTAAATGAACGGATCAGATCACAACTAGAGGACGATCGGACGGTTGACGAGGCAGCTGGAAGAACTGGCGGCTGGCGAGATTCGTCGGCCCTCTGCGTGCACGATGAGCCTCGTCTGATGCTCCTGAGATGCGGGAAAGCTTCGCCGTGAAGCCTCGCACTCGATGCTCTGCTCCGATGAAGGCGAGGAGCTCCGGCGACGTGAACAAACTGGAGCTGCTGTGCCCAGAAGTTTCGACCTCCAGATGAGGTCGATTGGCCGAGATACCTGCACAGGAAAGAAGCTGGGTCGAGGGCAAACTGCCTCGACCCGTCAGAGCGGGCGGAAGGTGAAAGATGCGTCGGTATGGTGGGTCTCCGGCGAGCGGCGGAGGTGAAGACCCAATGTCCTGCTCCGGGGCGAGACAGGAGGGATGGCTGGGTGGAGAAGGTGGAGAGATGTCAGGCGAAGGTGATGGCGGTGTTGGATGAGTGAAAGGGTGGTCGGAGTTAAAGGGTGGAGCTGGCGGAGATAAGCTACCAGAAAGCGAAAAATCGAAACCTAAGCTAATCTACGGCCTAAGGGAGCTACCTGGTGGATGCTGCCGACTGTGCTGGAGCTCAAGAAGCTCCGGGGTCATTGCCTGCAAGGGGGCGTCGTCTCCCCGAGTCTGGGCGCGCTCGCGGCGGCGCACGACGGAGTTAACCACCGGATCAGTGGATTCCATGGAACTCGGGCCTCGCTTCCACTCCAAAACACGCAGCTGTCAATCGGGTGCTCTGGAGGAGCTCCTTGGCGGCGAGCAGGAGTCCAAAGATGGAAGAATTAGGTCACCGGAGACGACTTTAAATATGGTGCGGGGTCCGAGAAGATGATGGTCGGGCGAGTAGAGCGGAGCTCGGATCCTCCAAACCCACCCCGGGCGAGGGTCCTGGATATGCAGTGATCAATCGGAGCCCGGGGTTTGGGTCAATGGCGGTCGGGTCAGGCGGGTAGAAATTGGAGAAGATGGGTCGATCGCCAGATCCGCAAAAGGGAAGGGTCCGCGGGGGAAGTTGACCGGGGTCAACAGACCCCCGTGGACCAATCAGGAGCCGCCAAGCATTGATTTTTTATTTATTTATTTGAGCTAGAAAATGCTCAAATTAACAAAAACTTAAAACATGAAAAATATTATTTTATTTTCTCTATTTTTTTGTGATTTTTAATTAATTTTTGAAAATAAAAATAAGGTATAGATAGTACTATACATAGGTATATTTACAATATATAGGGTTTTAGTTTTTTTTGATTTTTAATTATTATTTTTGTACATTTTTATTCCTATTTTATATTTTATTTATTTATAGAATAAAATAAGGAATAAAAAGGTATTTTTATTTTATTTTTATTATTTATATATATAGGTAAAATAAATACATATATATACTTATATACATGGTATATGTACAATGTATTTTTGTATTTTTAATTTTGCTATTTTTATTTTGTTTTGATTTTACTTGTTTTTATTTATTTATATTATAAAACATAGAATATTTACAAAAAGTTTGAAAATTACTTTTATTTATTTACAAGGTTAAATAAATACATAGAAGTGGTTTATGTACATGATGAAAGGGGTATTTTAATTCTTTTTGATTTTTAACTTTTTTTTTATATTCTATAAATATATACAGGTCTTTACAAACATATTTTTGGTTAGGAAAATAATTTTTTTATTTTATTTACATAAATATTTACACTCATGAGCCCCTATCTCTCTCTACTTTGGCTTTTATGCGGTCAGGCCCATGCTGAGCCCTCCCTTGGGTTAGGTTGCTCAATATTTATTCTAAATATTTCCCTCTTTTTCTTTTTAATCTTTATTCTTTTATTTTTGCACAAAAAAATGCTAATTATAGGTTTTTACACAATGCATGCTTTTGGTAATTATTCCTATTTACACCTATCTACATGTATTTGCAAAGGTTTTTGTAGCTAAAATATAAGAATAAAGAGTGATGAATGAGTATTCATCACACCCCTTCTTCATAGTTACACTTAGGATGTAACTTGTCTTAAGAATAGGTGGTGTATACATCGAGTGTTTATTCTTCATTTTGTTTAATACTCATAGTGTTGCATATATGTAGGGCTCCTTTACCCTAAGTATACGGGGAGTGATTTGTATATTCTTCCCTGATGTATTTTCTTTTTTATTCTTTTACTTATCCCATCCATTGTCTCCATTCCTTGTATATACTTAGGATATCTCACCCTAAGTATAGGGGGAGAAAGACTAAGTTGTGATCTATCTAATTCCACTCTCGACCCTCCCTACATGTAGATATAACCTACTATACTTAGGATTATTTTATCCTAAGTATAGGGGGGTGGTCGACTTCTTATTCATTCATTTCTTCATTCTTTCATTCATTATATAGTCGTTATAGTATAGGCTATTCAATATTCAGTACGGTTTATGACTTCTCTTTTTCTCTATGATCTATGAGGACATAGATCAAGCCATGTATAGGGGGGTCGTATATACTTCGTATATACTTTAGCCATAACTCGTACTTTTGTATTTTGAACAATATGCCTAATTTTTAATAATTAATACACATACATACCCAAATCTTTATATATAATGATTAATAAATAAGGTTAAAAATATTTTTTTTTTGCAAAATGTTTGAAAAATAACCTGAAAATCTTTTTGAAAATTCTTTCGAAAACAACTTGGAAAATGTTTTGTTAAATACGTTCAACCATTGTAAAAATGTTTTTGTTTTTTAAAAATTATTTTCTTTATTTGAAAAAAAAAACTTTTGAATATCTATTGCAAATAATTTAAAAAATGGTTGCAAAAATATTTTGAAAAATCTATATATATATTATTTGAAAAATCTTAGGAAAATGATTTTCAAATTTTGTATAATGCTTGCAGAAATTATTTGTAAAAATTAATTTTCAAAATAAAATTCTCTATTTTTTTGTAAAAATATTTTCAAATTATTTTGAGAATTTGGTACATAATATAAATCATTTATAAAACATGTCTAAATATATAAAATCTTAAATACCCAAATATAAGATGCATCCCCGTGTAAATATTTATACCAATTCCTTTTCTAAAAACCTTTATTTTAAAAAATCCCTAAAAATTTGCAAAATAAAAAAATCAAAAATGTTTGCAAAAATCTTTTAAAAAATTGTTAAAAATTCACAAAAAATCTTTTTTCAAAAACACCTATAGAAAATTGAATCACAAAAATATTTTCTCCATTGTGCATCGGATTTGCATTTTTTATAGAATCTGATAATTGAACAAGTCTAAGTATAATCCGAAGATTGGAGCTTGGTTGGACGTAAAATATACTTAATCACAAGAACCATATATGAACTGGAATTCTGGTACTTCAAGTCATTTTGATTTTATTCTTTGAGATCCCGAGGCTTAGTTCAATGTCACCTTGACTATCTAAGTAGGGTATTTCAGAGCATATGAATGACTCTTTTGATATTTACCTAGATTGTACACCTACACCTCGCACTTTGCTCTCCTCAGTTGAAGTGGTAGAGGGCTGTATTTGCTGGCATGAGACACAAGACAATGGAAACATTGGGATTCACACATTTGTGGCCAATTTACTCCAACCCAATCTAAGGGTGATGAGGTTTAAATATAGAAGTTGTGCCTTGCAATAAAGCTTCAAAAAAAGGATAGTCTACTGTCTCAAGAGGAAAAAGTCCATATGTAAATGCTACTGTATATAGTATTAAAAAATGAACAAATCAAAAACTCCAAAAAAATAGACAGACCTGATTGAAAATAAAATGCCTACCTAAGTGTATATATTTGTATAGTTAATAAGCGAGCTCGAGCTTCATAGTCATATGTTTGTGTTCCTGCAGCCAGATGACTTGGCTACATTGGTCAATCATCCTAGGATAGGTAGCTACACTGGCTACCATCCGTTCTTATCTCCACCTTATCTTCTTGAGCTAGATGTACTTGAACTTAAAAGAGAATACCCCACTTCTCGAGAAAAGAGTTGTTAGATTGGGGAATTAGGGTCACCATGTTGGAGAGGACTGACTTTTACCTCTTCAGCCGAGGAGAGCTACATATCACACACATTATTCAAGCTGGATTCATAGTCATAAGGGTTTGCGCATTAATTGATATATTCTGACCCGACTATTGAGGAGACTTGAGTATATTTTTGTGACTCTAGAAGGATGTTGTGTTTCAAAGCCACCTAAACTCAAAGGGTCTGACTTAATCTCCAAACTTTGACTTTTTGAAAATACGTTTGAGAATTAAAATCAATCCTCTTTCTTTCTTTTTCATTTCTTTAGTTTTACTTTTATTTTCTACACTTATTTCATATGTGTTTGCTAGGGATTAGCAAAGGCAAGTATGGTGGGAGAGATGAATCTCCATTTCATATTATTTATTCTATCATTTTGGCCTTAAAAACCCTAGCTAAGTGCATGCAAATAACATTATTTGTACGAATTAACATTCATTATTTATTCCATTTACTGTATATAAAATATAGTTCTTAATGTCAAAATTATAGAATAAAGAAAAGAAAAGAAAAGAAAAAGAATAAAATGCCATAGGTATTTTATGACCCTAAACAACGAGACCAAGTGAAGAAATGATTTAGTCAACAAGGAATAAAGTAGGAGGGGATAAGGGCCAAAAAGAAAATAAAAATTCCATCCTTTTATTCATAAATAATTCATTTTTGGGACCTATTGTATTCTTTATTATTTATAATTCAAATAAAGAAACTTCATACATGAAAGTTGTAGATAATAATATAAAAAAATATGAAATTGATTTTACACGAAAATAATATACAGTGTACATTTTATACTCTAAATTAAATTCCGAAACCCTAACATCAAAGACCCATATCTTCTCCATATGAACTCAAATGTAATAAAATCATTTTAGTTCTATATAACTTTAATAAACTATTTAATGAATATGAATAATAAAATCAAATATACAAAATAAAATAAAATATAAAAACATAAGTAAATACACCAATAAGTAAACCCAAAAATTAACTTGTAATTATGAAGCCCATAAAAATAAACAAAAATCATATAAAAATACTACAAAAAAACACTTTTTGTTTTATATCTTAAATTTAATTAAATCATTTACTCTGTATTATTGATTTTACAAATAATTTTAGGTTGCCTTTTTTCTAGTTGGTCCACGTGGACCAACAAAGGGAGTCAAGAGTTGACCCCAGTCAAATCTTCTACCCAGGCTAGGTCTGTCAGATCGAGCTTTGACCCCTCCTTCTCCTTTTTCATCCGAGCGATGTAATCATCCAAATGATTTGATTCCTTCGTTACTTTTTCTTCCGAGCATCCATCTTCACGTGCCATCGTCTCCTCGAGGATTGCATCGCTGCATCATCGGCTTCGAAGCCCATTTTCTACCCTCCTTTTATGCATGGAGGCCAGAGCTTCATGATAGGGAGCTCTCCCTGCACTTAGGAGGATAGAGGAGGCAGAGTAGAGTTTGGTTCCACCATCTCCACCACTCGTCAACGTGAGGTACCTATCTCGTGGCCCCGACTATTTGAGGTCCATTGTGTTTGCATTTTAGATAGATTTTAGGTGTAGTTTTCATTTCTTCTAATAAGCTTTATGTATAATAATTTAATTTAGCATTCCTTTTATAGTTCGCCGGAGATCTTCTTTGACGAACCCACCACCGTGGCTCCACCCGTTTTTCGACATGTCTGCCACCACCATATCACTCCCCATCACTTCTCCTTTGCCGCACTCACTTCCAGCTCAACTGATCTCCTTCTGATCAGAACTTTGGTGCTCCACCTTCACCACCTAGCCGGAGCACCCCCGACATGCCCTACCTTTCACCCATCTCCACTAATAGTGCCCCCTAGGGACCCCCGTTTTGCTTGTGCAAGCTTTTCCTGTGGGACCTGGAGGCAAAGGACCCAGTAGAGTTGATTTTGCGTAGTAAGGAGGTTCCCTGAAGCTCATTTCTTCCTCGAGCAGCTAAGACCCCATTGATGGCTCCTGTAACATTATGAATAGATATACAGGTGCGAGGGAGCCCCAACTCCATTTTGAGACCCCTACGAGCATCAAGAACCGTCGGAGGAGAAGGCTATGGACTGTGCTTCGTCCCCAGGTGTTCCAGTTATCGTTGGATCGCCAAAGCTTCGACCGTTGGATCAGTCCCAAGGATCTAATCAAGACCGTTGGCTGCGAAGCATCATTACGAGTTGTGGCTGTAATGCGTGGCAAGTAAGAAGATCTCAGCCATCCGCCCGTGCATTAAGTGGGGTTAAATTGCAATATCCCCCCCACATTTTTGTCTTTTGATTTTTAGTCGTGTAAATTAATAAATTAGTGTAAAGTTTTTGGTAAAATTGCATTGGAACCTCTTGATAGTTCTGCTAATTACAGTAGGGTCTAATCCATGTCACGACACGTATGGTCCCATGTATGGTAACGAATTTGCATTGAAGCCCCTACGGTTTTTGTAATTTCTATTTAGTCCAATAAGTTCTAATATTAATTGAATATTTTTAGGTAAATTACATTGTACTTCCTGCTTTATTTTTAATTACAAAAATACCCTTGTTAGTTCAACTATTTTTGTGATTGTTTTCCATTTATTCAAAATATCATCCATACTCCAAAAATTCTATAAAAGTAGGGTTAGGTGCCATCTAGCTTGCGCTTTCACGCTTCATTTTGGATTTTCATTTTAGTCACATTAGATATTTATTAAAAATCAAAAGAGCATGTTTTTACTAGTGGTTGCATTTAAAAATTGCTAAAAACATAAAAAATCTTTTAAAAAAATCCCTAAAATATATAATTTGTGTATTTTAGTACTTTGTACCTTTAGACCAAAAGTGCCTGAAAATAGAAAAAGAAAAAGATGACAAATTTAAAATCTCTAAAATCCTTTGTAAAAATATAAAAAATAATCAAAAATCCGAAAATATTGATTTTTGTCTCTGATTTTTCTTTATATTCTATATTAATTATTAAAATTTATTTTAAGAATTTTTGATTTTATTTGTTATTTTTAATTATTAGGCATATTTATTTAATCCTTGTTTTTTGGATATTTTTTACATAAAAAATCCATAAAAATAACTAAAGAGCATAAAAATAGTAAAAAAATATTTATAATACAAAAACATTTTTCCAATATTTTTAACATTTTTAGTAGTATTTATAATTATTTTACCTTAAATTGTATATATAGTCTTATATATTCTTATATTATCTATTTAAAAGAAAAATAATTAAAATTCAGAATATATAAAAAAAGAAAAAGGTATAAAATCATAAATAATTAAGAAAATAAATTCTAAAATACAAAAAAAGTATATAAAACTAAATACCCATAGAAAAACACTTAGACTAGAAGAGAAAGACAATTTTTAAAGTTTAATTTCCTGATCTATCATGTTTGCTCCCTATGTTTGACACTCTACATACTTGCACTATATACACATTTTGTAGAGTTAAATAAAATAAATTTTTACTACACATTTATTTGCATTGCTATCTTTATTTGTGTGTCAATTTTTGAATTTAATTGATTTCTTGAGTGGTCAAGTCAGCGACTGTAATCGTACCTTGTGAGATTGTATTACCTCAAGATTTTCTTTTTTTCACCTTACCAATGTTCCCATAACACTTGAAGGTTATGGAGAAAACCTTAAGCACATCACAGAAGCATGAGGATTGCATTATGTGCGATCGGGAGCGACAGTCGCACTAGTAGCTTGGAGCAGCGAAATTTAAATTTTTTAAAAACGATGAAATCACATGATTCAAGAATATTTCTCAGGTCATTTCTTCTAAACCACAAAGTAGATATTCTGAATACCTCTTGAAGCGTGGTTGCAATCGTGTCTCTAAAGTAAGAGACCTCCTGTCACAAGTCCGACCCGATGGAGGAGACGCTTGCGAGCGCGTTGATGAAACACGTGTTCCTTGCAATCCAAGTTGATGATCCAAGCCACAAATATCATGTTCTCATCTCACGAGATCTGATGTCTTCTTTACCAGCGAAGCACACCGAATTAGATGGAGATCCACGAGCAGTCGAAGCTGCGACATAATGGTGTCGCGACGACGATATTCCTCTCTAGGATTTATAGTGGACAACCACAATAAGGGGAGAGAGGGCACATTGGTATGAGAGAGTGAGAGAGATCTTGCAATTCTATTGTCTAAAAATGAATATCTAGGGCCTCTTCTTTTATAATATTTTGGGAGTTTATGGATCACAATCCATGGACAACACAAAATCAATGGATGAGATTGATTTGTGTTTCTTTCAATGGACATGATTTTGTTGTAAAAATTACAACAACAATTATTAATATAATATAATATATATTAAGTAAACAATATAAAATCTTATTCAATTAATTGAATCATCCTTGGAGAAATAAGAAGGAGGCAAGGTTCGTTTCATAAGGGGGGTGGACGACCACTAAAGCAATTTGGACTTGGTTGTCCTCCACTCTCCTTTACATGGAAGGTGGTTACTTCTCCTATTTCATGGAATCACGGATCCCATGAATTTCTCAATAATTTACAACAAATTTTGTTGTAAATTTATTCACACAGATAATTCAAACTTATTTCGTGAATATTTCATTCATGCCATTGGAAAATGTGAATCATATTCAAACCTAAAAAAATGAAAGTACGTTTTTACTTAATTATACAATGTGAATCTGATTGACATCAACATTTAAATTGTAAATGCTAGTTACAAATAGCTTCTCTTATATGTTATAAATCTTATTATAATATGTATGATTATTATGGAAACTGTTATCCACATTATTCTTATCCTTGATAATTAAATCATATTTAATTATCTTAGATCTCTATTCTTTGGGAACAAATAATATGGATCACATGACATTATTCACCTATTTTATAATTAGATCACATTTAATTATCTTAAATAACTCTCCTAATATGGCAAAATATCAATATATCAAATTCATATTATTCGTGATAATAAAATTTTATTTTACTATCAATTTACCTTAATGCTCATACACATTATCATCAATGAAATTATCCTTGAACTATTTCAAGAATAATGTGCTTTCTGCTTGGATACTTTGAGATAAGGACACGGCTATTGCACGTTCCACATATAGTGACTTGGATATTGAGATCATATCTAAAATCCAAATCTTAGGGTCCTCCCATAGATACTTTATTAAATCGATGTCGTATATCAAATCTTCTCATTCCATCTAAATCACATTCAGATCAATGTCCAACATGTGGACTAAGATCATATCACTTCTCTACTAAGAGGAGTCACTAAAATCCAGAAATGTTTCATCACTCTGTCGGAATAAAAGCGTCATGGTTATATAATCATTTATGATCACATCACCCTCATGTATTCCTAATACGTGTACATCCTGCATATTGGAAGACCTAGAATAAACATGAATCTTTAGATCTTATTTAGACTATTTCCTTCGGGTTTTATCATTATGTTTCTCATTTGATTATTGGGAGTTGGTATTGATCACATACTTTCCAAAAGAATATATTATACCCATATATTGATCATATACTTTCCGTAATCATATATAAAACCTACAAATTCAATTAAGCTTCCAAAGCGATAAGACCATGCACGGAATTTAATTCCCAATATCTCATGAGTAAACTCATGTCTTCCGGTTCAATAATGAATATGTATAATACATTTGAGAGATCGTATTACTCATATGCCCTTTTTTGCACACCAGCTCACTAGTGTATAGACCTTGATTAGATCATCGACCTATCAGTCTACCAAATGTACATAGTCAAACATATAGTAAGACATATGTCTCCGGTCAGGGGATGTGTGCCTATATCATGACAATATACGACATAGGACTAGGTTACCACGATCTTGTTAAGTCAACTCTTTGGCTTAACTTATCTAACACCTCCGAATCTCTATTCCTATGCATAGGACCTGCATCAAGAGGTAAGTTAGATATCAACCTTTAGAGAGAAGAATTGCCATCTTCCTCTTAGGTTGGATATCCTCTCTTAACGATCTCTTGACGGTGCTTGATGAGTCCTTAATCTGACTCTTTAGATATCATCCAAGCACTAGCCTCTATGATCCAACATTTGAATCAACAACTCTATGATCATCAATATGGGCACGATACATAACCCTGATTGTACTAAGGGACCTATTATACAAATTAATTATTTATTTCATATCAAGGAATGAATTGCAATAACATTTATTGCATAATGGCTCATCATGGTCTTGCATGTCCAATAGGTGCTTCCTAGAGCAAATCGAACACTAGGCCCTTTGGCTCTGTTCTCTACATAGGAAGCAAGAGGGCACAATGGCAAATTCCCTCTACCCTTTATTTGGTAAAATAGAGGTGAAGCAAGGTAGACTGATGAGATCTAGCAAAAGTGGTTGAGTGGGACCTTGATTTCGAGATCGAGGACCGATTAAGGTGATCGAAAGGTATAGAGAGATGGATACATGATAGGGAAAGGAGATGGCGATGACGGGATGGTTAGAACAGGGTTGCATGGCAGAGCCACGATGGCCAGAGCTCTAAGATTCAACATACTGTAATTATAGGAATTAAAGCTAAAAATCAAAGAAAATGCATGAAATGAAATACAAAATGAAAGATGGAACAAATATCCACCTAAAAAGCAAGTAAAAAGGTGCTAAAACCTGCTTAGAGATAGGGAACAAAAAATCTCCGTCAGGAGGAGTCCGACGAGGCTGGGATTGCTGCTTCAGCACCTCAAGCTCGTTGCAAATCTGGAGAGGAGGATCTTGTCACCATCTTCGACTCACTTGACATGTATCTCATAGGTCTCGTGCATGGAAAGAGGATCGAATTCAAATGGAGGTCGGTGAGGGATATATGTACATGCTAATGTTTGACCACGAATTTAGCTCGCTGCAGGGTTCCATTGATCGAGTTTGCATGATGCATGGAAGAGCTATGATCAAAGAAGAAAAGCTATGAAGGAATCAAGCTAAATCTTTGAAAGAATCGGTCATGAAAAATGGGAGAATCGAGGAGGTATCCTTCAGAAAGAATCAGACCTATAAGGGATCGGGAGTTGACTGAGGATAACTCAAATCCACTCCATATTGGTCCATGTAACACTAGAAGGAGACAAACATGGAGAACTTCCCATATTCAATAGATTAAAAATAATAATTGATTTTATTGATTTTTTTTCAAAACATGTAAAAAATAATATTCTATGTAGAATTTTATTTTGATTTTTATTTATTTATACTAGTTAAATTATTAGCTGTTCATTTTACATGTACAATTATAGGTATTTTGGCTATATACAAAGTTTTGTATTTTATTTTTATAATTTATTATTTTATACACATAATTTTAAGATTTATAACTTGTTTTATTTTGCAATTTTATATTTCTATAATCTTTTTCTTAGTTTAATTATATACTTAAATAATTAGGTGTATTTATTATATAGGTGCTTTACATGTATGATATACGTATATATTGAGTTTATTTATTTACTTTGATATATTTATAATGGTTTTATTATAATTTATTGTGTATATGGATTCCAAATAAAACTTAAAAATTTATAAAAATATAAGAAACCTAAAAACACAATGGCTATTATATACAAATATATTGAATGATGATGGCCCGAAAGCCAACTTCTGCATCTTAACTCCAAATTGGATGTAACCATCTCATCAAATAGATAATTTAATTTTAGGAATAAATAAAAGTGAGTTTGGTCAATTTTGAGCTTGCATAGAGAAGATGTCTGAGAAGTTTTCTTTATGGCTTTTTATTCTAGGGTTTTTCTCAGTTGTTCCCCTATGAGATATTACAATTTTAGTTATACCCCTCTCTTTTTTGAAATATTAGTTGTGCCCCTTCCTTCTTGTAAAATTCACAGTTCTGCCCATTCATAATATTAGTAATGCCCCTACTTTACTTAACAAAAGGGCAGAACTATGAATTTTGCAAGAAGGTAGGGGCACAACTGATATTTCAAAAATGGGAGGGGCATAACTGAAATTGCAATATCTCACAAGGGCACAACTGATAAAAATCTTTATTCTATGTTTCTAGGGCACACTATGCATTATTTTTGAATGAAATAAAATTTTATATTTTTCATTGTATTTTTATGTATATTGTTCACATTTCAAGCTTTATTGACTTGAGGTACAATTATATGAAAATAAAAAGGGTCCCAAAAAATGTTTATTGAGGAATAAAGATAAGGATTTTTGTGTAATTTTTGGCCCTTATCTCCCCCTACTTTGTTCCTGGTCGACCATGTCAATTCTTGACTTAGTATTAGGGTTTAGGTTTAGGGTCATTCAATACCTTTAGTATTTCATTTCTATTTCTATTCTTTTTCTTTTATTTTTTAATTAGATCAATGATTTTATACGATATCTATAATATAAATAGTGAGTGTTTTTTATTTAATTTAATGTTATTTATATGCATTTAACTAGGGATTTAAAGCCAAAATGAAAGAATAAAGGTGATGAAATGGAGATTCATCACCAGGTTAATGCGTCGATCTGGATAACTACGATCCACGGGCATTTTGAGCTGAAGCCCTCATTGCTTCATCTCTTTCATATCTTCCATGGAAACACCAATGAGGAACCTTACATCCATCCGCAGCAACTTAACCGAATATGCAGTACCATGCACTACATCGACATCTCGTTAGAGATAGTAAAGATGATCGCCTTTTAATTTAGACATCAAGATAAGGCTCTTTACAAAATCAATCATCTGGTGAAGGTGATGACGACATGGGAGTATCTCAAATCAGCATTCCTTCACAAGTATTAGCCCATGGTTATCTGAATAAGATGAGAGCCATGATCTCAAACTTCTACTAGATGTCCCATGAATCGTTTCACATGGCATGGTAAATATTCAAAGATCTTAAGGAGAAATGTCCCTACCATGCTTTCCAAAGATCAGTATGGTCAGAACTTCCTCGGGTAATTTCTCTAAGAAATCCAACGGCTTGTCGATGTCGCGAATGGATGATCTCACTTCAATAAGGATGAAGATGTCATTTGGAAGATCTATGAGGAGATTGATAATGGTTAAACTACCCTATCTTCGTCTGTGCATTTCAGATAGCTCTATTAATCCTGCACAAACCTGTCAATACAACATCCTATCATGAAGAAGAGAGAGACATGAGTTCCAATCTCAACGTCATCGGGATCCATCTCTCTTTGGTGGACATCATTGAAAAATGATCACAAGACTGTGACAAATTACAAGCGATCGAACAAAGGTCAAAATCACAGGACAAGATTGATTAAATTTCAAAACAGCTTAAGGTTATGGTCATCACCATCCATGCCAATCAGTGTGTGAAGGAAGCATCTGAACATTCTGACAAAAATGAAGGAGCCATCCAATCAATAGAACCAAGGTCCACCCAGATGAATTCAGTATGTTTATTACGTGTAGACACCCGACTAGGGAACTGCATCGCCACATCAACATAAGGTGGTGTACCATCTGGAGCCTAATGCTTATTCCAGGCCTTTCTATCCTCCATACCTAGAAATTTAGGAGGTAAATGTTGCATCAACCAACGAAAAAGCTCTGACCCATCTTGGAGGACAACCTCAGTGTCCAAGCACAACTATCTAGTCATTCATTCCTTAGTAGGATGGACGGAACTTCTAGTCACAATACTAGAAACCCCATTTGTCTCCACAACAAAGCCACTGCTAGAGGCAACAATACCAACACCAACAACTGGTATATCGCCAACCATACCGTCAACATCAACCGACTGCTTAATATCAAAACCACTTCTTACCTCCTCGATACCAACTAGAACAACACCCTCCTCATCAATCTCAGTTTTACCAATAGCAGTCGCAGTACCACCAGCCTCATCTCCCTCCAATTACATAATCTTCAGAGATCACTTTCACTAATCATGCCTTGGACTGCATGGCTCAGCTAATTTAACGTGAATGAGATGAGCTATAAGTTTGAGAACTCATGATGAACCTCAGTTTCATCATCTTTATTGTCTATAATTAACCCCCTTGCTTAAAGTTTTGTCAATAAAACCCTGTTAATGTCCTGTAATTAGCAGAGTCCAAAATAAATTAAAAATCACAAAAAAATGACAAAACAAAAATTCGTGGTATTTTTAGACTTAGAAATAACTTCAAAAATTTTTCGGGTCTTTGTTTTATCTCATTTTCAGTTTTGGTCAACATGAAACTTGTAGATCTCGTCAAGATCTACAACTTTCATGTTTTGAGTTTTCTTAAATTCGGCCCAATTAAGTCTCAAAAATTAAAAATACTCTCTGAACAACCTGATGGGGCCACGTGGCCCATTCTGGGGGCGCCACGTGGCCCAGCCCCTTTGTCTTATGCGCCGCCAACCACAACCGTTGGATCCCTTCATGGATCCTACGGCTGTGCTCCTGCCACGCCGCTCTTTATTCGCGACCATCAGATCAAACGCTTCTTCTCATCTAAGCCGTCCGTCAGCACCGCATCCGCAGCTCGCCACGTGGCACAATCTCTACCCTTCATTCACGCCCCCGATCTTCCATCACAGCCGTTAGCCTCGCCAACCGTTCGATCCTCGCATTCTCTGCATCAGCAGCGTCCGTTAGCGCCGATCCCTTAGCTTGCCACGTGGCAGCTTCATGGCTCGCCGATTACTTCACCCCTGACCTAATCTCAACTGTCCCTTTGAGCATAACTCCCTACCGTTAGATCTCCAGATCCAACGGCCCACGTGTCTTCGTCAACCTCCGGATGCCTTCCCCCCCACGTTCTCCACTACGACAACACCGTCTGCCCTTTCCATTTTACCCGAGTCTCCAGACACCACCTCCACCATCTGGAAGCCCCTCGGTCCTCCCCACTCTTCCGTCTCCCTCGCGCACTTCTCCAAGACCCACGACTCCCTTCTAGTCATCCCACATCGGCCTTCAAAACCACGTCGACCATCACCACTTCCGCCATCACCGTCTTTAAATCAGCCGCCCCCTCCGTCAAAACACTTGGTCCATCTTTACGTGGGAGGAGGCCCAGCCCTCCTCCGCCTCTCTGTGACAGAGAGGGGCGAGGGGATTGAGCGATGACGACCACCCTCTCCGATGTCGACCCTCCGCCGTTCTCGGCGGAGCTGCGGCGCTCCGCGACCGCTTGAGCTGCCTCCAGTTGCTGCGGAGGTTGAGCGAAGACCAGAGCTCAACCACGAGCTCGCGCACAGGCTTCTCCTCCACCCAATCACCGGTAAGTATCCCTCTTCTTCCCTTGTATTTCTTTTTAATGTTCCTATAATTACTGCGGCCTCTTCGGCCACTTTCGACCCTCATAAGTCATCTTACGAGCTTCGCCGTCAAACCCCCTTCGTCACGCATCGCTCCGCTCACCGTCTCCTTCCTCCAAACCCTCAGTCACCTCCGAACCACCTCCTCCGCCCTCGCGGCGGAGGAGCTCCGAGCTCCCCGCTTCCTTCGCCCACCTGAGCTCTCACTCCATCCACGCACGCACTCCACCTTGTTTCGGATAGGTTTATACCCATGCATGTGCTCAACTTCTCAATGGTCGGAATCTTCGCCGGAGGGATTTCGAGCAGCTCCGTCTCGGCCTCTCAGACAAGCAGTCACCTCCATGACGCTCGGAGGAGTCCCTTGAAGCTCCAGCTACATCGTGAACCAGTCACGGAGCCCTGGGGATCTGCATCGAGCGACTTACAAGAAGGCGGAGCTCGGTGGGTTTCGCCGGTGTTCAGTTCCCACCGCCAGCCGATGCTCGAGGACGAAGCACAGTTGCTGTTGATGGTCTCATCTCAGCGACCATCCAACGGCCATGATGAGGCCACGCCATCTTCATCAACAGTTGTTGGATCCTTTCAATCCGACGGCCTTAACACAACCACGTCGACACTTAATCCATGGAGCAGGCACCGCTGGATCATCATCATCCAACAACGTAGAAGAGATCGCGTCAACCATCCCAGCAGCCTTTGGATCCACACGATCCAATGGTCGCAATGCTAGCCACGCGTCGACGCCATAGACACTCCCAGCTTAGTGACCGAGCCTCTAGGCTTGGATACTTCCGAGCCTGCAGCGATCCAAAACCTGGGTCCGAACCAAGCCGAAGCAACCGCGCCTCTACCGAGCCTCCTTCCGAGCCTAGATAGCACGCGCATCGCACGTGCTACTCTTGGCAAATTGCAGAACAGCCCACAAACTTCTCCAAATTTGCAAAAAGGTCCCCGCTCGTTTGGTAAATTTACAGGGAAGGACTCGCACCTTATTTTTATTACATTTAAGTCCCTACCAGGGATCTTTTTGTAGTTATCTTTTCATGTTTCCTTTCAGTTATGCCCTTGCTTTCTTTGTTGCATATCTTGAGCTATATAGCTCCAATCGAGTTGATTTCAGTTTCATTTCGAAGCTCGTTTGACGTACTTTCTCATGGCATGATCATTTTATATAATGGAAAATTTAATGTTGAAGTATTATTTCGATAGCTATGTGTCTTTTGCTATTTAATCCATGCTTTATTCAAATTGAGTTTGACATCTTAATTCAATCTGAAATTGAGTCGTTGTCGACTTTTGCTCATCATTTCGTACATAGTGCATATTTGTGATACTTTGCATGTGCATTCATTTGCATAAAAAAATGATAAAAAATGCATGTTTAATTTTAATGCATTGTTGTGTCTCTGCATGATTTTGACCTATATGCCTCTAACTCAACATTTAATTGAATAAACTTAAATCCGATTAATACGAGAGAGGCTCGTGTCCCTGAGTTCGACCTTGGTATCTTGCCAATTAAAATAAAATAATTACGACCATCGCATTCTTATTTGACATGTATCAATGAGATGGTCTCTTTGACGACCAAAATCGGCCCGACTACGATGATGATCCCGAGTGCTAAAAACACTCTATTAAAGGGCCGATTTTGCGGTTCGTCAAATGGCGCCGTTGCCGGGGACACGGCTCATTTCTTTTATTTTTTGGAATTTTGTTTATTTAATTTCGTGTTTCTTTTATAGGTCAATTTGTTCATTTTTTTTGCATTCAAAAATTTTCTTTCTTATTTTGATCTCTAACCATTGTTTTTGTGGCAGGGCCCTTGATGGATCAAGGAGGCGAGGAGCAGGACGCTTCCCGTTGCGAGGAGCCGCAAGACATGCATGGAGCAAATAGGGAAGAAAGAAAAAAAATGTGTTGCATTTTATTTTTGCTTACAATAATTCGTCTTTTACAGCGGTCTTCGATCGAAGACTCGCGTGTGTAATCGAACGAATGTGGTTGTGTGGGGATCGTCCCCACTTGAGTGTCGACCTAGGACTAGGCACGCGGCTCTCCGAGCTCATTTTATTTTTTCATATTTTTATGTGCTTGATCGTAGGTAGGACACACTAAAATATAGACACATGTAATCTCGCCTCACTTAGCCAACCTTAAATGGATATCATTCCCCGCTAATAGATGCATGTTTAGGTGCGGCTTTTTCGACTTGCATACATGTTGGATTTGGTTTTCCAAACGACCCCAGTTTTTCACATGTTTTTGTCAAATCACTGCATGATTTATCACTTAGCCTAGATCGCGTTTTTTTTCATCGAATACATCTTTTTCTCGGCTTTCATTTCCTAGCTTGATCACCTAGGATTAATGGAAAATGAAATGAACGGTAGATGATGATTTCCTGATTGATGTGCTAACCTTAATTCAGTGATAATTCTAAATAAAATTGGGACTGTTAATTGCAAGTCAACAAAAAAAATGGAGTAAAAATCGGTTTTGGGAGAGCAACACCCTCGATTACGCGTTGGTTTTTATTTCACGTTTTCTCCGCGTTATTATCTAACGTTTTATCACCAATAAAACCGACAAGATAATCAACCAACCTTGGTTGGTTTCATGTGTGAGTTGGTGAAACTAAGGGTTTGCTTGCTTGATTGAGCCATGGATGTTGCGACACACACCCCAAAAACCTTAGTCCCTCCATTTCATCTCCGAAGATTCATCCGCTCCCTTGTATATCCATCCCTCTACTTCGTTCACCTCGGGTCTCTCCCAACATCAAATTCCATCTTTATACTTAGGCTAATCTCAGCCTAAGTATAGGGGGGACCCGAGTCCCTGTGATTTCTCTACTCTTCTTTTCTTGCCTTTATACTTAGGTTATTTCTAACCTAAGTATAGGGGGAGCCCCTCTTAGCTCCCGTATATTTTGCTATACTTAAATGGACCTATGTACTCGTAACATCTAGTGCTATGAGGACATAGCAAAGTTTAAGTATAGGGGGGTATACCATATATACCGTATATTTACTTTAGCTATAATCTGAAAAATTTGAAAAATTAAAAACTTTTTGGCTAAGGTAAATTTCTTTGGACTAAGAGAACTCAAATGATTTCGCGGCTTTTCGATATTATGTTACACTATTTTTATAAAAATATTTTCGAAAATGATTTTTGAAAATATTTTGAAAACTTTTTATTTTGTGTGACATGGTTTTGAAAAATCGCCTTCTCTTTTCAAGGAAAGTTGAGTTTAACTCGTGTTTTAACCTTCATTAAAATCCATAAAAAAATGAGAAAAACCGCAAAACCCTTTAGGATCCGTTAGTGACTACTAAGCCCAATTAAGTAAGCCGCATTCAGTGAGGGTTCACCCTTAGCAGATTGGATGGTTTAGAGGACATCGCGCAAGGCCCCGTCCTCAAGCAACGGGCTTCGGCCTGTACTTACATCCATACTGGCTGAATTGCAGATGCTCAATTGATTTTAGAAGTTCTAATATCTCTTAAAGTTAACAAAATGAAATAAAAAAATGTGTCTTGTTTTTGAATGAAGAAGTTGGATTAGTCCTCTACACTTACACTTTCAACCAGGATCTGAATTGGTCAAGGAGACTTAACTCTTTGTGATCTTTGAGATTTTAGGATTAACCAGCCTTAGTCATCAGAGTCATTGACTTAATCATCCACATTCCTCTAGGTTTCTAGATTTGCATGCTATATTCCATGCTTAGTCTCAGACATAAAGAATGTGATCAGCACAACACATGCACGACTGCGGTTTTGATTGAGATAAGTTGACTCTTCACCTGAGGGATTGGGATGAGGGATTCGAGTCTGGATTTGATCTAATGATGCTCGAGGATGGGATAAAATCTTTGGAGGCTTCATGAAACCTATGTGTCAGCAATATTAGCCAGTATGAGAACTTGATTCTTATACTAATCTCTTGACATTGACCTAAGTGCCAAGGTGTGATAAAATAAAAAAATGTTGATCAGTGTGCGCCAACTCTTGGTAAAAGCAGTGGAGCTAGCCACAAATACTACAAATCAATGAAATGTCAAAGAAAAGCTCTCATTCCACAAAGTCAATTATCAAAAGAGCTTCCACCAAAGGCGAGCGCTCCCAACCATTTCAAAGTGTCCACTTGGACCACCGCTATTAGGGCCAGGAGTCGGGCTTGCACCAAAAAAGGGCTTTGCATCGTAAATGCTACAAGTCTGGGTGTAGAAGGGACGATAGGTACTCAAAAAAGGCACACCCCGGTGTACTCCCAGAAAAACAAGTGCAGACGGCTCCAACTTCTCTTGACGGACGCACTGATCAACACCAAAAATATGCGTTGCGTAATAAGGCACTCGAGAGGATCCTGGTTCCAATGAGAGGGAGAGAAGAATTGACACAATCCCATGCCCTCCATTTCTGGCCTGCCATCTACATTTTCTAAGTCTGACAACTAAAGAGACGGTGGATTGAATGCAAGATTTGATTTATTCCCTAGTGCTGAGGATTGGGTCCTTAGGAGATTTTCTCGGACTAAGATTTTGGGTGACGAATTGACTCTACTCTCAGAATTGCAGTCAACACTAAATTTCACATCCTTTAGCTTATACGTACATCAGAGAGAGTCTAGAGAAGTAGAGGAATTGGAAGCCTCTTGATTAAGGCTGGGTTGAACTCTAGAATTTTGGATCTCTAAAGTCGAGTCGACTTGATCAGATTGGATCCTGTATTCACATGCACAAGGGGGTTAATCCAACTTAGTCATTCTTTTTGATGCTCGAGGACGAGCATAGTTTAAGTATAGGGGGTGATGAACCTCAGTTTCATCATCTTTATTGTCTATAATTAACCCCCTTGCTTAAAGTTTTTTCAATAAAACCCTGTTAATGTCCTGTAATTAGCAGAGTCCTAAATAAATTAAAAATCACAAAAAAATGACAAAACAAAAATTCGTGGTATTTTTAGACTTAGAAATACCTTCAAAAATTTTTCGGGTCTTTGTTTCATCTCATTTTCAGTTTTAGTCAACATGAAACTTGTAGATCTCGTCAAGATCTACAACTTTCATGTTTTGAGTTTTCTCAAATTCGGCCCAATTAAGCCTCAAAAATTAAAAATGCTCTCTGAACAACCTGATTGGGCCACGTGGCCCATTCTGGGGGCGCCACGTGGCCCAGCCCCTTTGTCCTATTCGCAGCCAACCACAACCGTTAGATCCCTTCATGGATCCAACGACTGTGCTCCTGCCACGCCGCTCTTTATCTGCGACCATCAGATCAAACGCTTCTTCTCATCTAAGCCATCCGCCAGCGCCGCATCCGCAGCTCGCCACGTGGCACAATCTCTACCCTTCATTCACGCCCCCGATCTTCCATCACAGCCGTTAGCCTCGCCAACCGTTCGATCCTCGCGTTCTCTGCATCAGCACCGTCCGTTAGCGCCGATCCCTTAGCTTGCCACGTGGCAGCTTCATGGCCCGCCGATTACTTCGCCCCTGACCTAATCTCAACCGTCCCTTCGAGCATAACTCCCTACCGTTGGATATCCAGATCCAACGGCCCACGTGTCTTCGTCAACCTCCGTACGCCTTCCCCCCCCCCCCACGTTCTCCACTATGACAACATCGTCCGCCCTTTCCATTTTACCCGAGTCTCCAGACACCACCTCCACCATCTGGAAGCCCCTCGATCCTCCCCACTCTTCCGTCTCCCTCGCGCACTTCTCCAAGACCCACGACTCCCTTCCAGTCGTCCCACATCGGCCTTCAAAACCACGTCAACCATCACCACTTCCGCCATCACCGTCTTTAAATCAGCCGCCCCCTCCGTCAAAACACTTGGTCCACCTTTACATGGGAGGAGGCCCAGCCCTCCTCCGCCTCTCTGTGACAGAGAGGGGCGAGGGGATTGAGCAATGACGACCACCCTCTCCGGTGTCGACCCTCCGCCGTTCTCGGCGGAGCTACGGCGCTCCGCGACCGCTTGAGCTGCCTCCAGTTGCTGCGGAGGTTCAGCGAAGACCATAGCTCAACCACGAGCTCGCGCACAGGCTTCTCCTCCACCTAATCACCGGTAAGTATCCCTCTTCTTCCCTTGTATTTCTTTTTAATGTTCCTGTAATTACTGCGGCCTCTTCGGCCACTTTCGACCCTCATAAGTAACCTTACGAGCTTCGCCATCAAACCCCCTTCGTCGTGCATCGCTCCGCTCACCGTCTCCTTCCTCCAAACCCTCAGTCACCTCCGAACCACCTCCTCCGCCCTCACGGCGGAGGAGCTCCGAGCTCCCCTCTTCCTTCGCCCACCTGAGCTCTCACTCCATCCACGCACGCACTCCAACTTGTTTCGTATAGGTTTATACCCATGCAGGTGCTCAACTTCTCAATGGTCGGAATCTTCGCCGGAGGGATTTCGAGCAGCTCCGTCTCGGCCTCTCAGACAAGCAGTCACCTCCATGACGCTCGGAGGAGTCCCTTGAAGCTCCAGCTACATCGTGAACCAGTCACGGAGCCCTGGGGATCTGCATCGAGCGACTTACAAGAAGGCGGAGCTCGGTGGGTTTCGCCGGAGTTCAGTTCCCACCGCCAGCCGATGCTCGAGGACGAAGCACAGTTGCCGTTGATGGTCTCATCTCAGCGACCATCCAACGGCCATGATGAGGCCACGCCATCTTCATCAACAACTGTTGGATTCTTTCAATCCGACGGCCTTAACACAGCCATGTTGACACTTAATCCATGGAGCAGGCACCGCTGGATCATCATCATCCAACGACGTAGAAGAGATCGCGTCAACCATCCCAGCAGCCTTTGGATCCACACGATCCAATGGTCGCAGTGCTAGCCACACGTCGACGCCATAGACACTCCCAGCTTAGTGACCGAGCCTCTAGGCTTGGATACTTCCGAGCGTGCAGCGATCCAAAGCCTGGGTCCGAACCAAGCCGAAGCAACCGCGCCTCTACCGAGCCTCCTTCTGAGCCTAGATAGCACGCGCATCGCACGTGCTACTCTGGGCAAATTGCAGAACAACCCACAAACTTCTCCAAATTAGCAAAAAGGTCCCTGCGCGTTTGGTAAATTTACAGGGAAGGACTCGCGCCTTATTTTTATTACATTTAAGTCCCTACCAGGGACCTTTTTGTAGTTATCTTTTCATGTTTCCTTTCAGTTCTGCCCTTTCTTTTTTTGTTGCATATCTTGAGCTATATAGCTCCAATCGAGTTGATTTCAGTTTCATTTCGAAGCTCGTTTGACGTACTTTCTCATGGCATGATCATTTCATATAATGGAAACTTTAATGTTGATTTATTATCTCGATAGCTATGTGTCTTTTGCTATTTAATCCATGCTTTGTTCAAATTGAGTTTGACATCTTAATTCAATCTGAAATTGATTCGTTGTTGACTTTTGCTCATCATTTCGTACATAGGGCATATTTGTGATACTTTGCATGTGCATTCATTTGCATAAAAAAATGATAAAAAATGCACATTTAATTTTAATGCATTGTTGTGTCTCTGCATGATTTTGACCTATATGCCTCTAACTCAACATTTAATTAAATAAACTTAAATCCGATTAATACGAGAGAGGCTCGTGTCCCTGAGTTCGACCTTGGTATCTTGCCAATTAAAATAAAATAATTACGACCATCACATTCTTATTTGACATGTATCAATGAGATGGTCTCTTTGACGACCAAAATCGGCCCGACTACGATGATGATCCCGAGTGCTAAAAACACTCTATTAAAGGGCCGATTTTGCGGTTCGTCAACTCACAGCTACAAAAACGGTTATACCAATGTAGGAGAAAGGAGTAGGTAGATAGTAGTACAATAACACCTCTTGAAACATGTAAAAATTCTTTTATATTACCTAATGGTGTTTATCTCAGGAGCGGTAGAACACTACATCCAACTGTTTCATCTAAGGGGAAAGGTTAATATTTTCTAGGCGAGTCTTCATCAGAATTAGCTGAGACAAAGCTGAAGTCAGAATCTTATGATGAAGGAGGAGCAACACCACCGCCATAACCAAAAACACAAAAATGAAGAAATTAAGAATCGAGCAATAACAACCAAGGTTGTGCCGAAGTAGCCAAGGAAAAGCTAGTTCTAACAGCAGATCCCGTGCAAGCCGACATGACTGAATTTTCTGCTTTTGTTGTACCTCCTATTTTTATGGTTGTACTATGCTCAACCATTCATCTATGAATAAGAATATTTTTTTTGCCTAAAAATGAGGTTTTTCATGATGTTCATATGCCATTTCTGGATCCTTGAAATCAAAAATCATAAAAAATCAAAAAATCATTGCCTAATCCCAATATCGTGGAATTTTCGCAAAATATTATATTGAAGATGCCTTTTCTCAAAGCCGTGGAGTACATTCCTATGATGAAGAAAGGACAGAAGGAGGTATGGACCACAAAAGCATCAACCCTGCATAAACAAACACTATATATTAGAAAAATATATTTTAACCATGGCAATCGTCTATGCAATCAACAACCTCCTAAATAAGAAGGACAGAGGAGCATCTCTCATCAAATGTGAGGTTTAACCAGGAGTTAGAAACGACACTTCCTGACATCAGATCATTGTATAATCTGTTGCCTACATCTCTACTCAAGGAATTTGGGTTAGGTCCACATAAATCCACAAGAATGATTCTTCATTTTACAAATACCTCAATGGAGCGAGTAAGGGGAGTTTTAAAGGATGTCATTGTAACAATCCAAGGGATGGTTCCTTTTAGATTTCATTGGGCTCGATATAGACACCTCAATATCCCTTCTGCATACCTCGATAATGTTGGGACTACCATTTCATCAAACAACTGAAGCAGTGGTTGACTATGGCACCCGAATTATTGCCTTTTGCTCAAGCAGCGACAGGGTCCTCATAGAAATGATCCAGGTATCGCAACTCGTAGAATCTATATCATATGACAGTGAGGTGATATATAAAGAAACAGAATACTATGATTTTCCTGTAGAAATTAGAGATAGAACATTATTCTTGAATGATAATGAAATACGCGAATTCCTCTCCATGGAGGAATCCCTAGAAAGCACAAAAAAAAATTCCCTTATGTCCTTGAAGACGAGGTTCTTCCTGATGTGCTATCTGAGCAGGCTAAACTGAGCGAAATAAATTCGTCCCCATTAGAGCTAAAGGAATTCCTTCTAGATATTTTAGATGTCTTGTGCTCTGAGTAAGAAATACTCCAGGTGGTCAGCACACTGTCGATAGAGCCAACACTGACCACAGTTGCTTAAGTCACCACCAAACTAACTCCAATCCAATAAGAGCTTAAGCCTATACCCTCATCAATGAAGTGTACCTTCCTTGTGGGTGAGGGAAAATTTGTTTCCAGTCATCATCAATTCTCAGTTGACCGCGGATCAAGAATCTCTCTTGCTTGAGGTTCTAGAAAGAAACCACAAGGCAATTGGCTCGAAAATTTCGGATCTCCATGGGATAAACCCTTCATTGTACTCGTGGCACATCTATTTGGAAGATGGTTACAGATTTTCTCATGAGTTACAGTGTTGGCTGAACCCAAGCCTCCACGTGGTAGTGATGAAAGAAATCACAAAGTGGTGCGATGTAGACTTTATCTATCCCATCTCTGACTCCAAATGGGTCAGTCTATTACATGTGGTCCCTAAGAAATCGGGGATCATAATTGTAGCTAATGACAAAGGAGAGGAGATTCCAACTATAGTACCCACACATGGTGCATCTGTGTGGATTAGAAATCCCTGAAACTAGCAACCAAGAAAGATCACTTCTTTTTTCCTTTCATTGACTAGATAGTTGAAAGACTTGTGGTAGAGGAATTTTTTTGTTTCTTGGATGGGTATTCTAGATACAATTATGTTTCTATAGCCACTTAAGGCGAAGAGAAGACCAACTTAACCTATCCATTTTGGACGTATGCTTTTAGACACATGCTGTTTGGACCGTGTAATGTCCCCACTACATTTAAGAGATGTATGTTGGTAATATTCACTGACATAGTGGGAAATTTTCTTGAGGTATTCATAGATGACTTTTTGGTCCATAGAGATAACTTCGATCAGTGCTTGACATATCTAGTTTGAGTACTTCAATGATGTTGCGAAGTCAGCCTTATGCATCCATGGGAGAAGAGTCACTTTATATTGAATGAAGAAAATTTGTTGGGTCATGTAGTCTCCACAAGAGGCATGGAGGTCGACCCGACCAAGGTGGAGGTTATATTGAAACTCAAGCCACCTACTTATCTGAAGCAAGTCCAGTCATTTTTTGTGGCATGTTGGTTTTCTACCGGAGATTCATCTACGATTTCAATAAGATTGCCCGACCATTGACAAAACTCTTAGGCAAGGACACAAAATTTATTATAGATGGTAGAGTGTTCTATGACTTTCATTAGTTTAAAGAAATATTCACCCAAGATTTTATCCTATGACCACACAATTGGTCTCTTCCATTCGAGATCCCATGATCGATGCATCTGATTATGCTATTCGGGTTGTGTTGGGACATCGATGGGATGGATGGCTATTTGCTATTCACTACACTAGTAGAAATCTAAATGAAGCCTAGAGGAATTACGTAGTGACAGAAAAGGAGTTGTTAGTTGTAGTCTTTGCATTGGAAAAATTCAGGTCCGATTTGTTCCGCTCAAAACTGATTGTATACACTGACCATTCTGCCATCTTATACTTACAGAGCAAGAAGAATGCAAGGTCACTTTTACTATGCAGGATACTTGTACTCCAGGTGTTTGACCATGAGATATGAGATAAACTAGGAATCAAAAAATATGGTGTCAGATCACCTTTCTTGAATTACTGAGATTAAGACTTTTGAGCATGATACCATACAAATCACAGTGACCTCCCTTGGTACGCCAATATTGTCAATTACCTTGTCTCTAATGAAGTTCCACAAGATTGGCCAAAGCTGAAAGTGGACAAGTTCTTGTCAAAAATACATTTTTACCAACGGGAGTATCCATATCTATTTTTTGAAGGAGTAGATTATATCTGGAAAAGATGCATCCATAAGTAGGAGTTTACAAGTGTCCTAAACCACTGTCACAAGTTAGAATTTGATGAACACCATTCTGGAAAAAGGACAACATCTAAAATGCTTTTATGTGACCTCTGGTGGCCGACTCTTTTCAAAGATGCTACCTGATATTTCAAAGGATGTACTGATTGCCAGAAGATTGGCGGCACCATTAGTTCTCGAGATACCATGCCTCTCAAGTTTATTTAGATCTAGGATGTCTTTGATGCTTGGGGTATCGATTTCATTGACTCATATCTGAATAGTCAAGGATTTGAGTACATATTGCTCGCTATCGAATATATAAGTAGATGGGTGGAGGCTATCCGCGCTCAAACTACTATCTGTCGATTTCTCAAAGACAACCTCATTGTGCAGTTTGGGATTCTAAAGATACTGATATCAGATGGGGCAACAACTTCATTAATAAAGAGGTTAAGAAGTTGATGAAGGAATACAACATTGAGCATAGTGCCGCTTCTTCCTACCACACACAACACAATGGCTTAGTAGAATATTCAAATAAGGAATTTAAAACCATCCTACAAAAATTTATGCATCCTGATAGAAAGAACTGGTCATAACTGGTTGACTCGGTTCATTGGGCATATATGATGGCATAGAACTCTCCTTTAGGCATGTCTCCCTACTGCTTAGTGTATGGCAAGCCTTGTTATTTTCCTGTGGAAATCATCATAAAACCTTATGGGCATTAAGTGTATCCAATTGGGATAGAGAGAAGTTAACAAAACAGAAAGCTAGAAATGAATTGTTTCTTGGAATTCCGAGAATCTGCTTACAACAACAATCTAATGTATAAATAAAGGTCAAACGATGGCATGACAAACATATCCGAAGAAAGACCTTTGAGTCGAATAAAAGGTGTTATTGTATGACGAAAAGTGAATTCTATTATCAAGCAAGCCAAAGAACACATGGTCCAAAACTTTCAGCGGGAAAAATGTACATGATAGTGGTAGTATTGCTATATATGGCATGTCATATTACGCACAACCTTTTGTAGTCACCGGATAGGTGTTGAAACCCTACATAAGTTTGATACCTTCCTGTCCATTGTTGATTCAGTTCAGGTTATATATCAAGAAGAGCTTCCTGATGGTGCTAATGGATCAAATAGCTAAAAATCCAAAAAATCTCATTTTTCTTATTTCCTTCTTTTCTTATTTTCATCTCTTATTCAGTTCTTTATTCTTCCATTTATTCAGTCATCCCTTTTATCACTACTACAATTCATCCTAAGTATTGGTGGGGGGGGGACTGACCTAGATGTGCAATCTTTGGTCCCTTACCTATCTCCCAACTTGTGATAATTCTTTTCTATACTTACGACATCTTTACCCTAAGTATAGGAGCAGTAGCCAATGATACATTCTAGCCATCGATCTTTCCTTCTTTGTATACCGTCTTTTATACTTAGGAGAAGTTAATCCTAAGTATAGGAGGGAGGGTCAACTTCACATTTCCTGAGTCGTTATAGTTTAGGACTTTCTATACTTAGCACAAGTTATGTCTTCCTTTCCTCTCTTTGATCGCTATTAGGACATAGTTTGAGCTAAGTATATGGGGTTCATATATAAGTATATACACATTAGCCACTCGTACTTTCATATTTTCAGTAAACATGGCTAATATACTAGGAAAGGGTATAAAACAAATTTATTGTAAAGAATAACACTCATACGAAATCTGCACATACCACTAATAAACTATCTATTTTTATTTTACTTGCTCTTTTTAAAATTCCCATTAAAATATGCAAAATTTAAAAAATACCTAAAAATTTGAAAATGTTTTCAAAAACCCATAAACATTTGAAAAACATTTTGAAAATCCTACAAAAGTTCACAACTAGAGAATGTCTTCAAAAAATATTTTCTGCATTGCATGAGCATTTTTCTGAATGGTTTTGATTCTTGAACAAGTCGAAATAAAATTCAAAGATTGGAGATTGGAATAGACATTAATATACATAAGTACAGACGAACCAACTAAGGACTAGAATTGAGATGCTTCAAGTCATTATGACTTAATTCTTTACATTATGTGAGATTGTGTTCATGAGTAAATTCAATGCGACTAACTAGAACCCTTCATGTCATCCATACAACTCTTAAGATAATGGCTTGATTGGAAACCTCGTACTCAACACTTAGCTCAACCAAGATGGATTGTTGATAAATCTAGAAGTCTATGTCTGTACGATACTAAGTCACTTCATCAAGGGTCGCTTAGGAACCATTTTTGGGGATTGCCGGAATTGGTACTTTAATCTACTTTTTCTCTGGCTGCACATGCATCTAACAGCTGGAGATTGGATTGAAATAAAGCTTTGAATGAGTAATAGTCTGCTAGAATAAATTTTTTAAGACTCCTAAACGTGGGTGGAACAAAATATTCTATATCTGTCATGGAAAAACGAGAATGTAATGTAATGCCAAAATAAAGAAATTTCCAAAAGAATCCAACACCAAAAACTCCAAAATATTTGAGCTTCAGAAAATGCAAGCCTCTTGGTGAAGACTTGCTTATACTAACCGGGCTTCACAATGCAATACCACTACACTAGTAAGTTTCCACCTCTTTTCCCTTTCTTCTAGCTTCTCCCTAATTCGTTGTGCACTTGCATGCACCTGAACAAAGAAGGAAATACTCATCTCCACGAGGACGAGTTACCAATGGAGGAGAGAACTGGATAGTTCAATTATTTGTCTGGGAAGGGCTAACACAATTCACATACCTAATATCTGTCATCTCAAGGTTACAAGATTATACATCTAAGAAGACGGTTCTGATCAGGCTGTTGAATGAAACTGTATAGAGGAACATAGAACCTAAGGGCTATTGAATCACAATTCCTAACCTTAACATGGTTCGGAAGAAATTAATAATGAAAAGGAGTTGATAAGCTCCAAACTTTGATTTTGAAAAGACAGGTTTGAAAATCATAATCATTCTTCCTTCTTTATTTTTCTTTTATTTTGTTTCTCTTTTGCATCACTTATTCACCCAATAAGCGTTTACTAGGGACTAGAAAAGGTAAGTATTGAAGGGTGATGAATACCCATCCATTCATCTTTATTGCTTTATTTTATTTTTAGATCCCCTAATAAATGCAAGTAAATACAACTAACTAGTACAAATTAACATTTTGACTCTTGTTTATAAATAGTGCATAAATACCTATATTTAAACAATAAATAAAAAAATAAGTATTGTAAATACTGACTTGCCCTAAACCTCGAGACTAAGTCAATATTTACTTGGTCGAAAAGAAATAAAGTAGGGAGAGATAGGAGCAAATGAATACATATAAAATATCATTGTCACTTAGAAACCCATGGTGCCCAATACACTATATATAGTCGAAACTTACACCAATTTATACACACTCTTACCAACACAGTAATATGCATACTCGTTTCCCTGATCTATACAGACTCTTCTGCTCCCGATTCATTCTTGTGAATCTTTCACCTAACTCTGATCTGTCATGCAGATCAAGAGTCCACGCCAATCAACCCCCTATTCCACAAAAAAATCCTACGTGAAGGTCATCTTCCGGGGAAGGTTGTATATATTCTTCTCCTCCACCATTTTTAAATTTTAATCACTCTTGATTCACTTTTGACCCCTTGGATCGACGATTGGAGCGATCCTCTGTGACATGGAGTGATTCCCATCAAGCCATAGTGAGGAGGATGGGAAATTTAAGGTAATTCAACCTTGCTCAGAGCTCCTCCATGCGACTTCTACTCTCGGCCACATCAGGCAAGTGAGCTCCTATTTTCTTTACTTTTTCGATTCTTAGGATTAGTAGTAACATAACTCTGCATTTATTCGTTTAAATTCATCTATTTTTCCTTAAAAAAATCAAATCTTAGATTGTCGAAGCTCTAGGTTCTGACTTTTATTCATTGTGTTCTCAATTTTTGGCCGATCAATAGATCACCCCACAACTTGAACACTCCATCCTCTTTCGCATCGATCCATTTTCACTCCAGATCTCACTCAGATCTGGGAGATCAGTTCTCCTCATATACCTTATTTTAGAGCACCTCCATCGCATTCATTCCCCTATCGTTTGAGCTGCTAATGTGTCGATGAGCTTCTCCCTTGATCTAGTAGTCTTCTTGTATAGGTAGGGACCATAGAGAACCCCTTTTGGGTCTTGATTGATCCCTGGATAGAATCTCCAGGTCCTTAAGCTTCATCGAGATCCCAGACCTCCATTGATGAGGTCTGGATCCATCCAAGACCTAAAGACACTACGAAATCAGCCAAGGAAACTTTTGAGCCTGCCAACAACCCAGGAGACACTCGAGATCAAGAGTTTTGTCATATCAAAGCTCGTCCAACCGATCCCTCTTCCTTGTTCTTCCTGCCCCTCTCCTAGTTCTTGGATGAAGAATAAGTACCGGGCGTAGTAGTGTCCATTCAATGGAGAGCCATACTACCGTTGGATTGAGTGTTCAGATCTAATCTCAACCGCTCTTTCGCAAACCATCATCGACCGTTCATTTGCAGCCACCTGGATATGGGGAACTCCATCTACTTTTAGCAAGCGCCTATTGAGGGGTATATTGCATATCCTCCCCTCCATTTTTTTGTATTTATTATTTAGTCCATAAACATTCCTCTGATGTTGTAATATTTCTGTAATATTTACACTAAGAACCCTAAGCTTTCTATCATTTGTATTTTAGTCTATTCCACGTCACCTCACGTGCCCGTGCACATGAGGGAGCAAGATTTTATGTGGACCCTTCGGGTTCGGTGTTATTATTTAGTCCATAAACTTTAAATATCAGTTGTAATATTTTGTTAAATTTGCATGCTTGACCCTATTGTTATGATTAATTTCATTTATGATAGTGTATTTAATTATAGAAATATTTCATCTATGCCCCGAGACTTTGTTAACTGTTATTGAATGGTCTAAAACTTTGTGGAAATTACAACTAGGACCATATATTGCAGATTTAATTTTGTATTTGCAATTTAATTATTAAAATTATCATTCTACATCTAGAAATTAAACGAAAATTATATTAAGTGATTGGAGCCATATTATATGACATATATTTATCTTAAGGCAATTAAAATATTTTCCTATTTATAAATATAAAAAATTTGCATTTTATCATGTTTGGCATTTAAAAATGCATAAAAAATATAAAATATTTAGAAAAATTCTAAAAAATCATTTATGATTATTTAGTTATGTTTTATTTTCTGATAAAATATTTTTGCATAGTTTTAAGAAAAACACCTAAAAATCACAAAACACATAAAAATTATAAAAATTATAATAATTCATGGAAATCACAAAAATATGTTTTAAGTTTCTAATTTTTATTCGCATTATCTAGTATTATGGAAATTTGAGCTTGGGCTCAATGTGATTTGATAAATATGTTATTAAGCCCATTTGATGTTCCCTGATTTACTATTTTGTTTATTTTATGTGTTTCCTTACTTAAAAATCAATTGATAATATAAAAAAGTATCCAAAAATCACCAAAAATAATAAAAAATTTATAAAACCCTAAAATATTTTATTTATGATTTTTTAAGTTTATTTCTAATATTTGAAAAATACAAAAACATCTCCTTTTGTCCTTCTCTTTATATATTCTATATATATAATTATATATTAGATATTAATGTATATCTTATCTTTAAATTAAAATTAAAAATTACCAAAAGTAAAAACATAAAAAATACATATAAATTAAAACCCAACAAAATATTGAAATTTAAAAACACAAAAAATCCTAAGTTTTATATTCATTTTTGTTGCTTTACATTGTGTGTTCCTTTATGGTTCGACCCCTACTACTTGTCACCCATACAATTTCTTGTAGGTTATAGTAAACATTAGCTCACCTACTGAGATTGTTGATTAAATGTAGTGGGGTAATTGTTGACTGATTCGCTTGAGTTGAGTTATGAGAGCTAAGAAAGATGTCCATACAGTGGTCGTCGGATTTGACTTGTCAGATACCGTAGGCCCTCCAAGACCGATTGTTAGGACCTCGCTCGAGCACCTCATCAGAGGTATGTACCTACGTAGAAATGTGGGGTTGCACTCTAGAAAACATTTGTTAATTTTAATCTATTTTTCTTGTCAATTCTAATTAGTAGCCATGATTTTAGTTTATATTACCACTTAATTAAGTCCACCAAATACACACGCCTAATGACCAGTCCAGGTTTTTGTTTTTCCAAAGTTATAAAACTTCAGGGAAGTGAGTCAAGAGAAATCGATGTAATTGATAAAATAAATTATGCAGGCCCAGTTTAGAAGACTTACATTAATCCTCATGCTCTACATATGCGATGCAATAGAGAATTGAATTTTCTATACTATATGAAATGCAATGCAAGGAAAACACACCTAGCAAAAACATCTATTAGTTGGGAAGAATTGAATTTAATATTTTACTAAATCGAACGTTCCACAAGTACATCTTATTAAATGTGAAGTGTCATCCTAGATTTTACGGGCACCATAACACACCACAAGAGTAAGAATTCCCAAGTTTGACTACACACAAGAGATCCAAATGGGAACCACTGTAAAAGTGCAATTGATATAAATAATTACAAAAATATAAATAAAATGATAGAAATAAAAACCTAAGGACTCTACAATATCTCATGACTCGACTCGATCTGAACCTTTATGCTCTTCTTGTTGGCTCAACCCATGAAGAATTGGCTTCGATGCACCTAATATGCTCTGCTCCAATGTATTCACTCCGGTCCAATAGGGCATTACACAAAAATATAAGATTTATGTTATAGAGAGATATACATAAAATAAATAAATAAATGAATCAAAAAATTTGTGGAAAATTAATGGACCAATTACAAGAAGTATCAAGGGTCAGACTACTCAGGAAGTAGAAAACCTAACTTCTAAATTTCTAAAAAACAACCAAAGTCATGCCTCCCCATAAATCATGCCATTTGAAAAATTGTAGATTCACCCTCGCTTAATTCTCGACAATTATTTAATGTGTCAAAAAAGCTTGAGCATATCTTAATGGAGGCTGCAACATGGCTGATGCGTCACGGATCTCACCAGTGTATCTCCTCCGTTATCACACTTAAATAATATTCCTTACTATCACCTAGAGATAGATGAGGATAAGAGGAAAACACATGGAATGGAGGATGTTGAATTAGGCGGTTGGATATGTGGTTTTGATGGAGAAGACATGGTGGTTGAATGGTTTCTAGAGGTGGTTTCAACAACCTCCAGAAGACTCGCCTGAGGGCAATGCAATTAACTGGAGGTTATGAGGGTGTGTGTAGAATGGGGAAGAGGACAATGTTGGAGTTAGGAGGTCGCGCCACATGATGAGGTCGGTAGAAATTGGATATTGAGGTGGTTTTGTAGTTGGAGGGAGTGGGGTTCGAAGAGGCATGAGAGGTTGAAAACGACCAGGGACTGTTTGATGAAGATCAGATGGTCCTGATCAGTGTGCAGAGGGAGGAATCAAGGTTAGCTACATGGTGCGATGAGATTGGGACATGTGGCCCTATCAAAAATGTACTAAATGAATAAAACAAAGGTAAATATAAATAAATTTGTTTGTAATAAATTTACCAAAAAATGTTCAATATGAAGATCTTTATGTGATCTACAACTTTCATGTAGAACTTAAGATCTAAATACATCAAATATACATAGTAATATTTTTGTAATCATTTATAAAGTATTGAAAATACTTATGTTAATGCATTTATTATATTTTGGTATTTTGAATAATAAAGAATATACATATTTTTCTTAAAAACACTATGTCATTTTTTATGGGAAATTTAATGGTTAGAAAATACATAAAATAACAACACAAAATATATATTTATATTTACAACACAAAGATCAATAATTAAGAATCAACAATTAATGATAAATATTTACAAGGAATGTATTATTAATTAAAATTAATTAGTGGTTAATTAATTAGTTTCATTAAGAAATAGAGATAATTATTGGAATTCAAAATGATAAATCAGAAATTCATCACCTCCCATACTTACACTTTGCTCATCCTCGAGGAAATAAAGAATGAATAAATTAGTTGATTTCCCTAATTGTGCATATGCAAAGATATGATTAGATTGATTCAGAACATTCAATTTTTAGTGGTCCTAGAACTAAGCTAAACCATGTCTTTATAAGAAGGAATTCAACTTCTCTAATCAATAGACTCTCTATTCGTATATATTTAATAAGAGTATGATATTAAGTGTTGACTGAATTCACAAGAGTCGAGTAGAAACGTCACATAATTTTCCAATCCTATGGACAAAACTCACAACACTAGGGAATAAATCTATTCTTGTATTCAATCCACTGTCTCCTTAGTTGTCAAACTTAAATGGGTAGATGAAAAGCCATAAGATGGAGGGTATAGAGTTTTCCTTTCTTTTCTCCCTCTCATTGGAACAAGGGTTCTCTTGAGTGCCTTATTTAACTCAACACATGTATTTTTTGTTGTTGATCAGTGTGTCTGTCAAAAAGAGGTTGACTTGTCTGTTTTTCTTTTCTTGAGAATGCATTGATGTGTGTCTATTTTGATTATCTAATATAACTTTGATACCCATACTTGTATCACTATAGAATGCAGAGCCCTTTTGGGTACTAGCCCAACTCGTAAAAGCCTAAGATTTTGATCCAAGTGGATACTAAATGGTTGGTAGCGCTCGCCACTGGAGGAAGCTCATTGAATTTATCTATGTGATGTAAGATCTTCTCTTTTCATAATCAGCATACATATATTATTTCTTTTTTGCTAGCTCCACTACTTTTCAACAATTTATTTTAATTCCATCATTCCCTAGTACTTAGATAAATTTCAATCGATTAGTATCAGAACCACGTTCTCATACTAGCTAAGATTGCTGAAACTCATCTTTCATGAAGCCTTCATTAATTTTATCCCATCCTCGAGCATCATGAGATCACGTCCAAACTCAAATCCCAAGTCCAAGTCCCTCAAGCGAAACCTCAACTCATCTCATCATAAATGTACTCGTGCAAGTGAGTATTGGTCATATTCTTTAAGACGGAGATTAAGAATGTATTATAGCATACACATTTTTCAAACTAGGGAAGTTTGAATTTTTAAGTCTAAGACACTAATGATTAAGACAGGTTAACTCTGAATTTAGGTCCTCGTAAATCAAGTGTTATGAATCTCAACAAGCCTTGTGTGAATTTGAAAATATCAAGGAAAAAATCATTTATTAGTTATATTATTTTTCTTCTCTTTTTCTCCCCTATTTTGTTTGTTTTTTTTAATTGTACGTATATGTGCAGAAAATAATGTTTTATTTTGACAAAATAGTTTGTACCCTTTCAAAAAAAATCAAACATTTTTATATAACATGCCAAATAGATATAAGATTTTTTCATACATCTTAAAAATCATTTTTTCAAACATTTTTCAAATCCCCTTACCCGTAGCACATAATAATTGTATACAAAATGTGAGGAAGTACGAGCTATGAATAAAAGTATATATGCACTATATGCACACCACACATATTTAGCCTATGCTATGTCCTCATGGCACTAAGTGAAAAGAAAGACATAACTCATACTAATCATCAACAGAAAAGGCAGTAAAAGGAATTGAAAAACTTGTAGTATCACCCTATACATAAGCCTTAAATGGCCTAAGTGTAGGACATAAATATAAAGTGGTGGGTACAAAAGAATAGAAATATAAAAACTAAGAGAACAAGGGAATGGCCCCTCTATACTTAGGCTGGAAATAGCCTAGGTAAAACAATAGATTCAAAAGCAGAAAGACCGAGGAGATGACTAAAGAGAACCGAAACTAATGTACAGAAATAGGGTTTGGGTTCCACTGGTACTTAGGCTTTGAATAGCCTATGTAAGGAGTAAGAATCTAAGAAGGAGAGAAACTAAACACTAAAAGAATAAATTAGTTGTCCCTGAAGAGATAGAAAGAATAGATTGAACCTACAGGATGTTGAATCTGTCTGATCTGAATCTTCATGTTGTGACTTCATTTTATATCTGAATTGTCTACATGATAGTCACTCAGCATGAAGTCAATCATATCATCTTGGACCACCGTTCTTTTTACTCTATAAAAATTATTTAAAATTTTTCTGTTGATCAAGAAAGAACGTGCAGGAACTATGAGGTCAACTATCTCCACACTTCCATTACTATGCACTCCCTTCACTATGTAGGAACCTGTCTATTTTGACTTCAGTTTACTATGGAAAATCTTCAACTTAGTACTGAACAACCATATCTTTTGTCCCACTATAAATTTCTTGCATCTAATATGCATGTCATGCCACTTCTTAACTTTGTCCGAATCAAACTATTATCATATTCTCTAGTTCTGATTTCCTCAAGCTTATTGGGGTTCAAGTCACAACATAACTTCCCTATGTCACAACTCTGGTTAATCTTTTTAATTGCGTACTTAGATTTGTGAATTACTTCAGCGGGCAAATGGAATGGCTTTCCATAAATCATCCTAAAAGGTGAAGTACCAAGAGGAGTATTATAGGCTGTCCTGTAGGCCCACAGAACTCGATCCAATAGTTGGGACCAATTTTTCCTATTAAGATGGACTAGTTTCTGTAAAATACTCTTAAACTCTCTATTAGAAACCTTTGTTATGTCATTCTTTTGTGGGTGGTTGGCGAGTCGCTAAATACAATAACTAATTTGTGTTCGTTGTAATACGTGTACATAGCGATTCGGTCAGAACAGAGAGAAGATCTCCATGAAGAGTGTCACGACTTAATTTATATCCCGGGCAAGTCCAGGGTCGAACACAGGGAGGCAAAGGAACATCTGAGGTATAATTTAAAAAGGTAAATCTAGATATCCAATCGATTTTTTTTATATTTTTTTATGCAAAAATCAAAGGTGAAAGGCAAATGCGGCTGAATTAAGTTAATAAGAAAGTATACAACTTAGCCAAATTAATTTTAATGAGAAATTAATCCAATTTAGTCAAATTTTATTTTTCCAGTAAACTTAATCCAATGATGAATGCAAAACATATTTTTTTTAGAATTTTCAGGGTTAAAATGCAATAATGAAAAATGCACACTTTTTATGGGTATTTTCGCAATTTATCACACAAACAGTAAGTAAAAATTATGAAAAAATTACTGGAATGAAAACATGATGCAAGAAGCTACAATAATTTTTTTGGAATTTTTTGACAAGTTATGAATTTATTATAGATTTTTTAGTAAAAATAGAATGGCAGTGAGTAAATAATTACTAATAAATCCACAATGTCAAACTAATCAGAATGTGAATTATCTCAGAAAGATATTTAGATAGGCAATCCAGTAGAGTTGAAATTTCGCAAAAAGGATATACATGGATTTAATTAAAAATCAAATACTAAAAACACTCCACAATTTATTTCAGGCACAAGACAACTCCAATAGACATGAAAATTTGGACTGTAACTTTATCACATTTCAAGGCATCATTGTTAATTTTTGTGGAATGTTTAGAGCAACTGTGTGTGAGATTTAAATTTATGAGCACTGATTGGGTAAAATACACATAATTTCAGTTAACCAACTTAATTTAATTACCTAAGGACCACAAAAATATAAATAAATGTCCACAATGTAGAGAATTAGTTGCTCAAAATCAAACCATTTTTCATTGAATAAAAAGATGCATAAATGAGGTCCAAATTAACACACAAACATAGGGGTGTCTCTCCAAATTCAGAAAAGAAAACTCACAAGCAAGCTATATACAGGGACTACTTTGTAATTATAAAAACTATACAAAATATTTATACAATTTTTACAATAAAAAAATGAAAGGGAAATCACCTTCTTCTTCACAGGTGTGGAATGGAACCCAACAAGGGCAAGATGGCGTCGGCGGCGGCTGGGGTCGGTGGCGCCTCCGTGCACGGTGGAGGCATGGGGCGGTGGAGGCGGAGACGCGGCGGGAGCGACGGCGGGCGGTTGTAGTCGGCCGCGAGTGGTTACAGCAGGGTGGCGAGGCGCGGAGGGGCGGAGAGGAGAGGATGAGCGGCGGTGCTGCTCGCGCGCGGCCGCGCGAGGAGGAGTGAGAGCCGCCTGCGCACGGCGGCGGCGGAGAGGCAGAGGCGCCGACCGCGCACGGCGGTGGTGTCCGCGGGGAGGGCGGAGGCCGCCGGCTGGTAGTGGCGGGTTGAGCGGCGGCGGTGGGGTGCTCCCACCCACCGTTGCTGCTGCTTTTTTTATTATTTTTTTTGAATTTCTTTTTTTTTCTGCTGTAATAAAAACTCTTTTTTTGTTTTAATTTTTTTTTATTTTTTTAAACAGGGAATAAGATTAAAGAAACAAGATGGATTGGTGGTGATAATGAACTAAAAAAATGAAAGATTTTGGATGGTGAATGTGATAAAAAAATTGCAAATGAAATAACAAAGAGGACAAAATGAAAATAAATTTACCTACGATGGACGGTCGCCTATGGTGTGCTCACGAGAGCACGGTCTTCGCTCGAATCGCTGGCGAGCGATGAGCTCGAGCAGCGCACGGTTGCGGCTGCGATGTTGGTCGAAAAGCCAACGGATCTCACCGGAGAGAGGGTCGTCGTCGCTCGACCGCGGTTGCGTCGCTGTCACCGATTCAACTCTGGGAACTCGGCTCTCCTCACATAAAGATGGATCAAAGGCAAAAATGAGGAGAATGGCATGTATATAAAGAAAAAAAAATGGAAGTTAGAATTAAGATGGAGTGGGATGGTGGTTAATAAAATGGTGGAGTTGAATTAGAAGTTAGAAAATATGGTGGAGTAATGGAGTTGAATTGGTAGTTATTGTAGAGAATGTAAAATAAAATAAATAAATAAAATAAAGTTGTCTACTTTAATTACAATAGAATAAAAAAGAATAAAATAGATAGTGGAGAATTTACAAGGGAAGACAAACAACATGTACACATTTTTTTTACTTTTCTAATATGTAATTTTTTTGTCTTTTTAATAAGAGATATTTACAACGAAAAAAACAATAAAATAGGATAATTAAAATACAACACAAGTTTGAATTTTTTGTATTTTTAGTAATTAAGAAAGATACAATAAAAATTAAAGAAAGAACGAGCTCCGATTTTAATGAAACCACTTCCATTGGATAGCTAATTTTCTAACTTGAACTTTAAAAGTGAGTTTGGTGAATTTGGAGTTCATACGGAGTGGGAATTTAGCTTGGAAGTTGGACTTTACGGCTTTTCCTCTTTGGGATCTAGGAGCATTTATTTGAGATGAAATTTGTTTTGTATTTTTGTTTTTTTATATACATTTTTATAAACAAGTTAGAGAAAGAATTAGGCAAAAAGGAGTTGAAATGAAATTATTAGAAAAACATGAAGTTTTGGGCTATTTACATGTATAAAACTCCTTTATTTTTGCGGCTTTTTATTGTTAATTCATTTTGTACAATCTTATATATAATAATTAGTGTATTTTATTTATAAGAGTCATTTTGTTAATTTATTGATTTTATGGACATTTATTTGGGATTTTACTCAGAGATTTTGCTAAGATCAAGATATTGCGATGATGAATCGCAGATTCATCACCCCCCTATAGTTAAACTTTTCTAGTCCTCGAGCAAATAAAGAATGAATAAGTTGGGTTAACCTCTGACTGTGCATGTGAATACAAGACTTGATCCGTTCAAGAACTATCGATTTAGAGATCCTAGAATTCTAAGCTGAACCAAGCTCTAGTCAAAAGGTACCCAATTCCCCTTATCATCAGACTCTCTTTGTATACGTATATATAAGGGATGTGACTTTAAGTGTGGACTGCAGTTATAAGAGTAGAGTCGCAACGTCACCCAAGGTTCCACTCTAAGGGACTCTCCTAAGAATCCGATCCTCAACATTAGGGAATAAACCATTTCTTGCATCCAATTCACCGTCACTTTAGTTGTCAGACTTGAAAGTGTAGATGGCAGGCCAGTTGATGGAGGGTATAGGATTGTGTCGTTTCTTCTCTCCCTCTCGTTGGAACAAGGATCCTCTCAAGTGCCTTATTACACAACGCATATTTTTGGTGTTGATCAGTGCGTCCGTCAAGAGAAGTTGGAGCCGTCTGCACTTGTTTTCCTGGGAGTACATCGGGGTGTGCCTTTTTTGAGTACCTATCGTACCTTCTACACCCAGACTTGTAGCATTTACGATGCAAAGCCCTTTTTTGGTGCAAGCCTGACTCCTGGTCCTAATAGCGGTGGTCCATGTGGACACTTTGAAATGGTTGGGAGCGCTCGCCTTTGGTGGAAGCTCTTTAGATAATTGACTTTGTGGAATGAGAGCTTTTCTCTAACATTTCATTGCTTTGTAGTATTTTTGGCTAGCTCCACTACTTTTACCAAGAGTTGGCGCACACTGATCAACATTTTTTTTATTTTATCACACCCTGGCACATAGGTAAATGTCAAGAGATCGTACAAGAACCATGTTCTCATACTGGCTAAATGTGCTGACACTCAGGTTTCATGAAGCCTTCATTGATTTTATCCCATCCTCGAGCATCATTAAATCAAGTCCAAACTCAAATCCCTCATCCCAGTTCCTCAAGTGAAATTTCAACTCATCCTAATCATAACTGCAGTCGTGTATGTGAGGTGCTGATCATCTTAAGTTATAGACTAAGCATGCAATATAGCACACAAATCTTCCAAACTAGGGAAATGTGAATAATTAAGTCCAAGGACCCTAATGACTAAAGCTGGTTAACTAAAAATCTCAAGAGCTCGTAAACCAAGTGTTCTTGAACATCACTAGTCTTGTGTGAAAGTGAATTGTGTCAGGGATTAAACCAACTTATTAGTTAGTTTTTTTAGTTTTTTTTATGAATGATTTTCTTAAAAGTTTTAGAAAAAGTTTTTTTTCAAAAAGTTTTTTTTGACCAACAAAGGCTAAGATTTTTTTTGTTATGAAAGTTTTGCTTTTTTTTAAGAGTTTTTTTTGAAATTGATAGGTGAGAAAAGACTTTTTTTTGAAAAAGTTTTTTTAAAGAAGATTTTTTTTGAAAAGTTTTTTTTAGCAAATAAGGAAAAAGAGTCCTTTTTTTTAAAGGTTTTTTTTCAGAGATTTTTTTTGATTTTTTTTACCCACACCATAATTATTGTATAATATATACAAAAATACATGAAAGTACGAGCTATGGGTAAAGTATATATGTAATATATACACGCCCCCCTATACTTAGCTTGTGCTATGTCCTCATGGCACTAGGTGACAAAAAGACATAGCTCGTACTAAGCGTAGAAAAGCTAAAATAATAAAAAAAGTATAGAAGTCGATCCGCCCCCCTATACTTAGGCTCTGGTAAGCCTAAGTGTAGAAGAAGAGCAAAAATGGGACGGACGAGGTCAAGAGGAGAAATGATGAGTAAATACACATGGAGGGCATCGGTCCCCCCTATACTTAGGCTTTGGTCAGCCTAAGTATAGGACAAGAGTAAGTGTGAGAACCGATGTGATCTGGAGAATATACAAGGAAGGGAGAATGTACAAGAGTGATTGAATCTTCTAAGATGTTGAATCTGTATGCTGCATCTTCATGACGAGTAATATGATGTATCTGCTCTTTGCTCACTCTGCATGAAGTTGATGACCTCGACTTGGACTAACTGCTCTTTCGAAACAACAAAATGCTTCAACAGTTGTCCATTCACCACATGAGATTGTGCACCATCTGTGAGATCAGCTATCTCTACACTTCCATTCTCGTGCACTTTCTTAACCACAAAGGGACCCATCCATTTAGATTTGAGCTTCCCATGAAACATCTTCAACCTGGCATTGAACAACCATACCTTTTGCCCAGGGACAAAGTCCTTGCATCTAATGTGTTGATCATGTCATCTCTTCACTTTGTCCTTATAAATCAAACTGTTGTCATATGCCCTGTTTCGAATTTCCACAAGCTCATTCAAGTTCAAGTCTCGACAAAGTTTCCCTAGGTGACAACTCCAATTAATCTTCTTAATTGCCCATTCGGATTTTGAATCAACTCTGCGGGCAAATGACATGGCTTTCCATAGATCATTCTAAATGGTGAAGTACCCAATGGTGTCTTGTAGGCTGTCCTATAGGCCCACAGAACTTGGTCCAAGAGCTGAGACCAATTCTTCCAATCGGGACGAACCAATTTTTGCAAATACTCTTCATCTCTCTATTCGAAACCTCTGCCATGCTGTTGGACTGTGGGTGGTAAGGACTAGTAACTCTATGCTCAAATCCATAGTCCTTAGCTAAAGATCTCATATCTCGGTTCACAAAATGGCTACCCCCATCAAATATCAAAACTTTTGGCACCCCGAACCTAGCAATAATATGGTATCTCACAAACTTACAGACAGTCTTGCTGTCTGCGGTTCAGGTTGGGATAGCCTCCACCCACCTAGATAGATAGTCAACCGCCAACAATATGTACTCATGTCCATGGCTGTTGGGAAAGGGACCCATAAAATCTATTCCCCATACATCAAAAACATCACAAATAATCATCGGTTGCATGGGCATTTCATCTCTCTGTCCAAATTGGGCACGACCATAAAATCAATGGCATCTCTAAACAAGGTCGGCCAATACAATCCACATTAAAGTACTTTGTGAGCGGTTCTCTTTCCCGAATGGTTTCCTCCAGCCTCAAGTGAATGACAATATTGAGGACACTATGGTATTACTCCTGAGGAATACACCTTCTCCAAACACAATCCAGTCCTTCGAAAAAAAGGAAAGGATCATCCTAGTGGTATCTCCTCGAATCCGACTTCAGTCGATCAATGCTGCTCCTAGTCCAACCATGGGGAACCTGCTTGGAAACAAGATAGTTTACCATGTTGGCATACCACGGGAGTAAGTCAATAACACAAATTGACTCATCTGGGAAGGTCTCTCTAATCCTCTCATGATCATGAGAATCCTTAAGTTCAATCCGAGAAAGGTGATCAGCCACAACATTCTTCACTCCACGTTTATCTTTAATCTCCAAATCAAATTCCTGAAGGAGTAAAATCCACCTAAGAAGACCCGCGTTCACGTCCTCTTTTCCATTAAGTATCGAATGGCTGTGTGATCAGTATAAATTGTCACCTTAGAGCCCAAAATATATGATCTGACCTTCTCGAGGGCCCATACTACTGTGAGCATTTCCTTTTCAGTCACTGTATAATTTTTCTGTGTAGGATCTAATACTTTGCTCGCATAGTGAATCGCAAACGGAATCCCCTCTCGCCGTTGTCCTAACACAGCTCCTATAGCGAAATATGAAGCGTCAGTCATGATCTCAAAGGGGAGAGACCAGTCAGGAGCTTGTAGGATAGGTGAGGCACAAATCTTCCTTTTCAAGAGCTCAAAGGCCTCCAGACACCTGTGATCTACAACGAACTCTGTGTCTTTCCCTAAGAGCTCAGTCAGTGGCGGACGATCTTTGAAAAATCCTCAATGAATCTCCTATAGAATCCAACTTGCCCTAAAAATGACCGCACTGACTTCACGTTGGTAGGTGGATTGAGTTTCTTGATCACCTCCACCTTGGCAGGGTCAACCTCCATTCCCCTTTTTGGAGATGACATGCCCCAACACGATACCCTCCGTCACCATAAAGTGACTCTTCTCCCAGGAGAGTACCAGATTTACCTCTCTACACCTCTTGAGGACTCGATTCAAGTGCGCTAAACATGTATCAAATGAATCACTATGGACCGAGAAGTCATCCATGAACACTTCCAGGAAATCTCCCACCATCTCGGCAAATATGGCTATCATGCACCGCTGAAATGTGCCCGGGGCATTGTAGAGCCCGAATGGCATGCGCCTGAAAGCATAAGTACCGAATGGACATGTGAATGTGGTCTTTTCCTGGTCCTCAGGGGCTATGGCCACCTGGTTGTAGCCTGAGTACTCGTCAAGAAAACAGAAGAACTCTTTTCCTGCAAGTCTCTCCAAGATTTCATCAATAAAAGGCAAGGGAAAGTGATCTTTCTTGTTCGTAGCATTCAGGCGTCTCTAGTCGATACAAACGCGCCACGACGTGGGTACTCGTGTCGTGATCTCTACCCCCTCCTCATTGGTGACCATTTGAATTCCCGACTTCTTCGGGACAACATGAAGTGGGGCCACCCATTTGGAGTCAGAAATAGGGTATATGAACCCCGCCTTGCACCATTTCTCAATTTCTTTCTTTACTACTTCCCGTAGATTGGGGTTAAGTCTCCTTTGGAACTCACGGGAAGGTCTCACATTATCCTCAGTAAAAATGTGGTGCGAGCAGAGAGCGGGGTTGATGCCCACGAGATCCGACACTGTCCAGCCTATTGCTTTGCGATTCCTCTCTAAGACCTCTAACAACCTAGACTCCTGTTCTAAAGTCAAGTCTGAGCTAATGATGATAGGATATCTCTCTTTGGGTCCCGCAAGAAAGGCATACTTAAGTGTAGGAGGTAGTGATTTCAGTTCTGGCAATGTGGTATCATCAAGCAAATCAGGATGAACTGAATCTGGTTCCGTGCTGCATGAAGGTGGGCTAAGCTGAGTAGTACTCGCCACCAAATCAGAAGTATCGGGAGTCGGATCGTCAAAAATATCCAAACAATCGGCAAAAGCCACGTCCGACTCGTCATCTATATCCCATGATTGTTCCGAAGAGGATGGAACTGATAGATCTCGATGGATCTATATGTCATCATGAGAATAGGTTGATGCATCTCTAGCAAGATCAGACAACACCTGGCAAACTGCATCATGCACTATATAATCTCCAGATGAAAGGGTCTCTCTCTGTCCTGAAGGAATCTGTCCCCAAATCCCAACTGTGGTAATCATACTGCAATCTGCCTCTGAAGATGAGTACTCTGTACTACTCTCTGAATCAGGTCGCTGGCACTTGGTTTGTATCATCTCAAGGTTCACTTCTCCACCTGGAGAACGAAACTTCATCATTCTCGTACCATAATCGAAAGCTGCGCCTTGCGCTCCTAAGGAAGGGTCGCCTGAGAATGAACTGAGATTCTCTCCAATGATTGGGGGTCTCCATGTCCAAGACTATGAAGTCCACCTGATAGTTCTGCCCCTCAATCGAGATAACTACGTTCTTCACTTCTTCCTTAGGTCTCTTCACTGAACGATCTGTGAATTGGAGTAAAGCTCTAGATTTGCGAAGTGCTCCCAACTCCAATTTCTGATATAAGGCTAAGGGAAGTAAGTTGATCGAAGAACCGTTATCTAAGAGTGTGCGTGCAAACGCAATGTCGTCAATACGACTCTCCACATAGTGAGCACCCATGTCTCTCTTTTTCTTTGGCAAAGTCTGATTCTTGAGACAATAGGTTGTGGCTACTGATAAGACATGTGTCTTTATATTTCGGTTATCCTTCTTCCTGCTAACCCTTGTAGGTGTGCATCTCACCTTAAGGTATTTTTGGAATGCAGGATGGTTAGCCACATAATCATCAAATGGCACCTTAACTGTGATGTTTTATTTACAAAATCGTTCCATATCGGGGTCATCTTTTTGAATCTTTTTGATGCGCTTTCCTGCCGTAAGAGCATGGGGGAAAGGGATTGAAGCTAGGGAAACAGAGCTTGAAGAGTCTGAATCATGAACTGAAAGATCATTCTTTGCATTAACGGAAACATAGTTCTTCATACAAGAATCTTTTTGATGCAACATGGACTCAAAATCTAGACTATCTACCAAAGGTTGTGGAATAGAAGATGGAGTGGTATCCGCCACAACCGGAGATGCAAGGTCCTCCGTAGACTTAGAAGAATATCCATGCTGATGATGTTGCATGCATGCTCTCTTCCTCCTCTCGGCTCCCTGAGTAGAAATCCTCGAATGGTGCTGATCGGGCTCCGAAATATGATGCCTCTCCTCCTCGTCCTCTGAAGACTCCTCAGGTAGAGCTCCAGAGATGCCCCTCCTTGTGTCCCTCACCCGGTCAGGTACGACCACAGTCCTTCCGCTCCTGAGTGACATGTGGTTAGCCTCGTCACACGAAAGAATCTCATGTTCAGATTTAGGAGATGCTGAATAGTATACCTGACCAAAGTGCTGCAGAGAACTAGAACGATTCAGGCTATTTGGGTTAGCCTGAACTTGAGCTGGGATAGAGGTAGAGGGTGCAGTCTGCTCGTCTCACCATCTGGACAGGCGGTTAACATCCACCCGTAAGTCTTGAATCTCGTTCCTGTAGGAACGTAGCTCGTCGAGTATCTACTGCTGAATATCCACGGGACTAGATGATGAAGGAAGTGGATAAGATTGGGAAGAAGAACCGGAAGACTGGCCCTGCTGGCCAATGTACTGCCTCTGCTGCTACTGCTGGGGTTGCGAGCCCTGCTGGCTCGTCTGGTAATGGCCCTGTCGGCCATACTGCTGGTACTGCTGCCTCTGCTGCTGGGGTGGATGGAATCCAGTTCTCTGCTGTGGAGGAGGTGGTGCGGAGGTGAATGCAGTGTTGTCAAAGGTCGGGGGACGCTGATAGGTCTGTCGGTCTCCCGTACTTCCCTACCTGGCAGGGTCCTGAGTATACCATATCCCATTCATCTTCCAAACTGGTGGAGGCTCCTCCTGGACTGTCTCTACTACTAGAGGTGGCTGCTAGAAAGAATGGGTGCAGGATTGGTCCTACTCCCACGACTGGGGTTGCCCTGACACCAACTGCTCCTGAACATGGTGAACTCAGTATACGGGAGCAGAAGGTGCAGTCACGGCGGGTATCCTTATCTTAGATACCTTCTCAGTCAACTCCTCCGTCTATTTTGGAAGTTTGGAGACGCTCCGGTCTAACTCATCAATCCTCATGTCGATCTTCTCGACTACAGTAAGCTTATCTACAAGAAGTCCCATGCTAGGGATCACGTCCTGAGAGAGATCGACTATACCTGATTTTCCCCCTCCAAATGAGAGTGAACTGGGGGATGGTGTATAGGCCCTGTTGGCCATCTGTGAGCGGCTAGTTTCAGCCATCTGCTCGAATACCCTCCAGACGGTATCCGCTCCTCGTGATGTATAGCTGCCTCCACAGGCAGTGCTCACTAAACCCTGCATCTCAGGGTTGAGACCAGTGAAGAAGGATTAGACCAAGATGTTGTCATCTAATCCATGACAAGGACACTTTTTCAGGATGTCCTTGAATCTTTCCCAAGCATCACAGAAGGCTTCATGGGTAACTGGGAAAAACTCGTAATTCGCGTCCTCATCATGTTAGTTCTACTCAAAGGGTAGAACTTCTTTAGGAATAGGTCCTTGAACTGGGCATAAGTGGTGACAATGATTCCAAGATTCTTTACCCAGTAATCGGCTTTTCCACCCAAGGCAAATGGAAGGGCTTTGAGCCTAATATAATCCTGGCTAACATTATTATGTTTGACGTTAGCACAGATGAGCTCAAAGTCCCTTAGGAATGCATATGGCTCCTCAGAAGCATTCCCATCAAAATATGGCAGCAAGTTCAGAAAATGCGTCTTCAATTCAAAGTCAACAGTGGGTTAGGCCGGACTCAAGTAGTTATGAATTTGATATTGTCGGGGGTTATACGCCGCATCCATTGGTAGTTGGACACCAACATTTAACTATCCTAACTGAGCCCTCAGTAATGCATGTTGCTGCTCAGATGCAGCTAATCGGGCTAGTATCATTCTCATCGGGTCTTCATGGTTCTCTTCTTGCTCTTCTTTCTTCTTTGGCATTTTACTCGAATCTTCTTTATGTCCTACATCAGCAATGTGTTCTTGATTAGAAGAGGATATATGAATCATGATATTCTCACCAAGGAGATGGTCTTCCTCGGTGAGGTAGGAAGAGAGAAATGGAATGGTTGGAGGGTAACCATTCGAGAGTGAGTGATCCTGGGCTCAAGAGGTCATGAGTCCAGGTTGGTCCAAGTTGCGCTTGGACCTTTGAAGACGTACTTTTTGAAGGGTTCAACGAGAGATTCACAAAGTCCGAATAAATATCCCCCCAATCAGTCATCTTTGATGTCAAAAGAACTGATTATATCACGATAGTCAATGAGGCTCTAGTTCTACGGTGCACGTAAATCTGCGGAGTGAACTCACACAATACAAACACAATTCAAGCCCCCAATTTCACCAACTCAACACGTGATGGCCGTAAGAGTTCGGCCGAATTATCTGGTCAATTTTAGTTGGTGAGAATATAATCTTGGAAAGATTAACGAGCTGTTAAGTGCCCGTAATTTCCTACAGACTGGCCTGGTTCTTACGACTAGTTTGACCTACTTTCAGCCAGTATAGGAGTAAGTACGGACCGTATAAATACGGCTACCTGTTCCTTGAGGACTAACGCGTCCTCTAAACCTCCGACTCTGCTAAGGAAGTCCGGACCGTTTACCGGCTACCTGTAAATCCTCACTGAAAAGTAGCTAATCGCCTAAAAATAAAGAACTAGTAGTAAGTAAGAAATCCAGACTTGGCTCTATCCTAGGGTCGTATCTCTCTCACTTGCAAGTAAATCAAACAATGAGGGCTTTATGCACCCAAGAACAAAGGTTCTTTTCATTCTAATTAATTAAATCGACCTGCTCAATTCAGTCCCAATTTTAGAGTTAGGTTATCACTTGAAATTTATGTGAATACACAAGCATGTCTACCATTCAGTCCTAATTTCCTTTTGACCTTAAGTTGTAAAACAAGAGGGGAATCGGAAATCATAATGCAAATGAGAAACTATGATGCATGCTTAGAAGAAGGTATACTTACATTGAATCCCAGCACTCTTCATGCGTTATGCAAAATTGAATTTGTAAATATTACACTAAATGCATGCAGATCGAGAAAACCACACCTAAACAATATACTATTAGCGGGGAAGAATTGATTGAATTTGAGCTAAGTAGTACGTGTCTATGTGCGTCTCATTATGAATCTTATCAGATAAGTGAATCTTCTAAGATATGTGTGGCCTAAATTATGATGGGCACAAACAAATTTGATTCTATACTACCGTGTGCCTAATCCTAAATTTTGCCACTCAAGTCGAGCCCCACCCTAACTGGAGAGTGAAACAGGCTCGACACACCACAAATAATGTCCAAGTTTTTTTACACTCGTGAGCTCTCAAACAAGAGCCACTATAAATGAGCAACTACCTAAATAATTACAACAAATATTACAAAATTTCTCTAAAAAGATAAATAGTTCTCCTCACACTTCAACAATCAACTCACGTCGCGTCCGTCGACCTCCGATGAACTCCAAGTCCACCAGGCCCTCGCAAGGAAAATAAGATTTATGTTAGAGAAATAAAAACAAAATATATACAAAAATATGAAGAGAAATAATTGCAAAAAAAAATAGAATGAATACAAGTGGCTCGGGGGTCAGACTACCTGAGTAGAGAAAATCTAAATCTAAATTTTTAAATTAATCCCTAAGCCTTTTGCCTCCCCGGCAACGGCGCCATCTGGCGAGCCGCTAAATACGATAAAAAATTCGTGTTCGTTGTAATACATGTACTTAGCGATTCAGTCAGAACCGAGAGAAGATCTCCGTGAAGAGTGTGTCGGCTTAATTTATATCCCGGGCAAGTCCGGGGTCGAACACAGGGAGGCAAAGGAACAACTTAGGTTTAATTAAAAAAGGTAGATCTAGATATCCAATCGACTTTTTTTTATATTTTTTTATGCAAAAATCAAAGATGAAAGGCAAATGCAGCGGAATTAAGTTAATAAGAAAGTATACAACTTAGCCAAATTAATTTTAATGAGAAATTAATCCAATTTAGCCAAATTATATTTTTCCAGTGAACTTAATCCAATGATGAATGCAAAACATATTTTTTTAGAATTTTCAGGGTTAAAATGCAATAATGAAAAATGCACACTTTTTATGGGTATTTTCACAATTTATCACACAAACAGTAAGTAAAAATTATGAAAAAATTAATGAAATGAAAACATGATGCAAAGAAGCTATAGTAATATTTTTGGAATTTTTTGACAAGTTATGAATTTTTTAGTGAAAATAGAATGACAGTGAGTAAATAATTTCTAATAAATCCACAATGTCAAACTAATCAGAATGCGAATTATCTCAGAAAGATATTTAGATAAACAATCCAGTAGATTTGAAATTTCGTAAAAAGAATATACGTGGATTTAATTAAAAATCAAATACTAAAAACACTCCATAATTTATTTCAGGCACAAGACATCTCCAATAGACGTGAAATTTGGACTGTAACTTTATCACATTTCAAGGCATCATTCCTAATTTTTGTGGAATTTTTAGAGCAACTGTGTGTGAGATTTAAATTTATGAGCACTGATTGAGTAAAATAAACAGAATTTCAGTTAACCAATTTAATTTAATTACCTAAGGACCACAAAAATATAAATAAATGTCCACAATGTAGAGAATTAGTTGCTCAACATCAAACCATTTTTCATTGAATAAAAAGATGCATAATTGAGGTCCAAATTAACACACAAACATAGGGGTGACTCTGCAAATTCAGAAAAGAAAACTCACAAGCAAACTATATACAGGGACTACTTTGTACTATACAAAATATTTATACAGATTTTACAATAAAAAAAATGAAAGGGAAATCACCTTCTTCTTCACGGGTGTGGAATGGAACCCAACAAGGGCAAGATGGCGTCGGTGGCGGCTGGGGTCGGCGGCGCCTCCACGCACGGTGGTGGCACGGGGCGACGGAGGTGGAGACGCGGCGAGAGCGACGGCGGGCGGTTGGAGTCGGCCGCGGGCGGTTACAGCAGGGCGGCGAGGCGTGGAGGGGCGGAGAGGAGAGGATGAGCGGCGGTGCTGCTCGCGCGCGGCCGCGCGAGGAGGAGAGAGAGCCGCCTGCGCACGGCGGCGGCGGAGAGGCAGAGGCACCGACCGCGCACGGCCGTGGTGGCCGCGGGGAGGGCGGAGGCCACCGGCTGGTAGTGGCGGGTTGAGCGGCGGCGGTGGGGTGCTCCCACCCACCATTTTATTTTTTAATTTTTTTTATTTTTTTTAAACATGGAATAAGATTAAAGAAACAAGATGGATTGGTGGTGATAATGAACTAAATAAATGAAAGATTTTGGATGGTGAATGTGATAAAAAAAATTGCAAATGAAATAACAAAGAGGACAAAATGAAAATAAAATTACCTACGATTGACGGTTGCCTATGGTGTGCTCAAGAGAGCACAGTCTTCGCTCAAATTGCCGGTGAGCGATGAGCTCGAGCAGCGCGCGGTTGCGGCTGCAATGTTGACCGAAAAGCCAACGGATCTCACTGGAGAGAGGGCCGTCGTTGCTCGACCGCGGTTGCGTCGCTGTCACCGATTCAACTCTGGGAACTCGGCTCTCCTCACATAAAGATGGATCAAAGGCAAAAATGAGGAGAATGGCATGTATATAAAGAAGAAAAAGATGGAAGTTAGAATTAAGATGGAGTGGGATTGAGGTTAATAAAATGGTGGAGTTGAATTAGAAGTTAGAAAATATGGTGGGGTAATGGAGTTGAATTGGTGGTTATTGTAGAGAATGTAAAATAAAGTAAATAAATAAAATAAAGTTGGCTACTTTAATTACAATAGAATAAAAAAGAATAAAATAGATAGTGGAGAATTTACAAAGGAAGACAAACAACATGTACACTTTTTTTTACTTTTCTAATATGTAATTTTTTTGTCTTTTTAATAAGAGATATTTACAACGAAAAAAACAATAAAATATGATAATTAAAATACAACACAAGTTTGATTTTTTTGTATTTTTAGTAATTAAGAAAGATACAATAAAAATTAAAGAAAGAATGAATATATAAATGGTATACAATGTACATCTACGTCCCAAAACCCAACTTTTGCAAACGAGCTCCGATTTTAATGAAACCACTTCCTTAGAATAGATAAATTTCTAACTTGAACTTTAAAAGTGAGTTTGGTGAATTTGGAGTTCATACGGAGTGGGAATTTAGCTTGGAAGTTGGACTTTACAGCTTTTTCTCTTTGGGATCTAGGAGCATTTATTTGAGATGAAATTTGTTTTGTATTTTTGTATTTTTATATACATTTTTATAAACAAGTTAGAGAAAGAATTAGGCAAAAAGGAGTTGAAATAAAATTATTAAAAAAACATGAAGTTTTGGGCTATTTACATGTATAAAACTCCTTTATTTTTGCGGCTTTTATTTGTTAATTCATTTTTTACAATCTTATATATAATAATTAGTGTATTTTATTTACAAGAGTCATTTTGTTAATTTATTGATTTTATGGACCTTTATTTGGGATTTTACTCGGGGATTTTGCTAAGATCAAGATATTGCGATGATGAATCGCGGATTCATCAGTGGTAAAGACTAGTTACTCTACACTCAAACTTATAGTCATTAGCTAAAGATTTCATCTCTCTGTTCATAAAGTGACTACCACCATCTGAAATCAAGACCTATGAAATCCCGAACATAGCAATAATGTGATCCTTTATAAAGTTATAAACAATCCTGCTGTCCACGACTTGGGTTGTGATAGTGATAACCACCCATTTTGCGAGGGTCACGGTAATACGTATAAGGTGTCGCTGAGGCGACCACTCACAAAACATTGGTTAATCAGCAATTAACCCACAATAAAAGAATAAATGAGTCCCAAAAATGTGAATTAATATTTATTACTGTACCACAAGATGTACAGTGACTAAGTATGTAGAGGTCGAACCACAGAGAGCAATACAAAAGTGCAATAGCCTGAGATGTGCATGTACCACAGAGTCATCCATGTGTGAATTCTATTTTTGTGGGTATTTAATTAATTTTATTTTTTTTTTAATTTTTTTATTATAACTTTTTTTATTTATTATTTTTTCATAATAATAATATGTAATATATATATATATAATTAGAGAATATAAATATATAAGGTTATAAATATATCCCTAGAGGGTAGCTATTTAGCATATAATACATACATTAGATATAGATATATATAGATATAAATAATAAATTTTATTTTTTTTCTTTTTTTTTTAATTTTAGAATTTTATATATTAATAATTATGTATATATATAGATGTATATATAGATATATTATTTATTTTTTTAAGAGAGGAATATATATACAAAGGGGAGAGAGGGGTGACAAAATATTTATAAAAATATAAGAAAAAACACTCAAAAATATAGAAATAAAATCTTATTGGGATTTTCATAATTTTTTACTGTTTTGGTGATTTTTGGGTATTTTTCAAATTGTTTTTGGTATTTTTAAATGCTGAAATAAAGGAAAACAGTGAAATAGGTACTGGCTGTAAGTAAAATAGGAATCAAAAATACCCAACAGCGACAAAATTTTGCCACACTATTTTTCAAATAGAGGTAATACAATATAGAAGAAATAGGAACTGAGTTTATATTTTTCTGAGTTTTCATTGATTTTATATATTTTTTTAAGTTTGAATTTTTAAGGTTTTTCTTTTGAGATTTTTAGGGATTTTTGGATTGACACTAAAATAGGTCAATATACACACTAAGAATTTTTTTTTGGAATTTTTCAAGGTCTTTTAATATTTTTTTGGAATTTTATAAGTTAGACAGCAATTAAAAGGCATATTTTTGATTTTTAATAAATGCAAAAATGCAACAAAATTAAAATCCAAAAATATGGCGTGCAAGGGTGCACTAACAGGAGCTTATATCCATTTTTTCAAAATTTTTCAAGTTAATATCAAGCACAAATAAATGGACAAAGCATACAAAAATATATGGCCTGACAGGGGCATTTTTGCAATTAAAATATTCATCAGGGGCATCCATGCAAAAATTACAACAGGAATAAACATTTACTTTTATTTTCGGGGTCATTTTACAATTAATAAAACCCGGCAGGGTTTAAGTGCAAAAATCACGCGCCTCACGTGGGGACTGCACGTGAGGCGTAGAGGGACCAATATGCAAATACATAAACTACAGGGGGCCTTTTGTAAATTTTACAATTTATTTACAACGAGGATTTTTATTTATAGCATCCAAACATAAATACAAAAAGGCGGGGGGAGGTGTTTGAAATTTACCCCCAACAGGCGCTTGATCCGATGGTTGATCATCTTCCACTTGCCACGCGTCGCGTATCCGTCGGCCGATACCGGTTCGCAGATGATGGCTGAGATTAGATCAGCCTCGCTGATCGGACGGCAGAGGCAAAGCTTCATCTGACAGTGCTCGTTCAATCTAGGCCGACCCTCTTGATCTGACGGCGCTGGAGGTGCCTGGACGAACAGGGAAGAAGCTCGCCCCCGGCGAGCTTCGATCGTGCAGTGCAGGCTTCTCCGGGCATCTCCCTCGCATCTGAAGTGCTCAACACGTGGCTGGAGGTCTTCCGCATCTTCTGAAGGTCTTGCCATGGCTCCTGGAGGTCTGAAGGGATCGGACGAGGTCGATGAAGGACAAGTCCTCCAGGAACCTCTTCCTGGGTTGAATTGAGCCCAGATGGGCTTCTCTCCTCGTTGGACTTGCATAGGAAGAACCGGGGGAGCGAGGGCTTCCTCCTCGACCCAGGGTTTTGAAGCTCTACAGCAAAATGAGGTGTGGCGGAGGAGCTCCGGCGAAAGGCGGTGGTGGAGCTCCGATTCGCCAAGACCAGAGGTCCTGGGTTGAACGAAGGCGTGCGTTCGATGGAGAAAATGATGGGAAATGAGATGGGAGGCGAAAGGCGGTCGGATACAGTCGAGGTAACCGTGACGAAGTCGCCGGAGCTGAGCTCCGGCGAACTTCGAATTTTGGATTCTACACTACGATGATTAACTAAACACTAAACTAACAACTGGAATTAAAAGCTAACATTAAAACCTATCTAAAAAGCGATAAAGGAGAAGCTCTTATACCTGGGGGCCACCAGGGAGTAGGACGGACGCCGGAGCTCTGCCGCGTCGAAATTGCCCTTCCTCCGGCCGATTCGAGGTGCTGGAGCACTCCCCCTGTCACGAGGAACGTCCCAGGAACGAAATCAGGGCTTTTGGATGGATTAAAATTGGCCAAAATGAGGAAGAGAGCGGAGCTTCTTATTTATAGACAATGTCCTAGAGCCTTATTGACCGTCGATTATTGCATGATCCAATGAGTATCAAATTGATCCAAATTATCGGCGGGTATCAGTGATCATCAGAGATCATTTCTTGTTAAGGAAGCGAGCTCGATCGATGGACGGGATGGTCGTAAAAAAGGGAAGAAATCCGAGGATTGACAGTTCAGAGGCGCCAGGTCCCGGATGGGACAGTTGACCGGGCAGTCAACAAGGGCCGGCGCCCCATTGGTCCACGTCGGCCACTAGACGCCAAAATAGGAAATCTTATTAGAAATTGATTTATTTAACCTAGTAAATGATTTTATTAGAATTTTCTTAAAAAATAAAAAATGTGTATTTTTTCATGTAGTATTTATTTGTGATTTTTATTGAATTTTTCGAAGTGTTTTATTATAGTTTTATTTTAATAATGTGTATATGTATGTATTTACATGTATTTTGTATCTTTTAATTTTTTTTATTTGTTTATTTTATTTTATTATTTTATTGGCTTATTTTATAAATTTATAATTTATTTTTGTGAATATAAAGGTATTTTTATTTAATTTTTATGAGTTTATTTCCATTTTAAATAAATAGGTATATGTATGTGTAGGTATTCTTCTTGGTATTTTACCTATGTATTATGTGTACTTAATTTATTTAATGTATTTTCTTGATGTTTATTTTGTATTTGCATTTGTAATAGGTTATATGTAATATTCACATTATTATAAAAATATAAAAGAATAGAAAAAAATTTAAAGAGTGTTTTCCCCTTTTATTTATATACATTCTTGGTCATAGGTATTTTGCCTACTAACTTGCATAGGCTTATTTTATTTTATTAATGCTTTTTAGTTTTAGTCTAATTTTAGTATATACATGTATTATATACAATGTTTACAAAATTCTAAAAATATAATTTGATAAAAATATTTTTCAAGGAATATATTGAATAATTTAGTCAGGCAGGCTGCACAATGGGGGCCAAAAACCTAACTTTTGCAGATGGACTCCAAAAATTATGAAACCAATTTTATTAAATAGTTCATGGAAAGCTATATGCAATTAAAGGTGAGTTTTGGTGATTTGGAGTTTTTATTTGCAAGATATGGGTCTGTGAAGTTGAGATTTTGGCTTTTTATTCTGTGTATAAAATGTACACTGGGTATTGTTTTTATACAAACTCAATTTTGTATTTTTATTTACATTATTATCTACAACTTTCATGAACAAAGTTTCTTTATTTGATTAATAAATAATTAGGTACAAAATAGGTGTCATAAATGCATGAATAAATGAGGTATTTATTGTACATTGGCCCTTATCTCCCCCTACTTTATTCCTTGTCGACCAATTCCATGCTGGCATTGGTCTCGGGGTTTGGGTCATAAAATATCTTCAATATTTCATTACTTTTTCTTTTCTTTTCTTTATTGTATAATTTTGGCATTAAACACATTATTTAATGTATAATTAATACAAGGAATGATGAATGCTATTATGTACAATTTGATGTTATTTACATGCATTTGCTGGGGTTTTTGAGGCCAAAATGATAGAATAAAGGTGATGAAATGGAGATTCATCACCCCCTATACTTGCCTTTGCTAGTCCCTAGCAAACATTTATGCAATAAGTACAAAAAGAATAAAGAAAAGAAAAAGGACAATTAAAGAAGGATAGAGTGAATAGGGGTGCTTTCAGTGCAATGCATGTCTTTATAAAATCTGAATTTGGAGCTCCTGTCAGACCTTGGGTGTAGATGTGTGTGGAACCTAGTCGGGAACCAGCTCTAAAATACAATAGCCTTCGATAGTCACGGAACTCAGTTCAACCCACCTCAATAGCCTGGTCAGAACCGGTCTACATCATACGCAAACCCTTATAACTATGAAGCTGACTTGTACAGTGTAAGTGATAGTGGCTCTCCCCAACTGAAATGATAAAGGAACTGACTTCTCCAGAATGACAACCCAATGATTCCCCAATCCAACAGCTCTTTCCTCGAGGAGCAGGGTATTCCCTTCTAAGTTCAAGTGGCAACCAGCTCAAGAGGAGGGGGTGAAGAGAAGAATGGACGGTAGCCAGTGTAGCTACCTATCCTGGGATGCAAGACCAGTGTAGTCAAGTCATCCAGCTGCAGGCTCACATATTTGACTTTGGAACTCAAGCTTGCTTATTGGCTTTACAACATATGTACATACTTTGCAGGCATTTTATTTTTATACAGGCCTGACCATTTTTTTTCACAATACTATGCACAACAGCATTTATCGCAACCCACAATCCCTCTTTTGAAGCTTTATCGCAACCCACAATCTCCTGTCTTTAGACCTCATGGCTATTGAACTAGGTTGGGGTGCACTTCTTCCTCTTGATGCAGTAGACTATCCCTCTTTTGAAGCTTTATCGCAACCCACAATCTCCTGTCTTTAGACCTCATGGCTATTGAACCAGGTTGGGGTGCACTTCCCTCCCTAGACGAGGACGAATGTTTCCACCCGTGTGCGTCTCAGACTGGCAAATCCAACCCCCTCACCACTCCAATTGAGTTGAGCTAAGTGAAAGGTGCGAGTGTCCAAGTTAGGTCACGATCGGCAAGAGTCATGCGTGTATCTCGAAAAGTTCTAGTTAGTGAGTTGAGGTGACTTGAACCCAGCCCTGATTTCTCAAAGAATTAAGTCTGCATAGACCTCAAGTACCTTAGACCTAGTTCCCATAAGGTTCCAATGCAGTTAGGTGCGATAAGGTCTAACCAAGCTCCAATTTGAGACTTTATTGGACTGATTCAATCATCAAGCTCACTCAAAGAGAATATGAATGGTATGCTTATGCTATGCACAATGAATGATGCAATTTTTCACAAAGAATTTAAAAGAATGAAAGAATCTTTTTATACAAAGAAATTTTGCAACTAAAAATTTGACACATACAAAAAGGTACATACAATTATTTACACGGGCAGGCCGCTTTATTTACAACAGGTATGGATTTTCAAAGACTTTACAGGTTTTAATGGCGTACTTTAACCAGCTTGTACTGAAAGAATTTTATGCATTTTATTTCTAATTTACAAGTCTTTGTATTAATGCTCTTATTCTTCAGCTCTAGTTTTGAAAATAATTTTGCAGACTATAGTACACGATAATTTTTGCAATCATTTACACACATTTGAAAACTATTTTTGCAAAGATTTTTCACACTATATGTACATTTTTCACAATAGTTTTAACAAGCAATTTTCAAAACATTTGCACATAAGTTTTTCAAATCCTTTCTTTCACACAAAGAAAAGTTTTGCAATCCAAACAGTTTCACACAAGTTGAAAACATTTCACAGCAAATTTTTCAAAACAGGTCACACTAGTTTTCAAATCATACTGTATAGGTGTATAGCCTGATTTATTAATCAATATATACAAAAGAAGAAAATTGTATTTGTTATACAATATGGTTTTTATAAGTTTTATTTGTGATTATTCCTTATTTACGAATGAGAGATTTTTGTGTAGACTCCTCAGACTTATTCGAGAATCCTTTTCAAAAGATTTTTTTTGAGAACTCTATTCCAAAATAATTTTGCAAACATGTACACGTATATGAAAATGATTTTACAAAGGTTTTTACACAACATAGATAGGTTTTTCAAAACAATTTTGACAATCAAATTTTTACAATCATTTGCACACTAGTTTTCACACATTTTGATTTCACGCAAAGAAAATAAATTCTACACACAAAACTAATTTTCTCAAAGGTTGAATACTTGTACACGCTATTTTCAAACAATTTTCACAAGGTTTTTCGAAGAAAACTTTCTTTCACAAAACATTTTTCCTGACTTAATAATCAGTATAAGTACAAAGAGCCTGAGGAGCTCACAATCATCTTTTATTACTATAGAGTTACTTATTGCTTTTTAGATTGAATTGATGTTTTATTTTTCAGTATGAGTTATGGCTTATAGTATATACATGGTATATACGACCCCCCTATACTTAGCTTGAGCTATGTCCTCATAAGTCGAAAGGAAAAGCAAAGACATAACTCGTACTGAGTATAGACAGATCTAAAGAATCTATATGAATGAAATGAATGAATGAGAAGTTGACCGTCCCCCCTATACTTACGATCAAGTAATCCTAAGTATAGCAGACTGTACAAAAAGCAGGGAGGGTCAAGGGTGGGAATACACAGATCGTACTCAGATTGTCTCCCCCTATACTTAGGGTAAGATACTCCTAAGTATAGACAAGAAGAGGGGACAATGGAGAGGATCAGACTGAATTGAAAAACTCTAGGTGCATATCCCCCCTATACTTAGGACAAAGTACGTCCTACGTATAGAAATCTGTCTACAAGGGCGGCGCCTTTTTGATAGAAAAAGAAAATAGAGAAGGAAAAGAAGAAAAGAAGAAAAAAAGAAAATCAGATAAACAGTGGTTGGAGTACATCGTCTGAATCTTCTGATGCTGCAACAGTTGTGGAGATGTCATCATGTTGCACGAGCTGGATAGAGTCAACAACGGTGAAGAATGCATCTGGTTCTAAGTAAGGCTTCAGGAGTTGGCCGTTGACGACGAAGGGATGTGCGTCAGAGGACAATTCTGATATTGCAATACTTCCATTGTCACGCACTTCACAAACTCGAAATGGCCCTGTCCACTTACACTTTAATTTACCCGGGAATATCTGCAACTTTGCATCAAATAACCACACTTTCTGTCCAATATCGAAAGTCTTTCGTCTGATGTGCCGATCATGCCAGCGTTTCACCTTCTCCTTGTACATCAATGTGTTATCCTATGCATAGTCTCGGAATTCCAAGAGCCTGTTCAGATCATTTTTTCTCTTCTGACCACTTTTGCGTGAGTCCAAATTACAACTGTTGATTGCCCATAAAGACTTGTGAATTAATTCGACGGGCATATGGCACGGTTTTCCATATACAAGACGATAGGGCGACATGCCCAAGGGAGACTTGTAGGTGGTTCGGTAAGCCCACAGGACCGAGTCCAAGAGTTGGGACCAGTCCTTTCTATTTGGCCTAACAAGTTTCTGCAGGATAGTCTTGATTTCTCTGTTTGATAGCTCCGCCATGCCATTGGTCTGGGGATGGTAAGGAGATGCGACACGATGATCGATGTCGTACTCCTTCGTTAACTTCTTGACCTCTTTGTTAATGAAGTGGCTACCCCCGTCTGATATGAGAATTTTCGGTATCCCGAACCGCGAAATGATGTTCTTCTTCAGGAACTGACAGACTGTCCGGCTGTCGGCAGCTCGAGCAGGGATAGCTTCAACCCAACGACTCACGTAATCGACGACGAGAAGGATGTGCTCAAAACCTTGACTGTTAGGGAACAATCCCATGAAGTCAATGCCCCATGCATCGAAAACATCTGCTATCTGAATGATTTTCAGGGGCATTGAATCTTTGGCAGTAAGTGTACCTTTCATTCTCTGACAGTCAGTACATCGCTTAACAAATTCAGCTGCATCCTTGAATAACGTGGGCCACCAGAAGACACACTAAAGTACTTTGGCTGCCGTTCGATCTACAGAGTGATGTCCACCAGATTCGAGCGAGTGACAATACTCGAGGATACTAGATTGCTCCGTCTGAGGGATGCACCTGCGCCAAATGCAATCCGCTCCTTCCCTGAATAAAAGAGGATCCTCCCATTGCTAGAATCGGATGGTCGACATGAATTTGTTCTTCTGATTTTTCGTCAAATCCGCTGGTGTTACCCTAGAGGCGAGGTAGTTGACTATATCTGCATACCAAGGAAGAGAATCCACTGCTAAGATGGCTTCGTCGGGGAAGGTTTCTGTGATGGGTGCACTGTTCAGAGGAGATTCATGCTGCTCTATTCTGGAGAGATGGTCTGCTACCACATTTTGAACTCCAGGCTTGTCCTTAATTTCCAATCGAATTCCTGGAGGAGAAGGATCCAACGAATCAGTCTTGGCTTGGCATCCTACTTCTGCTGTAGGTACCAGATAGTAGAGTGGTCTGTGAAAATTGTGACTTTCCCAACAAATAGGATCTGAACTTCTCGAGGGTGAAAACCATAGCCAGCAACTCTTTCTCTGTCGCTGTGTAATTCCTCTGTGCTTCATCTAATGTTCTGCTGGCATAGTGAATGGCATAGGGCGCTTTGTCTTTTCTTTGCCCAAGAACCGCCTCGACAGCAAAGTCTGACGCATCGGTCATTATCTCAAAGGGAAGAGTCCAGTCGAGCGGCTTTAAGATTAGAGCCTGAGTGATAAGCTTCTTCAGCTGGTTGAAAGCAAGGAGAACCGGCTGATCAACAATGAACTCAGTCTCCTTGCACAAAAGTTCTGTCAGAGGTCGGGCGATGCGGCTGAAATCCTTGATGAATCGCCTGTAAAATCCCACATGCCCCAGGAATGACCTCACATTCTTCACTGACTGAGGTGGCTGAAGATTTGAAATGACATCCACTTTCGCCGGGTCAACTTCCATGCCACGTTTGGAAACGACGTGGCCCAGCACAATGCCTTCAGTGACCATAAAGTGGCTTTTTTCCCATGAGAGCACTAAATTGACTTCTCGACATTTCTGAAGCACTCTGTCCAGGTGCTCAAGATAAGAATCAAAACTATCACCATAGACAGAGAAGTCGTCCATGAACACCTCGAGAAAACTGCCAACCATCTCGGCGAAGACTGCTAACATGCATCTTTGGAAGGTTGCAGGTGCATTGCATAATCCAAAGGGCATTCTCTTAAAGTCATAGGTGCCGAACGAGCAAGTGAAGGTAGTCTTCTCTTGATCCTCAGGGGCGATCGCCACTTGGTTGTACCCGGAATACCCATCCAGAAAGCAGAAGAACTCCTTGCCTGCTAATCTTTCCAAAACTTGATCGATGAAGGGTAAGGGAAAGTGGTCCTTCTTAGTTGCTGCATTGAGACGGCGGTAGTCAACACACACCCGCCAGGAGGTTGGTACCCGAGTGGAAAATTTCCTCTCCTTTGTCATTTGTAACCATGGTAAGCACGGATTTCTTCGGAACTACATGCAGTAAGCTTACCCATTTTGAGTCGGAGATGGGATAGATAAAGCCTGCGTCACACCATTTTGTTATCTCCTTCATTACGACGTCCCGAAGGTTAGGGTTCAGCCTTCGTTGGAATTCGCGGGACGGCTTGGCTTCTTCTTCTAGATAGATGTGGTGTGAACACAAGGCTGGATTTATCCCTCGGAGATCTGATACGCTCCAACCAAGTGCCTTGCGGTTCTTTTCTAGAACCTCGAGAAGACGAGATTCCTGATTCGGATTCAGCCTGCTGCTGATGATGACCGGATACATTTGATAGTCACCTGCAAGGAAAGCATACTTCAGGCCTGCAGGAAGTGGCTTGAGTTCTGGTTTTGACCTGTCCACTTTATCTGTCACTTCAGATACTATGCTGGTGGTGGGATGTAATTCCTTGAACCTGCTACCATCCTTATCATCTTGTTGAGATCCCAGTGATGTACCGAACGGTTCTGTGCTAAGCTGATCGTGTTCGGTCTGGAGTGACTGCTCAAGTAGATGCGCCTGCATCTGAGAATCTTTCTCCCAAGAATCGTCGGAGCATAAGCTGACTGTGCTTTCCAAGTCCTCTTCAAGAGTGAGGAATTCATGGGTCCATGGATCGTCCAATGATAAGGCTGAGTCTCTGATCTCTGCAATAAAATCACAGTCTGCTTTGGACGCTGACCGACTCTCATTAGTTGTGGCATTGGGCTCTCTGTTCATGATTATCGTGATCTGCTGGGTGTTCGAGCTGAAAGTAATCTTGCCAGACCCATAATCAACCACGGCACCTGAAGTGCAGGAATGGTCTGCCAATGATGATAGGGGTCTGGAGTAGGGGTGCAGGCGAGTCCATATCAAGGACTACAAAGTCAGCTGGGAATCTCATTTCCTGCACTTTAACTACCACGTCTTCCAAAAGACCTCAGGGCCGCTTGACGGATCGATCAGCGAACTGAAGGATCATGTGTGTCTGCTTGAGCGGTCCTAGCCCGAATTCTTGCATTATGGACGAGGGCAGAAGGTTGATGGAAGATCCACTATCAAGGAGAGTACGCTCGAAGACCTGATCAAAAATCTCACAACTGATCAGAGGCGCTCCTATATCTTGTTTCTTCTGGGGGAGATTGCTAATGGCTGCAACAGTGGCCATGGAGAGAATGTGCTTTTCTACATCTCGGCGTCTGTTTTCTTGCGTTGAGCGACGCCTGTTAGTACATGCCTCTTTCAGTCCTTTCTTCACAGCTGGCATGTATTCCACAGCCTTCAACAAGAGAATCTCAACAGTCAATTTATCTAAAATTTCCACAACACTAGGATCAGACAATGCCTTTTTTCGTTTTGCAATTTTTTTGGATTTTTGTATTGTATGAGGAAAAGGAATACTTACATCACTGGCAGGAAAATGAGAGTTCTTATTTACATCAAAATCATCGCCCTCAGAATTTTGTACATCCGGATTACAAAATGGAGTACAAACTGTTTCTGAACATGCTGGTGCTGCAGGGCGATCAAAAAGAGTAGCGTCTGCTCCATCAGCTGACGAGGGATCGGCTGCTGCTGGCGGCTCCTCCAATGCTGGCGCGGCTTCGCTTCGGCTACAAGCTTCTTTTTGTTGTTTTTTGCTTTTGCTGATTTTTTTTGTATTTTTGGCTGAGGCTGCTGTTGGAAATGCACGACGGCTGGACTGGCTTCTCCTTCTTCTTCCTCCTCACCCGCCCGTGGAGCTAGCACGGCTGATTCAGAAGATGACGATCCACCTATTTCTTTATTCACCCCACTTCTGGTAGCAGGCGGAGGCAAGGCCCTACCGCTCCTGAGAGTAACAACATTAGAATAAACAGTAATATCATTACCAGACACGGACATGACATCACATTCTACCTGCTCTTTCTTTTTGAATTTATTAGGGTTGGCTTCGACCTGAGCTGGAATGGTATTTCAGGTGGCGGTCAGGTCATCAAACCGCTTGGTCATATCCGTAAGCCCTTTGACAAGTTGGGCCAGACAATCCATGGTGGGGTTCACAGGGGGTGCTTCACTAGGTTCAGCGTGCAGACCACGCTGCTGTTGATTGGATGGGTGTGGAGGTTGTTGCTGGTGGTGCAGCGGTGGTGCAGGAAGTTGAAGTTGTTGGTACGAGGGAGGAGGATACTGCTGATATTGTTGAGGCGGGGCAGCCGCATACTGGTGAAACGACTGTGGATGATGGTACTGCGGCTGCTGCTAGTATGGAAAATTCTGCCTCCATTGGTTTGCAAACTGGGGAGGCTGCTGATACTGTTGGTGCTGCTGAGAGGATTGTCGAAAACGACCACCCTGAGGTTGGTGGTATTGCCGATTGGCAAATTACTGACGCTGGGGTTGTCCCTGAGGACGGGTCGGCTGTGCATCATTGCTCCATACCATGTTCACTTCCTGAATCAGGGGTGGTGGTGGGAAGACTGGATCAGGTCTGGAAAGGAACTCTGGATGGTACACGACCATCTGCTGTTGCGGCTGGCCCTGGTCGGGCGCCTGCACGTAGTACACGTGCTGGATTGCCGGTGGTTGCTGGCTCGGCTGAGGCTGATGCTGTGGTTGCTGCTCGTCCTTCTTCTCAGCGAGAGCTTCCGATGGTGTAGCCGACTGAACAGAGTTGATGGTGCCCACCAACAGTTCAAGGTACTTGTTGATCTGATCGAGCTTGTCTAAATTCCGGGTCCTCTTCTCGATCACAACGAGTTTCTCGAGGTCCTGTGATCGCTTCTCAATGATGTCAACTTTAGAGAGATGGCCCCCGATAATACTGAGGTTGGAGCTCTCATCTCTCTCTGCTTCCTTGGACGCTGCCATGTGTACTTGCTTCTAGAGGATCTGGGGCTGCTTCTGATACGCCTTGGATGAAGAGAGGGCGGCCTCTCCTTCGGCCATATCTTCAAATATCTGCCAGACTACGTCTTCATCCTTGTTAAAATGTGAGCCCCCGCATGCTGCGTCAACGAGCCTTTAGCTTTCAATGTTCAGTCCCCCAAAGAAATGCTGGACCAAGCTGGTCTTCGGAATATTATGATGGGGACACTTCTCCTGCAGGTCAGTGAATCTCTCCCATGCTTCATGTATCGACTCATGGGGTCCTTGGGAGAAATTACTGATTCGGGCTCGCATCTGGTTGAGCCAACCTAGAGGGTAATATTTGTGCAGAAAGGCGGACTTCAGCTCCTCCCAGGTCGTCACAACCTTCCCCAGATGGTTGACCCAATAAAGGGCCTTGTCTTGTAAGCTCAATGGGAATGCCATAATCTTGACAATGTCCAGAGGGACATTGGGATAGTGAGTAGTGCGGCAAATGTGGGAAAATTGCTGCAGGTGAATATACGGCTCCTCGCTGGTGTTTCCATGGAATGCAGGGAGAAGAGCAATGAATTGGGGCTTCGGCTCAAAGTGAGCGTGTACCGGTGGAATGAGGATCCACTCGGTCATCTGGCTGTCTCCCGGATTGTATGTTTCTTTAAGTGTTGGCTTTGGTGGTGGTAATTCTAGATCATCATCTGCACCACCACCTCCACCTCCTCCTCCCCTGCTTCCTCTGCCTCTGCCTCCTCTTCCATCGTCTCAGTTCATCATATCATTCAACATGTCCTGGAAGGCTGTCTGTGTGAGGGCCTGCTCGGTCAGCTGCTGCTGGATAGCCTGGATAGATGCCAGTAGCTGTGCATTGACTTGATTCTGATCTGGCGCCTGTCCCTCTTGTTGGGGTGGCTGCTGACCCTTGCCCTTTCCTCCTGGAGCCATGTCAGGGTCTGAGTCGGCCGAGATGAACTTCGGATTAGTCTCCAGGGCTCGCACTATCTTCTATCTGCATAATGAGATAGTCCTGATCAGACCGCTTGCAATTCATGTTCAGCTGCCGTGATGAAGCTGGAATTCAGATCAACCCCAGCATGTTGTAAATGGAAAATGATGTAGACTGCAATCGACTTCCATTCAGAACGGTGAAAGTGGGACAAAATTGATCCCAGTTTGTTGGGTCGCCAAGAGAAAGGTAGAAATCGAGGAGTCTAGAGATCGATCCGCAAAGTCCGGATCGGGTTCTCGGGAATCACCTCGAACTTATTGGCGGAGTTGAGTTCATGGAATCGATGTGGGTGTCGGCATGGTCCCGACGAAAACCATCCATGGATCAACTTCGCGAAGTACAAGAGAAGATCGGATGTTGGATGAAAGATACGATGGTCAACGAGGAATAAAAGGAGTGTAAAACAGTAGAGAGGCTCGGTTGAGCGGGGTGGTCAAAGGGAGAAACAACAAAATGTGCGCAAAGGCGCGGGACTTGATCTTTGAACCTTAATCTAGATCCATACAAACACAATACAAAATCGGGTTCACCAACTCACGCCATGTGAAGCCGTGAAAGCTCGGCTATTTATTATCTTTTCATTTTTTAGAGAGTTGTGATTTCAGGCATATCTTATAACAAGTCCGTAGTACGCTACCCTATAGGAGAGAGAGTACTGCAAGAAGAGTATCCCGTACTTGTCCTCCTCCTGTGTAACCTGTAGTCTGTACTTTTTGGAGTCCTTGTAACCCTTCCTGGATCCCTACTCAGCCAAAGAAATAGACAGAGGAAGCCGATAGGCGAAACCAATACTTCGGTTCTCGCTCGCAACGGAATCACCCGTGAGCGTGCAAGAACCTACTCGGACGCAGGACAATGAGACAGACACCCCCGCGAAGGCGTGGCCTATGCTCAATACTTCGGACAGGGTCGATGCTCTACACAACAGAGAGTCATCATTGGTGACCAAGCCCTACTCGCCTACGTACGATAGAAGCACCATTACTTCGGAAATCCAGGCGATACACAAGGCAGTTGCAGACTGGGTTTTTGGCTTTAATCCTTAGGGGGTCGCACCCGCTCAAGGGAGTAGGGTTTTGGTCCCCCTCCAAGGTACCTAGAAACAATGAGGGCTTTATGAACCCGGTACAATGATAATCCATTACAGATTTTAATTAAGGTCAAAGTTTATTTAGCAGTCCCCTTGTTTTAGTTTTTGGGTTTTCTCTTTTTTTTGAGTCTGTTTTCATACCAGCGCCTAACGTTTTTATAGATTCTCATTTAAATCCTAGGTGCTCAAAAAAAGAGGGAGATAGCGGAAAAGCCATGCAAGTGGTTCCATGATGGAAATCTCACCATCGAACCGAATGATGCATGCTGAGTTAGAAGACTTACAGTGCATCCCAGCTCTCTCCATGCGGTATGCAAAACAGAATTTTTAGACCTATCTACATGTCTGTATGCAAGGCACAAAACCGCCCTAAAAATTAGCTGCTATTAGCGTGAAGAACCGTAAGTCGCTCATTCATCTCTAGCCCAAAGGATCCGGTCTTGGCTCACCCCTCCTCTGCTCAACACACTTGAGTTTAGGAGAAAGCGCTTTACAGGGCTCGCTGTGGCACAAGGGCTAAGAGACAAATGAACGTCTTGTTTAAGTTTTGACTAGATCCATACGAAGTAGACTATAGGAACATGCATTCTTATTAATGTGTGGACCTAGCTACCGAGTCAAGCAACCTATATCTAGGGGCTCCAAGCACACAAAACAAAGTAAAAGAAAAGCGAAAAGCTCAAAACATCGGAAAACAAAGAAAAGAAAGCGATGAAAACTCGAAAAGCCGCGATGAGGCCCCCAGGTGAACAATCACCCGGGAACTGGACCTCATTGTGAAGTGTAGAGTCTTGTTTAATTACATGCCAAAATTGTCTCTCTCTCGCCATAAATTACAAAAATAATCCTAAATATTCTAAACCTATCTAATCCCCATCTCCTTGCTTCCTTGATGCTCTCTCCAAGTGGTCATGAGACGAAGACCACCCTCCTCCAAGCTTAGCTGCCTTGGCTCCCTAAGAAGCCATCCTCGCGTGGCGGGCCCTCTCATCAAAGTCACAAAAAAATTGAATTAGAATAGCTCAACCAATCAAATAGAGCAGATATAAAATAATCACAATAAATGAATCAATCAATAGAGCATGGTGATCAATGACAATAAAGTAGCTGCTCACAAAATAAATGATAAATCAAATTTTACACAAGAATGACAAAATAAACTAGGCTATGCTCATTACTCCCCGGCAACGGCGCCATCTGATAACCACCCATTTTGCGAGGGTCACGGTAATATGTATAAAGTGTCGCTGAGGCGACCACTCACAAAACATTGGTTAATCAGCAATTAACCCACAATAAAAGAATAAAGCAATTGAGTCCCAAAAATGTGAATTAATATTTATTACTCTACCACAAGATGTACAATGACTAAGTATGTAGAGGTCGAACCACAGAGAGCAATACAAAAGTGCAATAGCCTGAGATGTGCATGTACCACAGAGTCATCCATGTGTGAATTCTATTTATGTGGGTTTTTAATTAATTTTATTTTTTTTTATTTTTTTATTATAACTTTTTTTTATTTATTATTATTTTTATAATAATAATATGTAATATATATATATATATATAATTTAGAGAATATAAATATATAAGGTTATAAATATATCCCTAGAGGGTAGCTATTTAGCATATAATACATACATTAGATATAGATATATATAGATATAAATAATAAATTTTTTTTATTTTTTTTTAATTTTAGAGTTTTATATATTAATAATTATGTATATATATATATAGATGTATATATAGATATATTATTTATTTTTTTTAAGAGAGGAATATATATACAAAGGGGAGACAAGGGTGACAAAATATTTATAAAAATATAAGAAAAACACTCAAAAATATAGAAATAAAAGCTTTTTGGGATTTTATTAATTTTTTACTGTTTTGGTGATTTTTGGGTATTTTTCAAATTGTTTTTGGCATTTTTAAATGCTGAAATAAAGGAAAACAGTGAAATAGGTACTGACTGTAAGTAAAATAGGAATCAAAAATACCCAACAGCCACAAAATTTTGCCACACTATTTTTCAAATAGAGGTAATAAAATATAGAAGAAATAGGAACTGAGTTTATATTTTTCTGAGTTTTCTTTGATTTTACATATTTTTTTTAAGTTTTTGTGTATTTTTAAATTTTTAAGGTTTTTCTTTTGAGATTTTTAGGGATTTTTTGAACTGACACTAAAATAGGTCAAAATACACACTAGGGAATTTTTTTTGGAATTTTTCAAGGTCTTTTAATATTTTTTGGAATTTTATAAGTTAGACAATAATTAAAAGGCATGTTTTTTATTTTTAATAAATGTGAAAATGCAACAAAATTAAAATCCAAAAATATGGCGTGCAAGGGTACACTAACAGGAGCTTATATCCATTTTTGCAAAATTTTTCAAGTTAATATCAAGCACAAAATAAATGGACAAAGCATACAAAAATATATGGCCTAGCAGGGGCATTTTGTAATAAAATATTTATCAGGGGCATCCATGCAAAAATTACAACAGGAATAAACATTTACTTTTATTTTTGGGACCATTTTACAATTAATAAAATCCGGCAGGGTTTAAGTGCAAAAATCACGCGCCTCACGTGGGGATTGCACGTGAGGCGCGGAGGGACCAATATGCAAATACATAAACTACAGGGGGCCTTTTGTAAATTTTACAATTTATTTACAATGGGGATTTTTATTTATAGCATCCAAACATAAATACAAAAAGGTGGGGGGAGGTGTTTGAAATTTACCCCCAACATGCGCTTGATCAGATGGTTGATCATCTTCCACTTGCCACGCGTCGCGTATCCGTCGGCTGATACCGGTTCGCAGATGATGGCTGAGATTAGATCAGCCTCGCTGATCGGACGGTGGAGGCGAAGCTTCATCTGACGGTGCTCGTTCAATCTGGGCCGACCCTCCTGATCTGACGACGCTGGAGGTGCCTGGAGGAACAGGGAAGAAGCTCGCCCCCAGTGAGCTTCGATCGTGTAGTGCAGGCTTCTCCGGGCATCTCCCTCGCATCTGAAGTGCTCAACACGTGGCTGGAGGTCTTCCGCATCTTCTGAAGGTCTTGCCATGGCTCCTGGAGGTCTGAAGGGCTCGGACGAGGTCGATGAAGGACAAGACCTCCAGGAACCTCTTCCTGGGTTGAATCGAGCCCAGATGGGCTTCTCTCCTCGTTAGACATGGATAGGAAGAACTGGGGGAGCGAGGGCTTTCTCCTCGACCCCGGGTTTTGAAGCTCTACAGCAAAATGAGGTGTGGCGGAGGAGCTCCGGCGAAAGGCGGTGGTGGAGCTCCGATTCGCCAAGACCAGAGGTCCTGGGTTGAACGAAGGCGTGCGTTCGATGGAGAAAATGATGGGAAATGAGATGGGAGGCGAAAGGCAGTCGGATACAGTCAAGGTCACCGTGAAGAAGTCGCTGGAGCTAAGCTCCGGCGAACTTCAAATTTTGGATTCTACACTACGATGATTAACTAAACACTAAACTAACAACTGAAATTAAAAGCTAACATTAAAACCTATCTAAAAAGCGATAAAGGAGCAGCTCTTATACCTGGGGGCCACCAGGGAGCAGGACGGACGCCGGAGCTCTGCCGCGTCAAAATTGCCCTTCCTCCGGCCGATTCGAGGTGCTGGAGCACTCCCCCTGTCACGAGGAACGTCCCAGGAACGAAATCAGGGCTTCTGGATGGATTAAAATTGGCCAAAATGAGGAAGGGAGCGGAGCTTCTTATTTATAGACAATGGCCTGGAGCATTATTGACCGACGATTATTGCATGATCCAATGAGTATCAAATTGATCCAAATTATCGGTGGGTATTAGTGATCATCAGGGATCATTTCTTGTTAAGGAAGCGAGCTCGATCGATGGACGGGATGGCCGTAAAAAAGGGAAGAAATCCGGGGAGTTGACAGTTCAGAGGCTCCAGGTCCCGGATGGGACAGTTGATCGGGCAGTCAACAAGGGCCGACGCCCCATTGGTCCACGTCGGCCGCTAGACGCCAAAATAGGAAATCTTATTAGAAATTTATTTATTTAACCTAGTAAATTATTTTATTAGAATTTCGTAAAAAAATAAAAAATGTGTATTTTTTCATGTAGTATTTATTTGTGATTTTTATTGAATTTTTCGAAGTGTTTTATTATAGTTTTATTTTAATAATGTGTATATGTATGTATTTACATGTATTTTGTATCTTTTAATTTTTTTATTTGTTTATTTTATTTTATTATTTTATTGGCCTATTTTATAAATTTATAATTTATTTTTGTGAGTATAAAGGTATTTTTATTTAATTTTTATGAGATCTATTTCCATTTTAAAATAAATAGGTATATGTATTCGTAGGTATTCTTCTTGGGATTTTACCTATGTATTTTGTGTACTTAATTTATTTAATGTATTTTCTTGATGTTTATTTTGGATTTGCATTTTTAATAGGTTATATGTAATATTCACATTATTATAAAAATATAAAAGAAGAGAAAAAAAATTAAAGAGTGTTTTCCCCTTTTATTTATATACATTCTTGGTCATAGGTATTTTGCCTACTAACTTGCATAGGCTTATTTTATTTTATTAATCCTTTGTAGTTTTATTCTAATTTTAGTATATACATGTATTATATACAATGTTTACAAAATTCTAAAAATATAATTTGATAAAAATAATGTTCAAGGAATATATTGAATAATTTAGTCAGGCAGGCTGCACAATGGGGGCCAAAAACCTAACTTTTGCATATGGACTCCAAAAATTATGAAACCAATTATATTAAATAGTTCATGGAAATCTATATACAATTAAAGGTGAGTTTGAGTGATTTGGAGTTTTTATTTTCAAGATATGGGTATGTGAAGTTGAGATTTTGGCTTTTTATTCTGTGTACAAATTGTACACTGGGTATTGTTTTTATACAAACTCAATTTTGTATTTTTATTTACATTATTATCTACAACTTTCATGAACAAAGTTTCTTTTTTTGATGAATAAATAATTATGTACAAAATAGGTGTCATAAATGCATGAATAAGTGAGGTATTTATTGTACATTGGCCCTTATCTCCCCCTACTTTATTCCTTGTCGACCAATTCCATGCTGGCCTTGGTCTCGGGGTTTGGGTCATAAAATATCTTCAATATTTCATTCATTTTTCTTTTCTTTTCTTTATTCTATAATTTTGGTATTAAACACATTATTTAATGTATAATTAATACAAGGAATGATGAATGCTATTATGTACAATTTGATGCTATTTACATGCATTTGCTGGGGTTTTTGAGGCCAAAATGATAGAATAAAGGTGATGAAATGGAGATTCATCAGATAGCCTCCACCCACCTTGAAAGATAATAAACCACCAACAAGATGTACTCAAATCCATGGTTGTTGGGAACGGGACCCACAAAATATGTGCCTCATGCATCCAAAACATCACAGAAAATCACGGGTTGCATGGGCAACTCATCTCTATAGCCAATTGCCCCTCCCATTCTTTGACAATTTGGGCACGACCATACAAATTTAGTGGCATCTCTAAACAATGTCGTCCAGTATAAACCACATTGAAGTATCTTGTATGCAATTCTTTTTCCCGAATGGTGTCCTCCAGCCTATAAAGAATGAAAATATGTGAGGAAACTTTGGTATTCCTCTTGTGGAATACATCTCCACCTGACTGATGAATCCATGATTCATTAACTTTTCTGTTGCATTTTGTTTTAAAACCCTTAACAAATGCATGTAAATATTCATTAATTTCCGTCTTTTAACTAATCCTCATTCATGAATAATTATTCACTTTTAACCATCAAAAGCATGTAAATAAATAAAGAACCAGAAAAGAACAAAAGGCAGATTGGATATATGTATATATGTACAATATGATTTAAAATATAAATATAACTGCAAGGTATATTTATAACCTAACCCTCGAGACCAAGTCAGCATGGATTGGTCGACAAACCGAAAAGTAGGGGGAGATAAGGAAAGAAAACCCTAAACAAATAAATTAATACACACTCCATACACCTTCTACTATTTATAAAATAAATACAAAATTTCAAAGATTTTTAATTAATTCATATGTATATATTATTCACCAAACTCTTTTCCTAATTATTTTTAAAATGTATATAAAAATATAAAAATAAGTTAAAAATATTACCCTGTATGTATGCCAAGAAATCCAGCTTATAAATTATCAAAATCTCAACTTCCAAACATCATAACTTCTTCATACAAACTCCAATTTCACTCTACTCACCTTTAAAGTTCATAAAATAATATTCTCTAATTAGTAAAGGTGGTTTCATCGAATTCGGAGTCCGCTTGCAAAAAGTCGGTTTTGGGACCAAAAGACAACGGGGTTTGGGGCTATTTATTTTATATAACACACATTATTTTAAGTTTTCTTAATTTTATAATTTCTAAATATTTTCATGATCTTGTAATTTAACCCTAATTTATTTCATAATTTTTTGAGCTTATTTATTATTTTAATAAAATCAAAAACCCTAAATTATAGGTATAAATGAACTGGCTAACCTATACCCTTATTTATTAAAATATGTAAATTAATTTATTAAAATTTATAAAATTTCACACAAGCCTTATTTTTTATTCTAATAATTGAGAAAATATAAAATTAGTTTTAAATTATTTATTTATTAAATTAAAAATCTAAAACCTATTTACATATACATATTTATTAATATAATATTTACATTTTGAATAAAATTTATTTTTTATAAAAAGTATTTACTCCATAAATTAGATAATTAAATTATTTACATTTCTTGTATTTAATCCTATTTAAAATACCCTTAATTACTATTTAATATTGATTTTAGAATATTTAACAAGAACTGACCAACCAGGTGCTGACACTTGTTAGCACCTGGGTCATCTTCCTCAAGAAGCTGTTCAACCGGCTTGTTCTGACCGGTCGACTTCACCTAATTATCCATCTCTCCTCTTCAACCTTCAAGCGATCTAAGCCACAGATCTTACTCCTATGACAAACACCTCCATCGCCAGCCCTTAGATAGAACTTGGAGCCCACGCCATTGCTCTATAAAAAGCTTCAAAGATCCCCCATTGCAACTAACTCACCAACAACCTGAAGCTTCCGCTCCAGCTGCCCGAACCCCCAGCTTATCCATCTTGCTCAGCCTCATCCCAGTGGTGACAACACTCGATGACCAGCTCGCGTGGAGGAGGGATCTTCGGAGGAGGTTACAAGGCTGTTCGCCGCCTTGCATCGCCGCGCATCGCCGCCTTTCGCTCCGGCCAAGGTCGCTCGTCGAGCGCTTCTTCGAGGTAATACACCTCGATCCCCACAGACCTATTCACTCATATTTTCGAATATCTTTCTCGATCGTTGTGCCTTGATTAGCAACGATAATCGCATGATTAGTTAGTTTAATCAATCAGCTTATTTGCTAGGTCAAATTCCACCTTCAGATCGTTTCGAATCACATTCAAATCGCGCATAATTTCGTCGTCCTTTTCACGCATTTCACATATTTCTTCTGGAAACTAAATTTCTCATCACTTTTCGATCTTGCAAAACTTAATCCCTTGGCTGATTCTTCGAATCGAGCACATACAATTATTATTTGCAGATCCGTCTTCGATCAGGAGCAACTCAACGCCATCTGGAAGCTTTCATCTTCACGGAAATCCACTTCAAAGAAGAGGCAACAGACTTCTGCAACCTCCAGGTTACAGCGGACCGCCATCTTCCTCGAGCCACCATCGTCGCTTCGAGCTACTTCTGAGAGCCACCTACCCCAGGCGAGCTCGAGAGTCAGATCCTCTAACTCTCTGGCCCCGCCGGAGAGCCAAAGTCGACGACGTTCGCCAGAGAAAAGTCAGAGAAGGAGAGACGTTCATCAGGCGTGCAACAGACTCAAGAACAGATTCAAGAACAGGCGAGGCACAGGTGTGCGACATGTGGCGCGCACGCAGGCATCAGATCGCGCCCGCAACTTCTAATCTCGACCATCAGCTACGAACCGGTGGAACAATTGCATCATAAGTCCAGAAGGTTTCCAAAACATTTATTCCCGCTCCAGAACTTTTCATTAATTGCATTTAGGTCCCTCCGCAAGGACCTAAATGTAAAACTTTTATTTTTCTTTCATTTCAGTCCCTGCGAGGACCTATTTGCATAACAAGTTTATTAGTTTTCTTTCATTTCCTGCTGTAGGGGATCTTTGGACCTCGTTTGATCTTGTTTATTGTTGATTTCTTTAGGGTAGTTATGCAACTACCCCAGCAAGTTTGTATTAAATTTTCATGTCTTTTTCTCGTGTTGTCATCGTGCGTTGATTTCTTCGAAAACCGCCTACATTTTGTTTTGATTTCTTGTGCTTGTTCGAGCCCGTTGCTCGGTTTCTACCTAGTATATAGTGTCATCTACATATTTTCCACCTATTATATAATTAATAAATTTTGAGAAAAATATCCCTTTTGAAAATTAAATAAAAATTAGAAAGTTGAAAATCAAATAAAAAATTTAAAAATAAAAATCAAATAAAAGGTGTGTCCTTTCTCTGACCACTTTAAGAAGAGATAAAATAAAATCGTGAAAATTTTCTTTAAAAAAAATCAAAGTCTCTATTCTGCCTCCTTGAGTTCGACCATAAATAATATGTTTGAAAATACATATATACAGATAACAATGTGCCCCAATTAGTTAGCTTTTAAATATTAACTCTAATCAAAATGGACCTTCATTAGATAGATAATTTAATTTTAAATACAATGGACATGAGTTTGGTTAAATTTGAGTTGATATGGTAGAGATATTGATCAATGATGTTTCTTTTACGACATTTTCAACTAAGTATATATAATGACCTATGCATGTTATATTGTTGCCAATATTTTTATTATTTTATGTACATGAATATGTAAAAGTTTCATAATGAACATATGTTTATTTGATGTGTGTATGATGTTAAATAAAATAATATAAATATGATCTATATACAGAATATTATACTTAAAAATATTAGGGTTTTTGTACATTATTTCACCCTATCTCCCCATTCTTTATTCTTAGTCAACCAAGTCAACAATTGACTTGGTTTCAAGGTTCAAGGTCAGTCATTATGAAACACACCTACAATATGTCTCTTTTTTGAATTTATTCTTTTAGATTGGGTTTAAATACGTGTATTTATACACTATTTACTAATAAGTATGTAAATTTTACTTAATTCGTGAATGGGAATTTATCAAGCACTCGACCAAGCACCGTCACAGTAGCAACCATAGACACAAATGGTTGTTTACAATCGTAAGACCCATTCACCATATGTCAAGTTATTTTTCCCTCCACCCTAGATTCAGGAGGTGAATGACATTTGGAATAACGAAACACCATTGGCTTATCCTGGCGGACACCAACAAGGTTAATCATGACCTATTAGGTTTGTACCACCAATCTCCTGGTGGGAAACTAGTCCAGTAACAACCTCAACAACACCAGTTTCCAGTACAAGCACACAATTGGAGACGGAGCTATCAACACCCGGTATATCGCCAAGAACAATACCACCTTTGTCAGCCAACTGCTTCAAACCAGAATCAGTATCCCCCTCCACCACAATATCAACAGTATCCTCATAATTTTTCGTAGAGTTATAAGTCAAAGCCTCCACACCGTTCCTAGTCTCAGCGAGCTCAGCATGTCGAAGCATCCGAGGCTGCCCCAGCGAATCTGGTACTTGATTGTTTGGCTCAGCTTTTGAAGGGTTTGATGGAATTGAGCCAGAAGTTGGATGACCTTACTACCACAAAGACCATTATTCCTATGTAGGTCAAAGCCTACCCCAATAACTTCCATCACAAGGAGAAAGTAGATGTCACGATTCATCAGCCTCATAGTCAAGTACAAATAATTCGTTTATGTTATCTAATGTTGTGATTGTCAAGAGCGTAGATACTTACAACCACCTGCAACCACGAAGGAGAATAAAGGCCAACTGTCATTGTCTCGAGTAGCTGATCCTGCATAAAGTACGGATGGTGAAGGAGGAGGAGCCACACTAGAGAAAATACAAAAAAATGAAGAAAATGAAAAACCAAAAAAACATAATAATAGCCATGGTCGAGCAATGCATGTCAAGGAGAAGCCAACATCTACAGCCGATCCCGTGCCAGCCGACAATGCTTAATTTTCTGCTTCTAATCCTTCCCCTATTTTGAATGATTGTTCCCCATCTATTAATCATGGGTAAAAGATGACTCTAATGTAAATAAGAACAATGACTTTAGTTATGTAAATATTCTGTTTTCTGATGAAATGGAAAATACCAAAAAAATAGAAAATTGAAAACAACATTTTCTGATCCTGCCATTGTAGAAATTTTACAGAGTATATTATTAGAAATACTGCTACTTAAAGCTATGGAATACATGCCCAAAGTGAAGAAAGGACTAAAAGAGGCATGTACCTCAAAGTGTCTGTCGTGCAAGAACTAACGCAATAGATCTAAAAAGCACATCCTCATCATGGAAACTGTGAACACGATTTGCAATCTCCAAGCAAAAAAGAAGGATAAGGAAAGACCTTTAATCAGATTTGATGTTTTTAATCAGATTTTTGAACAAACTTTTCTTTGTAACAATAGCTCCATTAACCTCATGCCTACATCACTTCTTAGGGATTTCGAGCTTGGTCATCTTGAACCAACTAGAAGTACCCTTCAGTTTGCTAATCGATCCATTAAGTAACCACAAGGTTTATTGGGAGATATTATCGTAACTGTGCAGGATATTAAATTACGAATGAACTTTGTTATCCTGTGTATGAATCTGTTTGCATTGTTACTCCATACACCAATCATACTTAATTATTTGTTCCACTGAAGACCCAAAGAAGTAGTTGATTATGGGTCTGGAAAGATTGCATTTCGCTCATGCAGTGATAAGGTCACCGTTGATATGATTGCCTAACCAAAATCCACAGATACAACATCTAGCAAAAGAGAGCCAAAATTGCTTGCAGATGACTGTGAAATCATTGAGGAAATCAAATATTTAGATTTATCATTGAATGAACTTTTGACATAGGAATTTATCTTCCAAAGGAAGATCAAGAAAGCACAGTCAACATTTTTTCTTTTGCCAACAAGAAGATTGATGATGAGCCAATCAATTTGTTTCAAGAAAACTCATCCCAAACCTAACACGAGGATATAAATGCTTCTATGTTTTGGATATTATTGTTTGAGACAAGAGTGGCTGTTGGGATGGGATCTCGGGCTTTGAATTATTTATGTGAAAATTAAATCGTATTGGTCGTTGCAACTCAAATATCCCGCAACAAACAAACCATTTATTTTCTTCTCAAGCTACCAAAATAATTACAAGAGAATAATGAAGTGAGAGAAATTTTTGCTACGTATTTACCCGTATAGCAACATGATCGAACTCAGGGAGGTTACAATTCCCGAGGGTTAGTGAATTTTTTGTCTTTTTATTATTTTTGTATTTTTTACTTCTATTTTTTTATTTTTTTATTTTCAAATTTTTGATTTTTTTTTATTTTTGCATATCTTTATTTTAAAAAATAAGGAACAATATACACAAAGGACGTAATACGCACACTACACTATTTTTGTATTTTTCAATTATATCAAAAATGCTCAAAAAAATTAAAAGAAAATATTATTAGGTTTTAAAGGCTTTGAAATGTTTTTGGAATTTTTTGTAGAATTTTTAGATGTTTTCATTTTTTCTAAAAATCAAACATGGTAAAAGTGATAAACAATGCACAACCTGGAGTAATTTGCAACTTAAAAATATTTTAATGACCAAAATTCCAGGAGACTATTTTTATACCAAATATAGACAAATATCTACAAAAAAGAAGTCAAATCATGATTTTTAGATTTTTATAGAATTTTCTGATATTTTTCTAAGATTTTTGATAATTTTCAAATTTTTGGATTTTGACTAGAATTAATGCACTAAAATTGGAGAGGAATAAAAAGACAATAAAATAAAACTAATATAATTTTGTTGGAAGTTTTAGTGAAATATTCAAAATTCTATGAATTTTTTAATTTCGTGAAGAGAAAAGGATATTGTTTTTGGATTTTTAATAATAACAAATGAAAATAAAATGTAATGAAATTTTTATACAATGAAGAGGAACAAATCAGGAGCAAAACATGATTTTTGCAGTATTTATTGACCTACAAAAGTGCTTATTTCAAAGAAAAGATCATACAAATTTTATGTCTGGAAACATGGACTGAAAGGCAATTATTCAATGTTTTTGCATTCAATAAATAACATAAAAAACAGAGGACTAAAATAACAAATTACCTAATGAAATGTGCCATGCACGTGACTTGATGCAATAGGGGGGCTTTTGCGCAATTCTTGAAATTCGAGGGGCATTCATGTAATTTTCCCAAATTAAACTTAATATGGAGCTGGTAGGGGTCTTTTTGCAATATCAAACGTACTCGGGGGGCACTGACGATATTTTTCTATTTTTTTTTATTAAAAATCCCTAGGGTTCTCGTGACTCCTTCGCTTTTTAACAAAAAAGGGGAAGCACATGAGATGGGGCGCCTCCCCTCCCTTCCTTCTCCCACGCCCGAGCCAGGCGGCAGCTTTGGAAGCGAAGGACGACGGCTCTATAGTGGGCTGAGGTGTTGGACGCGCGACCTCGCGTAGGGGAAGGTGCTGGGCGTGAGGCCCCTCACGAGGGCGCAGGACCCGTACAGGTTTGGTTCACTTGCATTTGCATATATGTTAGTTAACTTTTCTGTATTTAAATTCTGCGTAGATCACCCTGCATGTAGAGTGCAGATGAAAAGGTACGCATCTCAAACCCCTGCATGCATCATTGTGTTTAAATTGCGCATTGGCATTTTTGATCTCCTTCCTTATTTTCTCTCACACACGTTAAAAGGAAATTGGACACTCGATAAGAAAATCATTGAAAAAAATTCAAACCAAATAATAACTGCATAAAATTCGGGACTACTAAAGAAAGCTCTACCCTAAAAAAACATAATGAAAACAAATTGTTTTGGGAGAGTAACCCCCATCTTGTTTGACTTATCATCCTAACAATACCTTCTATTAACATACAAGAACATGTTAATTTGACTAAGTCCAATTACGCTTTATTCTGTGGGTAGAAAAGTTTTTGTTGAGGGTGTTTGGACCTAATTAATTACCTGGCTCAAGCAAATTAAATAAAGCATCAAAAAGTAGCTCACGAAATCCACCTGAAGCAAAGAAAAATAAGGTGATGAAAACGAAACCGGTGAGTTCCCCCAAGTGCACCGGCACTTGGAGATACATGCCCTACAACAAATGAATGTCCATTTACAAGGGTTCAAATGCTAAAAATAAATAAAAGAAGTCTTTTTTAATCTCCTTTAGTTCTTCTTATCCTCTCACGCTATCCTGCGGCTAGGTGAAGAATCAAGTCGCATCCGCGTCGCTTGGGTGCTTCGACTCTCCTAGGATTGCCTCCTTCGCTCCGCAGGCTCTCGCAAGAAAAAGAATAGAGAGAATGTGTAAGAAACACAATTATCAAGTATGAGAAGGGAAAAAATGAAATGAAAACAGTGAATATGAACATAAATTAATGATAAAAAATATAAACAAATATTTACAACCAAGAATAGCAAGTCAAAAGAGATACCTAACTACCTTCGTTGTGCCTCCTCAGTAACGGTGCCATTTTATTAGGCCGAGATCTCGGATTTTGAAATATTTATATGAAAATTAAATGCACAGTGGTCATTGCAACCCAAATATCCCACAACAAATAAATAATTTTTTTTCTTCTCAAGCTACAAAAATAATTACAAGAGAATAATGAAGCGAGAGAAATTTTTTCTACATATTAACCTGTATAACAATAGGATCGAACTCAAGTAGGCTACAATTCCCGAGGGTTATTCAAAGAATTGAAAATCAATTCAAAGAAAAAGGGAATATCAGATGCAAACTATCTTGGTCGGTTTTTTTGTTAATTTTTTGTCTTTTATTTTTTTATTTTTTTCTAATTTTTTTTATTTTTTTATTTTCAAATTTTTAGTGATTTTGATTTTTGCATTTTTTTTATTTTAAAAAATAAGGAACAATATGCACAGGGGATGAAATACACACACTACACTCTTTTTGTATTTTTTAATTATATCAAAAAATGCTCAGAAAAATGCAAAATATATTTTTGGGTTTTAAAGACTTTGAAATGCATTTAGAAATATTTGTAAAATTTTCAGTTGTTTTTTTAATTTTTTTTTAAAAATCAAACAAGGCAAAAGTGATAAATAGTGCACAGCTTGGAGAAATTTGCAACTTAAAAATATTTTAGTGCCAAAATTCCTGGATACTATTTTATGCTAAAATATTGACAAATACCTACAAATAGGAAGTGAAATCATGATTTTTTAGTTTTTTGTAGAATTTTCTGTGATTTTCCCAAGATTTTTTATATTTTTCAATTTTGGGTTTTAATTGGAGATTGGAGAGGAATTAAAAGACAACATAATAAAACTAATCTATTTTTTTTGGAATTTTTAGAGCAATATTAAATTTTTATGAATTTTTGAATTTCAGGAAGAGAAAATTACACTATTTTTTATTTTTTAATAATAATAAATGAAAATAAAATACAAAGAAATTTTTATACAATGAAGAGGAACAAATCAGGAGCAAAGCATGATTTTTGTGAATTTATTGGCAAACAAAAGTACTTATTTCAAAGAAAAAATCATGCAAATTTTAAGTCTGGAAACATGGACTGAAAGGTAATTATTTAATGTTTTGGCATTCAATAAATAATAAAAATAAACATAGGACTAAAACTGCAAATTACCCAATGAAATGTGTCGAGCACGTAACTTGCTAAAGCTAGGGCTTTTGCACAATTCCTGAAATCCGAGGGGTGTTAACGTAATTTTCCCAAATAAACTTGATCTAGAGCTTGCAGGGGTCTTCGTGCAATATCAATTATACTTATTGGCATTGACGATATTTTTCCATTTTTTAATTAAAAACCCCTAGGGTTCTCGTGGGTCCTTCGCTTTTCAACCAAAAAGGGGAAGCACAAGAGATGGGGCACCACCCCTCCCTTCCTTCTCCCATTCCCAAGCCAGGCGATGACTCTGGAAGCGGAGGACGGTAGCTCTGCAGCGGGCTGAGGTGCTAAGCACGCGGCCTCACGCAACAGAAGGTGGTGGGCATGCGGCCTCGTACGAGTGCACGAGGTTGATGCTCTGTAGGTGTGGGTCCTAGCAGAGGGCTGCTCCAAGCGGTGATGATGGTCAGCCGGAGACCAAGTGCGGGCGAAGGCGCTTCGCGACACACGCCCAGGTTGGTGGGTTGGCGGACCTACAGAAGTAGACGTCGACGTGGGGGTGCGACGATGAAGGCCAAAGAACGGCCAGCGAAGCTTTGGCGGAGGGCGCAACGACTGCGATGGTTGTGGTTGCTCGCGTCAGTAGGAGTCGGTGGTGGAGGGAGCGACGTCGTAGGCCGTGGGGAGCAGTGCAGGCCACTACATGCCCCTTCACCATCATGACGACTAGCTGGAGGGCTACAGGCTCGTGGGCGTAGGAGGCTGCGCGATGGAGCTGCGGGGACGACAACAATTTTTTTAATAACAAAAATAGAGGAAAATTAATTTTTTATTTTTAAACAGAAATTGTAAATATGTTTTTTTAAAAAATATTTTCTAATTTTTGTTATTTTTTGTTTTATCCTACAAAACAAATGTTAAAAAAGAAATATATTTTTTGTTTTGTTTTTTTATTTAATAATAAAAGAGGACACGAGCACGATGTCTCAGCCCCGATTATTCGAAATGCAAAAAATCAAACATAGATGTGAGTGGATGCAGATCCTTGCGATGTGGATCGAATATACATCTCCTACCACCGTACGCGGCTGGAGTCGGAAGATTGCGTGAGGTAGAATAAGATTGCGAATAGATCGAGATGTGAAATGAAAATCAAGTTAGATCGGATCAAATCGTGAAGGATTCTAAGATCTAGAGGAAAGAAAATGACACCGAAGAAAAAAATGCGAAAAAAATAAAACTACTATTAATACTTCAATAAAAATAAGGAAAGAAAATAAATGACGGATCTAACCTTAAGAGCGGAAAAGACCGTGATCGCCTCGACGAAGGCCGACTCGCAGTCATCGGACGGCTCAAAGGCTAGGCAACTCTCTACGACTAGATAGCTCTCGGAGAATAGGCTCTTCTCACCAAGGATTGATCAAGTTGAAATGAGGGAGAGGGAACCATATTAATAGAAAAGATGTAGTTTGAATTTCAAAAAATGAAGATAAGAGATAAGAGAAAAAAATTGAAATGAGTTAAAGTTAAAAAAAGGATTAGTGTCAAAATTATTTACAAAAATTATTTAATTTGTATTTTTGTCACTTAATTAATTGAATAAAAAATGTTATTTTTTGTATTTTTTGTGGAGGTTATTTAAGAATAGCAACTATATGCATATACTATATACATATGTACATTATATACATAGTTAAATAAGGAAATTAGTTAGTTTCTTTTTTATTTTTTATTTTTTATTTCTATTTTAAATAATTAGTAAAAATAATTAATAACATTGACAAATACAATATGTAAAAATAAATGGCAAAATTACACAAACCACCCCAGAAAACCGACTTTTCAACCTCAACTTCAGAAATTATGAAATCATAGACATTTTAAAGATAATTTAATTTAGACTACAATGGAAGTGAATTTGGTTCATTTGAGTTCATACGGAGCCAGAATTGGTCTTTCAATTATCAATTAGTGGCTTTTTCCAATTGCGGTTGCTTTTATTTTATATATGATTTTATTTTGCAAACATTTTTATTAATTGGGAAACATTTTTATTTACAACTTTTGTTTTGAAAATTATTTAATTTGAGGTCAATCTATGTTCAAATAAAATGGTGTACTATTCAAATATACACATCACACATTTTTTTGGGTTTTTTTGATTAAGGACTCTATCTCCCCCTACTTTATTCTTGGTGGATCAGGTAAAGTCTCGACTATCTCTCGAGGTTCGGGTCAGTCTGTATCTATTACATATATACAATCTTCTTCTTTTTTTATTTTATTTTCTTTATTTTTCCTTTATCTCATTATTTATTTATTTTAGGTTAAAATGGTAATAAGTGTACAGTATTTACACACAGATGAACGTTAGAAAGAATATGGAGTTAGTATTATATACATGTGTTTTATAAGGGATTTTAAGCTAAAATAAACAAATAAAGATGATGCAATGCAAATTCGTCATTGATAGAGGTGCAAGCTCATTAATATTGACAAATCGTGCATCGTCATCCAGAATAGTTTTAGAAATCAGTGAGAAGCCGACTCATGCTCCATTTGAATTAAAGCATCTTCCGACAAATCTAAATTATGCCTTCCTTACAGGTGAGCCGAATCAGTATCTGATTATCATCGGTTCGTGATTTACCACAGATCAAGGATCTCGCTTGTTGGAGATTCTAGAGAAAAATTGTAAGGTTATTGGTTGGAATGTTTAAGATCTATGAGGAATAAATTCAATCCAATGTTCACATCAAATCTACTTAGAGGATAACAACAAGCGATCCGCAAGTTTTAGAGAAGCCTAAATCCTAATCTCTGAGATGTATTCATGAAAGAGATAATGAAGTGGTGTCAGGCTAGATTTATTTAACCCATCTCCCATTCAAAATGGGTAATCCCATTGCACGTAGTTCTAAAGAAGTATGGAATTATGATAGTTACCAATGACCAAGGATAGGAGATCTCTACTCGAGTACCTATGTCGTGGCACGTCTATGTAGATTACCAATGCGTGAACTCAGCTACCAAGATGGATCACTTTCCCCTGCCTTTTATTGATCAAGTTCTTGACATGTTAGTAGGGAAAGAGTTATATTGCTTCTTTGATGGGTAATCTCGGGACAACCTATTGGCAATCACCCCATAAGATCAAGAGAAGATGACTTTCACTTGTCTGTTTGGCACATACGCCTTTAAGCGCATGCCCTTTGGATTGTGTAACATACTTACTCCAATCCAAAGGTGTATGTTGGTTGTGTTCACTAACATGGTGGGAAGTTTTCTTGAAGTTTTTATGGACGATTATTTGGTCTATGGTGACAATTTTGATGATGTCTTGCTCATTGATGAATCCATGATTCATTAACATTCTGGATGCATTTTGTCTTAAAACCCTTAACAAATACATGTAAATATCCTTTAATTTCCATCTTTTATCAACACTACATTCATGAATAACATTTTTATGCATTAAAAACATGTAAATGAATAAATGAATAAAAATAAAAAAGTAGGCAGATTGTAAATATGTATATTTGTACAATATGACTTATTAAATATAAGTATAGCTGAAAGATATATTTATATAGATTAATTACTAATACCAAGTCAACATGGATTGGTCGACAAACAAATAAATAGGGGGAGATAAGGAAGAAAATCATAAAAAAGAAGTAATTATACACTCCACACATTATTCATTATTTGTCCAATATTTATCAAAACTTCAAAGACTTTTAGTTAATTAATTTGAATATATTTTTCACCAAACTCTTTTCCTATTTATTTCTTAAAATGTATAGAAAAATATAAAAATAATTTAAAATAATATCTTGTATATATGTCAAGAAATCCAACTTTTAAATTGTTAATTTCTCAACTTTCGAACATCATAACTTTCTCATACGAACTTCAATTTCACTCTACTCACCTTTGAACTTCATAAAATAATATTCTCTAATTTTTGAATGCGATTTCACTAAAATCCATGTTTGTTTGCAAAAAGTCAATTTTGGGACGTAATGACATCTGTGTTTCTAGGCTATTTATTTTCTTTAGAACACATTATTTATTTATTTTTTTTAATTTTTAAATATGTTTAAATCTTGTATTTTAACCATGAATTATTTCTGAATTTTTCTAAAATATTAATAATTTAAATAATTTAAAAACCCAAATTTATAGATGAATTTGAAATGTAGAGTATACACCTATACTTATCATTGTATTTAAATTAATTTGTTAAAATCTAAAAAAATTCATATACATCTTATTTATTATTCCAATAATTAATAAATATAAATTTATATGTTATTTATTAAAAAGTTAAATTAAAAATCAAAACACTATTTATCAAGTATTATTTATACATGATTATTAATATAATATTTTATTTCATTAAATATTTATTGTTTATCAAAACAACTTATTTTATAATTTAGATTATTTAATTATATACATTTTACCTTTTTCTACATATTTAATATAATGTTATTTATTATTTTTATCTAATTATTAATATAATTTTAATATTTAGCCAACTAGGTGCTGACACATGTGAGCATCTGGTTCGTCTTCTCCTAGATTCAGTTGAAGCTCTTCTGTTCCAATGCCCTAAATTCTCCACTTACTTCACATACCATATTACCAAATTCACTCGATACAAACCCTCTATTTGATTCAATTAACAGCCATAATTCAGGCCTACCCTTAGATTCTAACCAAACAATCTCAATTAATCTATTTATTGATCACAAAATCACCCACTCAAACTAACTCTCTCCAAACTCATAACAACATGATCATCGACTCCACTTCCTCCAACTTGCGCCACCACTCATGGCTGCGATAGGGCCTTGTGATTGATCTGCGTGGAAGCTTGATTGACGAGGAGACATTCCAGAGCCAACCCTTGCCTTGCATCACGCCACCATGCATGTCGAGCTATTGTGAACACCGCAGCGTAGTGCACTACATTGGGGGTCTTAAACGCCATTTCCCATGTGACTTCCTCCACTTCCAATTCAAATTCCTCTATCCTCATGACCTAATTAGATTATCAAATCATGTACTTAGCTTGTTTTAATCGCCATCTACTAACCACCTTAGAACTTCTTCTCAAATTCTCATTCAAATCCATCCAATTTTAATACGAAAAACCATCTCCTGCAAACCCATGTATGACCTGCAAATAGTATTTGATTCTTAACATCTTGGGCCGATTTCTTTGCAAATCGAGCAATACATAATTGATTGCATGTTGATATGATAGTCTGGTGCTTTCATAATCATCCGGAGATCAATTACTATCAAGCAATCAACATCAAGAGTGCAGCTAGTTCTTCCAGATATAGGGTTTGAACCCTAGCCAATTTCGTTGACTATAGCCGCCCTCTTCAACCTTGCCTTGCCGCAGGCCATCTAGGAGGGAATAGGCGACTCCCTTTTGGCCATGCAGGAGCCCTTCCATCACTCAAGCTCGATTGGTGATCGAAGATGATTTAACCCACTCCAGGATTGGAAACAAGCGTAAGAATATGAGCCACAAGTGCGCGAAACATGGCTTCCACATACGATCCAGATTACATGTCCACATTTAATTGTGACCGTCTACACGAATGATGGACATTTTGCAAAAGAAGCCCCCACAGTATCCAATGTCCATATGCGCTCCAGAACATTTGCATAGACCTATTTGAACATTCTAGAGTTTTTCTTGCAAATAGGTCCCTGACCAGGGACCAATTTTATTAGCATTTTCATATATATTATTTCTTCGACATTGGACTACATTGAGACATTTTAGACATATTATTATATGAGATGATATTTCTTTTTATTTTTGCTCGATTTTCCAATGTTTTCTTTCTCGTCTTTTGACCAGTTTTGTGTTGTTTTTCTTCTCTTTCTCAAGCCTATTGCTTTAGTCATTTTATCTACTATATAGTATCACCTAGATACTCTTTTTGCACATACTATATCATAGTTAAATTTGTTATAAAAATAACCCTTTTCAAAATTAAAAAAATTGGAAAATTAAAAATCAAATAAAAATTACAAAAACTAAAACCAATTAAAATAGTTTTCTCTTACATCGAGAATAAATTGAAAATCACGAAAATATTCTTTTTCTCAAAAATTTGAGTATAATTATTATGTTTCCTCGAGTTTGACCGAGGGACACTTACCTTGCTAATAATTAATGTAGATAAAAAATTAGAGAGTCACTTCTGTTTCGATTTATCACTCACTCTCCCTCTTCTATTTATTGAATTTTGTTTGATTAAATCGAAATTTTTATTTTGAGCAGTTCTCTCCATCGACACCTTTTTACCACTCGCAAAACTCGAATTATCAAAATGGCGTCATTGTCGGGGATGACTTAGAGAGTCTTTGATTGTCTAACTCATTCTTGATAACTGCCCATTTCTTCTTCACTTATCTTCGCTTTTACCCACCAACCACTTATTTCGAAAATTTAATTGATCACAACGGCGTTGTTCCTGGGAAAGCGTCAGCCATACTTAGATTTTTTATCATTATAGTGATTTTTCTTTCTTCTTGTGTTCTTGGTTTTTCACGTTTTTCTTTTGATTCTTTTTTTGAATTTTATGATTTTTTTATGTCCTATCAGTTTTCTGAGTTCTTCATCAATTTTCTGTTTTTGGATTTTTCTTGATTTTTGGTTGTAGTTGTTGATGATTTTTTCAACGACTGCAAAGAACTAGTCGATTTCTTAGAAAACAGACTCAACTAGGAGCATAGATATCGGCTTTTTCTGTATGAGCCGGTTGGAGAGGTAGAGAGATAAAGTAGCTACAACATTCATTAACATTTTTTTGTTTTCTTCTAAGAGAGTGTACTTGCCCATTTTTCTATTTTGTAACAGATGAATGGGCACTTGCCCTTTTTTACTTTTGTAGAAGGGGTCCACTAAGGACATCCCGACTTGTAGACCATACTTTAAATATTTTTCAGTTCTGTTTTACCAGGTGCTTGTACACTTGGGGGACCTCAACGTGGGTTTTTGTTTTTCATCGATTTTCTTTGTTTCACATTATTTCGTAGAGTCTAGGGTTGCATGTTTGTTTAATTAGATGACTAAAAGTAAAACCTATCTCCCTGATCCACACTGAGGCATAGTTCACTGATTTAAAAAACTAATTCATTCTTACGCAAGAGTTGCTTGTTTAGGATTCAGTTTTCATCGTTTTTGCATGCATTAGCCTAGATTTTACGATTATGTGTGGATCACTTGCATGTAGACAACTAACGCAAGGTATGATTTCTATCTCTACATGCATCATCATTTCTCGCCACATTCCATGATTCCCCCTCCACGAGTTACATTTTTGAAAATTTAAAAGAATCGACTTCCCGCTAGATTTTCTAAAATATCCACAAAAGAGTGAGAAGTCTCTAGATAAATATACATATTTTTTCTCTTTTAAAAACTTGACAAAAATAGAAAATACATGAACTAAATTTGTATTGGGAGAGCAAACTCCTCATTATATTCATGTACAAGTCCAAACAAACTGGGTGAGGATGAGGCCTTAAGGATTAGAGCTAAAAATCCTTGAACTTGTGCCTTAAGTACATATGCATCACTTTACGGTGCATGGTTGCAGTTGTAAACACTTGCCTTTGACCATGGATAGTCATTTTGGTGTACTCATACCTCACAGCTTACTTTGAAATTGATATAACCTAGCATCCCAGGTAGATGGTATCACTGATTGGGGGATTGTGAGCATGTACGTTGGGCAACAGGGAAACACCCTTTGTGTATTTGCATAATACAACTGATTCATCTCCAAAATAAAATTGAAAAAATAAAAGACCAAACTCTTTCGATCTCCACTGTGTGTAACTGGTGGATTTGGGATTTGCATTATGTTTGTATGCGAGGTGTGTATTATTTTGCGTCTTATATGCCTTTATACTCGTGTTCTTTTTTTGACATTGTATTCTCTCTCGTACTTCCTTTTGACATCAAATATGATGACTAGAGGGATTTTACTCTCAGAATCCTTGAGATTTCTACTTTCCACCATTGTCGTATGTCTTCATAGACTAGGGATGATCCTCTTCGCGAGTTGGTCCCACCTAGTTACGAGGTGAGTTAGACCCAAACTCCCTTCCCTCCTAGACCATCGGTTGAGGCAAACCCACGCCTCAATTTTTCGTATTTTTCTCTTGCACGCTTTTCACAGAGTTCTTATTGGACTTTTTCCATCCCAGAGGATTTAAGGATCATGGTAAGTGGGAAGGGACCAGTTGAGGACAAAGTTTTTAAGGAGAGACCTACTAAGGAGAGACCTATAGACGGGAGACCTAATCCAGCTTCATCTATTACTGAGGGAATTCTAGATACATCATAACAGATGAGCTTACAGATCAGAGATCATTGTAGAGTCCAAGATGAGTTTAGATATGAGATCACCGCGTTGAGAGGAGGAGTCAGGAACCCACCACCACTTCCTATGGTTCCCGCGACATTACGAGATGAGTATGATCCAGGATCTAGGATGCTACATCAGTGGATTCGATTACCACCGAATCAAGGGTCGTAGGAGCTGAGACCATCCTTTGTTTAATTGCTTCCCAGGTACTATGGGAACACTTCAGAGGATCCATTCAAGTTTTTACAATAGTTTGAGATGGCTTGTGGGATGACGAGCTAACCAAGAGTTACGGAGGAGGTTGTATGCCTCAAGGCCTTCCCCTTCCTTTAGCGGATAAGGTGCTTTACTGGTTGAGTCATTTAGGGAGGGAGATTTCTACATGGGACGATATGAAGTCCACATTCCTGCATAAATATTTTCATTTGGGATGGATAAACGTGATGAGGAGCCATATCTCCAATTTTATACAGTTACCACATGAGTCATTCCATGAGGCATTGTATAGATTAAAGGATTTGACCGAGAGATGTCCTCATCATGAGATACCATTGAAGGTTCTTGTTTAGAATTATTTTGGAGGAATCCACTCGGATATATAGGGCATAATGAGCGAGTCAGTTTGGTACATCTTTGAGGGGATGGCAGAGAATTCACGTGTTGTAGAATCTACTGGGACATTCCAGAAGGTCCCACCACCACCATACCATCGAGAGCATCAGAAGATGGCACGCATTTCAGAGTTGTATTCACGTTCTGACATGGGATTCATTAGTGAGAAGATGACATTAGTCGACGTGATTCAGAAACAATTCCAAAAGCTACATCCGTTGTGAGAGTTGGAGAAACTCTAATCACTTCCTCAACAGTTGTGACGAAGAAGGTGACCAAGTTTCAGTTTCAATATCAGCAATCACGCACTCCTTCTTCCACTTTTCAGCCTGTGCGAAGATCATTACCCACTCCTCCCTCCTATCAGATTCAGTATATTCAGAGCGAGTAGTTACAACCTACCGATCCTCCACAGATTGATTGTCATGAGGATCCGTCCAATGCCAACCCTAGTCAGATCACTAGCCCTAAAGATATTGATGTTGATTCTCATGCCACTCTTGAGATCAATGGATTCATCCTTCACCACACTTTAGTCCTCAGAGCATACACCACCAGTAGAAGCAATAGTATAGTCATCTGCAGCATGGACGTCGATATTTCCAGTACCGCCAGCCTTACACGTAGAAATAGTCTCACCAGCATGCATATCATTGTCCTCATCAGTATCCTACTACATATTCACAACCTTATTAGTACCAGCAGCAGTAGTCTTCCTTTGCTTCAAAGAGATCTCATCAGCCCTACACACCACAACAGCACACTCCTAGGTAGGAGAGAGTAGACAACCAGCGACACCACACTGAGACTGAGATATCTTCACAGGCCCTGGCACTGAACCAGATCAAGGATATGATTGGCACACTCCACAACATATAGGATAGAGATGGAGTGGATTAACCATCGTCAGGATGAGTTAACTACGCCTATGACTACTCTCCCAGCCTAGCCTTAGATGAATCAGAACAATAAGAGGAGGTATATATATCAGGTAGACACCACCACATGAACAATCTCTTTTCCTAATTTTTTATCTAACTTTACTCGTCTCAGGAGCAATAGATCACCACGAGCTCCTGATCGAGAGGAGAGGGCACATGATGAGGAGCGAGAGTCGATCCAAGATGATACAAATTATGATGCTTAGGAGGAGGAGGACCACCACAATGAGGACGAGCATGATGTCTACCATGAGAATCAGAGATATGGGGGAGATGCAGAGATAGTTAACATGGATACGGGCGAGTCAGATGATGATACCAAGCCATACCATGCAGATACTCCCGATGCAGATTTTTCTTCTCCCATTTTCGAGTGTTCTGCAAATACTTATGAAACTCTCAATGTACATGTTGATTCCACTATTGATGTGAATAAAAAGAAATTTTTTTTCCTTAGATGTTTCTTTTCCCACGTCTCTACATGGAAAAGGAAAGAAAAATGCCAAAAAGAAAGTTGTCACTCCAGAAACTGATCGTTTATTGAAAGATCACAGTTTTCTTAAGACTCCACTTCATGATGCCTTGGACAACTTTCCTACACTCAAGAATCAGCTAAGGAATAAATACACAACACATAGTAAAAGGATATAATGAGTTGAGAAGTATGTATCGATCAAGGCCACTTCATGTGCGATTCTTAATAAGGTACCTAAGAAGAAGAGAGATTCTGGAGCTCACTATGTCACATGCCAAATTGCAGATGTTGTATTCCATCGTACTCTCTTAGATAGTGGTTCCTCGATTATTTGATTCCATCTTCCTTGATTTATACGCTCAAGCTAGGTCCGATTTACGAGCGAGCGATACTTCAGTTTGCATATCGATACGTGAAGAGACCTATAGCATGTTGAGGAACATTATCGTGACCATTCAAGGCTTGTAGTTTCTAGTGGAGTTTAGTGTTCTGGATATGACGTGTGCTACACAGTTACACCTTGCTCCAACCATTCTCGGGAGACCCTTCTTGCATACAGTGTGAGCACTCTTGATTATGATGCTGGGAGAGTATCATTCGACATATACAATGGAGAGATACGCATTGAGATGGCAAGAGGATATGGCAGTCCAAGATAAGTATTGTCATTTACTTCAGAGGATCCCAATCTTGTAGAGGATTGCCAACACATAGATGAGAATCAGTCTCTTGATATTTAGAGCGTTTATTTTGTTACCCACGATATCCAAAATGATGATGCGGTTGATTACATGGTACATAGTTGTTCAGATGACCGTTCACATATAGATATAGTGTTCATACCAGATTTAGATGAGCAGTCATTTGTAGTAGACACACAGATTGAGAGCACACAAATTCCAGCACGAGAGTCAGTTGAATATATTTCATAGATCATACAGTCTATTCAACATAGAGAGTCGGATGGTGTGATGGATACACATATAGACATCTTATGTAGTCTGACTCCAGAGACACATAATTCAGTAGAGAGACCAATGCCACAAACAACGTTCATTTATAGAGGCAACTCTACTTGTTCAGCGAGGGATCACTACGCATGAGTACAACAGACGATTCAGTAGGACTACTTTGTATATGATGCATGACTACTCTTCCACTTCATTTTATCCGATACAGAGGCCTGTGAGCCTTTCGATTTTCTAGAGTACATCACCACCTGTATATTCTTCTTTGTCCACAATCATCCCCATTTTTTGCTCATCTTACATGCTTAGGATATCAAATCCTAAGTACAGGGGAAACCGATTGCCCGCTGTTTTTCATTTTCGATTTTATTCTTTTTACTTTTCTCTTGTTTTCCTTTCTTTTACACTTATCATTGGTCTCTAAATTTTGGCTACATTCTTTTCTATACTTAGGATGCATTATCCTAAGTATAGGGGGGACCGAGTGATTTGATTGATTTCATTTCTTTTTCATTCTTTTTTTTCTTTGTTTTTATATTCATTTTCCTCAGAAACCTCATTTTTGTCTTCCACTATACATACGATGACCTGATCGTAAGTATAGGGGGTCGATTGACTTCTATTCTTTTATTCTTTTTCGCCAACTTTTAGTTAGCACATGTTATGTCCTCCTTTTTCTCTTTTGACACTATGAGGACATATCACAATGTAAGTATAGGGGCTTGTCTATACAGTGTATATATACTTTTATTCATAACACATTATTTTATGTATTTTCTATATCTATAAATCCATTAAAAGTGGTTTAGGGTTAATTTACACCCATTTTTTTATTATTTTAAAAAACCTCATAAATAAGTAAATTTTTTGTAAAATCCATATTTAAATTTCTAAGTTGAAAATATGTATTCAAAAAAAGAAATTTAATATGTATAATACTTTTTTAAAATCCTATTTATTAAAATATGTGTAAAAATCATTTAATTCTTGTAAAATTCTTCGTATATTAAATTTGTAAAATACACTGATATTTTAATTCAAATAAAATATGGGCAATTTATCTTGTAAAATTCTTGTACATAAAAGTGTTTATAAGAATTGAAAAATCCATAAAAAAATACAAAGTCCGAAAATTCATAAAAATTACAAAATCATCAAAATCTATAAAAATGAGTCAAATTCAGAAAATATACTTCACAAAAACATGATTGCATTTTCATAAAGATTTCTCAGAATAAGTTTGATTTCTAGAACTAAATAATTGGAATAGTATAAAGGATAAAGCTTGATTATGACCTTTAACTTTCATTGTAAGGATCCAAGTTAGGAATTGGAATTTAGACTCTTCAATTCATTGACTTAAATTTTTGAGTTCCATATGACCAAGTTTTGGAAGCCAACTAAAACTTGCCAAAGTCAAACACTTGGTGTCATCCGTTTAACTCTTCATCAGTGAACGAATTTTGTAGACATGCTCTTTGCACTTAGATTGACTTGCATGAGTTTGTGAAAGGCAGTTCGTTCTAGTGGTGCATTTTCATCCTTGTCTAGTGGCGCATACATCTAAAGACGAGATTTGTGGGGTTCCAAGACCTCAAAACATGGACTGAAATAAAAGACTCTGTAACCATCGAGACACAAAAAGATTGATGCAGTGAAAGAACACTACAAACCCAATCCAAAGAGAAGCCACCAATTGCCAAATATGACCACAGTGGTCCAAGCTTCCAAAAATCATGCAAATCTTTGTGGAGACTTAGCTACACAGAACCGCATCACAAGGAGATGTGACTACACTTTTCACACTCTAGTACTTTCCTCATTCTTCTACATTCTCTCTCTACTTGATTGTGGACACACCATGACCTAACCTAGAAGGAATATCCCCTTCCTCGAGGAAAGAGTAGATGGATGAGGAATAAATGGGAGTGTATTATTGGGATGGGCGGTTTCTTTGCTTCTTCAAGATGGGAGAGATAACACAACTCACACACAATATAGAAAGAATTCATGGATTGATAGAGTAAGCGATATGGATGTGTATATGAGATGGTTCTTGAGGTGAACCTAAATAAGGATTTGTGGAACTTGCGGATTGTTGATACTAAAATTCTTATACTGGTTAAGTCCGACAAAATGCTTGTTTTGGCCCAACCAAGCATTGTCCTTTGTCTATTCTGATGAATTGGTAAAGGAAAACAAATTCATTCTAAGTTTCTTTATTTTCCCCTTATTTCTGAAAAAAGTTTTTGCAAAGGGACTAGTAATGTTTTTGTATAGGGAGATGATGAATCGAGGATTCATTAACGTTCAATCTGCATTTCGTTTTAAAACCCATATGAAATATATGTAAATATCCATAAATTTCCATCATTTATCAAAAATACATTCATGAATAAAAGTGCACTTTTATGCATCAAAAACCTGTAAATATAAAAGAACAAAAATAAAGAAATAAAAGAAGGCAGATTATAAATATGTATATATGTACAATATGACTTATTAAATTTAAATATAGCTGAAAGATATATTTATATAACCTAATCCCCTAGACCAAGTCAGCATGGATTTGTCGACAAATAAATGAGTAGGGGGAGATAAGGAAGAAAATCATAAAAAGAATTAATTATACACTCAACACATTATTCATTATTTGTCCAATATATATATCAAAACATCAAAGATTTTAAATTAATTCATTTCATCATATTTTCACCAAACACTTTTCTTATTTCTTTCTAAAAATAAATAGAAAAATATAATTATAAGTTAAAAAAATTATCTTGTATATATGCCAAGAAATCTGACTTTTAAATTGTCAACTTCTTAACTTCTGAACATCATTGCTTTCTCATACAAACTCCAATTTCACTCTACTCACCATTGAAGTTCATAAATTAATATTTTCTAATTAATGAAGCGATTTCACTAATCGGAGTCTGTATGCAAAATGTCATTTTTTGGAACTATTGACAACAGGGTTTCTAGGCTATTTATTTTCTTTAAAACACATTATTTTTAGTTTTATTAATTTTATAATTTTTTACTATTTTCTTTATCTTGCATTTTAACGATGAATTATTTCAGAATTTTGAGTCACTATTTAATATTTTGAATAAATCAAAAACCATAATTTAATAAAGAATTTGAAATGTAGAGTATAGACCTATATTTATTATTATATTTTAATTAATGTATTAAAATCTAAAAAAATCACTTTCACCGTATTTATTATTCTAATAATTAAAAAATTAAAAAATATTATGTTATTTATTAAATTATTAAATTGAAAATCGAAAACCCTATTTATCAAGTATTATTTATGGATATTTATTAAATAACTGTTATTTAAAAAAATATCATAATTTTATAATTTATGTAATTTAATTGTCTACATTTTCTTTTACATGCCTATTCAAAATAATGCTATTTATTATTTATTATATAATTATTAATATAATTTCAATATTTGGTCAACTATGTGCTGACACGTGTGAGCACCGGTTCATCTTCTGCAAGATTCAGTTGACGCTCTGTTGTTCCATTGCACTAACTTCTCCTATTTCTTCACATGCCATATTACCACTTTCACCCGATCCTAACCCTCTATTTTACTCACCTAACATCTCTAATTCATGCCTACCCTTAGATTCCAACCAAACCATCTTGATCGATCTATTTATTGATCACAAAATCACCCATTCAAACTAACTCTCTCGAAACTCAGAACAACCTACCATCAACTCCACTTACTCCACCTTGTGCGGCCACTCTCAGTCGTGACAAGACCTTGTGATCGACTTGCATGGAAGCTTGATCGATGGGGAGACATTCAAGAGCCAACCCTAGCCATGCATCATGCCACGGTTCGCATCGAGCTCCAGTAAACATCGCACCATCAAGCACTACAGTGGGGTCTTATACCCCATTTCCTAGATGACTTTCTCCAATTCCAATTCAAATTTCCTGATCGTCATGACCTAATAATAGTATCTAATCATGTACTTAGCTTGCCTTAATCACCATGTACGAATTACATCAAAACTTCTTTTCAAATTCACGTCCAAAACCATCTCCTGGAAACACTTGTTTGACATACAAATATTCTTTGATTCTTGAAATCTTGGGCCGATTTCTTTGTAAATTGAGTACTATATAACTCATTGCAGGTTTATATGATTATTTGGAGCTTTCATCATCATCGGGACATCAGTTACCATCGAGAAATCAACATAAAGGAGTGTAGTCGATTCTTCTAGAGCTAGGGTCTGAACCCTAGATAATTTCGTCAATTGTATCCACCCTCTTCGACCTTGTCCAGCCACAGGAGAGCATGAAGGGAGTAGGTGACTCCCTTCTGGCCCTTTAGGAGCCTTGCCATCACTTGAGCTCGAATGGAGATCGAAGACGATGCAACCCGCTCAGGATTGGGGAGGAACATGCGCAAGAACACGTGCCATAAGTGCGCGACATGTGGCTTCTATAGACGGTCCAGATTGCTCATCCAAATTTAATCGTGATATTCCACACGTATTGGAAAAAATTTTTCAAATGAAGCCCCTACAGTATCTAGTATCTAGAAGCACTCCAGAACATTTGCATAATTACAAATAGGTCCCTGTGCAGGGACTATCTGTAAATTTCAGAGTTTTTCTTGCAAATAAGTCCCTGACCAGGGATCTACTAGAACAAAAATCTTTATCTTTTTGTATTGTATCTTCTTACATATTATTTCTTCAACACTGGACTACATCAAGACATTTTGGACATATTCTTCTATCATCGTGATTTTTCCTTTCAATTTTGCTCTACTCTCCGATGTTTTCTTTGTTAATTTTCTTTCTCAACTTTTGACATGTTTTGCATTGGTTTTCTTCTCTTTCTCGAGCCCACCGCTTAAGTCATTTTATGTACTATATAGTTTCACCTAGAAATTTTTTTTCACATATTATATTGTAGATAAATTTGTTTGAAAAATATCCCTTTTGAAAATTATATAAAAAATGTAAAATTAAAAATCTAATAAAATTTTTAAAAATTAAAACCAATAAAAAATAGTCTTCCCTTCCTTCAAGAAGAAATTTAAAATCACAAAAATATTTGTTTTCTTAAAAAAATGAGTATAGTTATTCTAATTTTGTGAGTTCGACCCAAGGACATGTACCTATTTAATAATTAGTATAGATAAAAATGGTAGAGAGCCACTTCTATTTCTATTCATTACTCTCTCTCTCTCCTATTTTTATTGATTGAATTGAATTTTGAATTTGAGTGGTTCTCTACGCTGACACCTTTCTACCGCTTGCAAAATTCGATTTATCACTCATCTAGATCAAGTACTGCAGAGATACTATAAAATGAATCTTGTTCTTTCTTTGAAGAAGTGTAACTTCATGGCAATAAAAGGAATTGTTCGTGGCCATTTTGTCTCCAAATGAGGTATGGAGAAAACATGGCCACCAAGAATAGTGAAAAATGTGAGGTCATTTTTTTGGGCATGTTGGTTTCTACAGAAATTCATTCAGGACTTCAGCAAGTATACATGTCCTCTCACAAAACTTCTTGGCAAGGAGACCAATTTCATTGTTGACGACAAAGTTGTCCAAGCCTTTAATCAGTTGAAAGATCTTATAACTCAGGCGCATGTCCTACAACCACCCGATTAGTCTCTTCTATTCAAGGTCATGATAGCTGCATCCGATTTGTCTATTGGGGCCGTGTTGGGAAAAAGAAGGGATGGATTACCGTTTGCTATTGACTTTGCTAATAAAACATTATATGCATCCCATAATAACCTTACAACAATAGAGAAAGAATTGTTGGTCATGGTTTTCACCCTCAAGGAGTTTCATTTGCATATTATGGGTTCAAAAGTGATTGTTTATACTTACAACTCTACTATTCGATACCTACAACAAAAGAAGGATGCCGAGTCATGTTTGTTTTGTTGGATCCTCTTACTCTAGGAACTTGATTTGAAATAAAAAATAAACCTTGAGTCAAGAATGTGCTAGCATATCATTTATCTAAAATTAAATGTACAGAGACTCCGCTGAGTAGTGTAACAATAAGAGAAACCTTTCTAGATGAATATATCTTAAATGTTGCTTCTCTCCACTAGTATGCCATTATTGAGAACTATCTCATCTTTAAGAAAGTCCCACAAGATTGGGCGCAGATAAAGAAGGACATGTCTTTGTCCGATATTTATTTCTACCAATGGGAAGATCCATACCTTTTTACGGAAGGTACATATTTCAGTTGGCATCAATGCATTCCTTAGGAGCACACCAATGTCCTCGAGCATTGACATAAACTCAAAGTAGGAGGACACCATCTTGGAAGCAGAACGACAACAAAAGTATTTTACTGTGTCCTTTGGTGGCTAATGAATCCATGATTCATTAACATTCTTTATGCATTTTGTCTTTAAACCCTTAATAAATACATGTAAATACTCATTAATTTCCATCTTTTAACAAAATTACACTCATGAATAAAAATGCACTTTTATGCATTATATCATGTAAATAAATAAAAGAATAAAAATAAAAGAAAATAGATAGAAGGCAAATTGTAGATATGTATATATGTACAATGTGACTTATAAAATAAATATAGATGAAAGATATATTTATAACCTAACCCCCAAGACCAAGTTGACATGGATTGGTCGATAAACAATTGAGGAGGGGGAGATAGGGAAGAAAACAATAAAAATTAATTAATTCTACACTCCACACACTCTTCATTATTAACCAATAATTATCTAATCTTCATTGATTTTTAATTAACTAATACGAACATAATTTTCAACAAACTCTTTTCAAAATTATTTCTAAAAATGTATAGAAAAATATCAAAAAAAATTAAAAATATTATCTTGTATATGTGCCAAGAAATCCAACTTATAAATTGTCAAATCTCAAATTTTGAACATCATAACATTCTCATACGAACTCCAATTTCACTATACCCACCTTTAAAGTTCATAAAATTATATTCTCTAATTACTAGAGGTGATTTCATGAAAATCAGAGTTCTCTTGCAAAAAGTTAGTTTTGGGACCTAACCACAACTGGGTTTTGGGGCTATTTATTTTATCTAGAACACATTTTTTATAGTTTTAATGATTTTATAATTTTTAATTACTTTCTTGATCTTGTTTTTTAACCTTAATTTATTTCAGAATTTTGTAGAGATTATTTATTATTTTAAATAAATCAAAAACCCTAATTTATCAGTAAAATTGAACTACATAACTTATATCCGTATTTATTAATATAATCAAATTAATTTATTAAAATCCACAAAAAATGAAGAATACTTTATTTATAATCTTTTAATTAATAAAATATAAAAATGAAATACTTTTTAATAATTTATTTAATTAAATCAATTACCTTTTTTTAACTAGTATTTATACCTATTTATTAATATAATATTTATATTTCAAAATTTTTTTATTATTTATTCAAGCTAATTATACCATAATTTATATAATTTAATTATCTATACTTTTAATTTTATACCTATATAAAATAACCTTATTTACTATTCAATATTTAATTTATAATATATATTCATCATCTGGCCAACCAGGTGCTGGCATGTGTCAGCACCTAGTGTCTTCTTCTCTAAGAATAAGAACTGTTGGTTCTATTCTACCCTCCCGACTTTAACCTATTCTACCCGCATCATCCTAACTTCTTCACAACATCTAAACCTTCTATTCCCAACTCTAAACAACCTACATCCATGCCCACGGTTGATCTCCAACTAGTCCTCCTCCGATTCTCCTATAAAACCCCCTCAACCTCGCCATTTTCCAACTAACTCTCCAACTTCAATGTTCCAAAGATTCACCTGGCTGTCGACCCTCCTTCTTCTCCCAATTCTGTCTCCTCCGACCGTGAGAGGGATGTATAGATCACTGGCGTGGAGGATAGATCAACGAAGGAGAAGTTCAAGGGTGGACAACCACCTTGCATTGCCGCCACCGCCGCGTGGAGCTCCGGGAAAGGCGCCCCATCAAGCGATGATTAGTGGAGTCATACACTCTACTACTCCTAAGTATTTCATACATACTACTCCTTTTATTTTATTGATTTGAATGTATGCTTAGTTCACTTAAGTGTGTGATTAGACTCATCTAATTACCTTCTAAGTCGCACCCTAAATAACATTTCAATTCTCGCTCGGTTTCACCCAAGTCTCAACTATCATCTGACATGTCACTTTTTGGAAACGTACATTGAACTGCAAATCTTCATATTTTTTGCCGATTCTTTCACGAATCGAGCATTCCAAACCTTCATTTGCATATCCATTACACGACTGGAGCATTCAAAATCAACAACTGGAGTTGTTCCTTCAAAAAAGAATCAAGCGACGATTTCATCACTTCATCAGTCCTTTACAACCCAGCCGCCATATTCGTCATCCTTTCAAGGCCATTGTATCCGTCCTTGAAGCCAACTCACCCGTAGGCGAGCTTGAGGGGTGAAGGCATCACCCTCTGGCCCTGCAGGAGGTCGGATCGAGCAGCAGGTCACCGGAGACAAATTAGAGAAGTGAGCATCTTCACAACGCGCTTCATATATGTGAAGAACAAGAAGAACTCTAGGCGTACAGTTGTTTGAAACGTGGCACCACACCGACTGTCGATATTCGCCCGCGTGCTTAATCCAGGCCGTTGAAAGCAAATGGGAGGAAGAATAGCAACATAAACACCAGGACGTTCCAAAAATTCACGCCCACTTTAGAAGTTTTCCATATTTATGTTTAGGTCCCTGTGTAGGGTCCTAAATGCATAACACTTTATTTTTCTTTCAAATGAGTCCATGTATAAGGACTAGATAGTAGACATTTTCTTTTATTTGTCTTGCAGTTAAACCCATATATTATAGAGACAATTTGGACCTCTTTTTGACACTAGTTTTCCTCGATTTTTCTAGGGTAGTTACACAACTACCCTAGCGAAGTTTCTTGATAGTTTTCGCGTATTTTCGTCGCGTATTTTTCTCATTTTCTTTTTCTCAATTTGTACCTGTTTTGAAGCTCATTTCATTAATTTTCAAGAAGAAATAAAAATCACGAAATTATCTTTCCTTCTCAAAAGCTCCAAAATGGGTATTCATCCTTCTCGATTTCAACCCATTTAAACTTACCTGGATAAATGAAGTTTAAGGATAAAATATGACCGAGATGACTCTTTACATCATTCTTTTTATCTCTTTCTCCTTTTTTATCTGAATTTTTTTGATCAATTGAGATCTAATTTTTCATAGTTCTTCTACACCGACACGTTTCTTAATTAACTGTGGGTCAGATCTCTATTATATAAATGGTGTCGTTGCCAGGGAGACGTTAGCTTTATTGCGGTTTTTGACCTTATTTTTTGATTTTTTACTCTTCTTGATTTGTTTTACGATTTTCTTTGATTTTCTTTCGATTTGTTTCATAGTTTTTATAGTTTTCACATCTTTTACGGTTTTTGTTAATATCCTTTGATTTTTATGTTCTTTTATTTTGCAGTTATTTAGTGTGTCTTGCTAACAAGTTTTGCATGGCCTCAAGGATCAGTTGGCTTCTTCGGAAGCCGAATCAACTAAAAGTGCAGAGATCAACTCATTCTCTACGAGTCGGTTGTAGAGGGCAGAGCAAGTTGGCAGATTTTTTGTTCTACTTTTGTAAAAAGAAAAAAAATAAGGGCACTTACCCATTTTTTTTTGTTTTTTTAGAAAGGGCCCCGTAAGGGCATCCCGACTTGTACCTTCCTCCCTCTCTTTCTTGGGTTCTATTTCATCGAGTGTTGTGCACTTGGGGGAGTAGGGCACCCATCGCATCTTTTCTCGCAACGACGGTTTTCTTCAGCTTTTTCGATGCTAGGTGTTTATTTAAGATTTTTCGATTTTTTTCTCTTATTGCGCCTAAGTAGCTAGTTTTAGGACATGCAACCTAGGTGCATGCTTATTCAGGAAAAAAAGGAAAAAATATTAGACATGTTTTGAAAATACCAGAAAAAAGAGACAACAGAAAATAAAATCGGGTTGTATTGTGTTTGATTACGCGGTGTGAGTAATACCGCATCCTATATGCCTTCAAATTCAACTTCTTTGATTTGACATCATGCTCTCTCCCGATATTCTCTTGACATCGAAGATGATGACTCGACGGATTTTCGCTCAGACTCCGTGAGCTTTCGACGATCCATCATCCGTCATACATCTTCACAGACTCAGGATGACCCTCTTCCCGAGTTGATCCCAACTAGTCACGAGGAGAGTTAGAACCAAACTCCCTCGCCTCCAGTCCTTCTGTTGAGGTAGACATGTGCCTCAAATTTCATCTATTCCTCCTACCCAATTTTTACTAAGTTCTTATGTGACTTTTTCCTTGCCAAAGGATTCGAAGAAAATGGCTAGAGGGAAGGGACTAGTTGAAGACAAACCGGCTGAGGATTGACTGATTGGTGAGAAACACATGGATAGTAGACCCGGTCCAACTTTAGATATCACTACATGGATTATCGATACACTGCAACAGATGAACTTACAGATCATAAACCGGTGTAGAGTCCAGGATGAGTTGAGAGTTGAGATCGTTGAATTAAGAGCAAGAGCGGGGAATCCACCACCGCCAGCCATGGTTCCCGCAACATTACAAGAAGAGTTTGCCTAAGAAGTGAGGACTTTACACCATTGGATTTGGTTACAATCGAATGAAGGGTCATACGAGCTGAGACCATCCTTTATTTCTTTTTTCCCAAGTTCTACGATAATGCTATAGAGGAGCCATTTACCTTTTTGTAGCAATTCGAGATGATTTGCGGTACGGCTAGTAATCCAGGAGTTATGCAGGAGGATTTTCACCTCAAACCTTTCCCCTTCGCCTTAGTAGATAATTTTTTCTACTGGCTTAGTCATTTGGGGTGGGAGATCTCCACATGGGACGATCTGACGTCCACATTCCCACGTAAATATTATCCTCTAGGACAGATAAATATGATGAGGAGTCAGATCTCCAATTTTATGCAGCTGCCTCATGAATCACTCCATGAGGCATGTGATCGATTCCATGATCTTACTGAGATTTGCCCTCATCATGAGATACCATTAAAGTTATGGTATAGAATTACTACGGAGGACTCCATCTAGACGTTCAGGGCTTAGTGAGTGCTGCTTGTGGCGGCAGTTTTCTCAATAGGTATACCGAGTCTATCTGGTCCATCTTTGAGGGGATGGCAAAGAACTCACGAGTTGTTGAGACTACTTTTGCATTCCAGAAGGGCCTGCAATCACCACACCACCGAGAGCATCAAAAGGTGGCGAATATTTCAAATTCAAAATCGCATACCAACATGGGATTTATTAGTGAGAAACTGACACTAGTTGACGTGATTCAGAAGAAAGTTCAGTATTTGCAGCCACTGCAAGAGTTGGAGAAACTCTCATCACTTCCCCAGCAGTTGAGCGATCTGACGAAGAAGGTGACAGATTTGCAGCTTCAGTACATGTAGTCCTGCCCTTCTTCGACTTCTTAGCCTGTTCAAAGATCTTTACCCATTCCTCCCTCCCATAAATTCATTTTGTTCAGAGTGAGCCGGTGCAGCCTACCGAGACTCAGTAGATTAATTGGCATAAGGATCCGTCAAATGCCAATTTGAGCAATATCACAAGCCTGGAGATGCTGATGTTGATTCTCAAGCCATTCTTGAGATCAGCGGGGTATGGTAAGCTGTGATTCAATCTCCATCACTCTTTACTCCTTAGGGCGTACACTAGCAGCAACACAATCACTTGCAGCATGGACATCCGCACTTCCAGCACCAGAAGCACTACATGTTGTAGCAGTCTCAACAACACACCTATTAGAGACCACATTATTTTCAGTACCCTGTTACGCATTCACATCCATATCACTACCAGTAGCAGCATCAATCTTCATACACACCACAAAGATCTTCTTAGCAGTACACTCCCCGGAAGCACACTCCTCGGCAGGAGAGAATTGATAGCCAGGGTCATCACACTGAGTCCTAGATATCTTAACAAGCTCTGGCACTGAATCAGATCATGGATATGCTGAGCATGCTTCAAACCTCACACAAGATTGAGATGGAACGGGTTAACCATCGTATAGATGAGTTAACTAATCCCAATACCACTCTCCTAGCGCAGCCTCAGATGAACCTGATTAACAAGAGGAGGCACTCAAATCAGGTAGACACCAGCATATGTACGATCTATTTTCTTTAATTCTTATCTAACTTCATTCGTCCCAAGAGCGGTAGATCACCACGAGCACTTGATCGAGAGGAGGAGAGGGCAGATGATGAGGAGGAGAGCCAATCCAAGATACACGTCTTGATGCTGAGGAGGGGGACCGCAATGATGATGAGGATCTTCATGATGTCCAGCTTGATAACTAGAGAGAGGGGAGAGATGCCGGGACATTTGCCATGGACACAGGTGAGTCAACCGATGATATCATGCCAGACCATGCAGACATTCCTGAAGCAGATATTTCTTCTCCTATTCTAGAGAGTTTTGTACAAACTTATGAAACTCTCTCTACAAATGCTGATCCCGATTTGAATGAAAATGATGATTTTGGTGTACCTGAAATTGTTACTTTTCTCGATGCTTTGTATGGAAAGGAAAGAAAAAATCCAAAAATAATGTTGTCACTCTAGAAACTTATTGGTTACTATAAGATCACACTTTTCTAATGATTCCACTTCACGATGCCTTGGATCATTTTCCTATACTCAAGAATCAGTTGAGGAACAAATGCACAACACTTACGAAAAAGAGATCATGAGTAGAGAAGCATGTTTTGACCAAGACCACATCCGACGTTATTTAGAACAGATGACCTAAGAAGAAGAAGGATACAGGAGCACATTTTGTCAGATGTGAGATTTCACATGCCGCATTCGATCGCACGTTATTAGATAACAATTCCTCCATCAATCTATTACTTTCCTTTTTACTCGACAGGCTCGAGTTAGGTCCACTTTACAAATCCCGCTCGATCCTTCAGTTTGCTAATAGATCTAAAAAAAGACCTAGGGCCATATCGAGGAATGTTATCGTAACAGTGCATGGCATACCATTCCCAATGGACTTTACTGTACTGGACATGGATTGGCCTACACAGTTATACCTTACCCCAATCATTCATGGGAGGCCTTTCTTGGATACCGTGAAGGCCCTCTTCGATTACGATATAAGGAAGGTATCTTTTTGCATCGAGTGTGAAAAAGTACATATAAAGATGGCGAGAGAATCATACGCATCCAGTGTCGCGTCTACAGATAGTTCCAATGCCTTGAGTTCCTTAGCCACCTGTGGTTAGATGGATGAGGTTCACCATGACAACCTTGATAAGTATTAAGTAGAGACCCACGATATCCTAGCAGTGGATGGGTTCGAGACTAGTTGGCGGTTCTTCTGATGGTACACTTTATTTCAACATGGCTGATGATCACATGGAGCAGATCTCTGATGAATTTATTGTAAACATTTCAGATTCAGAGAGTTTACATGATTCCTCCCACCTCGTATGATTCTGAGACTAAGGTCCATTTAGCACAGTTATTTTCCTCTAATTATTTTAAGGATGAGCACAATAGCGAGTCGGATGATGTTTTAGACATCTTCTGTAGTCCGCCTCTAAGCATATTGAGATGATAGATAACCATATTGCAGACATGTCTACCACCAGCATAGATCCCATCACACATACAGATGAGGTTACAGCAATGCCAGATCCTACCTTGCCAGAACTGAAGACTTTGGCACTAAACATGAAATATGCTTTTCTTGCAGGTCCACATCAATAGTTTCTAATCATTATCAGTGCATATTTGACCTAAGAGCAAGAATAACTTATGATGGAGATCCTTGAAAGATACTGCAAGGCTATTGGGTGGACTGTATCCGATCTTCGTGGGATAAATCCTGCTTTGTTTACTCACCATATCTATCGTGATCATGAAAACAGACCTTCCAGAGAGTTCAGTGTAGGCTAAATCATATCTTACGAGATGTTATCAAGAAAGAGATAACGAAATGGTGCGACGTAGGGTTTATTTACTCCATCTCCAACTATGATTGGGTTACTAGCTCATTACATGTTTTCTCGAAAAAGTCAGGAATTCAGATAGTTAGGAATGATAGTAGAGAGGATATTCCAAATAGAGTAATCACATCGTGGTAGGTGTGTGTTGATTACATGACACTGAACACTGCAACGAAGAAGGACCACTTCTTGTTACCTTCTATAGACCAAGTTACAGATAGGTTGGCAGGGAAGGAGTACTCTTGTTTCCTTTACGGTTACAACGGATGCAATTAGGTTACTATTGCTCCTGAAGATCATGAGAAGACCACTTCCACATGACGCTTCAATACGTATGCTTTTAGATGGATGCCATTTGGGTTGTGCAATAACCTCGCTACATTCTAGAGGTGCATGCTTGCCATCTTTGCATACATGGTCAATGATTTTCTCGAGTTCTTTATGCATGATTTTTCGGTATATGGTCAATCATTTGATGATTATTTAGCGCACCTAGACCAGGTTCTTCAGAAATATTGCGAGGTAAATCTCGTTTTATTTTGGGAAAAGAGCCATTTTATGGTTGCAAACATGATCGTGTTTGGGCATGTTTTCTCCAAGCGAGGCATGGACATTGACCCTGCCAAGGTAGATGCCATTAAACATCTCAAACCACCATCCAACATCAAGTAGTTACAATCTTTTCATGGGCATGTCTGCTTTTACAGACGGTTTATCCAAGATTTTTCTAAGATTATCCGAACATTAACTAAATTATTAGGCAAATACATCGAGTTTTTGTTCGATGAGAAATGTCTTAGTGCCTTCCTCTCGTTGAAAGAAATGATCATCAGTGATCCTGTCCTACAACCACCTGATTGGTCTCTTCCATTTAAGATCATGACAGATGCTTCAGATTTTGCAGCCAGGGTTGTATTAGGACAGAGGAGGAACATACTTCCAATTGATATCCACTATGTCAGCCGTACCTTAGATGATATTCAGCGCAATTATACAGTGCAGAGAAAGAGGTGTTGGCAATGGTATTCACGATAGATAAATTCAGGTCATATCTTCTTGGCTCAAAGATTATAGTCTATACAGATCATTCATCTATCATATTTTTGATGGAGAAGAAGGGTACTAAGGAACGCCTTCTTAAATGGATTCTCTTACTTCAGGAGTTTGATCTGGACTTTAGAGATAAACATGGGGTAAAGAAAGTGGTAGCTGATCACCTCTTCTAATTATCGATAGAGAAACCTTTGCATCAATACACACTAGAGATTGTAGAGAGATTTTCATATGAGAGTATCTTTGCAATTACAGAACTTCCACCGTATGCAGATATAGTGAACTTTCTGGTTACACAGAAGAGTACACAAGATTGGCCGAAGGACCGAGTCGATAGGCTAGTTTCTGAGGCACGATACTACCATTGGGAGGATCCGATTCTTTTTCATGAAGGATTGGATTGTGTTTACAGGAGATGTATTCCTTAAGATGAATACAATAGTGTCCTCACTCTATGCAATTCTTTAGAGGCTAGAGGACATCATTCAGGGAAGAGGACAACATAGAAGGTACTTCAAAGCAGATTTTGGTGTCCGACACTTACTAGAGATGCTTGCACATTCGTGAGGAGTTGCCCGGATTGTAAGAGAGAAGTAGGGGCAGTCAGTGCTAGAGATGTGATGCCTATGTGATCTGTTATTATTTGCGAAATCTTTGACGAATGGGGCATAGATTTTATGGGACTATTTCCTTCTAGCAATGGCTTTGGGTACATTCCTCTTGTTGTAGATTATTTTAGTAGATGGGTGGAGGCTATAACCGCACGAGCCACTGACAACAAGACAGTGTGCAAGTTCCTGAGGAAACATATTATTTCATGTTTTGGTATTCCACATATTCTGATTTCAGATGGGGGTAGCCATTTCATTAAGAAGGAGGTGAAAAAGTTAGTGAAGAATTATGGCATTGATCACAGAATAGCTTCTCCTTACCACCCATAGAAGAACGAAATGACTGAAGTTTCAAATAGGGAGGTGAACTCCATTCTTCAGAAATTAGTACGACTAGATAGAAAGAACTGGTCATAGCTTCTAGATCAGGTTCTTTGGGCATATCGTACTGCATATAAGACTCCCTTAGGTACTTCAACCTTTACACTGGTTTATGGGAAGCCTTGCCAGTTGCCAGTAGAGATGATGCACGAATCTTAATGGGCCATTAGAGAAATTACACTAGATATGCAGAAAGCAAGAGCCAATAGGAAGGTGGATCTGAATGAGCTAGTAGAGATTCGAAATCATGCATGCGAGAACATCCTCATTTATAAGGACAAAGTAAAGAGATGGCAAAATAGACATATTCAGCACAATATCTTTGTTCCTGGGCAGAAAGTATGGTTGTTCGATGCACGATTGAGAATTTTTCATGACAAAATGAAGAGCAAGTGGGAAGGACCATACATAGTCAAAACAATGCACGATAATGGTAGTATTGCGATATCAGATGTGTCACCTATTGTAGAGCCGTTCGTTGTGAATGGGCAGATGCTGAAGTACGTCAAGGAGACTACTGATCATATGGCCCGTGTTGAGGTGATCTACTTTGTACAGGATGCATGACTACTCTTCCACTTCATTTCATGCTGTACAGAGACATGTGAGCCTTTGTTTTCCTGTAGTACACCACCTGTATATTATTCGTAGGCCACATTCATCCCCATTTTTTTGGTCTTGTATGCTTAGGATACTAGATCCTAAGTATAGAGGGACTGATTTCCCATTGATTTTCACATTTTGATTTTGTTCTTTTGAATTTTCTCTTGTTTTTCCTTTATTTTACTCTAATCATTGGTCTCCAACTTTTAGCAACATTTTTTTTCTATACTTAATGCCTTATCCTAAGTATTGGGGGGACCGAGTGATTTCATTGATTTCGTTTTTCTTATTTCTGTTGTTCCTTCGTTTATATATTCCTTTTCCTCAGTCACCTCATTTTCGTCTACCACTATACTTACGATGATCAGATTGTAAGTATGGGGGGGCGACTGACTTCTATTCTTTTATTATTTTCATCAACTTTTACTCAGCACAAGTTATGTCCTCTTTTTTCTTTTTTGACGCTATGAGGACATAGCACAAGTTAAGTATAGGGGGTGTGTGTATATTGTATATGTACTTGCGTCCATAACTCGTACTTTTATGTATTTTATATATCTATAAAATCAATAAAAAGTGAGCGAGGGTTAATTTAAAATCCATTTATTTATTTATTATTTATAAAATCTTGATAAATAACTAAAATATGCTTAAAATTCTTACTTAAAATTCTTAATTTAAAATGTGTATTTTAAACACGTATAATACTTATTTAAAATATTATTTATTTAAATATGTGTAAAATTCTTTGTATATAAAATTTGTAAAATAGATTGATTATTTAATTCAAATAAAATATGGGTAATTTATCTTGTAAATTATTGTACATAATCTTGTTTATAAAATTGAAAAATACATAAAAAAGAAATGTCTAAAATAAAAAAAATTACAACATTCTTAAAATCCATAAAAATAAATAAAAATCAGAAAATATACTTCACAAAAATATGGTTGCATTTGCATTAGCATTTTTCAGAATAAGTTTGATTTCTAGAGCTAGAGATTGGGAAACGCCTAAAGGATGAAGCTTTATTATGGCCTTTAACTTTCATTGTAAGGAGCCTAATTTGGAATTGGAATTTAGACTCTTCAGGTCTTTGACTTAAATCTTTGGGTTCCATAAGACCATGTTTGGGATGTCAACTTAAACATGCGTAAGTAGAACACTTGGTGTCATCCGTTCAACTCTTCATTAGATAACCAATTTTGGACACATGCACTTTGCACTTAGCAAATCCTGCATGGGGCTGTGAAGGGCAATCCATTTTAGTGGTGCATTTTCATCCTTGTATAGTGGCAATGACGTCTGAAGATGGGAGAGATTGGGGTTGAAATAATGCTTTGAATGTGGTAAGGATCTACTGGCACAATTTTCCATGACCTCAAAAAATGGACGGAATGAAAAGATGCTATATCTGTCGAGGCACAAAAAGATTGATGTAGTGCAAGCAACATTACAAAGCCAATTCAAAGAAGAAGCCACCAAATACAAATATGACCACAATGGTCCAAGCTTCCACAAAAAAGCCAAAACATCTTAGTGGAGACTTAGCTACACTGGCTGGGATTCACAAGGAGATGCGTCTACACTGGTCGCACTCTAGTTCTTTTCTCATTCTTCTACTTTCTCTGTATATTCGATTGTGGACACAACACGACCTGACCTTAGAAGGGAATACCAATTTCCACGAGGAAAGAGTAGCAAGAAGAGGAACCAATGGGAGTGTATTATTGGGATGGGTGGTTTCTTCGCTTCTTCCAAGCAAGATGAGCTAAATCAATTCACACACAGTACATATTGACTTCAAGGTTGATAGAGTTCGTGCTATGAATAAGTCGATGTGAGTTGGCTGTTGAGGTGAACCCAAATAAGGATTTGTGGAACTTGAGGACTCTTAAGACTAAAATCCTAATCCTAGTTAAAGCTCCGACAAAATGCTCATTTCAAGCTCGATTGACCTTTGTTTTTTGTCTGTTCTCATGAATTGATTTAGGAAAACAAATTCATTCTAACTTTCTTTCTTTTTCCCATATTTTTTAAATAAGTGTTTTCTAAGGGAGTAAATACGCTTAAGTATAGGGGGTTGATGAATCCATGAGTCATTAATATTATTTCTGTATTTTGTCTTAAAACCCTTAACAAATACATGTAAATATTAATTAATTTCCATCATTTAACAAAATCACACTCACGAAAAAAATGCACTTTTATGAATTCAAATAATGTAAATAAACAAAAGAATAAAAATAAAAGAAAATAAAAAGAAGGAAAATTGTTGATATGTATATATGTACAATCTGACTTAAAAAATAGATATAGCTGAAAGATATATTTATAACCAAACCCCCGAGACCAAGTTAGCATGGATTGGTCGACAAACAAATTAGTAAGGGAAGATAAGGAAGAACAATAAAAAAATATTAATTTTACACTCCACACACTCTTCGTTACTGATCCAATAATTATCAAATCTTCATTGATTTTTATTTAATTCATATGAACATATTTTTCACCGAGCTCTTTTCCTAATTATTTATAAATATGTATAGAAAAATACAAAAAAATTAAAAATATTATCTTGTATATATGCCAAGAAATCCAACTCATAAATTGTCAAAATCTCAACTTCCAAACATCATAACTTTCTCATACGAACTCCAAATTCACTCTACTCATCTTTAATGTTCATAAAATAATATTCTCTAGTTAATAGAGGTGATTTCACTAAAATCGGAATATGTTTGCAAAAAGTCAGTTTTGGGACCTGACCACAACTGGGTTTTTGGGCTATTTATTTTATCTAGAAGACATTATTTATACTTTTAATGATTTTATATATTTTATTTTTTTTAATCTTGTATTTTAACCCTTATTTATTTCACAATTTTCTATAACCTATTTATTATTTTAAATAAATCAAAAAACCTAATTTATAACAAAAATTGAAGTATATAAATTATATCCATATTTATTAATAAACGTAAATTAATTTATTAAAATACACAAAAATTCACAAATACTTTATTTATAATCTTAATAATTAGTAAAATATAAAATTGATATACTATTTATTATTTTATTAAATTAAAAATCAATTACCTATTTATTAAATACTATTTATACCTATTTACTTATATAATATTTATTTTTCATAATTTATTTATTATTTATAAAAACTAATTATACCATAATTAAGATAATTTAATTATCTATGCTTTTCATTTTTATATCTATTTAAAATATCTTTTTTATTTCAGATCTAATTTATAATATATATTCATCAGCTAGCCAACATGTGCTGACACGTGTTATCACCTGGTGTCCTCTTCTCCAAGAAGAACTGTTCGTTCTATTCTACTGGCTCAACTTCAACCTATTCTACACGCATCCTCCTAACTTCTTCACACCATATAAACCTTCCTTTCCCAACTCCGAACAACCTACATCCATGCCCATCGTTGGTCTCCAACTAATCATCCTCTGATTCTCCTATAAAAACCCCTCAACCTTGCCATTTACCAACTAACTCTCCATCTTCCAGGTTCAAGAAACTCACCTAGCCGTCGACCCTCTTTCTCCACCCAATTCAGTCTCCCTCCATCCGTGATAGGGCTGGATAGAGCACTCGCGTGGAGGACCGATAAACAGAGAATAAGTTCTAGGGTGGCCAATCACCTTGCATCGCCGCCACCGCCACGTGAAGCTCAGGGCTGCCCCGTCGAGCGACGACTAGTGGAGTCACACTGATACTCCCAGGTATTTCATCCATCTTCCTCCTTTTATTTTCTCAATTTGTGTGCATACTTAGTTCACTTAAGTACGTTATTAGACAAATCTAAACACCTTCTTAGTCGCACCCTAAATCACATTTCAATTCTCACTCGATTTCACCCAAATCACACTCCATTATCATCTGACACATCACTTTCTTGAAACTTATATTGAACTGCAAATCTTCATATTTTTGGCAGATTCTTTCATGGATCGAGCATTCCAGACCTTCATTTGCAGATCCATTACACGTCTGGAGCATTCAAAATCAACATCTAGAGCTATTCCTTCGAAAAAGAATCAAGCAACGATTTCATCACTACATCAGACCTTCGTAGCCCAGCCACCATCTTTATCATACTTTTAAGGCCATCACAGCCGTCCTTGAAGCCATCTTACCCGCAGGTGAGCTTGAGGGGCGAAGATGTCACCTCTCTGACCCTACAGGTGGTCGGATCGAGCATTAGGTCGCTGTGGATAATTCGAAGAAATGAGCATCTCCACAATGTGCACCATAATTTGGGAAGAACATCAAGAACTCCATGCGTACAATTGTTCGACTCATGGCGCCAAACTGATGCTCTAGATTCGCCTGTGCGATCAAATCCAGGCCGTTGAAAGCGAAGGGGTGGAAGAAGTGCAACATAAAACCCAAGATGTTCCAGAAATTCTAGCCCGCTCCAAAAGTTTCCAGATTTGCATTTAGGACCTCGCAAAGGGACCTAAATGTAAAACACTTTATTTTTCTTTATAATCAGTTCCTATATAAGGGCAAGATAACAGACATTTTCTTTTATTTTTCTTGCAGTTATACCCCTGTATTGTAGAGAATATTTGACCTCTTTTTGACACTATTTTCCCTTGATTTTTCTAGGGAAGTTACACAACTACCCTAACGAAGTTTCTTGATAGTTTTCACGTATTTTCGTCACGTAATTTTATGATTTTGTTTTTCTCAATTTGTACCTATTTTGAAACACATTTCTTACATTTTCAAGAAGAAATATAAATCACAAAATTATCTTTTCTTCTCAAAGGCCTCAATATAAGTATTCTACCTCCTGGAGTTCGACTTAGGATAACTTACCTGGATAAATAAGTAGTTTAAGTATAAAATAGGTGAGAGCTGACTCTTTACTTTAATTTTTTTATCTCTCGCCCTCCTATTTTATCTGAATTTTATTTGATCAATCGAGATCTGATTTATCACTGTACTTCTACATCAACCTGTTTCTTAATTAACTCTAGGTTATATCACTGTTATTTGTGGTCTATAATATACAATGCCGTATTTTATCTGAAAGGTTGCATCGACGGTCAGAAATTGGGAGGAACTATCAATTCCAATGATTTGATCCCACTATAGTTCACCCAAATCAAAGATGTATTTGAGCTTGGGACATTGGCATTATGGGTCCATTTCCTAATAGTCAAGGATATGAATACATCCTACTTGTCATTTATTGTGTAAGTCGTTGGGAGGATGCTATTCTTGCCTCATCCGCCGACAATCGTATTGTTTGTCATTTTCTCAAGGACAACATTATCTCGCGATTTGGAATTCCAAGATATTAATTTCAGATGGGGGTAGCCATTTCATAAATAGAGAAGTACAGAAACTTGTGAAGGAGTACGACATTGATCATCATACCGCCTCTCCTTACAACCCATAATCAAATGATGTGGTTGAGCTATCCAATAGGGATATCAAGACTATTTTGTAGAAACTTATTAGGCCGAATAGGAAGAACTAGTCTCAAATCTTCTTGATTGCATTCTATGGGCCTATCAAACCGCATAAAGGTCCCCATTAGGTATGTCGCCCTTTCACCTCGTATATGGAAAGCCAGACCACATGTTTGTTGAACTAATTCATAGATCTCTTTGGGCAGCAAACGTGTGTAACATGGACTCACATGATGGTGATCAGAACCAAAATATCTATCTAAACCGACTCCTAGAATTCAGAGACTAATCATACGATAATAGCCTGATGTACAAGGAGAAAGTCAAACGCTGGTACGACAAGCATATTAGACGAAAGATTTTTGAGCTCGGATAGAAAGTTTGGTTATTTGATGTGAATTTGAAGATATTAGTGGTAAAATTAAAGAGTAAATAGATAGGACCGTTTGTAGTGAAGACTGTGTGTGATAATCGTAGCATTCTGATATCTGAATTGTCACTTCACGCACAACCGTTCATAATAGTTGTCGAAGCCGTATTATAGCATGATATATTCATGTCCATTGTGGATTCACTCAATGTGGCATTTTATGAAGATCTCCCAACAACATCAAAAGATTCACACAATGCCCTAACAAAGAAAAACTTTCTTGATTAATTATTTTACGTTCATTCTCAAATATTTCATTCTTTTGTTTACTCATTAATCCCTCACATTATTTCTATACTTAGGATGACTAGATGCTAAGTATAGAAGGGATGAGTGCTTTGAGTTTTCCATTACTGTTCTCTCTCTTGTCTCTGACTTGTCTATAATCTATTCTATACTTAGGGGATATTTAAACTAGGGGGTACAAGCTGAATCATTGATTTTATAAATTCTAATCATCAGTCATCCCTGCTAAGTGTACATTCTACTACATTTAGGATTAGTTTATCGTAAGTATAAGGGGGACAATCAAATTCTTATTCTTTTATTGAGTCATTAGAGTGTGGATCTTTTCTATACATAGCATGAGTTATGTCTTCCTTTGATTCTCCTTTGTCGCTAATAAGGACATATCTTGAGATAAGTATGGGGGGTCGTATATATGGTACATATATGTTAGCCATAACTGGTATATTTTCACTAATATGGCTAATATACTATACTGGACAAGTGTATACAAATAAAATAATTGAAAACACTTGTAAATATGCATAAAACATTTGAAAATTATTTGTAAAATTGATTTGAAAATATTTTGCTGATGACTTTGAAAAACAGTTATAAATTGTTTTCAAAACATTTTTTGAAAACCTTTATGAACTTGTTTTCAAACCATTGAAAAAATATTCCTTTGTTAATATTTGTAAAATTTTGTAAAAAAAATGTAAAAATAGTTGAAAATTTGGTTGTGAAATTATTTACAAAATAAGTTTTCAAAATGATTGAAAAAATATTTTCAAATGTTCCGAGCACTATTGACATAATGATATTGTAAAATTTCTTGTAAATAAAATTCTTCTATAAAGCTTGTGTATACATGTATATAATCATTTCCGAATACTTGTAATTACATGAAATTCACAAACCCCTTAAAAAAAGCCTAAAAGATTTAATTTTTATAAAAATCCATAAAAAAATGCAAAACATATGAAAATATCATAAAAAATCAAAACCAAAAAATTGCTTCACAAAAATATTTCTACATCGCATGAGCATTTTCAGAATGATTTTCGAAATTGAACTAGTCTAGAATAAACTATAAAGATTGGATCTTGGTTTAGACCTTAATCAACTTAATTTTACAAGAACCATATAGAAAATGGAATTAGACGTTCAGGTCAATGTGACTTAATTATTTGAGTCTACTACACTATGTTCACATGTCATCTTGATTATCTTAAGTAAAATATTTCGAAGCACACACATGACTCATGTTGGTAGTTATCGAACATGGACATGCACTCTGCACATAGCTCAACTCAGATAAGGTGGTGAGGGAAGAATTCTTTAGATTGAAAAGCATGCGTGGGGAAACATACGACGCCCCAATAGGAGGCCAGTGCGCCCCAACCCGATCTAGTTGCATGGACGTCGAAAGACAGGACATTGTGGGTTGCAATAAAGCTTTAAAAGAGGGATGATCTACTGGCTCAAGAATAAAAATTCTATCTGTAAATGTTGTTGTATATAATATAAAAAATGTACGAAATAAAACTCCATAAATATATACAGGAAAAAAGTCAATGGAAAATCAATCCCGTTAAAGTTATGCACCAATAAGCAATGCATTATTTTTCAAAGAGATTTGAGGTTTCCTGCAACTGGAGACTTGTCTACACTTGTCAAGCTCCGAGGATATATGACTACACTAGTGACAATCCATTTTTTCTCTATCCCCACTTCTTTGATCTATTTGTACTTGAACTTAGAAGGAAATACCTCGCTCCACAAGGAAAGAGTAGCTAGATTGGGGAATTGGGTTACCTTGTTGAGGAAGATAGTTTCTTGCCATTTCTGATGAGAAGAGCTACATTTCACATACACTATACAAGTTAGACTCATAGTCATAAGGGTTTGTATATGAAAAGATTTATTATGACTGGGCTATTGAGATGATCTTAATAGAGGATTGTGGAACTTGAGGGTTCTTAAGTTTTATATCCTGTTCTCAACAAGATTCCGACAAACATATATTCCAAAGGTCTTACTGAGCTTCGAACATTGATTTTATGAAGATATGCTCAAAATTCATAATCATTCTAAGTTCTTTATTTTAATTTTCTTTATTTTCTCTTTTACAACACTTATTCTCCTAATAAGTGTTTGCTAGGGACTAGCAAAGATAAGTATGGGGGTGATGAATAGCCATTCATCTACCTTTATTCTTCCATTTTTGATTTAAATCCCTAGTAATATACAAGAAAATACAACTAGCTTGCATGAATTAACATATATCATTCATCAATAATTATAATTTAAATACTTGTATTACTACCAAAATTAACATATAAAGAAACAAAAAGAAAAATAAAGTAAACACCAAAGATATCGACTAACCCTGAACCCCTTGACCAAGTCAAATTGTGATTAGGTTGATAAGTAATAAAGGAGTGGGAGATAGGGGATAAACAATGTACAAAAATCACAGAAACCCTAATCCTTTTATACTCACTATATTGAAAATGGAAAAATTTACACTATTTTATTTATACTCATTCATAATTCAAACAATGAAGTTTTCAAAAAAAACTTGTACATATTAATGTGTAGAAATCTATAAAAATAATATCAAAAATAAATCGTGCACAATACACATGGTACATATAGATGAAAAAGCCGTAAACAAAACTTCATTGATCAATATCTACTCCATATAAACCCAAAATTGAACCGAACTCACCTCCACTATATTTTAAATGAAAGTATCTTTCAAGAAGATGGTTTCTTTGAAAACTGAAGCTAAGATGCAAAATCTAGCTTTTTCTGGTACCATTGTACTTTGGCGTATGTACATATAACTAGTTATTTTATTCTTTACATTTGTACTCTTTTTATAATTTTGAATTAGTATACATATTATATAAATCATACTAAAATACAAACACACATTAAAAATCAAATAAAATACTTAAATAATTATTGCATCATAAAACATAGATATACTAAACCTACAATGTATATACATCTATTTATTTGCACATATAAATAAATTTATAAAAATTCTTAAAAAAATCAATTCATATTATATAATGTTATAAATATATAAAATATGTAATTTTTTTAGTTATTTATAAAAAATATAAAATATAAATATAATACACAAAATACAGGTGTGTATATATATGTATATATTTAAATGTAAAAATCAACACCTAATAAGTAATGTTGTAAAATTAAATAAAAATAAGGGTAAATTAGTAAATAAAATATTAAACATTTTCTACATTTATGTTTTTTATTATAATCATTTACTATTTTATTTAATTTATATGAATTTAATTTCTATTTTGTCCTTATGTGGCCCACGTGGACTAATCGGGACTCAGTGAGTGTTGACCCCCTCCCCCCCAGTCAACACCCCCTCTTCAGGTGAAGACTTCCCGGACCTTCTGCGACCCCTAAATTTGCAAAATTTCTATGCCAAATACTAAACCCATTTCACCTCATGCCCTTCACCAAATCTACTCCCATCTTCCTCCATCTCACTACACCCTTGGCCTTCACTAACCACCATCGCGCCGCACACAGTCCCCTTCCCAAGATCAACCATTCACCATGTCTATAAATAACCACCTTTGCCTTCTTTTTATATTTTGATCCAATTTTGACCACAGTAACCCTGGAAGATCAATTGAGGGACATTTGCCTTGGTGACAAGAAGGAGAACCACCCTATCTGAGGCATAGAGAAGGAGCTTGGGTTTATCTCCTGATTAGATACATGTTGTAATTTTAAGTTCTTTAGGTTCACATTTTGATTCTTAGTGTAATCACACTTTTTATTTTCAGATTTAGCTTCATTTAACACTTAGGAGTGCAATCACATTTAGCTTCATTTCATGCATTTTTCAATTCGAAGTTCGTCCGAGCTTCAGCTTCGACCACTATTTCACCATTCTTTCGATCGGTTCCAACCACCTTAGCACCCCATCTCATTCCCCATCACTTTACCATCAATCCCCTAGGCCTAGATTACCTTGATCTTACATAGATCAGGTGATCAGATCTCCAATCCATTACCCTTCGGTGGAGATACACAATTCACCTCTCCCATGTGCTATCTAGATTAAAAGGGGTCGAGGCAAGTCACCTTCATGTCAATAACATTTTGGTGCAGGTTGGAGCTTCTAAGAAGACCCATGGAGCTCAAATCGACTTCATTTTTCACTCTTAGGTTGCTAGAGCAAGAAATAACCTCCATGCCTCCTCTAACGATGCCTAGAGCTTTTTGAACCCACCTATAGATGCAGAGAGTTTCCATGAAGGAGTTGAGATCGACATGAGCACTAGAGATGGTTGGTGGAAGAAGAAATCAAGGAGCAAAGGTTAAACATGGAATAGTTATTTCTTATTCTTCGTCACAACCTCACAATCATCTAATTAAAGATCGAGCCCAGATCTAATTTGAGCCCCTTATTCTGAGTGAACCCTTGCCCTTTCTCCGCCTCTCGATTATAAGTAGATGCAATGTGCACTCCTCCAACTGCACGATCAGAGACCACATGCTCCACACGAATCGCTCTTGCAGATATTGCACTGAAACCCTAATGCATTTTGTATTTTCTTAGTATTGTAAATTAAATGTTGAGTATAAAATAAATAAGATTATTTGCCATCTGGATGTCACACTTTATTATAATTACAAATAGGTCCTTCCTAACGCAACTCACATATAGTCTCACTTTATAAAATACTTTCTTTGGGTAAAAAATTATGGAAAAGTTAGGATAGATGTGTGGAAACATTCTTAATCACATATAATTTGTTTTTTGCATTTAACATAATTTCCATTTTTATAAAAATATAAAAAATGTGCCTATACTCACTTTTAACCTATTAAAAATGCATAAAATTCAAAATACTTCAAATATTCCAAAAATTATAGATTCTCTATATTATAGTATTATCTACAACTTATCCAAAATCACTAAAAATACAAAATATAACACATAAAAATTACATTTTGTTTTCTTTTTCGGATTTTTCTTTATTATTTTATGTTAATTTTATACTTAGAAATATTTATTAACCCACAAAAACGTTTGAATATTTATTATAATTCCTATTTTGATATATTTTGAAGTTCAAAAATCCATAAAATTTAGAAACAAAACATAAAAAATAGGGAAAAATGTAAAAACATATTAATTTCTTGATTTTAACTTTACTTTGACCAAAATAAAATATAAAAAACTATGTTATACATATATATTAGTTAAATAAGATATAATATCTATTATTATATATTATTAAATATATATTATTTAAAAATATCAAAAGTAAATAAAGAATTTGAAAAATTAAAAAAATGTATAATGAAAATTTAAAAATTAAAATATAAACCAATTAAAACCCAACATAAAAACATCAAAACATGATAAAAATAAAACAATAAAATTATTATTAAATAAAAATAATTTATAATAATTCTCTACCCCTTCCCTCCCAATATTCGACACTCTACCTACTTACATTTATACACAATCATGTAGAGTCATAATAAATTTTGATTTACACACATTACATCACTTAATATAATTGTGAGATTACAGTCGCTAAAGAGACACTTGGTGACACTGCAATTGCCGATCTTGTTGGATTAGTAGACCGGTGCAAAACCTCTTAATCAAAGTCCTACTCAGATTAGGACTTGTACATTATGATATTAATGCTAGATAATAAATGTTTTTATCTTGGATATAATTATCCAATAATTATTTGACAACTATTCACATTTTTTGTCACCAATATGAATAACGATATATATTAATTAATATTTGATATGGATATGGTTCATATATTATTTCAATGAGTATGTGAATATGATTTACATTGAAAAAAGTTAAATACAAATTTTATTTATATTTTATATTGGGTTTTTGAATTGGATCCATAAATTAGGAGGTGGTTTCATAAATAACCTAATTATGATATTTGTAATGTATATCAAAAGACAATTGAATTATTATATCATGGCATTTATTAGAACTAATAGTATATCTCAAGGAGGACGTCCACCATGGAGTCCATCATAAAGTACTATTTGTTGTAGATTCTCTCTTAATTTAGTTCGTTTATCTTGACAACTAAATTATTATCCGAAATCCTATTGGACTATAACTCCTACACGGAAAGCAGTAGAAGTGATTGAGAGGCATGATTTGGACATCCACAATGAGGAGTAGGACTGCTCATGGACGTCCACGCCACGTGTTATAAAAGAGGGCTTGGCCTCTCTCTTGATGGCATTTTTTCATCAATTCCAAGATAGACACATCTATTTGAAACTTGAGAAGAAAAGAGAGAGTTTGGAACTCTCTTTTGACGTCCACCATCTTCCCATAAATATATATAAATTGTGTGGGAAGCAACACGAGCCCGCAAGAGAAGCTTCATCAGATTGAACTTCACTTGGGAGGTTTCTTCATTTATAGACTCATGCTCCAAAGTTAACCCTAATACTTAGTAAATTGCTAATTTACAACTCGAAAATGGTTAACTTGGTAAGAGTGAATATCGAGTTATTCAAAACTACACTTAAAATGTCTCAGTGAAGAGAGAATGGCTTAATTTATACTAAGCAAGTCCAATGTCTAACACATGGGCATAAATACATAAACAAATAATCTAAGATGACAAGTTTATTTTATTAACTCCGATGAGATTCCAATCAAGTTGAATAGATACATGGTATATTTTTTTGAATATTTTTAAATGCAAGGATTAATGATACAAAATGAATGCTATGCAATACAAAATAAACACGTGAAAACACACACAAGGAGGCTCCTGAACTAATTGCACAAATGTCTTGAATTGATCTACAACGTTTAGGTTTATAACTCTTGCAAAAATTGTATGCCAATTGGATATTTAATCTAGTTGTAATTAAGGCATCTATGTCACTATATAGATGAACATTTAGCCCTATTTAATCAAAGTTAGAAATCATTTTAAAAACATCAAATTGCATTTAAGAAAGAAGTATATTAAACATGAATTAATTTCCCTATTTTTATGTGAATTATAAAGCTAGAATATTGTAATGGGGATTTAAAGAAGCTACAACAAGAAGGGAATTTGTTATGTAAATTAAGTAAGATAAATTCTCCACATCAAAACCATTAATGCATCAATATGTTGAGAATTAAATTATGATTCAAATGAGAGAAATTTCATCAAATTTGGACAACAAAGGCAATAGTTATAAGCAATACAATTCTATGGTCTTTTTGCAAATAAATTAATAAAAATAAAGCAACAACTATTGGAAAATGTCCAAATAGGAACTATCTATAATATAAAGAAGCCACACCAAGCATGACGGGGTGTCTTTGAAAATAAGAGAATTCAATAGGGCTTGGGTATAAAAATGTAGGTAGGCACATGATAGGGAATGTGATGGCAGAAGCTCATATGTGGCTTCATTCCAAATTCATGGTTTGGTCAAGGTAGCTAGAGGATGAGGCTCAACTAGAACCAGTAGTCACAGACATGGCGAGTGGCTTGGAATAGGAGTTTGGATCATCGAATCAATGAGATCTAATACTCGGAATGATGTGGAGGTGGACGGTTGTGATGCCCCTACATATGGATTAGATGATGATGAAAACTCTAGAGCAAGACCATTGGATCACGCTCGAGACTAGATCCAACAGAGGATGTACCTGCTCCCTCCTCTTTGTAAGGTGGTGCTTAAGCAAAGATCTAGTGGAGGTTGTGTTATTCATCTGTTGACCCTTTCCTCTTTGAATTCCAGAGACGCTCCTTAGATTGTTGGCGAAAATGGTATAGGGTCTGAAATGACGTTGTTGGTGCTAGAGCTATATGTCAATGAAGCTTCATCAGAGCCAAAACTGGAGAACGATAAGGCTTCAAAGCCTTTGACCATTGACGCCTTAAGACACCTGTAATAGTTAGACTAATATTATCGAAGTGAGGGGATGAATTTAGTTGTTTAATGAAGGAAATGGAGGGACAAAGAAGAGTGAAGAAGGTTGAGCCCTAATGGGTTCCTCTTCCTAGCAGGAAAAGGGTTACATCGTTGTTGTTTTTTTTAGGGGGGAGGTATGGAGGAACAAGGAGTGATCGAAGAGAGTAGGAAAGATAAGGGATATGTGTCGATTATGTTATGTTGATCAGGTCGAGGGGAGGATGTGTATGTATTGTGATATAATAGGAGAAATTATAAAAGGGGTACAAGGGAGGATTACATCGAGATGAATAAGTGATTGGAGATGGTATCGAGAGCCTAGGCTGGAGCTTTTGAAGCTCCCGGTCTTCGCTCAGACAAGCATGACATATGTGGATCTCGAGTAGCATCGAAATGTGGGAAGCAACATGGTCAACAGAATAGTTGATCTCACTGGAGAAATCCTCTATCGCTGCTCAACAACTCACTCCATGTCACAAAAGGTAAGGTAGGAGCTTAGAGGTTTCTTGTGCAAGGAAGGATAGGGCTAACTGACATCCTCTGATTGAATTTTAATTAAAGTAGCAATCAAAGAAGTGGTCATTTCAATCACTTGTTTGTCAAAGACCGTATGCAGATGAGAATTTAATGAAGATGACTGATGGAAATCTCTCTAATGTCACCAGAGGGTGAAGCATAAGGCACGCGGATATGAGGGAGTTAATTGGCAAAGAATGATCGGTGAAGGAATTGTCGCACAAGAGAGGGAGAGGGAGAAGGTCGACCACAAAGATGAACTATTGGATCGGATGATCCAACGACTTTGATTGAGGCATGACGGAGATGAGAGGGGTCGTTTGATGGATTAGATTAGATAGCCTCTATTGAGGATGGGTTTGATAAAACGGAACCATCTGATCAGATGACTGAGAATAGAAGGCGAGATATAAAAGGGGCCAGGTCACTTGATGTACCCAAAAAGAAATTCAAAGTGTCAAAATAAAGTAAAAATATATATAAAATAGTGTTAAATAAAAAAGTATTCTACATGAAAGTTGTATATCTTTTTGAGATCAAAACTTTCATGTAGAACTCGAAATCAAAATACTTCATATATAGATATTAATAGGTGTTTTTTATTGTTTTTCTTATTTTTTGGTATTTTTTTATAAAACTATATTTACACAATATTATGCACAATATTACTCTAATTTTTATGGAATTTTAATATTAATAGAAAATACATAAAATAATAGGGACACGCAAACATATATGTACAAAATATATATGATGATTGTTACCTTTATTTATTTAAATTAATTACCATCAATTATATACATATTGTATAGAGTTAATTATCTCTTTAAGGATTTTATTATGGCTTTGGTATAAGAAGAGAGTTAAAATATGAATAATAAGTAGATGAGTCAAGGATTCATCACCCCCTATACTTAAACCAATCTGTTCCTTGAGCAATAATTAGTTAGAAAGGATGAAGAAATAGGTTGAATCCCTAACCTTGCATGCAATGTAAAACACTTAAAATCCATGGTACAACTGTGATGACTCTCAAACTCTAAGTCTAACCGGCTCTTATTTAAAACAAACTCAACTTATATAGTTATTAGACTCTCTATGAGTATACATACAAACATACATACATACATACATACATATAGAGGGGGGGGGGGGCTGAGAGAGAGAAGTTTGACAATTAGTTCTTAACACATATACAAGTGTAGAGTCTCAATTTCGTAAATTCCTAGTCAAAGAGTTCATCCTGAAGACCCAACCCTCAACTCTAGGGAACTAATATTTTTTATATTCATTCCACCATCTCTTTAGTTGACATACTTTAAAGTGTAAGATGGAATGGTTAGATATGGAAGTAATAGTATTTTGTCATTTATTTTCTCCTCTCATTGGAATGAAGATTAGACGGGTGACTTACAAAACTCACACTTGTATTTTTGGTGTAAATCAGTATATCCGTAAAAAATTTTGAGTTGTCTGCACGTGTTTTTCTATGATACAATGGAGTATGCCTCTTTTGAAGTATCTAATATACTTTCTACACCTAGATTTGTAGCCTTTACGATGCGGAACCCTTTTTCATGCTCGCAGGACTCATATAGCATTGTAGCTTTGGTCCAAATGGAAAGTTGAAAAGGTGGGGAGTGGTTGCAAGTAGTATAAGCTCTTTTATGGATATTTTTTAACTTAAAGATTTTCTACTTTTATTTTTAAAATATATGTATGTAAATATTAGGCTAGGTCTACTTCTTTTACCAAGTTGTCACGTACAATCAATAATTTTAATAGTTTTACACACACTAGTACCAAGATTTTAACAAAGATAGTATATGAACCTTGTTCCCATATTGGCTAATGTGCTAACACTCATTCTTAATGAAATGATTTCCAATCATATCCCATCCTCGAGCATCATAAAATCAGGTCCAAACTCATCTATTTCATCTAAGTTTCTCCCACAAAACATCAACTCCTCAAAAAGAGTATGCAATCGTGTATGTGTAGTGTTGTTCATATTCTTTTAAGGATAGAGATTCTACATGCAATATGACATGTATATCTTTCAAACAAGAGAGTTTGAGTTATTAAGTCCTAAGACCCTAATGAACAAGAACGATAAGAACCAACTTTAAGTGTCACTCTAAACCAAGTAGCCTGAATTGCACAAATCTTGCATGACGTGAAGGTGTCAGGGATGAGTCCACTTTTTAGTAAGTATATTTTGTCTTTTATTTTTCAAAAAGTTTATTTTTTCATCAAATTTTCCAAACAAGTATTAGCATATACAAAAATTGTTCCAAAACATTTTTTCGCAACATTTAAACTCCTCTTCCAAACTATTAGCAAAACATTTTTACAAAGCACGTAAAATTCTAACAAATAGTTTTCAAAATATCTTACAAAAAAATTGCAAATAATTTTCAAATTATTGTACACTTAACCCATTATGTAATGTTAAAACTTTCAAAGTATGAATTATGGGTACAATGTATAAGTAAAATATATGCACACACCCTATACTTAGCTTGTGCTATGTCCTATTGGCACCGAGTGAAAAGGAGAACATCTCTCGTACTTAGTATATTGTTAAAATTTTAATAAGGGAGCATAAAATGACTCAGCCCCTATACTTAGACTTAAGAGAGCCTAATTACAAAAGGAGGAGACTGAAGAAAAGAGTATAAGTTGGAATAGAAAATGAAATATAAACAATGGAACCCAACCACCTACACTTAGTCTATGGTTTGCATTAGTAAAAGAAAGAAGAATCAAAAGTAGGGGGCCAAGGGATAGGAAAGATAGACAAATGATTAAAGGATGAATCTACGAGCTATTGAATCTGCAATGATCTGAATCTCATTTGATGGTAATTATACAAATATGATAAATTGTGTGCTTCTAATTGACATCTAAATCATTACACAACATAAATGAAACTTGTTCAAACATGAATAATTGTTCATTATATTCAACAAAATGCTTCAGCATCTGTCCATTCACTAAGAAAGACCGCTTACTGTCAATGAGATCACATATTGTACATTGTTGTTCTGGTGCACCTCTCTTAAAATATAAGGACCAATCTGCACGGACATCAGATTTCCATGAAGTTCTTTAGCTTCACATTAAACCATAACTTCTGCACTGGAACAAAGCTCTTGCACCGTAGGTGTTGATCGTGCCATTTCTTAACTTTATCCTTATAAACCAGGTAGTTGTCATATGCTCCGTTTCAGATCTCAATGAGTTCATTCAAATCCATGTCTCTAGCCATTTTGAATAGGTGAATATTCCAATTAAATTTAGGTATTTCCCATTCAGATTTATGGACTAATTCAACAGGAAAATGACATGACTTTCTATAAATCATTTTGCAAGAGGAAGTCGCAAGCGGAGTGTTGTAGGCCATCCTATATTCCCATAGAACCTGGTCCAAAAGTTTGGGCTAATTCTTCTTATCAGGATGAATCGGTTTTTGCAATATCCTCTTTACTTCCCTGTTGGATACCTCTACCATGTTTTTAGAATGTGGGTGACAAGGACTAGTAATACAATGACCAATACCACAGTCCTTGGCTAAGCTATTCAAGTCTCTACTCACAAAGTGGCTTCCCCATCTTAAATAATACACTTAGGAACTTTGAACCTCGAAATAATGTGATCTTTCACAGACTTATAAATAGTTTTGCTATCTACAGTTCGGGTTGACAAAGCCTTTACATATATTGATAAATATTCAACCACCAACAATACGTGTTCATGTCCATTACTGTTAGAAAAAGGACCCATTAAAACAATTCTCATGTATCGAAAACATCATAGAAAATCAAAGGTTCCATGGGAATATCATCTCTTGAACTAGTTGTCCCTCCCAATCTCTTACAAATTGAAGACGATCTTATAAAATCATATGCATTTCAAAACAAGGTGGGCCACTAGAATCCACATTGGATTACCTTATGAGCGATTCTCTTTCTAGAATGCTATCCTCCTACCTCCAGAGTACGATGGTAGGTGAAGACACTTTAGTGTTCCTCGTAAGGGTTACACCTTCTGTAGAAATAATTGATGAATATGTGATTCATCACTCTAAAAGTTTAAAAAAGAGATTTGTTCCCGAGTAATTAACTACATTTTCCTTTTATTTTGTAGTATTGTCATTCTTGCTTTTAGAATTAATGTCTGCATTTTAGCATGCATATTTGCATGTAATAGGAAGCCAAATTCACTTGTAAATATCACTTATACGTTTACCATATTTCCTCTATTTTTATTTATCTTATTCTAACTCTGAATTGAATAAAATCAACTCTATATTGTATATATTACTAACATTAATAAAGGAAAAACATCAAAAATATACTAGCTTGTAAAATTGGCAAATAAATCCCTAACCCTAGTTTGAGACAAAGAACCTTAAAATGTGAATATATCTCTCATGTAGTCTCCTATGGACCCCTACTCACTTTTGAATTAATGTACATTCGATTACCTTCAAATAAGACAATGTTCATAAAAAGAAGAGTTTGTATGTAAAACTTTGATTTCGGGCCCCCTTTGTATATTATACATATGTTCTTTTTATTTATCAATTTTATTTCTTTATTTTTCTTAATTATTAAAAATCCATAATAATAGATTAAGTTGGAAATATTTGTTTTATATTTTATGTATTTTTATTTTATTTTTATGTTATTATTTATAGTGCCAAAAAATTTACAAAAGATAAAAATGTGGTATTTTATATCTACAAGATACCCCCAAAAAATACTTTTTTGTACAAATGATTTATTTTTATTTTCAATCCTTCACAAAAGTGGGATCTTGTCAAGACGAGCAACATCTGTGTTGACCACTTTATGATTTGACTCTTTTTGTTATTTCTTTTTTATTTTTTTGATTTAATTTCGATTTTTTCTTGGAACGACACGTGGCGGCTCCATGTATTACCCACATTTTGGTTATTTATTTATTTTTTAATTTTTATTTTATTTATATTTTATTTATTTACTTACTCGCTTATATTTATTATTATTTATCTTATTTATTTTTATTATTTTTTATTATTACTTATTATTTATTTATTATGTATTTACTTTATTTAATTAATTAATTATTTTTTATCATATTTAATATGTTATTTATTATTTATTAAATTTAATTACTTATTTTATGTATATTGTTTACTATTTAAATTTATTTTTCATTTCTACCCGCCACATGGTTGCCACTACGTGCCACAATGAATCCCTCTTTCCCATCGCCTTCCCCACGTGCCTCCCCCTCTGCACGCACCATCCACACTCGTAGCTTTGCCCCTCACAGCTGGGCTGTAACCGCCTCTCAAATCTTCCCTCTCTCTTCCCCTATCCTCGCATAACTACCTTGCAATCGCACCCTCCGCTAGACGCACGCACCACTCACGGCTTTCGCAACTGCCATCCCACGACCGCTCCGCGTGGTTCTCCCTACGCAATGACCTTCAGTTGATCTGCCTATGAGCAACTACCCATGACCGGGCCTCCTGTGCCTTCATCCTCCACGACCCCACGACCGCACGTTGTGCACCGTTCCACAATCACCTTTAAAACAGCGCCCTACGCCCCTCGTCAATCCACATTCACCATTATCGTGAGAAGGCCATTTCGCTCTTGCTTCAGGTGACAGTTGAAGCCTCATCAAGGTTGAGCAATGATTGCCAGTCTCATTGGTGAGATCCATGTGACTCCTCATCCCGTGTCGTAGCTGCTTCTGACTGTTAAAGCTTGTTGCTCCACCGAACGATTTGAGTGAGGACTAGTAGAAGCTCGAGCTCCAGCATCCCAGGTGAACCTCCTTCCGCATAACTCCAAGTAGTATTCTTCCTCTTACATTCCCTTGTTTCTTCTTCTTCTTCTTCTTTCTTCTGTACTTTTCATTCATGTCTTCCTGTACACCTATGTTCTTCTTTCCTTCATCTCCTTCGCACTCGACTGCACCAACTCCTGATCCACCTCGCCTTACTACTCTACGCCACCAGCCACCGTCCACCATCTCCCTTGTCTCCTCTGCCCTCATGCAACCATCCTCGCGCTTGCTGTGCTGCTTCACATTGCTCCGACCTGCGCCGCAACATGCAACACAACATGCACCTTTCACCTACTCGTCCTCAGCCTCCCTTATGTGTGCTATAGCAACGACAACGACCCCTACAGCTATCAGCTCCACCACTCAGCCCGCGCTCCAAGAGTTCCTCAAGCTGCCTCACCGCCTGAATTAACTCCACAGAGCTTCGTACCTCCTCGACTTAGCTACCCTCATTGGCCATCCTCCACAGCTCGACAACCATGTATCTCTGCCTCCTTCGAGCTTTTTGCAAGCCCTGTTTGACAATAGATCGAGAGGAGGAGCAGTTTCTCCTCTCACATGGGCACCACAGCCGCACATTGACTTCATTCCCAACCCTTCCACTCATGTGAGGTGCATGTGAGTCGGGGAGATTTTGTGCAGACACCCTCCCCACCGAAATCACCAACAAACCTCTTCCTTCCATGTGGCACATGTGGCGCACGTGCATGTCTGGAAAGTTTGCAAAGCACCCCTAGAGCATTGGCAATTGTATCTTCATATGTCTTTATCTTCTATTTTTATTCAGTATTGCATATAAGCTCATATGTTTGCATATTTATTTGAATAACACTTTGCATCATTTTATCACTTTGAAAATTGCACTTTGTAGAGAAACTTATGCTTATCATTGTGAATATTTTATTATATTTTTATGAGACATAATACATTTAATATAAATATTTGTGTGGCAAATATCATATTTTACCAACTCTGTATTATTAAATTGCTATCAAATCAATATTTTTTTCCAAAAATTACCAAAAACTCACCGTAATTAGTTTTTGTATGTTCTGCAATGTGCCCAAAAATGTTGCATTTGTTGCATATCGAGGTTTAAATAAATTAAACGATGAATTTAGTAATTAATTTTTAATAGGTCGTAAACCAATCAATTTTAAGATTTATTAATTCTCCTAGAGATATCCTCATTAGATACATATAGGATAATTTCAGTCACTGAAATTAAATTGGTTTGCTATTTATTGAAATTAAATTGCGAAAAATCACCTACTCTGCATATTTTATTCATAAATAATTCATAGTGCAACCGAAAATTCCAAAAATTTTACAATATATTAATACCGTCATACTTCTTATTGTATTTAAGTTTCATAATTTTTGGACGTCGATTGAATGAAAATTGCATTTTAGTCCCCAAACTTTGCCAAATTTGCATTTCATCCATTAAATTGCATTTAAAAATACCAAAAAAATATTCCATGAAGACCTAAGGTTTAGGTTGCCAAAAAATTAACCTAAGGAGAGAGTGGCCTCCCTGAGCTTGACCTTGGGCTTTCCAATGTAAAGTAAAAATTTGACCGCTTGTTTTAATTGGAGAATAAATTAGCAGTTTTTGATTAACCTGAATTGCCATCCTATAATGAAAATTAACATTAATTCCACATAATTAGCGAGGATAAATTCGGTCTTTTCAATAATATAATTTCTAAAAAAGGAACAGATCCTCCCAATGGTACCTCCTCGAATCCGACTTAAGTTGGGCAATGTTATTTGTAATCTAACCTTTAGCTATTTGCTTGGAGATAAAAAAATTTCACCACTTTGGCATACCATGGGAGAGAGTCAATAGCATAAGTTGACTCGTCTGGAAAAGTTTCTCTAATACTATCAAAATCAAGGGAATCCATTAGCTCAAGTCGAGATAAATGGTCAACTACAACATTCTTGGCTCTAGGTTAATCTTTAATCTCTAATCGTACTACTAGAGTAACAAAATCCACCAAAGAAGATGTGTCTTCGTGACCTTATTTTGCTTTAAGTAATGAATGGTTGTGTGATCAATATAAATAGTCACCTTAGAACCCAAAAGATACGATCTTATCTTCTCTAAGGCCCAAACTACTGTGAACATTTCCTTTTTAACCACAATATAATTCCTCTGTGTAGGATACGATTCTTTACTCGTGTAGTGCACTACGAACGTTATCCCATCTCTCATAAGTCCTAACACAACTCATACATTAAAATCTTGTGCCTCAACCATGATCTCGAAGGACAAGACAAATCAGTATCTTGTAGAAAAAGAGAGTCTACAATCTCTCTCTTTATGAGCTCAAAGGCTCCTAGACACTTGCAATGTACAACAAACTCAATGTCTTCTCCTAAGATCTGAGCTAGTGGTCGGGCCATTTTTGAAAATACTTTTATTAATATTTTATAGAATCCAACATTCTTTAGGAATGAAAGAACTGACTTGATGTTAATCGGTGGATCAAGCTTCTTGATCACATCCACCTTGGCAGGGATAATCTCCATTCCATTCTTGGAGATTGTGTGCCCCCACATCATACCGTCTTGTACCGTAATGTTTACTTTTCTCCTAGGAGAGAACCAGACTAACCTCCATACACCTTTTAAGTATTTTGTCCAAATGTAAAACATAAGTATAAAAATAAATCCCATGGACAAAAAAATCATCAATGAATACTTGTTGGAAATCGCCAACCATCTTGGCGGACACAATAATCATGCATCGCTAAAAAGTGCTCATGGAATTACATAACCCAAAAGGCATATGCTTGAATGCAAATGTGTTAAATGGAGAAGTAAAAGTGGTATTTTCCCAGTCCACAGGGGCTATAGCTACTTGATTGTTGCTTAAGTACCTGTCATAAAAAAGGAAGAACTATTTCCCTGCTAACCACTCTAAAATCTGTCCAATAAAACAACAAGGAAAAGTGATTTCTTTGGTCACATCATTCAAGCATATGTAATGGACATAGACCCGCCACAGCATAGGTACTCATGTCACATTCTCTTCTCCTTCCTCATTGGTGACCATATTATTTCCCAACTTCTTTGCGATCGCATGTAAAGGAGTAACCCATATTGAGTCAGAGATGGGATAAATGAACTCAACGTCACATCATTTCTCAATATATTTCTTTATAACTTCTCTTAAATTCATATTCAATCTTCTTTTAAATTCATGGGAAGGTCTAGAATCATTCTCTTGGTAAATGTGGTGTGAACAGAGAGCTGGGTTAATCCCAAAAACATCTGATACTCTCTAGCCAATTGCCTTGCGATTATTTTTTAAAACTTCAAGAAATCTCGATTCATTTTCTTCAGTCAACTATTAGCTAATAATGGCATGATATCTTTTATCAGGTCCACAAGAAAGGCATACTAAAGTGAAGGAGGTAACAGCTTAAGATCTGACAATGATGAATCATCTAACAAGTTTTGCTTAACCATATCTTAATCTAGTTCTGTGATGTAAGAATGTGGTTATGTCTGTGTTGTGCTGGCCACCAGGTATGTTGTACCTTGAATCAGATCACCAAAGATCCTCTGTAGGTCTGCCAAAGTCCATTCCAACTCATAATACTCAACCTATGACTGTTCAGTGAGAGATGGAACTGACAAGTCAAAAGTGACTTATGTGTCATCAATGGAGTTGGGGGAAGCATCTATCAAGAAACTACACAATGTCTGGCAAACTACTGTGTTTACACTATCCTCTCTAGATGAGAGGGTATCAATGAGAACTGTTGGGTCTGTCTCCATTTCCCAACAATGTATATCACTTTGCACTCTGCCTCATAAGAAGAATAGTCTGTTTTGGATTCTGAATCAAGTCTCTACCATCTAGTTTACTGCATCCCTAGTTCCCTTTCTCCACTTAGAGAGAGGAACTTCATCATCCAGCGTTGTAGTCAAATGAAGCATCAACGGTTCTAAGGAAAGGTCGTTCTTCAATAATAGAGGATCTCCACGTCAAAGATTGTGAAGTCCACCAAATATTCATGTCCTGCAATCGAGATAATAATGTTCCTAACCTCTACCTTAGCCCTCCATGTAGATTTATCGACAAAAAAATGTAGAGTTATTGAATTTCTTAGAGGCCCTAAGTGCAGCTGATTATACACTCACCACATAATGTGCACCGATATCTCTCTTCTTTCGAGAAAGATGTTTGTTCTTTATAAAATAAGTAATGGCGATTGTTAAGATGTGTGTCCTTACTCGACTGTTTGGTTTCTTCCTTCTTACACTAGTAGGTGTGCATCTCACCTTAAGGTAATTTTAGAATACATTATTGTTAGACACATACGTGTCGAATGACAACTTAACAATAATATTCTCATTACAAAATTGTGCCTCATCACGGTCGTCTTTCTGTATCTTTTAGATGTTTCTCTTTCCTATCGTAAGAGCAAGGGGGAAAGGTCTTGAATCACAAGAAGAAGTAGAATAATCATATACTAAAACATGAAACTTGTCATTTCTATAAACTGAGTTCTTCGTACAAACTAAATATTTTACAAACATGCAATTAAAATTATCTACTACGAGTTGGGGAATGTCTACTATTGGTACATTCTCTGCAACTTTAGGTGCATGGTCTTCTGTATATTCTGATTCTCATGAATGTTGTTCTTCTATGCTCGTCATCCTCTCTCTTCTTGGTGATCTCTTCGTATTTGGTTGGAGAAGGTGTCGATGTTATGCATAAGGTCTCCTCAGGTGAAACCTAATAAATCCCTATTTATCATCATATTTTCATTTATTATCCCTCTTACTTAAATTATTGAATAAGATTCATTATTAACTCATTAACAATAATAATTAACCCTTTGCGTGTAATTAACCCTAATTATTGTACATAAATAAACCTATTATTGTCCATTTATTTTCAATGTTTTCTTATTATTAAAAATCCCATAAAATTTAATTTATTGTATATATTTGTTTTGGCATTATGTACATATCAAAAATATGAAAAAAATATAAAAAATTAAAATAGGTATTTTTAATTTATTAAAAATACTTGAAAAATATTATGGGGTACATATAATGTATTTTGACTTTGGATTCTACATGGAACTTGTATATCATGAAAAGATCTAAAATTTTGTGTTCAACATTTTTTCATTTGATGCATGTATATATATTTATCTATGATTTCTCTCTATTTTCTTTGTCCACTTTTTTCCTATTAGGACACATGGCTCATTCTAGAAAGCCCACGTGACCCGACCCTTCATTGACACCCACCAGTCTCTCCTCCTTTAATCCATCTAATGGATCTATTCGTCGCCATCTGTTTCTGCCTCAATCCCATCCTTCTGATTAGATGATCACACTAATGGTGCACATCCATTTGCACCCTATTCTCATTATTGGATATCTAGATGCAACGAACGCATTTCATCGTCTTCCCCCAACCACTCCTTTGACTGTGTTTCACCTCACCAACCACTTGTCTTATCCCATTTTCCCCATCATAATTAGTAAAGCAAAAACTACCACCAAAAGCTCCATGTGTAACCCCATATAGTTACATCCCACGTTTAGCAACTGGGCGGCTGTTGTACTTTTATGTGAAACCGCTTGGAGTAGACCTCTTCTTCTTCAAATACACACTCACCGCTTCCCGTGTGTTGGATTTGCCCTTGCGTACAAGAGCTACAATAACATTGCACCCTCTTAGTGATAGGGAGAGCTTGTGAGCGAGAGCCAAGATCAAGATACCTCCCTGAGATGATCCGAAGTGGCACCTCCTTATTGCAATATTGATGGCTAGCTACTTCCAAGCATGACTAAAAACGATCCTCAGGGAGTATGAGGATGGAGTGTCGTAGAGGCGACCCGCAAGAAATTCCCTAGTCAATCAAAAGGTACCCACAACATATGATAAACAATGAATAATAGTGTGAAGCACAATTTATTATACTCTACGATCCTAAAGTGTAAAGAAATTAAGCATGTAGAGATCGAACTCCAGGAGTAAACCAGGTAGCCTATGAATATTTCTAACAATATATTATGTACATACTTGTCTTTTATCCTTTTTGCGTGGGTTCTTTATTTCTCTGTTTTTTTTATGTTTATTATTTTTTTTATATTTTAATTATATATATGTATTAAATATATGAATGCAAATAATAATAGATATGTATATATATAGTAATATAAATATATAAATATATATACATATGTATGGGTAGAGACAACAATAAAATATACTTAATGTTTTTTTTGTTTTAACATTTTTAAGGTTTTCATTTTGCAAATTTTTAGTTTCTTTTTAATTTTTGGAAATAAAATGATAATATATAATATAGTATGTAACAATATAAGGTATATAGTATATATATGTATACATTGCTATATATAGTATATACTACGCACTTATAGATATAAATAGCTTAAAATTATAACATTTTTTTATTTTTATATTTTCCAATGTTTTTCTGATTTTTCTGTATTTTTGCATATTTTATATGTTGCTAAGTAAGGGAAAATGCAAAACAAGGAATAAATAACATTGCTAAATGATTTTTGTATTTGAAAATACTAAATAAGATAAATATCCAGTATAATTCTTAATAAATATTGTACACAATAAAAGAAAATAAATAGAAGATAATTCAATATTTTTAGATTTTTATAGTATTTTTTCTGATTTTTATATGTTTTTGGGTGTTTTTCATATTTTAGGTTTTTCTTTTTAGATTTATATGTGATTTTTGGTCTGGAGTTAATATAGGACATAATAGACAACATATAATTTTTTGTGATTATTCAAGGCATTTTATTTTTTTGATTTTCATATCTAAATAGGGAATATAAAGTCTTAGCCTTATTTTTAATAAATAATTAAATGGCTAAAGACTCAATTAAAAATATTTCAAGTAAATACTTCATCCAACGCATACAGGGTAATTTGTGCAAAACAAAAATCGAACAGGGGTTCTTTTTCACAAAAATTCCAAGATAATTCAATGTATTACCTGATAGGGACCAAAATGTAAATAAAAGAAACTATATCAGCATTTCAAAACATTTAATGCAAAATCTAGGGGCCTCATTACATTTTTCATGCACATGCAAAAATACAATAACCTAGGAGCGACATCAATGCAAATAGATATAACTTTTGGTCCTTCGTGCAATTTATCCACAAAAATATACACTACATATACAAATTCTTGGATTAATATAAATATAGAAAACCAGAGGGGTATGCATGCAAAATGCCCAACCTCACGTCATACCCCACGTGAGGTGAGCTGGCATGGACAGATGGGCTAATAAACGAAACCTCCAAGGCTTTATTGCACTTTATCCTATATATTTTACCCTCTAAACAATAATTAATGTACTAAGAAATTTAATGTAAAATGCAGAGGGAGACTAGTGTAATTTACCCCTTATTGTGCGCTAACAATAGGCTCAGATCACGTTACAAGGTGATCGAACGACCCAGATACACATCGCTTCTCTACTAGATAAATGTACGAGATTAGAACTAGGGTCAACTATGATCCGATGACATCTATTGCTCGAGAAGAACATGGAAGAGCAAATCTTCCCCCGACCTTCAATCGAGAATTTTTCCATACACAGGCAACCTCTTTGGTTGATCATTGGCTCTGCACCTCTGGGAGAATAGTCTGTAGCTCGTGGTGCTCACAGAAAGGTATGGGACCCAACGTGGGGTTCGAGAGCTCGATCAAAGTGCGGGCACCTGGAGAACCTTGTCCGGGTTTGAATGCAACCTAAGAGATGTCCATTGAGCTTGGAACCAACAGAAAGACATTCTAGGACTCGAGGCCATTTGCCTCGATACATTTTGAAGTTGAAAAGCATAGAAATGGATATAAATGGAGAGGTTCTTACATAAGGAGGCAAAGGAACCTCGATTCATCAATTTAAATGGGATTGGGGGGTCTCGATTAGTCGTTTCGATGAAGAACGCGTTAGGGTTTGAAATGGATGCACGGTGGAGGCAGATATAGATGAAAGCATGGTGGATTGGCAGGAGCCCCTAGCAGCTCAGGCGAATGAAATTATGAAACTACATATAAACCTACTTAATTAAAGGCTAAACTGAATGCAGAAATCAAAATACTACAAATAAATCTACCTAGAAATTAAAAAGGGGCTAAACTCTTTTACCTACTATGGTGGGCAAGGAGCAGGGTGGTCGGAGAACCATCGTGGATCCACTCCTCTCCTCGCTCCAGCATCTCCGAGCACGGGGAAGGTGCAACGCAAACACACATACACACACATACACACAAGGACATGGGAAGTAAGCTCCAAGAGGGATCAAAAGGGGAAGGAGAAGAGGATGTGAGTATTTATAGACATAGTTGGGACCCTTAGCGACCAGTGATTTAGGATGAATCAAAGATATATAGAGAGGTTTAAGGGTATGGCGTGGTTTAGGGATGATCAGAGAAAAGTTAGGTGAAATATCAACTCAGATTTGACTGATTAGATGTATGGGAAAAAGGGGAGAAGACCTGCATCATCTCGTCTGATGAGGGTAGGTGTCCTGGGTCGAAGTGTTTACCCAGGTCAATTAGGGCTTGATTCTAGTTGGTCAACGTGGACCAACAAGAAAATTTCAATGGAAAATTACTCGTAAAATAATTTTTAGATCAAAAAAGAATTAATCACTTTTAGAGTATAAAATAAAAAATATTTATTATTTTATTTAGAATTCTAATATGATTTTTATTTATTTTTATGTTATTATTTATTATAAGTCATTATTTACAAGTATATTTATTGCTTTATTTACCTAATATTATGTATTTTATTTTTATTTTGTATTCAAATTTTATTATTTTTTCTCATATTTTATCTATTTATAACTTATTTTTGTATACACAAATATATTTTTGTTGTATTTTTCTGACATATTTTATTTACTTAAATAAATAGAGGTATATATTATTATGTATAAGTATAGGTACTTTATCTAAGTATTTATATAGGCTATTTTATTTTAGTACTCTCTTTATGATTTTATTCTGCCCTAAAGATGAACATATATAATAAATAATATTAACACTATTATAAATATCATATTTTATAAATAAAAAAATAAATAAAATGAATATTTTATTCGGGTATACTATACAATAAGGGTCCAAAATCTAGCTTCTACACCTTAACTCCAAATTATGTGAAACCACCTTTACGAAATAGATAATTAGAAGTTACATGCAATTAAAGGTGATTTTTTTGCATTTTAAGTTTTTATGGAGGAGATATGGGTTTGGGAATTGAGTTTTTGGATTCGTATTTTGAGTGTGAAATGTACATTGTGCATTGTTATTGTGTAAAATTAAAATATGGGTCTGGGTATTCTTTTATGTATTATTATCTGCAACTTTCATGCAAAAAGTTTAAAGGTTTTATGAGTAAATAATTAAGGAAACAATGCGTCCCAAAAATAAATCATTGATGAATAAACGAAAGGGGTTTTTATTGTGTATTTGGCCCTTATCTCCCCATACATTATTCCATGTCGAGCAATTCAATTCTTCACTTGGTCTCGAGGTTTAGGGTTATAAACACCTTTGGCATTTTATTTCTTTTTTCTCTCGTTCTTCTTTTATTTTGGAATTCAATTATGTGATTTATAAATTAATTAAATAATAACTAATGAATGTCAAAATAATGATATTACATGCATTTAGCTAGGGTTTAGATGTCATAATGAAAGAGTAAAGGTGATGAAATGGAGACTCATCACACCCCAATACTTGCCTTTGCTATTCCCTAGAAACACTTATGCAATGAGGGAAAAAATAAAATGAAAAAAGAAAAAGAAATAACTTGGAATAATTGTCAACTTTTAAACTAATCTTCAATAAAGTCAAAGCTTGGTGCTCAGAGAAGGACTTTCGATTAATGGTGTGTTCGAGAGTATTTCCCTGCTAACGACACTAAAATATGATTAATAAAACAACAAGGAAAAGTAATCTCTGTTTGTTACATCATTTAAGCATATCTAATGGATACAGACATGCCACAACTAAGGTACACATATGATCTCTTCTCCTTCCTCACTGGTGATCATCTTTTTTCCAAACTTATTTGGGATCACATGTAAGGGAGCCACCCATATGGAGTTAGAGTTGGGATAAATGAACTCGACATCATATCATTTCTCAATATCCTTCTTTATAACTTCTCTTAAAGTCGGATTCGATCTTCTTTTAAATTCACGGGAAGGTCTAGAGTCATCCTCTTGGTAATTGTGGTGTCAACAGAGAGCTGGGTTAATTCCAACAAGATATGATACTCTCTAGCCATTTGCCTTGTGATTATTTTCTAAAATTTTAAGCAATCTGGACTCATTTTCTTCAATCAATTATGAGATAATAATGACTTCATATCGTTTATCAGGTCCACAAGAAAGGCATACTTAAGTGTAGGAGGTAATGGCTTATGCTCTGACAATGATGAATCATCTAACAAGTTTGTCTTAATCATATCTTAATCTAGTTCTGTGACGTAAGATGGTAGTTTTATCTGTTGATGAATCTAAGATTCATAAACATTCTGTCTGTATTTTGTCATAAACCCCTTAACAAATACATGTAAATATCCACTAAATCTCACATAATAACAAAACCTTAGTCATGAATTAAAATGCACTTTATGCATTAAAATCATGCAAATAAATAAAAGAATAAAAAAAAGAAAATAAAAATAAAGGCAAAATGCAGATTTGTATATATGTGTAATATGACTTATAAAATAAATATAGTTGAAGGTTATATTTATAACCTAATCCTTGAGACCAAGTCAACATGGATTGGTCGACAAATAAATAAGTAGGGGGAGATAAGGAAGAAAACAAATAAAAAAAATTAATTTCACACTTTATACATTCTCCACTAATTATCCAATAAATATCAAAACTTTAAAGTTTTTTAATTAATTAATATAAACAATTTTTTCATCAAACTCATTTCGTGATTATTTCTAAAAATGTATGGAAATAAATAAAAATATCTATGCCAAGAAATTCAACTTGTAAAGTATCAAAATCCAGACTTCGGAATATCATAACTTGCTCATACGAACTCCAATTTCACTATGCTCTTCTTTAAAGTTTATAAACTAATATTCTCTATTTAATGAAGTGATTTCACTAAAAGCAGAGTCCGTTTGCAAAAAGTCAGTTTTGGGACCAAACCGCAACTAGGTTTCTAGGCTATCTATTTTATTTAAAACACATTATTTATTATTTTAAAGATTTTAAAATTCCTAAATATTTTATTGATCTTGTATTTTAACCCTAATTTATTTCATAATTTTAAGATTATTTATTATATTAAATAAATCAAAACCCTATGTTATAGTTATAAATGCACTATATGACTTATTCTTGTATTTATTAATATATCTAACTTGGTATATTAAAATCAACAAAAATTCATTTATACTTTATTTATTATCCTAATAATTAAGAAAATATAAAATTAATATATTGTTTATTAATTTATGTATTTAAAAATCCAAAAATTCTTTTAAAAGTATTAATTATATTTATTTATTAATGTAATATTTATATTTCGTAAAGTAACTATTAATTATTAAAACTAATTATACCATAATTTACATAATTTAATTCCTACATTTTTCGTTTTTATACCTAATTAAAATAAAGCTATTTACTATTTATTCCTTAATTAATGAGTTATTTCTTGAATCTGGCGAACCATTTGCTGAACATATGAGCACTTGAGACCTTCTTCAAGATGGTCGGCCGGAATCTATTCCAACCACCCATCTTTGCCTTGTTCTCCATGCAACTTCTTAACCTCTTCCTCATATCTAATCCGACGATCCTCTTCCTCTAATAACCCAGATCCACGCCCATCGTTGATCTACTAACAACCCTCTATTGATCTCCTATAAAATCCTCTCATAGTTCATCATTCCCAACTAACTTTCCCTGAGCAAAGCATCCAGAACACAAGTGGCCGTCACACCACCTTAAACGCCATGCTCTGCCTTTCTCTAGAGGTGACAGCTCTGACTAAGGCTCACGTGTGGAAGACGATTGATCACAGGAGAGGTTCCAAGGCTCTATCGCCTTACATTGCCGCCATCGCGTCGCGTCAAGCTCTGAGGAGACCACTCGTCGAGCTACTACGAGAAGGTCATACACCTTCAACATCCTAGGTCATCTCCTTCATCTTTGCCATTTTATTTTTCTCCATCAGTGCATCGAAATAGATTAATCACATCATTAGGACCCTTAGGTATCCATGTTGGATGCCACCTTCTAATATCCTTTCAAATCCGATTCCACTCACTCAAAGTTAGCCTTTCATTCTTGCAATTTTTCAATAATACACAATTTTCTGGAAACGAATTTCAAAACTTGTAGACCCCTTAAGTTCTTTGACCAATTCCATCGTGGATCGAGTAGAAATCATTCTCTTGTAGGTTCTCTTCATGCTCGGAGCATCAATTCTCTGATCTGGAACTTATTTGGCAAAAGGAACTTCATTCAACCACCTTCCTTCTTGTGCACTGTTGAAGCTGAGCCACCAACTTCGACGACGCCTCGTAGTTTCATTCATCATCCTTGCAGCTCCTCACCCACAGGCGAGCTCAAGGGATGTAGGAGGCATCTCTCTATCCCTACAGGAGGCCAAAGCACGAAGCCGGATGACAGGAAGAATTTGGAGAAGAGTACGTCCGCACCAGCTGCTCAAGAACATGAACAATGCCCCAAGAACACGCGATGCACAAGTGTGCGACACGTGTCCTCGACAGACGCTCTAGATCATGTGATTCCTTCTAATTCTCGCCGTCAGATGAAGGGGTAGACGTTTTGCAACTTAAACCTAAAGAATATCTAGAAGCTCATTCTACTCCAGATATTGGATTTAGGTCCCTAGCATATTCTCATTTTCTCTCTCTCGCTCATATTTCGTTGATTTTTGTTTGATCAATGCAGATCTTGATTCAGCTGTTCTCTACAATCGACATCCCTAACTGCTAGCAAAAGTCACATTTTCAAAATAGCGCCATTGCCGGGAAGGTGTTATTTCTACATTGTTTTTTGACTTTAATTTCGAAATATCCCGATATTATTGGTTTTACAAATTTTATTTCTTTCTCAATTCTCGATTGGTTTTCGATTTAGGTCTTTATCTTCAGTTTTCACAGTTTTTCATGTTTTTTTATTTTTTTTCAATTTTTTTATGACTTTTCGTGTTTTTCCTCTTTTTCTCTAATTAATGTTTGTAAGGCCTGCATGTTCAGTCGGCTTCCTCTTAAGCTGAAGCAGTTGAAAGTACAAAGACCGGCCTCTTCTCTCACGGGTTGATTGTTGAGGTTAGAATTAGCTAGGGGTTATACTTGTAATATATTTATAATAAAAAATAAAAAAAATAAGTGCACTTTCCTGTGGTTTTGTATTTTGTAGAAAGGGCCCCATAAGGGCATCTCAATTTGTACTTCCCCTCCCTTTTTCTCAGGATCTGCTGCACCGAGTGTCGTGCATTCGGGGGAGCAGGGCACCTACCGCTGTTTTTCTTGCATCACTGATTTTCAGTAATTTTTCACGAGGCTAGGTGCAGGATTAGGTGTTTTTCTATTTTTCTTCTTATTTTCTTGCGCCTTCGTAGTTTGTTCTAGAACTCGTGACGTAGGTGCATGTTTTTTAGGATAAATAATAATAAAAAAATTGTTAGACATTTGTCTTTAAAAATTCAAAAAAAAGAGAAAACCAAAAAAAACCGGGACTACTTAAATATCTGAGTCTAAAAGAATCGTAAGGATCATTTGCTTTGGGAGAGTAATCCCCGCACTTAAACTGCAGGTACATTTCCAGATAATGTAAGCGAGGGACGACACTTAAGGCTAGAATCAAAGTCCGTGTTTCCTTCAGGATACTACTTAGTCCATACATCTGATCACAGTTCTTCAGTGTGTACGCTTGGTATTGGGAAACGATCTATGTTTACTTAGCTGAGTGGGGGTTTAGAGGACACTGCGTAAGGCTCCGTCCTCGAGTAACACGGGTAGCCGGAAATGATCCGTACTTACTCCCATACTGGTTGAGAATTAGTGGTTTTCTGCAAGTGCTCTGGATAGTGTTGCTGGGAAATTCCGGGCACCTTTCAGCTCACGTTAATTGGTGAAAGTACTTCTATGCCAAAATAACCCTAAAATCGACAAGATAAACAACCGAAGTCTTACGATCATCATCATGTTGTGTTGGTGAATACGAGGTTTGCTTTGTGTTTTCTTGTAAGGCATGAGTTACTACATCTTATACGCCTTCTCCCATCTCTCATGATTTGACATCGTGCTCTCCCGATTATCCACTTGACATCGAAGATGACGATTCGACGGCTATTTTGATTAGACTCAGTGAGCTCTCGATCTTTCACCATCCGTCGTACATATTAACAGTCTTGGGATGACCCTCTTCCCAAGTCGGTCCCATCAGATCTCGAGGAGAGTCAGGCCCAGACTCCCTCGTCTCCCATCCCATCGTTTGAGGCAGACCCCTCCTTAATTTGTCATCGATTTCTCCAACAGATTTTTCTTTGAGTTCTTACGAGAAGTTTTCCTTTCCAGAAGTTTTAAAGCATATGGCTTGCGGAAAGGGACTAGTAGAGGAGCGACCAACTGAGAACAACATGCTGATGGAAGACCGAATCCAGCTGTAGATATTACAACTGGGATTCTCGATACATTGCAGCAGAAGAATATTCAGATTCGAGACCAGTCTAGAGGGCAGAATGAGATGTGAGCTGAGATCGTTGTGCTCAGAGCAGAAGCTGGGAACCCACTACCACCTGTCATGGTTCCCATAACACTCAAAGATGAGTATGACCCAGGTGCCAGAATTTTACATCATTGGATTCGGTTGCCACCGAACCAGGGGCCATACGAGTTACGTCTGTCACTCATATCACTGCTTCCCAAGTTCTATGGGAATGCCCCAGAGGAGCCGTTTACCCATTTGTAATAATTTGAGATGATCTCTGGTACGAATAATTACCCATGAGTTACGCTGGAGGTCGTTCGCCTCAAAGCCTTCCCCTTCGCCTTACCAGATAAGGTGCTTTACTGGCTCAGTCATTTGGAGAGAGAGATTTCTACGTGGACTGACCTCAAGTCCACGTTTCTGCGTAATTTTTTTCCTCTTGGAATTATAAACATGATGAGGAGTCAGATCTCCAACTTTACTCAGTTTCCAAATGAATCATTCCACGAGGCATGGGATAGATTCGAGGATCTTACCGAGAGATGTCCTCATCATGAGATATCAATGAAGGTGCTAGTGTAGAACTACTTTGAAGGACTCCAGCCAGATATTCAGGGGCTTCTGAGTGCTGCATGTGGTGACAGCTATATGAATCGGGATGTTGAGTTTGTCTGGTCCATCTTCGAGGGGATGATAGAGAACTAGAGAGTAATCGACTCTACTCAGGCACTCCAAAAGGCCACACATCCACTGCATCATGGAGAACTCATAAGGTGGCAAACATTTCACACTCTGAATCCGATACCAATATGAGTTATATCAACGAAAAGTTAACATTGCTAGATGAGATTCAGAAGTAAGTTAAGGACTTGCAGCTGCCGCGAGAGTTGGAGAAACTCTCATCTCTACCTCAATAGCTGAGTGATCTTACGAAGAAGGTGATGGAATTGCAGCATCATTATCAGCAAGCTCAAGATTACTCGATCGTACAACCTACTCGGAGATCTTTACTCACTCCGCCCACCCGACAGATCCATTTTGTCTAGAGCTAGCCGGAGACTCTGCAGATTGATTGGCTCGAGGAGCAGTCTCATGCCAATCCCAACGAGATCACTAGCCCGAGAGACATTGATGTTGAGTCTCAAAACACTCATGAGATCAACGGAATATGGTACGCTCTGACTCAGCCAGCTTCACATTTTACTTCTTTGAGAGTAAATCACCAGCAGCAGCCGCATCACTATCCGCAGCATGGATGCCAGCATTATCAGCCCTGATAGTATTACACGCAGCAAGAGTCTCACTAGAACTTCTATCAGAGACCACATTTTGTACATCATCCTGCTCTGCAATCACAACCCAATTATCACCAGCATTAGATGCAGTCTCCATATACGCCACAACGATCTCCTTAACAGTACGCTCTGTAGCAGCATGTGCAATGACAAGAGAGAGTTGAGATTTAGGTTACCACGCCGAACCAAAAACATCTTCGCAAGCCCTGGCACTGAACCAGATCATGGACATGCTGAGCATGCTCTAGATCATGCACAAGACTGAGATAGAGCGGGTTAACCATCGTCTGGATGAGTTAACTGCGCCCAAGACCACTCTTCCCGCACAACCTCATATGAACTCGAACAAAAAAAGGAGGAACTCAGATCAGGTAGATGACACAACATGTACTATCTCTTTTCCTAAATTTTTATCTTACTTCATTCATCTTAGGACTGGTAGATCAACACAAGCACCTGATCGGGAGGAGGAGATGGCACATGAAGAGGAGAGAAAGCCAGGCCATGATATACAGGCTGAAGAGGAGAACCACAACAATAGGGATCAACCACTCGATGGCCAGGGAAAAGGAAATGATGCTGATATAGTCGATAGGGACTTAGGCGAATCAGACGACGACACCACACCAGGCCATGAAGACATGCCCGAATTTGATGTGTCCTTTCACATTTTAGAGACTTGTGTAGATAACTTTGATACTTTTGATGTACAAATTGATCCCAATTGCAATAAAAAAGAGAAATTTGTTATAAAAGTTGTCCCTTTTCCCGAGGCTTTTGTATGGAAAAGGCATGAAAAAATCCAAAAAGAATTATGTTACTCAAGAGACTGAAAAATTACTGTGAGTTAACATCATTTTTAAAATCCCACTCCATGATGCCTTGGATCACTTCCCTACGCTTAAGCAGCAATTGAAAAATAAATGTACAACACGTATGAAGAAGAAGTCCCAAACAAAGAAGCATATTTTTACCAAGGCCACCTCCTGCGTGATTCAGAACAGACTTCCGAAGAAGAAGGAATCAAGAGCACATTCGCCATCTGCATGATTCAGTCAGATGCAAGATTTCAGAAGCATCATTCTATCGCACTCTCCTTGATAACGGTTCCTTTATCAATCTTTTACCATCTTGTTTACTCGACAAGTTCGAGTTAGGTCCTCTTTACAAATCCCAATCGATCCTTCAGTTTGCAGATAGATCTGTAAAGAGACCTAGGGGTATTTTGAGGAATGTTATAGTAAATTATGCAGGGTCTGCAAATTCACAGTGGACTTTACCGTCCTGGATATGGATTGCCCTACACTGTACACCTTACACCTATCATTCTCAGGAGGTCTTTCCTGGAGACCACAAAGGCCTTTTTGATTATGATATAGGGAAGGTATCTTTTCACACTGAGGGCGAAAAGGTACATATAGAGATGGCGAGAGAATCATCCAGTGTCGCATCTACATCTAGTTCCGATGCTTTGTGTTCCTGAGCTACATGTGATTACATGGATGAGGTTCGCCTTGACGACCTCAAGAGGTATCAAGTAGAGACTCAAGATATCCTAGAAGAGGATGCATATGAGACTTCAACTAGGAGCTCTTTTGATGGAACTCTTTATTTCAGTATACTGGGTGAAGATTACATGGAACAGAAATCTGAGGACTTTATTGAAGATATTTTAGATTCATAACATACACAGAATCCCTCCTCCTCAGATGATTCAGAGACTGGTTTTTACTTAGCCAAATTATTTTCGTCTACTCATTCTGAGGATGAGAACGGTAGCAAGTCAGATGATGTCTTAGACATCTTCTATAGTCTGACTCCAGAACATGTTGATATGGTGAATGACCAAAAGGAAGAAACATCCATCAGCAGTACAAATCCCAGTACTCAAACAGAAGATGATATTGCAGAGCTAGATATGACCTTACTTGAGCTGAAGACCCTTCCACCAAACACAAAATATGCTTTCCTTGCGGGTCCAAACTGTCAGTTTCCAGTCATTATCAACGTGTATCTAATCGAAGAACAAGAATCCCGTCTGAAGGAGATTCTTGAAAGAAACCGCCAGGCCATTGGGTGGACTGCATCTGATATCTGAGGGATAAATCATGCTTTGTGTTCGCTTCATATCTATCTTTATCATGACAACAGACCTTCCAGAGAGTTTCAGCATAGGCTGAATCTTGTCTTATACGATATTGTCAAGAATGAAATTACAAATTGGTGTGACGCTGGCTTTATTTATCCTATCTCCAACTCTGAATGGGTTAGCGCATTACATGTTGTCCCAAAGAAGTCGGGCATTCAGATGATTAAGAACGAGAGTGGAGAGGAGATTCCAAAGAGAGTAACCACGTCGTGGCGGGTATGTGTGGATTACAGAAAGCTGAACACTGAGATAGAGAAGGTCCACTTCCTGTTGCCTTTTATAAAGCAAGTGATAGAATGGTTGGCAGGGAAGGAGTACTTTTGCTTCTTAGACGGTTACTCCAGATACAATCAGGTAACTATTTCCCCTGAAGATCAGGAAAAGACCACCTTCACATGCCCTTTCGACACATATGCTTTTAGACGTATGCCCTTTGGATTGTGCAATGCCCCCGCTACATTCCAGAGGTGCATGTTTGCCATTTTTGCTGACATGGTCGATGATTTCCTCGAGGTCTTTGTGGATGCTTTTTAGGTCCATGGTGAGTCCTTTGATGATTGTTTAGCGCACCTAGACCAAGTTATTCAGAAATGTTGTGAGGATGGTCTCGTTCTGTCTTAGGAAAAGAGCCATTTTATGGTTACAAACAGGATTGTGTTAGGGCACGTCATCTCCAAGCAAGGCATAGAGGTTGACCATGTCAAGGTGGATGTCATCAAATGACTCTATCCACTATCCAATGTAAAGCAGTTACAGTCTTTTCTGGGGATTATTGGCTTTTACTGATGGTTTATTAAGGACTTCTCTAAGATTGCCCGACCCTTAACTGAACTTTTAGGCAAATACATTGAGTTCTTGTGATATGATAAATGTCTTCATGTCTTTCTCACTGTATAAGAAATGATTATCAGTGCTCCTATCCTATACCCGTCAGATTGGTCTCTACCCATTGAGATCATGACAGATGCTTCAGATTTTGCGATTGGGGCTATATTAGGATAGCGGAGGAATGGACTTCCATTAGCCATCCACTATGCTAGCCGCACTCTAGACGATGCACAACGCAATTACACAGTAACAGAGAAAGAGATATTGGCAGCAGTGCTTGCTTTAGAGAAATTCAAATCTTATATTTTTGGTTATAAAATCACTTTTTATACTGATCACTCAGCTATCCGTTTTTTGATGGAAAGGAAGGATGCTAAGGCACGCCTTCTTAAATGGATTCTCTTGCTCCAGGAGTTTGATTTGGATATTAGAGACCAGCCTGGGGTAAAGAACGTAGTAGTTGACCACCTCTCCCATCTACAACTAGAGCAACCTTCAGATGATTATATGCTAGAGATTGTAGAGATATTTCGAGATGAGAGTATCTTTGCAGTTATAGAACTCCCCTCGTATGCAAACATAGTTAACTTTTTAGTCACACAGAAAAGTTCTCAAGGTTGGTCGAAAGACCGAGTCAACAGGCTAATGTCCAAGGTAAGATATTATCATTGGGAGGATCCGATTCATTTTCGTAAAGGACCGTATTATATCTACAGGCGATGTATTCCTCAGGAAGAATACAACATTGTCCTCACTATGTGCCATTCTTTAGAGGCAGGAGGGAATCATTTGGGGAAAAGGACAGTGCATAAGGTACATCAGAGTGGATTTTGGTGTCCGACTCTTACTAGAGATGCCTGCACAATCTTGAAGAGATGTCCAGAATGTCAGAAAGCCGTAGCGACAATTGGAGCTCGAGATTCCATGCCTACGCAACCCGTTATCATTTGCGAGATCTTTGACGCCTGGGGTATAGATTTTATGGGACTATTTCCCTCCAGCAATGGCTTTGAGTACATACTTCTCACTGTAGATTATGTTAGCAGATGGGTGGAGGCTATACCCGCAAGAACTGCTAACAGCAAGACAGTATGCAAGCTCCTAGGGGAACGCATTATTTTGCGGTTCGGTACTCCACGTATTCTCATTTCAGACGGGGGTAGCCATTCCATCAATAAGGAGGTGAAAACACTAGTAAAGAGTTATGCTATTGATCACAAAGTAGCTTCTAATTATCACCCACAAACGAACGACGTGGCTGAAGTTTGAAATAGGGAGGTGAAATCTATTCTCCAGAAATTAGTACGACCGGATTGGAAGAATAGATCACAGCTTCTAGAACAAGTTCTTTGGGCTTATCGTACTGCATATAAGACTCCCTTGGGTAGTTCACCGTTCAGATTAGTTTACGAGAAGCCATGCCATTTCCCTATAGAGATCATGCACAAATCTGAATGGGCTATCAGAGAAATTTCATTAGGGCTCATTTGGTAACATTGGTAGTGTGGGTTGGGCTGGGTTTTTTGGTGTTTCGTGATGGTGGTGTCAATGTTGGACACGGGATCGTTAGGTTTCAAACCAAGCTGTCCGACACAGGGTTTGCAACTTGAAGGAAAGGGGAACATTAAATAAGGGATGCAGTGCTGCAGCTTTACTTTCTTCCATGGAGAAAATCCAGGATTCCCGCCATTGTAGCTCCCTGTAGATGACTTCCATCCGCAGGCGAGGCGTAGCTCCAGGCATGTCGTACGCCCTCGTCAATAAAGAGTTGTTGACGATCTAGGTCTTCACCCTACCAATTCATCATCCTCGAAGCCGATCGTGACAACTCCATGGAAAGCCTGTTTGAGTTGTGCTCTTCACCCTCTCCACGATCACCATCTTCAATCGGACAGCAACCGTCGAGGATGCAGGGGCACACTTCCTCGCGTGAGTCCACTGCTCCCTCCCGCTCCCCTATGCCACCGAGGGGAGGGAGGAGAATATCGAAGGCAGAGGAGGAAATCTTTGCCTATAAATTGAGTGCAACGATGATCTATGCTTTGAAGTAGTTAGTTCACACTGGTTTCTCCAACAATGTAAAGGACCTACGGGTAATCTGGACGAGAATCAGGTTGTTACTTGGAAGGTAGTCCATTCATGGTCAAGCTTCTCGTCGGTAATTGTTGTATTGTCGCAAATTTTCAACATTATATCGCATTCTCATGTAGACGAAGCATATCTATTAACATCACTTTCCTGTGGTAATCAGAAATTTCCATTTCCCCCAATTTGAAGCCACATTTGATGTGCAATGATACACGTATGTAATTAAACTGGTTTACATTCAGTGGAAAAACCACTTAACATCCAAAATATTGGGCTTGCACCTACAAAAAACTTCTGGATTTTAATTCTGCAAGTCAAGTTCTTAAAAAAGTTTTTGTCATCTTCCACTAAAATCGACTTTGCCAATACTGCCTTTTCTATGATATAACATTACTTGATCACAGCCAAACCATACTATGTATTTTATTTTCGACTAGAGCACTTTCCATGTAGGATAGAATCATCTTCCGTATTACAGTTCAGTTATTCCAGCTTTGGTAGAATTTAAGCGCAGCAGAAGCTAGGCCCATCATAATGTTGAAGGTACTAACTACATTAGAATTTGAAAATGTGCTTGCCAAGTAATGGAAGAGCAAACAAACATTGGTTTGTCCAACTGAAGTTAACTATGTAATAGCAGTTAACAAAGTTGTTCTTCAACAAGAGAGGGTTGTTTTCAAGCCTCGTTCATTACCGCCTCTAGTTTTCTGTCAAAATATTCCAGAAATGGAATTTGGCGGGGTCCCATTTTCAAATCTCATCAAAGAATGTTTTACCATGACTAATTTAGTGGTAGACATATTTTCTTAATATATGGGGTCATATGAGCATGATATGTCCTGCGCTATCAAGTTTTTGTATTACTTTCAAGTTTTTGAACACCATGATCTGGTGCTTTATGGAGATGAATTAGCATCAATATTTTGTTGCCTTATTTGGGGGAACCACTAAGATATTCTGCAGCTTTATGTGCCCCTTTTACCATGATATGTTGTGGTTTGTTACACTATTTCTGTTAATTTATGGGGCTTGAGTACCTTGACATGTCCTGTACTTTCGAGTTTTTGCTTAATTCAAGGTTTTTGTTTACCATATTCAGTTGCTTTTGGGGTGAATTACCATGACTATTTTAGTGGACATATTCACTTCCTTTATGCGGTCATATGAGCATGATATGTCCTGCACTATCAAGTTTTTACGTTACTTTCAAGTTTTTGAATACCATTTTAAGGTGCTTTACGGAGATGAATTAGCATCAATATTATGTTGATTTATTTGGGGGAACCACCAAGATATTCTGCAGCTTTATGTGACCCTTTACCATGATATTATGCGGTCTGTTAAACTATTTATGTTAATTTATGGGGCTTTATTACCTTGACATGTCATGCACATTCAAGTTTTTCTGACTTCAAAGTTTTTGTTTACCATAATCAGATGCTTTTAAGCGGTGAATTACCATGACATGTCATTCACTATCATCTTCGGCTTAACTTTGAAGTTAATTTTAAACTGATCTGTAGCTATATGGATGGGAATTAGCAGTATAATTTGTTGCTCTATGGGAGTGAACTAGCATGAAATTCGAATGTTTTATATCGGTAAATTACCATGAAATTCTATGACTTTACGGGAATGAATTAGCATGATATCTCCTGCACTCATAACAAAGATACACAATTACCCCGTTTCTAAAATTTGAGAATGCATTTTCTCTTGATAAGTTTAAGTGAGATTTCTAGTGGTCGGCCATTTGGAGAGAGACTAATAGAGGTCCCAACTGAGGGCCCTACATACCAGGTTGCGAACCACGTCGCCCACTGGAATGCTTCATTAGATAGGTTCTTAGTTGATGCAATGTTAATGCACGAGACATCCTGGGCTGGCAGCACATTCACGTTCCCAGGATGGCATTCTATTGTGAGGAGTTTCAATGAAGTATGCAGCCTTTGCTATATGAAGCTACAGCTTCAGCGTCGATGGAAAAACCTAAAGAAGGACTACAGTGCATATCTTTACCTCTGAAACAAGTTGGGGTGGGGATGGGATAACATATACAACAGGCCCATTTCTCCGTCAAACAAGGCTTGGTTTGAGGTAATGTATGTGTTAATATATATCGCTTTTCACTTTCGTATCACTCAATCCCATAAATTTGATTCTGACATCTTGCAGATAAGTATCGCAAATATCGCAACAAGCCTTTATTGTACTTCGGAGACATGCATAGGTTTCTGGAGAAAGACATTGCCACTGGAGTGCATGCAATATCCTCTCGACCTGGTAGGGAGAACCAACCAATGGGAGCCTCTACTTCCCGAACTCTGTTTAGCCAAAGTGAGCTAAATTTTGATGAGCACCTTGATGTATGTATGGACGAACCCCTAGAGGAGGGACACGATAGCGATGAGGTGGCTCCTACACCATCATCTCGCAAAAGGAATACAGTTAGTGGGCGTCCAAGTACCAAGCGATCAAAGAGTGGAGGGTATAGTACTGCTGAAGCGCAAGAGTTGTTGGAGAACTTCCTCGACACATTATCTGCCAAATTTAATGAGGATAGACATGATGCTGATCTGCTGGCAAATGCTTCATGCAATGAAATAAGGGCCATGAGATCGGACCTTAACATCGATGAGTTTGAAAGGATAGCTGAGAAGTTATCAACAACGAGTGGTTTAAATGTGTACTACCACTTGAAAGGGATCCGGTTAAGTTGAACGCATGGATCGAACGGACTATACGACCATGACGATTTTCAGTCCTTATTTTTTCCAATCTTGTACTTCCTATGTCTGCTTTATGCTAAACAATTTAATAACACTACTTATGATCTTTTATTATGTAGGACATTATCATGATGGTGATTGTTTTATTTAATATTTGTATGTGCTTCTTTCGTATTGATTATTTAGCTACTCACACAATCTGCAGGTATTTATGGTTGTAGGATGGGCGCCTATTATGGCCTTCGTTGCTCTCGGCAACTTGATTTCAATTTTATCTGTGTACAGATAAGTGAAGATTTCATTAATTTAATGCTAGGAAACCTGCATGAGATTTTGCTTAACATATATGTTGTAGGATGTGGTTATACTTGTCTATTTCATTCCTTGGCCATGCAGGACACTTTTGCAGATTTAAACTAGACATCTCTTGTAGGGAATAGATCGTACTAATTACATGACGATGCTTTCACTTTCCTTTCCATTTGGTTCTCGATTGGCCTATTGAAAAAGCCTTCTCTGTAGAACTTTGTACGACAGTAAAATTGACTGTAGACCTTTCGTAGGGATGGCGCTGCGTTGCTATAATCCATTTGATGATGTTAGGGATCGTGTCTACGTAGCCTGCTTGGGAGTAGTTGGTGCAATCGACATAGAAGAGTGGGAAGCAGGAGGGAGACAGATCCCTCAGCCTTTACATACAAGGCCTCTAACAAGTCAAGAATGGGTTAAGGAGATAATAGATGGTCATGACGATCGAGCTTTCCAAAATTTTGTTATGCGACTGCCCATGTTGAGAAGGTTTGTTCAAGTGTTAGCAGAACATGGGTTATCACCAACGAGACATATGGATATGGATGAACAAGTATGTAACTTCCTATATGTGTTTACAAATGGTCATTCCAATAGGACAATCCAGGAAGCCTTCTAGCATTACTCGAAGACTATATCGTGTCACATTAAAAATGTCCTCGCAGAGATATTAACTATAGAGGAGGAGTACATAAGATTGGCTCCTCCTATCACTCCCAAGAAAATCACCTCGGATCCCCACTACTACCCTTACTTCAATGTAATTTCTATGTATTAATATATTGTATTAGATTACCGCCAACACTTCTCTCATATAGATGGAACATACATTCCAGCACATGTTAATCCATAGGAAGAAGGAGCCTACCGATGCAGGAAACTCTATCCGTCTCAAAATGCTATGGCTATTGTTGACTTCAATAAATGCTTCAATTACATTGTTGCCGGTTGGGAGTGTTCTTGTACGGATATGACAACACTTCGAGATTCCATCGAGAGAGGGTCTTTTGTTGTCCCTGAGGGTTGCATGTACTTAGTGGACTGTGGTTACGGAAATACAGACACTTTCATCGCTCCATATAGAGGTTCCCTATACCATCTTCCTGCTTGGCGGGCACGGGGATGTTTATACGAAAATCATAAGGACTTATTCAATCATTGCCATGCTTGTTTGCACAACGCTATGGTGTGCACCTTCGGTGTATGGAAGAATCGGTTCCACTTCTTGCGACATATGCCTGCGTACTCCTTCAACATTCAAAGGGATGTCATGATGGCTACTTGCATCATTCACAACTTTATACGGCTTACGGAGGGAAGTCAATATTTGATGATGATGGAAATGACGTCTTGCCGGAGGAAGTCGATGCAAAACCAATAGTGTCTAGTTGGCATCCTTCGAGACGATATTCAGCGAGGAAAGGAACTACAAGATAGAATAGCTCATGCAATGAGGAGAAATAGACGTTGGAGATAGTCGTAGAACACATGGTCCAATTTCAGTTCTCACTACTATATTGTAACCTCCTCGCCTATGTTATTTTTTAGTTGTTTTGTTGCGAATCCTATGCATCTCAAAAATTTCCACCATGTCACACATTCCATGCTAAAGACGTAAATTTGTGCCGTTCAAATATTTCTGCATTTCATATTGTTGGAAAGAAATATGGGATCTAATGAAAAATGCAGTTGTGGAAACCCATTAGTTTTGAACTACGAAACTAGGAACCATTATCCCGTGAGACGACTCTTCTATGTCTGCTCAAGGAATCGGTGCTGTCATCGACAACCGTAGGCACGGGCACGAGGAGTAATATAAAATCTCGCAGATGAGTTTTTCTTCATAGTACAACATGCGAGAAGCAGAAGCTGAAAATAATGAATTATGACAGAGTCTTAAGAATGCCAAGAAAGAAATACAGGAAAAGGACAACGAACTTGCATTCCTATACTTGGAGATGGATGATACCCAGGGTATGAGATCTTCCTTGAACAACATGGCTGAGTCACTTCGTCCGCAATTGCGAATTGTAGGAATCGAGGAGGTGGAAGACCGTACGATTAATAAGCACATCGAACAGGTGTCATTTGTGGGTTCTCCTCGTACTATGGACGAACTCATGTTGGAGGTGGGGGTCGGTCCAATGCCCCAGTTATGGTGGGGCGGGGGTGAATTTAACTTAATGGAAACTATGAACTGATGTTGTTTCATGAAAGTCCTATTTCTTTCGCAGTAAACCACATAGTAAAAGATAGATACCATGTTTACAAATACATGATGCTGCTATTTCTTTTTGGAAAGAATAGTGCCGTTTATGGTGTCGTACATGTATTTTCTCATTCAGACTTTCCTGCAATCATGAAATTTAAGGGGGTTGTAATGTAAATTATCGGATACGAAAGTTGTTAAAGAAATTCTTAACCATTATTAAAATAAATTAATCATTGTATATTCAAATATAAATATGTAAAATAAATGAAGTCATGTATATAATAAATTCTAAAATAGATTCCTTTAAAAGTTGTCCAATCATTATCCCTATAACTACATCAAATCATCACATCAAATCATATCACATCCAGCTCCAACGCAACCCACACATCAACCAAACACTTATTCAAATCAGGTTATCCATTGTCCAAACCCCTCAAGGATGGGCTACTCCAACCCACTTCACCCCTGTTACCGAACGAGCCCTTAGAGTTACAAAAAGCAGAAGCCAAGAGAAAGATAGATCTGAATGAGCTGGTTGAGATTTGAAATCAGGCATATAAGAGCACCCTCATTTACAACGACAGAGTGAAGCGATGGCATGACAGACATATCCTACACAAGATTTTTGTTGCTGGGCGAAATGTTTGGTTGTTCAATACACGGTTGAGAGTTTTTCCTTGCAAATTAAAGAGCAAGTGGACAGTATATAGGCAGAATGGTGCACAACAATGGTAGTATTGCTATATCAGATGTGCCACCTGGTGCAGTACCATTTATAGTAATGGGCAGATGCTGAAGCACTTCGTGAAGACCACTGATCATCTATCTCGAGTCGAAGTGATCTACTTTGTACAGGATGCATGGCTACTCTTCCACTTTATGTCATCCTGTACAGAGACTTGTGAAGCCATTCGGTTTTTTGGAGTACATACCTGTATATCATCTATAGATCACAATAGTCCCCATTTTGTTCGTCTGCTATGCTTAGTATACCAGATCCGAAGTATTGGGGGGACCGATTGTCCGCTGATTTCCGTTCGATTTTTGTTCTTTTTACTTTTCTTTTGTATATCCTTTCTTTTTCTCTAATCAATGGTCCCTAATTTTAGCCATACTATTTTCTATACTTGGGATGCCTTATCCTAAGTATAGGGGTGACCGAGTGATTTCGTTGATTTCATTTTTCTTTCTCCTTTTGATCTTTTGGGTGTATATTCTTTTCCCTCAATCACCTTGTTTTTTTTTCAATTATACTTATGATATCTGATCGTAAATATGGGGGGGTGATTTACTTCACATCGCTTATTCTTTTTCACCCACTTTTACTTCGCACGAGTTATTTCCTCCTTTTTCTCTTTTGACGGTATGAGGACATAGCACAAGCTAAGTATAGGGGGGAGCGTGTATATTTTATATATGCTTTTGTTCATGACTCATAGTTTTATGTATTTTCTATATCTATAAAATCCATAAAAAACTGGGTGAGGGTAATTGAAAATATACAGATTAAATAAAATTATCTATAAAATCCTTATAAATAAGAAAAATATGATTAAAAACATTATTTAAAATACTTAATTTAAAATGTGTATTTACAATATGTATAACATTTATTTAAATTATACAGATTAAAATATATGTAAAATTCATTTAAACTTTGTAAAAACTTTTGATTATAAAATTTGTAAAATACATTAGTTATTTAATCCAAATAAAATATGGGGAAATTATCTTGTACAATTCTCGTACATAAAAGTATTCTTAAAATTCACAAAACTAGTAAAAGATGTGTATACAACATTCTTAAAATCCTAAAAAATGAGGATGAACAAAATATGGTTGCATTTTCATTAGTTTTTTTTCAGAATAAGTTTGATTTATGGAACTAAAGATTGGGAAAAGTCTGAAGGATGGAGCTTGATTATGGCTTTTGACGATCATTGGATGGATCTTTTTTACGAACTGAAATTTGGACTCTTCAGATCTTTGACTTAAATCTTTGGGTTCCATGAGACCATGTTTGGGAAGTGATAACGCTCCCGCACCCTTAGTTAATTCGGGCAAATTAATGTTCCAAATCAATTTTAAGTGTTCGTTGCAGTCGGATACGAGAGGTTGATCAAAAACCACTTAATTCAGATGTTGGTCAATTTTAAGCGGTGATATTTTTTTTACTTGGTGGAGTCCAAGGTCGATCTCAGGGAGGCAACTATCTCCTTAGGTGGATTACAGCAACTTTCAAGTGTTGATATTCGAGGGACAATTTTTTTGGTATTTTTAATTCTTATGCAGACATATGCAGACAAATCTTAGCCAATTTAATGTTAAATTTAATTGATGTATCAAACTAAGTCCAAAAATAATGAAAATTGGCCAGAAGGTTATTTATGATGAAAATGACCTACACTAATTTTTTTGGAATTTTTCGACTCAAAATAAATTTTCTGTGAATTAAATAAACAAACAGAGTGATTTTCAGTGTTTAATTTTTAATAAATATCAAACCACAATTTTTCTAAGAACTAAAATTATCCTAGGAAGGTCTAATGATCAGGGACCTAGGAAAATTAACAGAACTTAAATTTACTGTGAAATGAATTAATTAAAGTTAATTAAAGAAAATCACTAAACTATTTATTCAGGCCTCGTTATGCGTGCAAATGATGTGAAATTTTTATGGAGTGTTGAAAATAAAGTCCTCAAACTACTGTGAATTTTTGGTGATTTTTGAAGGCACAGATAATTAATTAAGAATTAAAAGGCAACACTGGGCAAAATATGTCACAAATGAACCAATTAATTCATTAAAAATTCAAGTGACCCAACAAAAATCAGACAAGTGGACTAACATGTAGAGGACAAAATTCTCAACAACATGCAATTTTTAAAATTTCAAAATGATCAAAAATGCATGCTATGGACAAGTGCTAACACAAGGGTGTAAATGCAATACTGGAAAAATAAAATTTCAATAAGTAAACATGCTGACAGGGACTAAAATGCAATTACCGATACTATGCAGGACGTCTATGCAATTCTTCCACGAAGCTCGTGCTCCTCACGTGTTGTCTGCTTCACAGGGGCCTTTTTGCAATTTGTGAAAGCTCCAGGGGCGTCGGTGCAAATAACCCAGGCCGCACGTGCTCCTCACGTGAGGCGGCCTAGGTTCGGAGGGCGTCGCAGGCTCGGAGTGAGGCTCGGGTTCTCTGGAGGCTCGGGATAGCCTCGGAGCAGCTTCGGGTTACCCGAGCCTAGGCTTGGGGGCCGAGGCTCGGATAGGGCGACGTGGCGGCCTGAAGGCCCTTGGATCAAGATGGATCCAAGGGGTGTCGGTGAAGACGCGTGGCTCGATCAAGATACGTCAGATCTGGGATGATCTGACGGCTCCTGTCTTCTCCCGATGTTGATGACGCGGCGGGCTGATCACCGTTAGATCCTGGGCGATCCAACGGTGCTGGTGAGGCGCGGCTGAGTGGCACGTGGCTCGAAATCAACCGTTCGATCAAACTGATCGAACGGCAGTTGGGCTTCTCCTTCAACGGGCCTCCGCCGCCTGCGGAGGAGATGGCTGTGCTCCGGCGAAGGCGCTGTAGCTCCGCCCGTTCCTCCTGAAGCCGATGAAGCTCTCCGAGGTGTCGGAGATATCCCGGTAGGAGCGTGGCGATGCGGCGAAGGCACTGATGGTCCCAGGATCCCTGGAGGATGGCTGGAGCTCTGTGTCGATGCAGCTCGAGGAGAGCTCCGGCGAGGCTCCGGCCAATGATGAAAGTATCACCTGCAAGCGTTAAATGTAGAGCCGGAGCTCGTGCGTGCGTTTGTGGAGAAGTGGTGTTGGTTGGCGAGGCCTAAGGAGACGTGAGGTGGTCGGGGGACGTTGCTCCGGCCAAGTGGCGGAGCTACAGGTCGCTGGCTGGTGGAGTGGAGCGTCTGACGATGCGGAGAGGTCAGCGAGGATGAGAGCTCCGACGCGGAGCTAATCGGCGTGAAGGCGAGGTGCGAAGATGATCGTGGACAGAGAATAAAATCGGCGAAGATGAAGGGAAAAGAAGAAAATGATCGGAGGAGAAATGGAGGGGGTTACCTGGGGATTGGGGCTCAGTTTTGAGCTCCAGGTCGTCGCTCAAGAGGTCGGTAAAGCCCCGAGCTCTAGCAGCTGCGCGGAGGACGGCTGCGACACGGCGGTGGCACCGTGGATCTCGCCGGAGAAGAAGGGCTGTCTTCGCTCAAGGATTCACTCAATTCCTGTCACAAATCGAAGGTTCCGAGCTCTAGGTTCCTCTCTGGAGTGGCGGATGGGGATGAATGTGGCCGGAGAGGGGGTATTTAAAGGATGAAGGTGACGGCTGGAATGGGTGAGTGGCGAAGTTGGAGGCTGTCGTGGGGCGAGTGTGGCGGAGATGATGGTGTTTGAGGGAGCTGGCGAGGGAGAGGGATGAGTGGGGTGTGTCGTGGGGGTGATGGTGGTCGAAGAAGGTGGCTAGAGTGCGGCCAATAATAGGAAGGGGCAGCCCCTCCCGCAAGGCGGAGATCGTGGGAGAGAGGGTTGCCAGAGGTAGGAGACGAGGCCCTGGCCGTTGGATCTTGTGATCCAACGGCCAGATCGAAGCGCAAAGGAACGTCTAGGATTAGATCAAGGCGAGATGATCTGAGGTCGTGATGGCGCCACGTGGGGTGAGCTGGGCGAAGTGCGAGCGAGCGGCTAGGATCGGGTCAAGGTGACGCGATCTAAGGGTCAGGAAGCCGACACGTGGCGTGATGGGGCAGAGGCACGGGCGGGCGGTCCTGATCAGTCCTTGGCGATCGATCGGTCGGTTGAGATTATTGGGGAGCTAACGGCTCAGATGGAAGGGCTGAGAATGCGATCTAAGGGCTCAAGAGGTGACGCGTGGCGCACTGTGGTGAGAGGATCGGGGGCGCGATCGAGCGGCGTAGATGCCGCCACGTGGCTCGCTGAGAGCGCGGCGCTAAGGAACGGTGGAGATGAGATGTGGCTTTTGATCCTACGGTCTATGTGAATGGCGTATGTGGCAGCAGCTAGGCCGTTGGATCAGGATGGCCATCCAATGGCGGAGGGCGAAGGCGGATCAGACAAAGGGCAGCGGGCCGCGTGGCGCAATCAGAGGGCGCCACGTGGCCTGCTGTGAATGGCTGGAGGAAGAAATGCGTGTAGAGAGAAGAGGAAGCCGAATTTGGAAAAACTCAAAACATGAAAGTTGTAGATCTCGATGAGATCTACAAGTTTCATGTTGACCAAAGACGGAGATGAGGTCAAATATGGTACATAAATACAGAGATACATAAATATACATAGGTAGTATACAAAATGACCCAAAAACCCAAGTTTCTCATACAAGCTCCAATTTCAATGAAATTAGTCTCATTTTGAAGGTCTTTTGATATGTAGTATTCTAAGAGTGGGTAGACCTAAGTAGGGGTTTGTATGCGGGCTTTATGTGTGTTTTATTGTACAAGGATTCTCAGGACATTTGGGCTATTTTACAAGGGTGGTTTTTGGCATTCTTCCCTATATTATTAAGGAGTATATACATGTATTATAGAGAAGGAGTTATTTGATGAAGAGGTATTTTACAGGTGATGCAGATGAGCTGCTAAAATGCATGAATTATGGGTGTATGCATGAGTGTTATTTATGCAAGATAAAAGGAAATATGCCTCTATTTTCTCGGGAACAAGGCTCTATTTTTGACTTTTGATGTGATGAATCACAGATTCATCAACCCCCTATACTTAAACCTTGCTCGTCCCCGAGCATCTAAATGAAATGCAAGAGTGAAATGATTTTGGGTTCCATACCAAGGTCATGAACAAAAGTTGAAAATGGAGCCTGACTCGACCTTTGGATTAATTGTGTGGCGGAACCTTATTGGGACCTGAACTTAAGACCTAACAGACTTCAAGTTCCACAAGTCTTCTATTCAAGACGCCTCAATAGTCAGGTCAGAACAAATCCTCAAACGCAAATTTCTGATGACTATGATTCTTACTTGTACTGTGTAAGTGAGATATAGCTCTCCACATCAGAAATGACTCGGAACCAGCCTCCTCTAACAAGGTAACTCAATAACCAGGTCCAGTAACTCTTTCCTCGAGGAGCGGGGTATTCCCTTCTAAGTTCAAGTGCGACCAACTCAAGAGGAGGGGGTAAAGAAAAGAATGGACGGTGGCCAGTGTAGCTACCTATCCCGGGATGCCTGACCAGTGTAGCCAAGTCATCCAGCTGCATTTCCTTTGCTAATATACATACTCCGACAGGTATTTTATTATTTTTTTTTCTTGAACCTGTCTGATTTTTTTGGAGTTTTTGCAATTTTTTTTTTGAAAGCAGCATGTACATCAGGAGTTTTTCCTCTTGAGTCAGTAGACTATCCCTCTTTTGAAGCATTATTGCAACCCACAGCACCCTGTCCTTAGATGTCAACACCACTAGACTAGGTTGAGACGCACTTCCCTCCCTAGAGGAGGACGGATGTTTCCACCCGTGTGCTACTCCAAGCTAAAGGATTCTACCTCCTCACCACCTCATCAATGAAGAGCTACGTGCATTGTGCTTGTCCAAGTTAGGTCATTATCTAAAAGAATCCTGCGTATGCACGAGATATTCTACTTAGACTAATCAAGATGACATGTGAACATAGACTTGCGGACTCAAAGAATTAAGTCACTTGACCTGAGAAATCTTAACTCCAGTTCCTATAAGGTTCCTCTGAAATTAGGTTGATTAAGGTCAGATCAAGTCCATCCTCAATATCTACTCATAACTTGGTTCAGAACCCACTAGCTTTTCACTTTGCATATGCAAAGATGTGCAGATGAGATGCAGATGTCATGCTATGAAAATGCAAGACTCTTTTTATTATTTTTTTATGCAGGGATGATATGCAAGAGTAAATAAGAAGCCTTTATTTATTTTTTTATTATTATTATTATTATTTTTTTTTTTCGAATTTTTACCCACCCGTAGTTATTGCAAAATATATACAAAAATACGCGAAAGTACGAGCTATGGGTAAAGTATATATGTAATATATACACGCCCCCCTATACTTAGCGTGTGCTATGTCCTCAGAGCACGAAGAGCGAGGAAAAGACATAGCTCGTGCTAAGCGTAGGAGAGCCAAAAAGAAATAGAAAGTATAGAAGTCGTCTCGCCCCCCTATACTTAGACTCTGGCAGCCTAAGTGTAGAAGAAGATCAAAAATGGGACAGACGAGGGAAAGATGGGACGTGGATGAGTATCAATGCGAGCATCGGTCCCCCCTATACTTAGGCTCTTGGTCAGCCTAAGTATCGGTAGGAATGAGTATAAGGACCAATGTGATCTGGAGAATGTACAGTGAAACGACTCGGGTGACCCCTCCCCCCTATACTTAGGATCTGGTCATCCTAAGTATAGTCCGAGATAATGATTCGATGATGTGGGGATGGGTTACTAGAATCGTGGAGGTAGAGGATAGGATATACAGGAAGAATGATGTATATACAAATGAGTCGGTCTGAATCTTCTGAAGATGCTGCTGATGGCTGGAGTTCATTGCTGCAAGGTCTCATGCACGGCTTGAGATGTATCTGATGTATCTGTCTCGCGCATGAATACAATCTCCTCCACATGGACTAACTGTTCATTGGATTCGACGAAGTGCTTCAACAGCTGCCCATTTACTAGGAATGTCGGTGCGTCATCTGCGAGATCTGAGATCTCGACACATCCACTATCATGCACCGTTCGGACTACAAATGGTCCCGTCCACTTGGATTTCAGTTTGCCTTGGAAAGTCTTCAGCCTGGCATTGAACAACCATACCTTCTGTCCAGGAACAAAGGTCTTTCGTCTGATATATCTATCGTGCCAACGCTTCACCTTGTCCTTGTACACCACACTGTTGTCGTATGCTCGGTTTCTGACTTCCACAAGCTCATTCAGATCCATGTCTCTCTGTTTTTGGCCCAGGTGTGTGTTCCAGTTGACCTTCTTTATTGCCCATTCTGATTTGTGCACTAACTCTGCGGGCAAATGGCACGGCTTTCCGAATACCATTCGGAATGGGGAGGTGCCTAACGGTGTCTTGTAAGCCGTCCTATACGCCCAGAGGACTTGATCCAGGATCTGAGACCAGTCCTTCCTGTCTGGGCGGACGAGCTTTTGCAATATGGTTTTCACCTCCCTATTTGACACCTCAGCCATACCATTGGTTTGTGGGTGGTAAGGACTAGCGACACGGTGTTCGATGCCGTAGTCCTTCAGGAGTTTCTTCACCTCCCGATTCACAAAGTGGCTACCCCCATCTGATATCATTATTTTGGGGATCCCGAACCTAGAGATTATGTGCTCTCTGATAAATTTGCAGACAGTCCTGCTGTCTGCGGCTCGGGTCGGGATAGCCTCCACCCATCTGGACAGATAGTCAACCGCAAGAAGGATGTATTCAAACCCGTGGCTGACAGGGAATGGGCCCATGAAATCGATGCTCCAGGCGTCAAAGACATCACAAATGATGACCGGCTGCATTGGCATCTCATCCTTGGAACCAACGGTTCCTCCCATTCTCTGGCAAACTGGGCACGACTTCGCGAAGGCGGTGGCATCGCGAAACAGAGTCGGCCAGTAAAAGCCACATTGAAGTACCTTCCATGCGGTCCTCTTCCCGGAGTGGTGTCCTCCTGCCTCTAAGCTATGGCATAAAGAAAGGACACTCTGGTATTCCTCCTGAGGAATACAACGTCTCCAGACACAATCCGGTCCTTCAAAGAAAAGGATCGGATCCTCCCAATGGTAGTGTCTAGCATCCGACTTTAGTCGGTCAATTTGGCTCTTGGGCCAATCCTCGGGAACCTTCTTGGAGACAAGATAGTTCACGATATTGGCATACCATGGGAGTGAGTCGATAACAAAAATCGACTCGTCAGGGAAGGAGTCTCGAATCGGTGAAACCTCGGAAGTATTAGGATCTTCGAGACGAGAGAGATGATCGGCTACTACGTTCTTCTTTCCAGGTTTATCACGGATGTCCAAATCAAACTCCTGGATAAGTAAAATCCAACGAAGAAGACGCGCCTTCGCGTCCTTCTTCTCCATCAAGTATCGTAGTGCCGTGTGGTCTGTGAACACAGTTACCTTGGATCCGATTAAATGAGATCTGAATTTGTCCAAGGCAAACACTACCGCAAGCATTTCCTTTTCGGTAACTGTATAGTTACGCTGAGCAGAATCAAGCACTTTGCTTGCGTAGTGGATTGCAAACGGGACGCCATCTCTTCTTTGTCCCAATACAGCCCCAACAGCATAATCTGATGCATCCGTCATGATCTCAAAAGGGAGAGACCAATCTGGGGCTTGTAAAATGGGTGCGTCCATGATCATTCCTTGTAATCGCTTGAAGGCCTCAAGACACTTGTGATCGACAATAAACTCCGCGTCTTTGCCTAAAAGCTCAGTTAGCGGTCGGGCAATTTTAGAAAAATCCTTTATAAATCTCCGATAAAATCCGACATGCCCGAGGAACGACCGCAACTGCCGTACGTTGGTTGGTGGCTGGAGTCGTCTGATCACGTCCACCTTGGCAGGGTCAACCTCCATTCCTCTCTTGGAGATGACATGCCCCAACACTATGCCCTCCGTCACCATGAAGTGACTTTTCTCCCAGGAGAGCACCAGATTGACCTCACAACATCTTTTGAGGACTCGGTCCAGATTCCTAAGGCAGGAATCAAAAGAGTCGCCGTGGACCGAGAAGTCATCCATGAAGACTTCCAGGAATTCGCCGACCATTTCGGCGAATACAGCAATCATGCACCTTTGAAAAGTACCTGGAGCATTGCATAGCCCAAAAGGCATGCGCCTGAAAGCATAGGTACCAAAGGGGCATGTGAAAGTGGTCTTTTCCTGGTCCTCCGGAGCTATGGCTACTTGATTGTAGCCCGAGAACCCATCAAGAAAACAAAAGAATTCTTTCCCCGCTAGTCTTTCTAAAATCTGATCAATAAATGGTAGGGGGAAATGATCCTTTTTCGTCGCGGCATTCAGGCGTCTGTAATCCACACAGACGCGCCACGACGTGGGTACTCTCGTCACGATCTCCTCTCCGTCCTCATTGGTGGTCGTCTGAATTCCCGACTTTTTCGGGACAACATGGATTGGGGCCACCCACTTAGAGTCGGAGATTGGGTAAATGAAACCCGCGTCGCACCATTTTTCTATCTCTTTCTTCACAACCTCTCGTAGATTTGGATTCAACCGACGTTGGAATTCACGAGAGGGTTTGGCTTCGTTCTCCAAATATATATGGTGCGAACACAGAGCGGGGTTTATCCCGTGGAGATCGGAAATGCTCCAGCCTATTGCCTTGCGGTTCTTCTCCAGGATCTCTAGCAAGCGAGATTCCTGCTCCTCGGTCAATTGCGAACTGATAATGACCGGAAATTTCTTGTCTTGTCCCGCAAGGAAGGCATATTTCAGGGTTGTGGGTAAAGGTTTGAGCTCAGGGATGGTATGATCATCTAAGAAGTCTGGCTCAATCTGATCTGGTCTGGTGTTGGAAGTGGCTGGATCCTGTCCTGTAGTGGCTGCCACCAAGCTCGGCTCTGGAGTCGGATCGTCAAAGGTCTCCATGCAATCGGCAAACGCCTCGTCCGACTCGTCATCCTCATCTTCCGATTGTCCTAAGGATGTAAGGACTGACAGGCCCACTTGGGCCTCTATGTCATCGAAGATGTAGGGCGATGCAGGCTCAGAGCTGTACTCGTTCTTGAGGATCTCGCAGACTGACTCATGCACTGGATCATCTTCAAAGGAGATGGACACATCGGTGCTGGCTGGGTTCTGTCTCCATGGCCCAACTAAGTCTACATGTTCACAGTCTGTTTCGATAGAAGAGTACTCGGTGCTGGATTCAGAGTCTGGTCTCTGCCATCTTGTCTGCTTCATTTCTAGTTCCTCATCTCCGCCTGGAGTTTGGAACTGAATCTTCCCATTCTTATAATCGAATAAGGCCCCTGCTGTTCTGAGGAAGGGCCTACCCAAGATAATCTGGGAATCTCTCCAATTATGAGGGGTCTCCATATCAAGGACAGTGAAGTCCACCATGTATTCTTGCCCCTCGACTTTGATCACAATGTTCCTTAACTCTCCTTGGGACCTCTTAGTGGATTTGTCTGCAAACTGAAGAATAGCTCTAGATTTCCTAAGAGGTCCGAGATTGAGCCGCTCATAGAGGGCTGTGGGCATCAAATTGATCGAGGAACCATTGTCCAGGAGAGTGCGTGCAAACGCGATGTCATCAACATGACTCACTACATAGTGTGCACCCATGTCTCTTCGTTTCCGAGGAAACGAGTTCTTTATTGCACAAGTCGTGGCTACTGATAGGACGTGTTTCTCAACACGGCTTTTGGTCTTCCTGCTAACCCTAGTAGGTGTGCATCTCACCTTAAGGTATTTTTGGAATGCAGGGGTCATTTCCACGAACTTGTCAAAGGGGATTGTGACCTTGATATGTTTGTTACAAAACTCAGCCATCTCAGGGTCATCTTTTTGGATTTTTGTGTTTTTCTTCTTCCCACCCTTAAGAGCTTGGGGGAAAGGGATTATTAACTCAGGTTCTGGAATTGAAATATCTTCATTAGCTACTGAAACTGAGTTCGGAACAGGACTCTGACTCGGACTTTTGTACAGACTCTGACTCTGACTCTGACGAAAGGGAAAATGCTTGGGCGAAACCGGTGATGCTTCTTCCGCTTCTTCTGGCTGGTCCTCCTCAGATGGAGGTGCGGGCTCATCGGTGTCGTCGGACTCTGGATGACTGCGGGGCTGGTGCTTCGAGGACTCAGATGTCCTCTTCTTCTGCTGGCGGTGATGGTGGTGCTCCTCCTCTTCCTCCTCCGAATTCTCCTCAGGTCGAACTTCGGAGGTTCCTTCCTGTTGTGCCCGTGCCCGATCAGGTATGGTCACGGTCCTTCCGCTCCTGAGGGACATATGGTTAACATTATCGTACGAAAGGATCTCATGTTCAGATAAATAATTATCTGAATAGTATACCTGATCTCGGTGTCGGTTCTGGCCTTGCTGAATGCTATTTGGGTTGGCCTGAACCTGTGCGGGGATTGGAGTCCTTGGCGCCATTTGTTGGTCCTGAGCACGAGAGACCCGATTGATGTCGGTTCTCATGTCCAGGTAATCATTCTGCATCTGTTGGACCCTATCAGACAGGGTCTGGATCGCCAAGGTGAGGGACTCCAATTCGGTGGGCTGGGCTGGCTGCTGAGTGGATGCGGTCCTGAACTGGCCCTGCTGGCCGTGCCGGTACCGCTGCTGATGGGGCGGTGCTGGCCCCTGCTGGTAGGTGCGCTGCTGCGGCTGGTACCCCTGTTCTGGCCGGGACTGATATCGCGGGATTGTGACGGGCCTGGTCTCCTGGTAGACTGGGGTTTGGCGCTGTGCCTGGTCCTTCCCCATCTCGATTTGCCGGACTAGTGGGTCACGGCTATACCAGAGCCCGTTGATCTCGTAAACGGGCGGAGGCTCCTCGTACTCTGTCTCCACTGGTGGGGGTGCATGATGGTTCTGCTGGGTGTAAGTCTGATCCCAGCTGCTCTGAGACCCCGGTGCCTGTTCCTGTACAAGATGGACTCGATGTACATGTACAGGTGGTGCAGAAGGGGTGGGTAGCTTAATCTTGGCTACCTTTTCAGAGAGTTCCTCCACCTTCTTGGGAAGGCTCGAAAGAGACTCCATCTCCGCGACTCTCTTGTGGATCTGCTCGACCATAGTAAGCTTGTCTGCAATCATCCCCATGCTGGGGATGAGGTCCTCTGTCAGATCTGCAACAGACCTTTTAGTTGTCTCATTGGATAGAATCGAGGGAGACAACTGATAGGCCCTTGTGGCCTGTGACCTGCCGGTTTCTGCCATCTGCTCTAGGATCTTCCACACGGCGTGCTCGTTCTTGTTCAGATAGCTTCCTCCGCAGGCGGCGCTGACTAACCCCTGCATCTCTGGGGTTAGGCCGCAGAACAAGGTCTGGACTAAGATCGCCTTAGAAATGCCGTGGCAAGGGCATTTCTGTACTAAGTCATTGAACCTGTCCCACGCCTCGTGGAACGGTTCGCAGGGTCCTTGGGCGAAGCTGGCAATCTTCGTTCGCATCTGATTGGTTCTACTGAGTGGGTAGAACTTCTTCAAGAAGAGGTCCTTGAACTGCATCCAGGTAGTACATACCACCCCTAGGTTTTTCAGCCAATGTGCAGCCTTATCTCCTAAGGCAAAAGGGGTGGCTTTCAGTCGGATATAATCTTGGCCAACATTGGGATGGCTCAGATTATTGCAGACTAGTTCGAAGTCACGGAGGAAAGTGTACGGCTCTTCGCTGAGGTTTCCGTTGAACTTCGGCAGCAGGCTAAGGAAGTGGGGCTTCAGCTCGAATGCCTGGTCGGGAACTGCAGGTGCTAGCCAATTCTGGATTTCGTTCTCCGCCGGGTTATAGGTATCGACCATTGGTCGGTCGATCCCTTCAGCTACTATAATCTGCCCCATTCGTGCAGTGAGATCAGCATTTTTCTGTTCAGCTTCAGCAAGGCGTCTAAGGATCTGTCTCATCTGGTCCTCATCGGGCGGCATCCTTGGCGGCATTTCTTCCTCTAGTTCTGGGGATTGGAAAATAAGGCCGGTGTTAGAGGGTGAATCAAGGAAGGGATTACCGAGGCAATGATCTTCCTCGGTAATCTCGGAGGAGATAAAATGGTTGGTTTGAGAGTAACCACCCTGAGCAGGAGGGAACCAGGACTCAAGAGGGTCATGAGTCCTGGGTGGTCCAAGGTGCGCTCGGACCGATAAAGACGAGTTACTTGGGGGACTCATAGAGAGATCAGTGAATAGTGCGTCGAGATCTCCCCATTCACTCATCTTGATAAGCGAGAAGAAGATAGGTTTTTACTCCTACCTGAAGCAAGCAAGAAGAACAATCCAAGACCCTGGTTTTCACACTCAACACAGTGAAGGACTCAAAGTTGAGTCCAATTTATCTTGTAGTTTTTAAGTGTGATTTTCAAGCAAATCTAGCAAGGATTACGCAGCCTAGAGGGAAGTCGGCTCAGAGCCGGATGCGTCTTCCCTGTTTGTCCTGTCGTCTAAGATACCGCCGCTCCTTCCTTTCTTCGCTCCTATCCCAAGCCGATGGATTCAGTGACCACGCCCCTATCTACCTGAGACAGGCGGAGGCTACTTGGTACTAGTCACAGAATCTGAAAATATCCGGCTCGTGATATTTGCTAGGATCAGTTAGAATGTGATATGGAAGACGGGGATTTGGGCTCTACCTTAGGGTGTTCACACACACTCAGGTACCCTCACTCAGCCTGAAAACAAGGTCGGGGATTAGTCTCCCGCAAACAATTTTCAGCTTTTATTCCCTTTTTATGGTCAATACTGTTAGCAGTCCCAGTTTTAAAATTAGGTTATCACTGTAATTAATCACCACAAAGCACGCCTATCGGACAGTCCCAATTTCCTTTTTGATTAAGTGAGAAAATCAGAGGGGGGGGGAAATCGAGAAAAGCCGATGCAAGTTGAAATCTATGATGCGTATGCCAAGTAGAGAATACTTACAGTGGTCCTTCGCTTCTTGATGCAGGATGCTATACAGAATTGAAAACTCTACCCTACATGCAAATGCAAGCGATGAAAGCCGCTCCTAGACAGGCAGTTCTATTAACGTGAAGAACGGTTTACTTTGACTAAGTCCTGCGGTCTAAGTGCGTCTTTTAAGTGTGTTGTGTGGTCCTATTGATTACGAGCACAAACAAGTCCTAGAGTGGCTCGAGGAGCCGCTAGTGCAAGCTAAATTACCAATCACCCACACAGCACACGGGACACGGTTTTCCACTATATTTACACGCGCGAGATCCCAAACGGGAACCGCTGGAAATAATGCAAAAGAAAAAATAATTAAAAGAATACAATGCCTCTCTTTCTCTCCACACAATCTAAATGCTAAGTCCTCGAAGCGTCGTCAACTCCTCGCGGTCCTCGCACAAAAATTAAATGAAGGTCAGAGAGTGACACAAAAATAAATAATGCAGAAATAAATGAGAGAAATAATTACAAAAAAAACCGGGGGTCAGACTACCCAGGGATTAGAAAATCAAACACTCAAAAATATGATGTAAATTAACCTAAGCCGTGCCTCCCCGGCAACGGCGCCATTTTGATAACGCTCCCGCACCCTTAGTTAATTCGGGCAAATTAATGTTCCAAATCAATTTTAAGTGTTCGTTGCAGTCGGATACGAGAGGTTGATCAAAAACCACTTAATTCAGATGTTGGTCAATTTTAAGCGGTGATATTTTTTTTTACTTGGTGGAGTCCAAGGTCGATCTCAGGGAGGCAACTGTCTCCTTAGGTGGATTACAGCAACTTTCAAGTGTTGATATTCGAGGGACAATTTTTTTGGTATTTTTAACTCTTATGCAGACATATGCAGACAAATCTTAGCCAATTTAATGTTAAATTTAATTGATGTATCAAACTAAGTCCAAAAATAATGAAAATTGGCCAGAAGGTTATTTATGATGAAAATGACCTACACTAATTTTTTTGGAATTTTTCGACTCAAAATAAATTTTCTGTGAATTAAATAAACAGACAGAGTGATTTTCAGTGTTTAATTTTTAATAAATATCAAACCACAATTTTTCTAAGAACTAAAATTATCCTAGGAAGGTCTAATGATCAGGGACCTAGGAAAATTAACAGAACTTAAATTTACTGTGAAATGAATTAATTAAAGTTAATTAAAGAAAATCACTAAACTATTTATTCAAGCCTCGTTATGCGTGCAAATGATGTGAAATTTTTATGGAGTGTTGAAAATAAAGTCCTCAAACTACTGTGAATTTTTGGTGATTTTTGAAGGCACAGATAATTAATTAAAAATTAAAAGGCAACACTGGGCAAAATATGTCACAAATGAACCAATTAATTCATTAAAAATTCAAGTGACCCAACAAAAATCAGACAAGTGGACTAACATGTAGAGGACAAAATTCTCAACAACATGCAATTTTTAAAATTTCAAAATGATCAAAAATGCATGCTATGGACAAGTGCTAACACAAGGGTGTAAATGCAATACTGGAAAAATAAAATTTCAATAAGTAAACATGCTGACAGGGACTAAAATGCAATTACCGATACTATGCAGGACGTCTATGCAATTCTTCCACGAAGCACGTGCTCCTCACGTGTTGTCTGCTTCACAGGGGCCTTTTTGCAATTTGTGAAAGCTCCAGGGGCGTCGGTGCAAATAACCCAGGCCGCACGTGCTCCTCACGTGAGGCGGCCTAGGTTCGGAGGGCGTCGCAGGCTCGGAGTGAGGCTCGGGTTCTCTGGAGGCTCGGGATAGCCTCGGAGCAGCTTCGGGTTACCCGAGCCTAGGCTTGGGGGCCGAGGCTCGGATAGGGCGACGTGGCGGCCTGAAGGCCCTTGGATCAAGATGGATCCAAGGGGTGTCGGTGAAGACGCGTGGCTCGATCAAGATACGTCAGATCTGGGATGATCTGACGGCTCCTGTCTTCTCCCGATGTTGATGACGCGGCGGGCTGATCACCGTTAGATCCTGGGCGATCCAACGGTGCTGGTGAGGCGCGGCTGAGTGGCACGTGGCTCGAAATCAACCGTTCGATCAAACTAATCGAACGGCAGTTGGGCTTCTCCTTCAACGGGCCTCCGCCGCCTGCGGAGGAGATGGCTGTGCTCCGGCGAAGGCGCTGTAGCTCCGCCCGTTCCTCCTGAAGCCGATGAAGCTCTCCGAGGTGTCGGAGATATCCCGGTAGGAGCGTGGCGATGCGGCGAAGGCACTGATGGTCCCAGGATCCCTGGAGGATGGCTGGAGCTCTGTGTCGATGCAGCTCGAGGAGAGCTCCGGCGAGGCTCCGGCCAATGATGAAAGTATCACCTGCAAGCGTTAAATGTAGAGCCGGAGCTCGTGCGTGCGTTTGTGGAGAAGTGGTGTTGGTTGGCGAGGCCTAAGGAGACGTGAGGTGGTCGGGGGACGTTGCTCCGGCCAAGTGGCGGAGCTACAGGTCGCTGGCTGGTGGAGTGGAGCGTCTGACGATGCGGAGAGGTCTGCGAGGATGAGAGCTCCGACGCGGAGCTAATCGGCGTGAAGGCGAGGTGCGAAGATGATCGTGGACAGAGAATAAAATCGGCGAAGATGAAGGGAAAAGAAGAAAATGATCGGAGGAGAAATGGAGGGGGTTACCTGGGGATTGGGGCTCAGTTTTGAGCTCCAGGTCGTCGCTCAAGAGGTCGGTAAAGCCCCAAGCTCTAGCAGCTGCGCGGAGGACGGCTGCGACACGGCGGTGGCACCGTGGATCTCGCCGGAGAAGAAGGGCTGTCTTCGCTCAAGGATTCACTCAATTCCTATCACAAATCGAAGGTTCCGAGCTCTAGGTTCCTCTCTGGAGTGGCGGATGGGGATGAATGTGGCCGGAGAGGGGGTATTTAAAGGATGAAGGTGACGGCTGGAATGGGTGAGTGGCGAAGTTGGAGGCTGTCGTGGGGCGAGTGTGGCGGAGATGATGGTGTTTGAGGGAGCTGGCGAGGGAGAGGGATGAGTGGGGTGTGTCGTGGGGGTGATGGTGGTCGAAGAAGGTGGCTAGAGTGCGGCCAATAATAGGAAGGGGCAGCCCCTCCCGCAAGGCGGAGATCGTGGGAGAGAGGGTTGCCAGAGGTAGGAGACGAGGCCCTGGCCGTTGGATCTTGTGATCCAACGGCCAGATCGAAGCGCAAAGGAACGTCTAGGATTAGATCAAGGCGAGATGATCTGAGGTCGTGATGGCGCCACGTGGGGTGAGCTGGGCGAAGTGCGAGCGAGCGGCTAGGATCGGGTCAAGGTGACGCGATCTAAGGGTCAGGAAGCCGACACGTGGCGTGATGGGGCAGAGGCACGGGCGGGCGGTCCTGATCAGTCCTTGGCGATCGATCGGTCGGTTGAGATTATTGGGGAGCTAACGGCTCAGATGGAAGGGCTGAGAATGCGATCGAAGGGCTCAAGAGGTGACGCGTGGCGCACTGTGGTGAGAGGATCGGGGGCGCGATCGAGCGGCGTAGATGCCGCCACGTGGCTCGCTGAGAGCGCGGCGCTAAGGAACGGTGGAGATGAGATGTGGCTTTTGATCCTACGGTCTATGTGAATGGCGTATGTGGCAGCAGCTAGGCCGTTGGATCAGGATGGCCATCCAACGGCGGAGGGCGAAGGCGGATCAGACAAAGGGCAGCGGGCCGCGTGGCGCAATCAGAGGGCGCCACGTGGCCTGCTGTGAATGGCTGGAGGAAGAAATGCGTGTAGAGAGAAGAGGAAGCCGAATTTGGAAAAACTCAAAACATGAAAGTTGTAGATCTCGATGAGATCTACAAGTTTCATGTTGACCAAAGACGGAGATGAGGTCAAATATGGTACATAAATACAGAGATACATAAATATACATAGGTAGTATACAAAATGACCCAAAAACCCAAGTTTCTCATACAAGCTCCAATTTCAATGAAATTAGTCTCATTTTGAAGGTCTTTTGATATGTAGTATTCTAAGAGTGGGTAGACCTAAGTAGGGGTTTGTATGCGGGCTTTATGTGTGTTTTATTGTACAAGGATTCTCAGGACATTTGGGCTATTTTACAAGGGTGGTTTTTGGCATTCTTCCCTATATTATTAAGGAGTATATACATGTATTATAGAGAAGGAGTTATTTGATGAAGAGGTATTTTACAGGTGATGCAGATGAGCTGCTAAAATGCATGAATTATGGGTGTATGCATGAGTGTTATTTATGCAAGATAAAAGGAAATATGCCTCTATTTTCTCGGGAACAAGGCTCTATTTTTGACTTTTGATGTGATGAATCACAGATTCATCAGGAAGTCAACTCAAAAAGTGCCTAAGTAGAACACTTGGTGTCATCCGTACAACTCATCATCCGTGAAACACTTTTGGACGCATGCACTTCGCACATAGCTCAACTTGCATGGGGCTGCGAAGGACAATCCATCTTGGTAGTGTGTTTCTATCCTTATCTTTGCAGCATTGACGTCTAAACACATGAGAGATTGTGGTTGCGATAGTCGCTTTGGATGAGGGAAGGATCTGCTGACACAATTTTTCCAAGACCTCAAAAATTGGACAATAAAAAGATGTTATATCCGTCGAGGCACAAAGAAATGAATGCAGTGCAAGCAACACTACATAGCCAATTCAAAGAAGAAGCCACCAAATACAAATACGACCACAATGGTCCGAGCTTCCACCAAAAAGCCTGCACATCTTAGTGGAGATTTAGCTACACTGACTGGGCTTCACAAGGAGATGCGTCTACACTGGTCGCACTCCAGTTCTTTTATCATTCTTCTACTTAAACAAGGATTTGTAGAACCCGAGGACTACTTAGGTTAAAATCCTAATCTTAGTTAAGGCTCTGGCAAATGCTTGTTTCAGGCCCGATCGAGCTCTGTCCTTTGTCCGTTCTCATGAATTGGTTTAGGAAAACAAATTCATTCTAACTTTTTTCCCTTAGTTTTCAAATAAGTGTTTGCTAAGGGACTAGCAAAGTTTAAGTATAGGGGGTTGATGAATTCAAGATTCATTAACATTCTGTCTGCATTTTGTCTAAAAACCCTTAACAAATAATTGTAAATATCCATTAAATTTGGCTTTTTAACAAAACCTAAGTCATTAATAAGAATGCACTTTTATGCAATAAAATCATGCAAATAAATAAAAGAATAAAAATAAAGAAAATAAAAATAAAGGTAAATTATAGATATGTATATATGTACAATATGACTTGTAAAATAAATATAGCTGAAAGATATATTTATAACCTAATCCCCTATCAGCATGGATTGGTCGGCAAATAAATAAGTAGGGGAGATAAGGAAGAAAACAAATAAAAAAAATTTAAGTTCACACTTTATACATTCTCCATTAATTATCCAATAAATATAAAAACAATAATGTTCATTAATTAATTCATATAAATATATTTTTCACCAAACTCTTTTCCTAGTTATTTTTAAAAATGTATAGAAAAATATAAACATAAATAAAAAATATCACCTTGTATATATGCCAAGAAATCCAACTTGTAAATTCTTAAAATCCAAACTTATGAACATCATAACTTGCTAATACGAACTCTGATTTCACTCTACTCACCTTTAAAGTTCATAAAATAATATTATACAAGTAATGAAAGTGATTTCACAAAAATTAGAGTCCGTTTGTAAAAAGTCAGTTTTGGGACAAAAGCACAACTTGGTTTCTGGGCAATCTATTTTATTTAAACACATTATTTATTATTTCAAAGTTTTTTATATTTTTTAATTATTTTCTTGATCTTGTATTTTAACCCTAATTTATTTCATTATTTTTGGAGATTATTTATTATATTACATAAATCAAAAACCCTAATTTATAAGTATAAATGCACTATATGACTTATAGTTGTATTTATTAATATATCTAAATTAATCTTTTAAAATCCACAAAAAATCGTATATACTTTCTTTATTAACCTAATAATTTAAAAATATAAAATTAATATACTATATATTAATTTGTTAATTAAAAAATAAAAAAAACTCTTTTAAAATTATTAATTATATTTATTTATTAATGTCATATTTGTATTTCGTAAACTAACTAGTAATTATTAAAACTAATTATACCATAATTTAGATAATTTATTTACCTACATTTTTCGTTTTTATACCTAACTAAAATAAATCTATATGTATTTATTACTTAATTAATGAGTTATTTCTTGAATCTGGCCAACCAGGTGCTGACATGTGTAAGCACCTAGGACCTTCTTATTCAAGAAGGTCGGCCGGAATCTGTTCCAACCACCCATCTTTGCCTTCTTCTCCACGCAACTTCATAACCTCTTTCGCCTATCTAATCCGCCGATCCTCTTCCTCTAACAACCTAGATCCTCTCCCATCGTTGATCTACTGACAACCCATTATTGATCGCCTATAAAATCCCCTCCAAGTTTACCATTCCCAACTAACTTTCCCTGAGCTAAGCTTCTAGAACACAACTGGCCACCACACCAGCTTCAACGCCGAGCTTTGCCTTGCTCTGGAGGTGACAGCTCCGACTAAGGCTCACGCGTGGAAGACAATTGATCGGAGGAGAGGTTCCAAGGCTCCGTCGCCTTGCATCGCCGCCATCGCGATGCGTCAAGCTCTGAGAAGACCGCTCGTTGAGCTACTACGAGAAGGTCATACACCTTTAGCATCCCATGTCACCTCCTTCATTTTTGCAATTATATTTCTCGCTATCAGTGCGTCGATTAAATAGATTAATCACAGCATTAGGACCCTTAGGTGTCCATGTTGGACGCCACCTTCTAATCTCCTTTTGAATCTGATTCCACTCGCTCAAAGACAACCTTTCATTCTTGCAAATTTTCATTAATACACAGTTTCCTGGAAACGAATTTTAAAACTTGCAAACTGATGAATCTCGGATTCATCACTCTAAATCTCATTTATTATGCTCAGATCCTTAATAATAAACACCATTTTTGCATCTATTATGCATATTTAGCATTCGTGCATGTTTTCATAAGAACTGCATTTCATCACTTATTTATGCACAAAATAAGAAGCCAAAAATCCAAGCCAAAAATGACCTGTAAATAGCCTAACTTCCCAGATTTTTAACTCATTCATGCTAACTCTGACTAACCCAAAACCACCTCCACTGTGCTCATATCACTAACAAGAATAAATGAAAAATACAAATAACTCACTAACCCAAATAAGTGGACCAAAAACCCAAACCCTAATTTCAGGATTTCTGGACAAAAAAACTCATATCTTCCTCATCCAGTGTCCTTTTTAATCCTACACACTTTTGAACAAATGTACATTCAATTACCTTCAAAACAAGACCAAGTTCAAGTGAATCGGAGCTCATATGTGAATGTTGGGATTTGGGCCTCTTTTGTACATTTTGTATTTTAGCTGATTTTGACCTATTATTTTATGTACATATTTAACCTATTTTAGTTTGTTTATTTTTAATTTGTCTTCTTTGATAAATGTTTTATTAAAATGCGCAAAAATCCAAATCCAAATTGAGCTTAAAATCAAAGAAACAAATTGGGTCCGAGTCTGTTGGACTTGCGAGCCCACGGCGAGCCATTATGCATTAAATGTTATTGCAAATATCATTTCCTGATCTGAAATGAAGAATGAATAATTTGCATAATAGGTCCCTTAGTACAATTAGGGTTATGTACCATGGCCATCTTGATGATCATACAGCTGTTGATTCAATTATTGAATCATAGAGGCTGGTGCTTGGATGAATATCTAAAGAGTTAGATTGAGGACTCATCAAGCACCGTCAAATGATTATTAAGAGATGATCTCCAGCCTGTGAAGGAGATGGCAATACTTTCTCTAAGGGCTGATATCTGACCGACCTCTTGATGCAGGTCCTCTTCATAGGAATAGAGATTCAGAGGTGTCAGGTTAGTTAGGTCAAAGAGTTGACTTAACGAGATCGAGATAACCAAAGTCCTATATCGTATGTTGTCACGATACAGGCACGCATCCTCTGACCGGAGACAGATTTGTTACTATATGTTTGAGTATGTACATTTGGCAGACCAATAGGTTGATGACCTAATCAAGGTCTATACACCGGCGCGCTGGTATGCATATAAGGGCATATGAGTAGTACGATCTCTCAAAGGGATCATACAAGTTCAGTTACTGAACCGGAAGACATGAGCTCACTCATGAGATATTAGGAAGAATCAAATTCCATGCGCATGGTCGTCTCGCTTTGGAAGCTTGACTGAATTTGTAGGTTTGATATATACTTTTGGAAAGTATATGATCAAGACATGGGTATTATATATGCTTTTGGAAAGTATATAATCGATACCGACTTCCAATGATCGAATGAGAAACTTACTGATAGAACCCTGAAGTAGACAGTGTAAAAGTTGATCAAATACTTCGGGTTTATTCTGAGTCTTCCAGTATGCAGGATGTACAGGTATTAGGAATACCTGAGGGTGATGTGATCATAAACGATTATATAACCATGACGCTTCCATTCCTAGGGAGTGATGAAACGGGTCTGGATTTTAGTGACTCCTCTCAATAGAGAAGTAATTTGATCTTAGTCCAAATGTTGGACATTGATCTGAATGTGATTCAGATGCAATGAGAAGATTAGATTGCGGACTTGATTTAATCAAAGCATCTATGGGAGGCCCGCGATCTGGATTTGAGATATGATCTCGATATCCATGTCACTATACATGGAACAATACAATCGCCATGTCCTTATCTCCAAGTATTCGCGGAGAAAGCGCATTATCCTTGAAAGAGTTCATGGATAATTCTATTGTTGATATATGTATCCGAGCAATGAGAAAATGGATAATTAAATATGATTTAATTATCATAAATAATATGAATTTGATTCATATTATAAGGAGAGTTATCTTAGATAATTAAATATGATTTGAATATCAAAGATGTAAATAACGTGATGTGATTCATATTATTTGAGCACAAGAGAATAAGTTATCCAATATAATTAAATGTGATTTAATTATTATGGATAAGAATAATATGGATTGTAATATCCAATTATTCATAATATATTATAAATGTGATTTATAATGTATTAGTGAGAGTTAAATATAATTTATATTAGTAGATTAATTATTAATGTGTATTGGATACACATTGTCTAATTAATTGAAAATGTAAATTACATTTTGTTTTGGTTTGTGAATATGATTCACAATATTCCAATGTCAAGATTGCAATATTCCCAAAATTAATTGAGAATTATTTTGGTGAATAAAAATCCCAATAAATAGTTGTTTGGAAATAAGTAGAGAGAAAATCAAGGAGATGTGCAATCTCATGGGAATCCATGAGATTGCCCTCCCATTAGGAAAGGAGGGGGCGGCATCAAATCCCTTATGGGATTGGTGGCCGTCACCTCCCTCTAAAGGGGAAGGTTGATCTCCTTCGTATTTTTTATCTCCTTATTTGATTGATTTAATTTGGTATTAATATTTATTTGATTTATCAAATATATTTTATCAAAATTGAATCACATGTTGTTGGTTTTTACCAACAATAATCTTGACCATTGGATTGACATAAATCAATCTCATCCATTGATTTTATATGTCACATGGATTGAGATCCATGGATCCCAAAACCCTATAAATAGAGAGGCATACCATGCTCTCTATTTTACACACACACAGTGCTTGATAAGCATCTCTCTCTCTCTCTTCTCTCTACTCGACAGCCCTCTCTCTCCCTCTCATGTGGCCGTCCACCATGGATGACCTAAGAGAGGTTCTCCATCGTCGTTGCATCGTCGGTATGCTGCCCGTTCTTCTGCTCTTGGATCTCCATCTCCTTTTGGTGCGCCTCGCTAGTGAAGAAGACATCGGATCTCGTGTGTCGAGATCAGGAGATCCGCCGCTTGGATCATCAACATGGATTGCGAGAAGCACGCGGTTCATCCCTACGCTCGCAAGCGTCTCCTCCGTCGGATTGGACTTGAGACAGGAGGTCTCTTCGTTTAGAGACTTGATCGCAACCACGCTTCAAGAGGTAGTCCTATTACTTGTTTGTGGTTTAGACGAGATGATCCGAGAAGTGTTCTTGGATCATGTGGTTTCGTCGTAATAAAATTTTTTAAATTCCGCTGCATCGAGCAACTAGTGCGACTAGTCGCTGCTCGTCCTATTCGATACGACGCTCACGCTTCCGTGATGCGCTTGAGGATCTAACCATATCCTACAGAGTCTTCACTAACTTCCTGTACAAAATTTGGTCTTTTTCATGATTTATTTTTTTATTCTTTTTTTAATTAATAAAAAATCCAAAAAATTAGATTAGCGTTTAATTATTTGTCTTTGATTATACCACATTTTTCCGAATTTTTATTTGGTTTAAAAATGACATAAAAATTATAAAACCCAAAAAATCAAGGTATTCTATGTACTTGAGATACCCCTAAAAAATCACTTTGTGCATTTGATTGATTTTGGTTTTAGTGTTTTCATGAAAATTGTAGATTTTATCAAGACGAGCAATTTTCGTGAAGAAACATCTTCGATCCGAGCCATTTGAAATTTATTATTGATTTTAGAAAGTATTTATCTGCGCATTTTTATGGTGCTAACTCGTGGTAGCTCCTGGAGGCGCCACGTGTCAGCTATTTTTGAGGTTTTTATATATCGTTTTTTTAAAAAAAATAAAGACCGCGTACGTACGAGGCACGTGCCATCCAGGAACGCGCCAAGCACGTGCGACATGCCAACCCCTTAACTACTAGAGCCACAAGTCACCATTTGGGTCGTCTGATCGCGGCCGATTGGACGGCCCCTGCTCATCTTCTACCTCCGGCCACTATCCCAATCTGGGAAGCTCCGCATCCTCCGTTGATTTCCCGCCGGCGATCTCGCATCCACCTCCTTCGAATCAATCATTTCCGCCTGCCGCATCTCTTCAAATCTATCAATCATCACGCCCTTCCATCTTCACACGATCCGATCGTCCCCAAATCCTTCGTCCAATCCACGAAATCCGCGACCTTCGATCGACCTCCTCACCTATAAAAGATAACCACCACTGCCCCAGAGGCTTTCATCCGCCGTTAGCACCAAGAAGGAGGTGGTGACAGCTCGCCTCCTTGTCTCCGATGAGATCCGGCCACCCCCCCTCCCCCCGTGGCCATTGCAGCGGCGACTTCCCAGTCTTGTTGCTCTGCTCTGGTCGCCTTCGACGTCGTTGAGCCAACGCCTCCGCAAATTCAGCCTACGACTTCGTCATCTCCGCCTCGACTGCTCCAGCAACAAAGCTACTTCACCGACAACTTCCACCTCCAACGTTCACCGCCCCCAAAAGCTTCACCCCCGATCGTATTCAACGACTGCTCCACCTCACCATCATCTCGACAACCACCTAGGAGCCCCACCTGGATCGGCCTACCTCCTCCGCAGCCAAGGCTCCAGGCGCCTCCACTTCGGCCTCCCACCACCGTCTTGGCCGGAGGCCGCCTCTCGCGAGCCACCGCCAGCCACGCCGGTCACCGCCGGCACTCCGCCTCACCTTCGACCGGGTCTGGAGCCTGAGACCCCAGCACGTGCGAGGCACATGCATGGGGAACGTCCGCCTGCGTCAGCCCCCGGGTCACGTGCTTCGCACCTGACCGTGGGGTAATTTGCAAGGAGCCCCTCGGCCATTACTCTATTTGTCATCCAGTCCAGACAGCTAGAGGGCACGTGTTGCGCACGTGCCCCTCTAGAAATTTTGCAAAGACACCACCCAGTAGAGTTGTAATTATATCTAGCCCCCCCTACAATTTCTATATTTATTATTTATATATTGCATTTATACCCTTGTATTCCTTCTCTGTTTCGAACCTCTTCTCTGCATCATTTTATTTATCAAAAGATAACATTTTGTTTGTCAATTAATTCTCCACAGTTTGACATATGGTGGATATTTTTTGTGATCGATGATTAATTAATAATTAATTATTTTGTGGAAAATTGCATATTTTGCCCAGTTTGTGCTCTTAAATTTACAATTGATTAACTGTTGCTCTAAAAATTCCCAAATAAAATCACAAATTGTAGAATTAATTGTGCTTGACATTGTGCCCAAAAAGATTTGCATTTACATGCATAGATTACCCTGTAAAAATCATTTTGCATATTTTTGTGTTTGATTTTTAATAGGTATTAAATATCACATTTTCGAAGTTTAGGATTTTCTGAGATCCATCACCTAGTGATATATCTTAGGTAATTTTATTCTTTGAAAATAAGTAGGTTTAGTATTTACTAAATATTGAAATTCATTTTGTTTGCATCTAAAAATTCATAAAAAATTTATATTGCATCCAAAAATTCCATAAAAAATTATTGTGCATTCATAAACATCATAATTAGCATCTTGGCAAAGTTCGTATTTTTCGGACATCGTTTGAGCGTAATTTACATTTTAATCCGTAAAATAGGCTGAAATTGCATTTTGCATCACTTATTGCATTAAAAATTCCAAAAAAACTGCCTCGAAAACCGTTCACGAATTTTGATAGAAATAATTCTAGGTCGTTCCTTTGCCTCCTTGTGATCGACATTGGGAATTGCCCAAGTAAAATAAACATAAAACCACGCGATTAAAAATTGAATAATTATTTGTGGCTATTTTCTTGACCTATTCCGATTGCCGCCTAAAACGAATGACAAAATCAAATTATTTTTTACGCATGATAAAAAACAACATCATCTCTTTAACGTGGTGATTTCGGACTCGTCATATGGTGCCGTTACCGGGGAGGCAAATGTATTAGTTTTGTGTTTTTTAAAATTTCGTTCGGTTTTCTGCATTCGGGTAGTCTGACCCCCCGAAACATTCATTGTAAATTTCATTTTATTTTTCCTACATATATTTTTAGCATCTATTTCTCTTATATGCTTTTTGATTTATTTTTGAGTCACTCTCTTACACAAGTCTCTTTTATTTTTCTTGTAAGGTACCCGGCGTAGGTGGATCGGTTTTTCAAGAAACCGAATCATCTTCGCTGACTTCTGAAAAGCTGCAATTAATTTAAGATCGAGTCAAGTCGTGAGAGAGCGTAGAGTCTAGGATTTTAATTTCTGCAATTTTAGTTCTGTAATTATTTGCTCATTTATAGCGGTGTCCGTTTGGACTCTCGCGTGTGTAAAAAGACCCTTAAACATTTTCTGTGGTGTGTCGTGGCCTGTTTCACTCTCCAGTGAGGGTGGGGCCTAATTTGAGTGGCAATTAGGATAGACCTGCACATAGAGCTCTCAGAGCATTTTTAATTTTTAATTGTGCTTGTAGGAATTAAGCCACACTTCACTATTAATTGAGACGCACATTTGATCGTTCAATTTAGCCAAATTCAACTCAATTCTTCCCCGTTAATAGAACTTTCTACTTAGGTGTGGTTTTTCATCGGCTTGCATTTCATATAGATAAATTTTTCGATTCATGTATTGCATCCCACATAAAGAATGCGAGGAATCACTGTAAGCCTTCTAACTGAACATACATCATTGTTTTCACGTGCATTGGCTTTTTCTCGAACTCCTCCCTCTTGGTTTTGTTACATAAATTTTAAAGGAAATTGGGACTGGACGGTAGACGTATATTTAAATTCTTCAGTGATCACCTACTTAATATTGGGGCTGCTAAATATAGCTGATCTACGCTCTTGATTTTAAGTAGGTCTGATTTTAAGTAGTTGATCACTTAGAATCACTGCTAAATATAACCGATCTACGTTTTGCAATTAATTTAAATTCTTCAGTAATCACCTACTTAAAATTGGGACTGCTAAATATAGCCGATCAAAATAACCCATAAAATCAAGAATTTTTGCAGGAGAGCAACCCCGACCGTGGATATTTTTATTTTTATGAGTGAGCGAGAGACGACACTTAAGGCTAGAGCCCAAAAACGTATTTTCATATTAACTACTGATTCTACCAAAAACGATTAGCTACTTCTTAGTGAGGACCTACGGGTAGCCGGTAAACGGTCTGAATTTCCTTAGTAGAGTGGGTGATTTACAGGACACTGCGTAAGGCTCCATCCTCAAGTAATGGGTAGCCGTTCTACGGTCCGTACTTACTCCCATATTGGCTGAAAGTAGGTGCAACTAGTCGTAGGAATTCGGGCCAGGCATTACAAAATTTTCGGCACCTAACAGCTCGCTAAATTTTTCCCAAGATTGTCTTATTACCAATTAAAATTGAAAAGATAATAGCCGAAATCTTACGGCTTCATTGTGTGTGTTAGTGAACCCGGGGTTTGATTTGTGTTTGCATTGGTGTGCATAAATCGATATCGAAGATTAAAAGCTGCTCATTTGATAAAATTTCTTTTGACTATCCATGCAACCATCTCTCTTCTTTTCTTGATTTAAACCTCATCATGGAACTTTTTCCAGATCATAAAAATCAATTCATCTCAAACATACCCGACCCCTCATTCCTTTCAGCTCTTTAAAAAATGGCCAAAGAATTATCTGAGAATCCATCATTGCTATACTATGAAAATGAATTCGTATTGGTTAGACCCAAAACACCTCCTCCAACTTCAACAAGAGACTCTTAACCACCGACACTCTACAAATCTGATCTGCTTCATGAATGACAACCCCTTGTTTTCGGACCAGACAAACCAACAACCGACTGAGGTCTCTACTTCTTCATACATCAATCCACTCTACTCCGATCATACAATTCATCCTTCATATTTCAGTAAATGTGAATCCATCATTCATGGGAGATGATAACCACATGATCGAATTAAACACTTCTTCACCTCTTCCATCGACCTACCCTGGAACGCCAATGAACAATCATCATCTTGGATTGACCATGACAACACCCTCTTCAGACATGATACTCATAAAGAGGATTGGACAGAGCACATAGAAATACGTCAACCTCGTATGCTGACTCCACAATATCAAGGTCCGGCCGCTCATAATCAAATGATTAAACTCTACTCGGACCAACTCCGCATACTTAGACCATATGAGCAACCGCCTTCCATAATTATTGAGGAGATATTTTCAGAAAATGATGATCATATATCGGATATTTCAAGATACTCCTCTCCTAGAACATATAGGAAAATGGAAGAGGAAATTCAATTACAAAAACACACCCCAGCTGCTCCCACGATTGGTCATGAAAAGATTTTGGAGGACATTTTAAGGATGAGTAAGAAATTTGATTTAATGGAGGATAGATTTCGAGAATTTGCCAATCGATTACTTTCAATCTCTGGTACCTCGGATATAAAAATGAATAAGGAAATGATTAGATCTAAGATTGAAAATTTTGACGATATTCAGAAATCTATGGACGATTCTGATAGCGTCACTTCTGCATATTATTCCCCTAGAAATGACTATGCCTCTAACTCCCACTCTGAACATCAGAACCCCTGCTCATCTGAAGAGTACACCACATCACTACACGACACAGAAAATACCAAAAAATTTGGAATATTCGAAAAACACAAAAAATTTGAAAATCTTGAAAAATTCATAAAAATTGAAACTGAAGAAGATCTGAAGAATTTGGATCCTGCTGTACGGGAAGCATTGGGAAAAAAACTGATTTTTGAACTTCCTTTTCTACAGGCCATTGAACACTTCCCCGACCTTAAAGGATTTGTAATGGACAAATTAATTATGAAAAAGTCGGGCAGTATTAGAACAAAGACTGAAAGACATATATTGTCAATGGCCTCCTCCTTGGTGTTGAGGAGAAAAACCAAGAGCCACATAGTGAAGCGGTTTCCCAGATTTAACTGTGAAATCAAAGACACGATTTTCATCCATGCTCGAATTGATGACGATTCACTGATCAATATCCTCCTGACCTCTGTATTTCACGAACTCAAATTCGGACTGATTTGGAAGATACGAGAGATTGTTCAATTGGCTGACCAATCAATAAAATGGCCGAGAGGAATCATTTCTGTCGTCATGAAATTCCAAGGTGCTCCGCTCAAAGTAGAATTCACGGTCATTGATATTGAGCATCAAAAGAGAATTCACCCAGTCTCAAATTATTCTCAGAAAGCCATTCTTGGCATTGGCTAAGGCAATAATTGATTGTGAGACTTGGGGAATCAATTTCACAGCATTGGAAGCACTTAGATCTGACCCTGTCTTTGAGGAACCACGATCTTCTGAGGCAACCCACGAAGTCCCCAACAACCGTAACCATGAAATGGTAGAAGAACCCTACCCCGTTGCTACACCTGAGATAACAGTTGTTGATGAGACTATTGGTTTAGAGAATCTCCCCCCTGCTCCTCTCACCATGGAGAATAGAGTACATGAATCATATGATCCGGAGACTTATGCATGGGCACACCCCGAGTTAACCTATTCTAACTTCATGGATTACATCAACTCGACACAGGAATGCTCCAACATCGAATCAATTAAGAACGAACATGCAGAAACCTTCCCCAGTATTTCAATTCCCACGGATCTCAAAATAGACAAATCCTTCTACTACAATCTTGAGACATATGCATGGTCGCACCCTGGAGCAACCTTCTCTGAATATCTTGACCAAATCATTCCAAATCGAGAGTGCACCAGCATTCAGAAGACTAAGAACAAACACGTCCAAGGAGAAGAATTCCAATGGCTATTCATCTGTATACTCAAGTGAACTGTCACCTTCACAAAATAAGAAAAAGAGAGTCACCTTTGACCTTTCAGAAGAGGAATCGTCTGATGATCCCTCATCAGGTTTAAAAAAGGTAATCTGCATGAGTGATGTGTGTTCGGCAGCTCTAAAGCCATATCTTCGCAAGGATCCGAAATTCGACCCTCGTTGACAACTCCTGTTCCTAACTACTATTCATCCAAAGCTGATGCTCCTGCCCTCTACAAGTACACTAGAATTATTTCCTATGAGCTGACTGAGACCGGTGCTTCTGAGTATTCGTTTGAGGACAAACTGCTTGATCCCAAGAAGGAACGAATTTAGAGGAAACAATTGAGGAAACAAAAAGACCAGAATATTTGGAGTATGTCCACTTTCAAATACTATTTCTCTAAGGATAACTCTTATGATGGTTACCTTTCAACCGACTCAAATGTTTCATCTATTATCCATAATGATTTTTCTGAGGATGACACTGATAATAGTTGAGAATCATATTCTTCATCTCCGTCTCGTTATACCGATATCCCATCACAAGCTCACAAAAAGATCAGCCAAAAATCACCTTAATCATCGGCTACCCACCCTCCCTCCCGACCACATCGGTCTCCTTATACAGGTTCTTCCTCTACTTACGCCAAGGCCTAAGTATAGGGGGGACCGATGGCATCTATATATACCATCTTGCTCCTATCTCCCGATCGCTCCACTTCCACATTTCTTCCATACTTAGGCTGACCAGAGCCTAAGTATAGGGGGAACCAACGCCCACCTGTATATACTCTCCTCATTCACATACCCGATAGCTTCATTTTTTTCGCTATTCTTCTATACTTAGACTGTTCACAGTCTATGTATAGGGGGCGGTCATGTATATCTTATTCTTTTCCTTTTTCACTCTCTTACTCTTAGCCCGAGCTATGTCTTCTTTACGCTTCTTGTGCTTTGAGGACACAACACTCACTAAGTATAGGGGGGTCTGTATATATACTTCGCATACATTTTACCCATATCTCGTACTTTCATGTAAGTCTATATGTATTTACTGGGTGGGCATTTATTAAAAAAACAAAAACAACAAAAAACAAAAGAAAAGAAAAAGAGTTTTGCTACTAACACTAACTATGCCCAATTTTTTTGAAAAAATGGCTTATTATTCATTTTTTGCAAAAAAAATCCTTTGCATAAAAAAATCCACAAAAAGAAAAAATGTGTCTGCATTTCACACACCTGCACTTCATCCAGCATCGCATTTATGAAAAGTCATTGGGTTCTGAAGAGAGTTATGAGCCGAATCGAGAGTGGTCTGGACTTCTCCTTAATCCACCTAATTTTCAGAGGAACTTCACCGAGAAATGGGATTTTAGAAGCTTCAGGTCTTTGACTTAATTCATTGAGTTCCACATGACAATGTGCAGTGTTTGACTCTTAGTGTCTAACCCGGTCTCTTCATTCTGGGTACAACTCTAGAATAGGGAATTAATTTGTACTCTCGCACTATGCACTTAGCTCAACTTAGACGGGATGTTGGAAGACTGTGTGAGTTTCTTTTCTGGTAGCGTGGAAATCTAAAGACCGGAGTACGTGTTGAAATAGAGCTTCGGAAAAGGGATGGACGACTGGGCACAAATTTTTCTAAGATCCCAAAAAATGTACGGAAACAAAAAGATTCTATATCCGTAGGGGCACAACAGGACCCAAGAAGAACCACCAAAAATTCCAAATACAAAAGAAGCAACTACCAAATAAATATCAGACCAAAAAGGTCCAAGCATCAAGAAACCTACAGATCTTGGTGGAGACTCGGCTACACTGGCCATCTTCACAAGGAGAGGTGACTACAGTTCTATTCCCCTTCTTCTAACTTCTCCCCCGAATTCGATTGTGAACACAATGCGACAGACCTTAGAAGGAAATACCTGACTCCCCGAGGACAAGTTACTGGAGAGGAGAGGAGCAAGGTAGTTCGGCATTCTGGATGGGAAGAGCTAAAACCTTTCACACACATGATTCGATTGTTTAATGTTCATAGGGTATACTTTGGGAAGAGGATTGATCTAAGATGACTTCTGAGCCGAAACTGATATAATGATGTGTATACCTTGAGGGTTGTTGATTTTAAAAATTCTAAGTCTAACAGATGTTCCGCCACTCTAATAATCCAATGGTCGAGTCTAGTTTCACTTTCACCTTCAGCTCATGGTCTTGGTATGGAACCCAATCTCATTTCACTTCATGGCATTTCTTTTTGATGCTCAGGGACGAGCATGGTTTAAGTATAGGGGGATGAGGAATCTCGGATTCATCACTCTAAATCTCATTTATTAAGCTCATATCCTTCAAAATCAACAGCATTTCTGCATCTATTCTGCATAATTACCATTCGTGCATGCTTTCATAAGAACTGCATTTTATCACTTATTTATGCACAAAATAAGAAGCCAAAAATCCAAGCCAAAAATGACCTGTAAATAGCCTAACTTCCCAAATTTTTAACTCATTCATGCTAACTCTGAATAACACAAAACCACCTCCACTGTGTTCATATCACTGACAAGAATAAATGAAAAACATAAAAAACTCACTAACCCAAATAAGTGGACCAAAAACCCAAACCATAGTTTCTGGTTTTCTGGAGTAAAAACATCATATCTTCCTCATCCAGTGTCCCTTTTAATCCTACTCACTTTTGAAGTAATGTACATACAATTACCTTCAGAACACGACCAAGTTCAAGTGAATTGGAGCTCATATGTGAAAGTTAGATTTTGGGCCTCTTTTGTACATTTTGTATTTTAGCTGATTTTGACCTATTATTTTATGTACATATTTAACCTATTTTAGTTTTTTTCCTTTTCATTTGACTTCTTTGATAAAAGTTTTATCAGAATGCTTAAAAATCCCGAATCTTCACTAACTTCCTGTACAAAAATGATCTTTTTCGTGATTTATTTTATTTCTTCTTTTTCTTAATTAATAAAAATCCAAAAAAATAGATTAGTGTTTAATTATTTATATTTGATTTTACCATATTTTTTCCGGATTTTATCTAGTTTAAAAATGACATAAAAATTATAAAACCAAAAAAATCAAGGTATTCTAGGTACATGACATACCCCCAAAAATCACGTTGTGCATTTGATTCATTTTGGTTTTAATATCCTCATGAAAGTTGTAGATCTCATCGAGACGAGCAATTTTTGTGAAGAAACTTCTTCGATCCGAGGATATGTGCTAATTACTATTGATTTTACAAAGTATTTATCTGCGGATTTTCTGGTGCTGATACGTGGCTGCTCCTGGAGCAGCCACGTGTCAGCTATTTTTGAGGTTTTTATATATCATTTTTATAAAAAAAATTTAAAGACCGCGCACGTGCGTGGCACATGCCACCTAGGCACGCGCCACGCACTGTGGCGTGCCAGCCCCTTAACCACTAGCGCCACGCGTCGTCATTCGGGCTGTCCGATCACGGCCGATCGGACGACCCCTGCTCATCTTCTACCTCCGGCCACTTTCCCAATCTGGGAAGCTCTGCATCCTCCGTTGATTTCGCGCCGGCAATCTCCGCATCCACCTCCTCCGAATCAATCATTTCCGGCCGCCGCATCTCTTTAAAGTTATCAACCATCATGCCCTTCCATCTTCACACGATCAGATCGTCCCTAAATCCCTCGTCCAATCCACGAAATCTGTGACCTACGATCGACCTCCTCGCATATAAAAGATAACCACTGCCTCCCAAGAGGCTTTCATCCATTGTTAGCACCAAGAAGTCGGTGGTGACAGCCCGCCTCCTCGTCTCCAGTGAGATCCGGCCACACCCCCCCCCCCCCCCCCCCCCCGTGGCCGTTGCAGCGGCGACCTCCCAGCCTTGCTGCTTTGCTCCGACCGCCTTCAACGCCGTTGAGCCAACGCCTCTGCAACTTCATCGTACGACTTTGTCATCTCCACCTTGACTGCTCCAGCAACAACGCTACTTCACCGACAACTTTCACCTCCAACGTTCACCACCGCCAACAGCTTCACCCTCGAACATCTTCAATGACTGCTCCACCTCGCCATCATCTCGACAACCATCGAGGACCCCACCTGGAGCGGGCCACCTCCTCCGCAGCCAAGGCTTTAGGCGCCTCCACTCCGGCCTCCCACTACTACCTTGGCCGGAGGCTGCCGCTTGCGAGCCACCGCCAGCCACGCCCGTCACTGCCACCACTCCGCCTCGCCTTCGACCGGGTCCGGAGCCCAAGACCCCAGCACGTGCAAGGCACGTGCGTCGGGAACGTCCACCTGCGTAAGCCCCTCGGTCACGTGCTTTGCACGTGGCCGTGGGTAATTTGCAAGGAGCCCCCCAGCCATTTCCCTATTTGTCATACAGTCCATACAACTAGAGGGCACGTGCTGCTCACATATCCTCTGGAAATTTTGCAAAGAGACCCCCCAGTAGACTGGTAATTATATCTATGCCCCCTGCAATTTCTATATTTATTATTTATATATTGCATTTATACCCCTATACTCCCCCTCTATTTCGAACCTCTTGTTTGCGTCATTTTATTTATCAAAAGTTAGCATTTTGTCCGTCCATTAATTCTCCACAGTTTGACATATGGTGGATATTTTTGTGATCGATGGTTAATTAATAATTATATGTTTTGTGGAAAATTGCATATTTTTCCCAGTTTGTGCTCTTAAATTTACAATTGATTAACTGTTGCTTTAAAAATTCCCAAAAAAATCACATATTGTAGAATTAATTGTATATTTCAGTGTTTGATTTTTAATAGGTATTGGATCTAGTATTTTTAAGGTTTAGGATTTTTTAGAGATCCATCATCTAGTGATAGATCTTAGATAATTTTTTCCTTGAAAATATTTAGGTTTAATATTTATTATATTTAAATATTAAAAATTCATTTTGTTTGCAATTAAAAATTCATAAAAAATTATATTGCATCCAAAAATTCCAAAAAAATACAGTGCTGTCATTTTGTCATAATTATCATCTCTGCCAAGTTTCATTTTTTTCGGGCATCATTTGGGCGTAATTTGCATTTTAGTCCCTAAACTAGGCTGAATTGGCATTTTGCACCCTTTATTGCATTAAAAATTTAAAAAAAAGACCGCCTTGAAAACCGCGCACGAATTTTGATAGAGATAATTCTAGGTTGTTCCTTTGCCTCCTTGTGTTCGACCTTGGGACTTGCCCAAGTCAAATAAACATAAAACCGCATTGATTAAATTGATGAATATTTTGTGTGGTTATTTTCTTGACCGATTCCGATTGCCGCCTACAACGAACGATAAAATCAAAATCATTTTTTACGCACGATAAAATACAACATCATCTCTTTAACGCGACTATTTCGGACTTGTCACAAACCCCATAATTTCTTTGACCGATTCCATCGCGAATCGAGTAGAAATCAATCTCTTGCAGGTTCTCTTCATGCTCAGAGCATTAATTCTCTGACCTGGAACTTATTTCGCAAAAGGAACTTTCATTCAACCACCTTCCATCCAAAGCACCGTTGAAGATGAGCCACCAACTTCGACGACGCCTCATCGTATCATTCGTCATCCTTACAGCTCCTCCCCCGCAGACGAGCTCGAGGTGTGTAGGAGATATCTCTCTAGCCCTGTAGGATGTCAAAAGCTCGAAGCCGGACGACAGTAAGAATTCCGAGAAGAGGACGTCCGCGCCAGCTGCTCAAGAACATGAATAACGTCCCAATAACACGCGATGCATAGGTGTACGACACGTGTCCTCGACGGATGCTCCAGATCACGCGATTCCTTTTAATTCCCGTCGTCAGATAAAGGAGTAGACGTTTTGCAACATAAACCAAGAGAAGATCCAGAAGCTCGTTCCGCGTTGGGACCTAAATGTAATAAAATTTATTTTCTTTGCCTTTCAGTCCCTGTCAGGGACTAGTTTGTAACAGAATCTTAACTTCTACTTGCATTTGTACCCCTGGGCTGTATGGGTGTTTTGGACATCATTTTTGTTGTATTTTTCTTTGAATTTTCTAGGGTAGTTACACAACTACCCCAACAACCTTTCTAGCTATTTCTCATGGATTTCTATCGCTTAGTTTTATTGATTTGATTTTTTTAAGATCGAATTAGTTTCAAGTCAGGTTTTGAGTTTTTTGTAAAATCAAGAATAAAGCGAATATTTTCAAGATTTATTTCTTTTATCGAAAAATGAATCATTAATATTCTGCCTCCTCGAGTTTGACCCAGGCACACTTACCTAGATAAATAATATAGTATAAACGAAATAGGAGAGAGAAGCCGCATGTTCTCATTCTCTCTCTCTCCTATTTTTGTTGATTTTCGTTTGATCAACACAGCTCTTGCTTTAGTGGTTATCAACAACTGACATCTCTAACCGCTAGCAAAAGCTGCATTATCATTTGTATTGTGTTGGCCACCAATTATATTGCGTCTTGAATCAGATCACCAATGATCCTAGGTAGGCTTCCAAAGCCATGTCCGGCCATAATCGTCAACCTATAATTGTTCTGAGAGAGAAGGAACAAACAAGTCAAGAGTGACTTATGTGTCGCGACCCCAATTTCCGGGCCGTCGGATCCTCCCATATCCGGATCTGCTTACTTAGCAATAATTTATTTAGCAATCACAACTAACATTCAGAAACACAATGCAAATAAAATACTCATAAGAAAGTATTTTAACACTTTTCCATTCACAAAATAAAGTTCACATAATACATTATTCCACTATAAACATTTACATGTACATCAACTTGAAAGGAAAAATACAAAAAATATTACTAACTACCTTATAGAGAAAAGCTGCTATGGATGGTTGGATGACTATGTTAACAGGTTGGATTACTAAATTCCTTGCGATTGCTCACAAACACCTGTTGGGTTTTCCATAAATCATAGGATAGAAAATTAAAGAATGCTAAGTAACGAAGAAGAGAAAACCACACAAATGGGTAATTTTCAAAATTTGTTATCACGAAAAGTTTCATTCCTTCTCATTAATTTAAGTCCTATTCCTTTCTATTCCACGTCAGGGATTAGTCCAGGGAATTACATCACCACTATAAGGACTCCAAAGCTGTGGACACTTCGGGATTGGAGACTGCGTTAGTCTTGGTAAGCTTATGCCGCAGCACGTCGCCTCAGCCAATCCTTGAATACTACCCTGAAAATTTTCTTTTCTTTTATTAATCAGGGTCTTATTCCTCAGCCTGACAAACAAAGGAGCAGACCATCCTCGAGGACTCGGTTGCTTAAGACCTCAGGCTAACATTTAATCATGTAACCTAGCGGCTTTAAATACATGTTGTCGTGTCCCAGCCGCTATTGAACCACCCGTGCCTCCACATGGCACGACCACATCTTCTGTATTTCAACCTGAATATATTGGCTCTCGGTACCACGCGTTGCAAATCATTCTTTTTGTGCGTACTTATCATAACAGGGCAACCATGTACCACCTAGGTAGGGATACACCAATACGGGTTCCATCCGACAAACCTACAGGTTGCATGCCTGACTTGTAGTTCTACTCCAAGTCATCCTTAACGTTGAACACGATCATTTTCAAGATCCAACTCAAAACACATCAATTCCCACGATGTAATTCCTCTGATAAGCCTTAGAACAGCGTAACCATAATTACCGAGTATAGACTTATACAGATATTAATTCATATATTTAAATACCCAACTTATGCTCTTTTTAACTTCCAAACCCTAACTTTCTAAACTACTGCATCCATACGATACCTAGACCTTTTTTTAGTTGGAATCACAAAGCAACTTTTCATACCTTCTTAAAGATGGCCAAATTAGGGTTCTTCGTAGCGAAGAAATTAAAATCAGGAATTTCAATGATCTTATATGAAAATCCAACAACAAAAGGAAGGATTTCGTTACCTAATCGAGCCCTCTCTCGCCTATGCAGTGCTTTATTGTTTTTTGTTTTTAGAAAGGATGATTTAAGGCTCCTGAAATGATCGAATTTCATTTTCGTATCTAAAATGCTACAAACATGTCAAGAACGTGAAGAACGAATGAAGAACATGAAGAACACGAAGAACGCCAAGAACATATTTTCTCTTGAAATTTTGGCAGAGGTTCCCCTTATATGGGGTGATATTTTTAGGAAAATTTTGGCAGAGTTTTCCCTTATATCGGGAAATATTTCTCAGAAAATTTCGGCAGAATTTCCCCTTATATCGGGACATATTTCTTGGAAAATTTCGATAGAGTTTCCCCTTATATCGAGACATATTACAAAATAAAAATGAAAAGACTTTCTTCTATAAAATCAATCGAGAGGAAAACAACAGCGAAACTGAAAGAATATAATTAAACTACAAGCAATAGAGAATCGGTAGACACTACATGTCTTAGGTGAGTGAATGTGTGATGAATCATAGGGTTCACTGATGTGTACAGCCTCCCGCACCTAAGTAGGGTATTACACAGATTTCTCCATCAAAATAACTGTAAAAGCGGAAAATAAAGAACAATAAGCAATGGAGAATCGGTAGACACCACACATCTTTGGTGAGTGAATGTGTGACGAATCACAGGGTTCACTGACGTGCATAGTCGCCCGCACCTATGTAGGGTGTTACACAGATTTCTCCTTGAACAACAATAGGAAACAAATCAGAAAGAAAGATGAATTAAGAACAAAACATGGAAGAAAAGAGGATGAATTGAAATCCTATCTTACGAAGAAAACTAAGAGAGGATCATACCTCCCCCCTCCTCGTTATCCCGGTAGCGCTTCGCTAGCGCTCTTTCCCCGCCTCCCACTCCCCCTCCTGACCTCTCAACCCTAGCCCTTGGGTGGTGGTAGTAGTGGAAATCGTAGAGAGTGAATGGGTAGGGAGGGTATTTATAGGTTCCAGAAAACCACTAACCATGGTTAGAAACCATGGTTTAGACCTTAACCATGGTTTAACGGCCCATGGTTTTTGCTCATGGTTTTTGGCCAAAACTTATCCCAAACATGGGGCTTAAGTCTGAACAATCTAGAAGATTCTAGATTAGCTAATGACGCTTAATTAACACTAATCGTGATTAACGTTCACTAATCGTAATTTAACTTTCACAGCTTACGCTTATCTTTTGCTGACTATTGATTAGTGTATGCTAACGATCATTAACAGTTTTTAATCCATCATTAGTTTTTTAGTCATGCTTAATTAGTCTTAATGACAGTCATTATGGGTTAATGATGTCTTAATCCTTCTTACTTCTCTTTCTTCCGAAAATCATATCAAATCGAAATAAAGTCCAATTCACACGAAACAGATTATGTTGTTTTTCTCTTGACGTGTCAGATCTTGTGATATAGGATCCGAGAGATGCCAAGTTCATGACTTTACAATTATAACAACCTAAAGGAAGTCTTGTCCTCAAGACTAGATATGCAGGCATAACAATCTTAAAGAGAATGAGCGTCCTTTCATTTATAATGAATATATACAGAATACATAGTTTTATCATTCAAACAAGTACGGGTACTTTTCTTTCATTTCTACCTCAGATTCCCATGTGGCTTCTTCAAACTCTTGGTTCCGCCACAATACTTTAACTAGAGGTACCTCTTTGTTTCTCAACTTCTTGATATCCGTTTCAAGTATTTGCACATGTATCTCTTGGTATGTCAAGTCTGGTTCAACATGTAAATCATCATAACTTATCTTATGCTCCGGATCCCTAATGTACTTTCTCATATTTGATACATGAAAAACATCATGTATTGCCGAAGGATGTGGAGGAAGCGCATGTCTATAAGTGACTTTACCAATCTGTTGAATAATTTCAAATGGACCCACGAACCTGGGTGCCAATTTCCCATGCAAGCCAAACCTCTGAATTCCCTTCATACGCAATACTTTGAGAAATAAAAAGTCGCCTACTTCAAACTCAAGGCCTCTTCGCCTGGTATCACTGGAGATTTTCTGGCGACTCTGAGCAGTTAATAGTCTTTTTCGAGCAAGCTCTACAGCTTCCCCTGTCTCCTGGAGTCTATCCGAATCATAAAGGATATTTATTCCTACCTCTTGCCAACATAGAGGAGTAGTACACCTACGTCCATATAGTGCTTCAAATGGTGCCATGCCAATACTTTTATGTAACTATTGTTGTATGTGAATTCTACCAGAGGCAAATGTTTCAACCATGATCCTTTCCATTCTAAGGCACATGCTCGTAACATATCCTCTAAAGTTTGAGTAGTTTGTTCTGTGGATGATATGATGTACTCAAGCATAGCTGTGTGCCTAAGGCTTTCATGAAGTTCTCCCAATAGTGTGATATGAATCGTGAATCTCGATCAGAAACTACTTGCTTTGGGATACCATGGAGGCGGATCATATGTGTAATATATAACTTAGCAAGTTGGTCTGGAGTGAAAGATAGGTTTATTGGAATAAAGTGTGCTACCTTGGTCAGACGATCTATTATAACCCAGATACTATCCTTACCACCAGTTGTCTGAGGTAAGCCAGTAACGAAGTCCAGGGAAATGCTTTCCCATTTCCACTCAGGTATGGGGAGGGGTTGTAACAGTTCTGGTGGCTTTCGGTGTGAAGCTTTTACCTGTTAGCATGTGAAACATGAATTCACAAAATCAACAACATCTTTCTTAATTCCTGGCCTCCAAAAGTATGAGTGAAGATCCTTATACATCTTCGTAATTCCTGGATGAGTAGATAATCTAAAACAATGAGCTTCACATAAGATGTCTTTCCTCAGGTCAGGTATGTCCTGTACACAAGCTCTGTGATGGTTATATAGTAACCCATCTTGTACCTGGAATCCCTCTATGTCATTCTTCTCAAGTTGTTGTCTCAAGTCTTTAAGGACTGAATCATCCTCCTGTCCTTTCTTTATTTTATCCCAGATCTCTGGTTTGTATCGATGAGGAATAGTTATAGTATCAACACTACTATCAAATGGTTTCCATTCACTTAGCGTTGATAGTAAACCCCAGAAGTGGATAGCACTCATTAACCCAGGTGAATAAGTTCTTCTGCAAAGGGCATCTCGTACGACGTTCCCCTTACCAAGGTGGTAGGAGATAGTGCAATCATAATCTTTCAACAACTTTATCCACTGTCTTTGTCTCATATCGAGCTCCTTTTGATCAAACAGATATTTCAATCTTTTATGATCGGTGAAGATTTCAAAAGTAATACTATACGGGTAGTGTCTCCATATCTTTAAAGCAAAAACTACGGCAGCTAATTTAAGGTCATGTGTTGGGTAGTTCCTCTCATGTGTCCTAAGCTGTTGTAATGCATATGCAACTACCTTACCATGTCGCATAAGAACCGCCCCAAGTCCTTTAGATGCGTCAGTGTACACTGTAAACCCTTCACTCTCGGAGGGTAGAGTAAGTATAGGTGCAAGTGTTAAGAATTCTTTCAGTGTTTGGAAACTAGTTTCCCATGCATTGGACCATATGAATGGAACTTCCTTCTGGGTCAACCTACTCATTGTCAATGCTAGTCGTGAAAAGTCCTTTACAAATCTTTTATAATATCCAGCTAATCCCAGGAAAGATCGTATTTCTGTGATAGTCTTCGGTCATTCCCAACTCATCACTGCACTAACCTTTTTAAGATCAGCCGATATACCTTCCCCATAAATAACATGGGCTAAGAAAGATACTTCATATAGCCAGAAGTCAAATTTGCTATATTTAGCATACAGTTTGTTCTTCCTTAGAGTTTCAAGTGCCTGCCTGAGATGGTGTTCATGTAGTTACTTATCCTTGGAGTAAATAAGTACATCATCAATAAAGACTACTACAAATTGATCTAAGAACTCCTTGAATACTATATTCATGAGATCCATGAAGGTTGCTGGGGCATTTGTCAGTCCAAAAGGCATAACTAAGAATTCATAATGACCGTATCTAGTTCGAAAAGCTATCTTGGGAATATCTATATATTTAATTTTCAACTGATGGTATACAGATCTTAAATCAATCTTGGAATACACAGTTGAACCCTGTAACTGATCAAAGGAATCATCTATTCTTGGCATAGGATACTTGTTCTTTACGATCTTCTTGTTTAGTTGTTTATAGTCAATGCACAACCGCATTAACCCATCCTTTTTCCTGACAATAAGACAGGCGTAGCCCATGGTGAAGTACTATGACGAATGAATCATTTATATAACAGTTCTTGCAACTATACCTTTAACTCTCGTAACTCAGTTGGTGCCATCCTATACGGTGGAATAGAGATAGGATGAGTATAAGGTATGCGAGATATTTAAAATTCAATCTCTTTCTCAGGTGGTAATCCAGGTAGTTCCTCTAGAAATACATCAAGAAATTCGCACACTATAGGTATTTTTTCCATCATTCTGTCTGACCCTGATGTAGTTGTTACATAAGCTAAATAGCCTTGGTATCCTTTCTCTAACAATTGTTGTGCCTTCAAAGTAGAGATATATTGGACATTATCATTGGATGTCTTTCCAATGAAATGGAACTCTATCGAGCTAGGAAGGTGAAACGTTACTGTCTTCTGAAAATAGTCAAGACATGCATGATGCCTTTCTAGCCAATCCATCCTTAGGATAAGATCAAAGTCCTCCATTTCTGTTAGTAGTAGTGAAATAGGTAACTGATGTCCCACTATCAGTACTATACAATTATCCAGGATTTATCGGATTATAAATACTTGTCCTCCTGGTCCCTTGATCAGATAAGACTATTGTACTTATACTGGTATCTTACCCAAAGTGGGTACTAACCGTCGAGCAATAAATGAATGTGAAGCACCAGAATCAAATAAGGCATGTACTGAAAAGCCATGAATAGTAACGGTACCTCGTACGATAGTGCCAGAGTTATAGGCTTCTTCTTCAGTGATTTCATTGAGCTGGCCATTAGGATTAGGCAAGCTAGAATCCCAACACTTTGTGGTGGTTGTTGTGTAGGAGGCACTCCTTGTGAGCCACGACCTCTACCATATCTTCCTCTGCATGTTGCTCCGTTGCTCGAGGTGGATGTTATACTGTTAATTGGGGTTGGTTTAGACCCTGACCCTCTCAAATTCGGACAATCATTCGTGATGTGGCCTTCCTGATGATAGTAGAAACACACACATGCTCTTCTTTGAGCTGAAGACCCAGCCACAGAGGTGCTAGCTCCAGCTACTGAGTTGTGAGGAAATAGTGGAGGTCTAGAGAATCCCCTTCTTCCGGATAATTCATGACCCAAAGTCTGTGACGAGCTTATATTAGACCCGATTGGATGATAACTATTGTCTCTTCGGTTATAATTCGCATTATGTTTGGATCGTCCACCAGTAAAGTGAGAGCTTCTTCTTTGGCGGTTTTCATCCCTCTCCATCTCAATACGAGATGCGATGTCCATGGATTCATCTATAGTGGTGGCTCTAAAACCTGCAAGCTTCTCTCTTAAATATCCCCGATGACCGCTAACAAATTTGGTAAGACACTCTTGTGGTGAAGCTTCTAAAGCTGGACAGTAACGTAGCAGCTCCGTAAAGCAAATATGGTAATCTCGTACGTTCTTGGATCCTTGGTTAAAGAAGCTAACTCCCTCCTCTTCAATTATTCCCAATGGGAGGGATAGAAGTGAGCTCGGAACCTTTCTTCAAAAACATCCCATGGAATATGATCTACTAATTTCGTGGAAATGGCTCTCCACCATCGTCTTGCAAAGTCTACTAAGGAGTAATCAGCAAAGTGCACCTAATTATCTGTTGGTGCATGTATTATTCTCAACATCATGTTTACGTCATCAAGCCATAGTTCTTCCTCAACAGGTGTTTCTGTGCCTTTAAATCGAGGAATCTTTCTCTTTGGGTAATTGTCTAGTAATGTTTGGTGTCTAAGAAGGGCCTTCTCCATTGATCCTTTGATCGGAGTAGGAGTAGACTCAGTTAAAGGATGGTAAGTAGATTCTTCCTCAGAAAGATGGACAGAACCTTCAAGCCTAGCATCCACATGCTTAGATGCCTCGGGCCTCTCAGCTTGTGCATTAAGTCACTTCTCCAATGCTTGCTGCCTTTGACCCATGTCTTGGAGCATTGTCATCATAGCTGCTAATTGTCTAGACACGTCTTGGTCTGCCATGATCCTGGCATAAGTCAAGGCCAAAGGTTAGGTCCTATATGTCTTAGCATGATGTACATAAGGGACAGTGACTTGTGAATGGTATCGCAATCAATTATTAAGATAAAAGGATCTTAATAAAACCTTAGTTTCGGAATACCTATCATAGTTATTATTTACTAAATAAATTACTGGAGTAACAGGGCTCTGATACCAATCTATCGTGTCCCCGATTTCCGAGCAATCAGATCGTCCCATATTCGGATCATGTTACTCGGAAATAATTTATTTAGCAATCACAACTAACATTCAGAAACAGACTGCAAATAAAATACTCAGAAGAAAGTATTTTAACACTTTTCCATTCACAAAATAAAGTTCACATAATACATTGTTCCACTATAACCATTTACATGTACATCAGCTTGAAAGGAAAAATACACAAAAGAGAACTAACTACCTTACAGAGAAAGCTACTGTGGCTGGTTGGATGACTATATTAAACGGCTGGATTACTAAAGTCCTTGCGATTGCTCACCGAAAACTGTTAGGTTTTCCATAAATCATAGGATAGAAAATTAGCAAATGATAAGTAACAAAGAAGAGAAAAGCAAACAAATGGGTAATTTTTCAAAACTTGTTATCACAAAAAGTTTCATTCCTTCTAATTAATTTAAGTCATATTCCTTTCTGTTCCACGGCAGAGATTAGTCCAGGGAATTACCTCACCATTATAAGGACTCCGATGTTATGGACACTTCGGTATTGGAGACTGCATTGATCTTGGTAAGCTTATGCCGCCACTTGTCGCCTCAACCAATCATTCAATACTACCCTGACAATTTTCTTTTCTTTTATTAATCAGGGTCTTAACCCTCATCCTGACAAACAAAGGAGCACACCATCCTCGTGGACTCGATTGCTTAAAACTTCAGGCCATGTAACCTAGCGGCTTTAAATACATGTTGTCGTGACCCAGCCGCTATTGAACCACCCATGCCTCCGCGTTGCAAATCATTCATTTCGTGCACACTTATCATAATAGGGAAACTGTGTACCACCTAGGTAGGGATACACCAATACAGGTTCTTTCCGACAAACCTACAGGTTGCTTGCCTGACCTGTAGTTCTACTCCCAGTCATCTTTAACGTGGAGCACGATCCTTTCGAGGATCCAACTCAAAACACATCAATTCCCATGATGTAATTCCTCTGATAAGCCTTAGATTAGCGTAACCATAACTACCATGTTAGACTTACACAGATATTAATTCAAATATTTAAATACCTAACTTATGCTCTTTTTAACTTCCAAACCCTAACTTTCCAAACCACTGCATCCATACAATACTTAGACCTTATTTTAGTGGGAATCACAAAGAAACTTTTCATACCTTCTTAAAGATGACCAAATTAGGGTTCTTCGTAGCGAAGAAAATAAAATCAGGAATTTCAATGATCTCATATGAAAACCCAACAACAAAAGGATGGATTTCGTTACCTAATCGAGCCCTCTCTCACATATGCAGTGCTTTATCGTGTTTCGTTTTCAGAAAGCATGATTTAAGGCTCCTGAAATGATCGAATTTTATTTTCGTATCAAAAAACGCTAAGAACAAGATAAAAACGCGAAGAACGAACGAAAAACACGAAGTACACAAAGAACACAAAGAATGCCAAGAACATATTTTATCTTGAAATTTTGGCAGAACTTCCCTTTATATGAGGTGATATTTTTAGGAAAATTTTAGCATAGTTTCCCCTTATATCGGGACATATTTCTCGAAAAATTTCAGCAGAGTTTCCCCTTATATCGGGACATATTTCTCAGAATATTTGGCGTAGTTTCCCCTTATATCGGGACATATTTCTCGAAAAAATTCGGTAGAGTTTCCCCTTATATAGGGACATATTTCAAAATAAAAATGAAAAGAGTTTCCTCTATAAAATCAATCAAGAGGAAAAGAACAGTGAAACTGAAAGAATATAATTAAACTCCAAGCGATGGATAATCGATAGACACCACACGTCTTAGGTGAGTGAATGTGTGACGAATCACAGGGTTCACTGACGTGCACAGCTGCCCGCACCTAAGTAGGGTACTACACAGATTTCTCCATAAAAATAACTATAAAAGAGAAAAAGAAAGAACAAGCAGCAATGAAGAATCGATAGACACCACGCGTCTTAGGTGAGTGAATGTGTGACGAATCACAAGATTCACTGACGTGCACAGCCGCCCGCACCTAAGTAGGGTGTTAGATAGATTTCTCCTCGAATCACAACAGAAAACAGATCGGAATGAAAGATGAATCAAGAATAAAACTTGGAAGAAAAGAGGATGAATTGAAAACCTAGGTTATGAAGAAAACTAAGAGAGGATCATTCCTCCTCCTCATTCTCTCGGCAACGCTTCGCTAGCGCTCTTTCCCTGCCTCCCACTCCTCCTCCCAACCTCTCAACCCTAGCCCTTGGGTGGTGGTGGTAGTGGAAATCTTTGAGAATGAATGGGTGGGGGGTATTTATAGACTCTAGAAAATCACTAACCATGGTAAGAAAACCATGGTTTAGACCTTAACCATGGTTTAGCGACCCATGGTTTTGGCCCATTGTTTTGGCCAAAACTTATCCCAAACTTGGGGCTTAAGTTAATACATTCTAGAAAATTCTAGATTCGCTAATGACGCTTAATTAACACTAATCGTGATTAACTTTCACTAGTCGTGTATTTAACTTTCACAGCTTACGCTTATCTTTTGCTAACTATTGATTAGTGTTTGCTGGTTTTTAATCCATCATTAGTTTCTTTAATCATGCTTAATTAGTCTTAATCACAATCATTATGGGTTAATGACGTCTTAACCCTACTTACTTCTTTTTCTTCCAAAAATCATAACAAATCAAAATAAAGTCTGATTCACGCGAAACAAATTCCGTTGGTTTTCTCTTGACAAGTCAGATCTTATGATATAGGATCCGAGAGATGCCAAGTTCATGTCTTTACATTATGTGTCATCAAAGGATTTAGGTATGGATCTATCAAGAAACTATAATGACTTGCAGACAACTATGTGTACACCATCCTCTCTAGATGAGAGGGTATCAATGAGAACTGTTGGGGCATGTCTCCATTTCCCAACTATGTATATCACTTTGCACTCTTCCTCATAAGAAGAATAGTTTACTTTGGATTCTGAATGAAGTCTCTTCCATCTTGTTTACTGCATCTATAGTTCCACTTCTTCGCTTAGAGAGCAGAACTTCATCATTCAGTTTGGTAGTCAAATGAAGCATCGCCGTTTCGAAGGAAAGGTCGTTCTCCAATGATTGGGGATCTCCATGTCTAAGACTAAGAATTCTACCAAATACTCATGTCTTGCAATCGAGAACCTCTCCCTTAGTCCCCGGGTAGTTTTATTTACAAAATAATGTAGAGATCTTGAATTTCAGAGAGGTACTATGTTCAGCCAGTTATACACTCACCTTATAATGTGCACCTATATCTCTCTTCATTCGAGCATGATGTTTAATCTTGATACAATGAGTAATGGAAATTGTTATGAGATGTGTCCTTACTCGACTGTTTGGTTTCTTCCTTCTTACCCTAGTAGGTATGCATCTCACCATAAGGTACTTTTAGAATACATGATTGTTAGCCACATACTTGTCGAATGACACCTTATCAATAATATTCTCATTACAAAATTGTGCCTTATCACATTCTTCTTTCTGGATATTTTTGATGTTTCTCTTTCCTACCGTATGAGCACGGAGGAAAGGAATTGAATCACAAGAAGAAGTAGAATAATCCAAATCATATACATAAACATGCAACTTATCTTTTTATAAACTGAGTTCTTCATACAAACTAAATATTTTAAAACATGGAACTAAAATCATCTACTACAAGTTGGGGAATGTCTATTACTGGTAAATTCTCCTCAAATCAAGGTGCAAGGTCTTCCATATACTATGATTCTCTAGAGTGATGTTCTTTGGTTCTCTTCGTCCTCCCTCTTCTTGGTGATATCTTGGTATTCTGCTGGAGAAGGTGTCGAAGTTATGTCTAAGGTCTCCATAGATGGAACCTGGTAAATCCTTGATCTATCATTATATTTTCATTTATTCTCTCTCTTATTTAAATTATTCAATAAGATTCATTATTAACACTCTAAAATTAACAATTAACACGTTGCGTATAATTTACACTAATTATTGTACATAAATAAACCAATTATTGTCCCTTTATTTTCAGTGTTTTCTTACTACTAAAAATCCCAAAAAAAATATTTTAGTGTTGTACATATTTATTTTGACAATTTCTATATATCAAAAATATGAAAAAAAACACAAAATATTGAAAGAGGTATTTTTTTATTAAAAATACTTGAGAAACTAAATTCTTGTACAAATGATGTATATTGACATCGGATTCGACATGAAACTCGTAGATCATGAAAAGATCTACAACATTAGTGTTCAACACTTTTTTATTTGAAGCATGTATAAATATCTCTATGTTGTTTCTTTATTTTCTTTTTCTTATTTTTTCCAATTGGGTCACATGGCTCTTTCTAGAGAGCCCACGTGTCCCGACCCTTCATTGACACCAACCTGTCTCTCCTAGTTTAATCCATCTAATGGATCTATTCATCACCCTATGTTTCCACCTCATTCCCATCCTTTTGATCAGATTAAGACTTAATGGTGTTCATCCATTTTTACCCTATTCTCCATTGTTGGAAATCAAGATGCAACGAACAAGTTTCATCAGCTTCCCCCAACCGTTCCTTTGACCGCATTTCAACTCACCAACCACCGGTCTTATCCCATTTTCCCCCATCATAATTAGTAAACCCCAAACTGCCTGCAAATGACCTTTGTGTAACCCTTGCTGCCTTCTCCCTCACACACATTTCCCTATCTAGTTCCATTCCACATCAGCAACTGGGAGGCAGTTGTACTTTTACGAGAAACCACCTGGAGTAAACCCCTTCTTCTTCAAATATAGCCTCATCGCCCCCTGTGCATTTGATTTGCCCTTGCATGCAAGAGCTACAAGAACATTCAACCCTCTTAGTGATAGGGATAGCTTGCGAGAGAGTGCAAAGATCAAGGTACCTCGTTGAAATGATCAAAAGTGGCACCTCCTTATTGCAACACTTATGGCTAGCTTCTTCCAAGAAGACTAAAATTGATCCTCATGGAGTGCGAGGATGGAGTTTCTTTGAGGAGACCTGCAAGAAATTCCCTAGTCAATCAAAAAGTACCTACAACATACGATAAACAATGAATAATAGTGTGAAGCACAATTTATTATACTCTACAATCATAAAATGTATAGCAAGTAAGCATCTAGAGATCAAACTTAAGAAGCAATCAAGATAGCTTATGAATATTTGTAACCAATGTGTATTATGTACTTATTTGTCTTTTATCCATTTCACATGGGTTCTTATTTCTTTGATTTTTTATGTCTATTATTTTTTTTGTATTTTAATTAACTATATGTATTTTTTTAATTTATGAATATAAATAATATTAGATATGTATATATAGATATATAGTAATATAAATATACATATAAATAAATATATATATATATATACATATGTATGGTTAGAGAGAACAACCAAATATACATAATGTTTTTTTAAAAAAAAATGGGTTTTCATTTTGCAATGTTTTAGCTTCTTTTTAATTATTAAAAATAAAATGATAATATATAATATAGCATGTCACAATATAAGGTATACAGTATATACATGTATACATAATTATATATATTATATAATACATAAATACAAATATAAAGAGCTTTAAAATATATTTTTTTGTATTTTTATATTTTCTATTGTTTTTTTCGAGTACTTTGGTATATTCTTATGGGTTTTTAAGTAAGGAAAAATGCAAAACAAGGAATAAATAACATAGCCGAATGATTTTTGTATTTGAAAATATTAAATGAGGCCCAAAATATCCAAAATAATCGTTTTATTATGTATATAATAAAGAAAATAATAGAAGAAAAATCAATATTTTTATAATTTTATAATATTTTTCTGGTTTTTATAAGTTTTGGGTGTCTTTTATTTTTTAGATTTTTCTTTTGAGATTTATATGTGATTTTTGGTCTGTAGTTAATTGATAACCAGCCTGACCACTCGGGTATAAGGTACAGAAATAGGGTCGTTGCGACCCAAGCGATCAGACCGTGTGTATCAAGAAAAATCGAACCACTAATGACAAATCAAGCAATCAACATACGAGAAGCGGTCCTGCTATATGTTTAACCTGGTATAGCACCCAGGGTCGAACTCGAGGAGCACGGATTGGCCGAAGGCCTACGAAGTAGTAAAAACAAATAAAATAAAAGACAAAATATTTTTTAGTGTTTTTTTATTATTTTTATATTTTTTTGGATTTTTAATATGTAAAGAAAATAAAAGAAACACAAATAAGCACACTTCAACAATTTATTTAATGCATCAAAAATAAACCAAAAATTAAAACAAAAAATATTTTTATGTGTTTTGTATTTTTTTATGTCTTTGATGAATTTTTGATAATTTTCTGATGTTTATCTTATTTTCTAAAAATCAAACAGTAGATAACCACAGTGGCACTGTCCAACCAGGCCAAAAGTCCCTAGATAAAATATCTAAGGGCCTTAAAATGGCCTGGAGGTAATTTTCCTATAAAGTAAATAAAACAAGGAAAATTCAGACACCAATTTTATTATTTTTAGATTTTTAATTTATTTACTAGAATTTTTATGAGTTGTTAGTGTTTTTAAGTTTTTAAGGTTTTCCAATGGTGAAAAATAGCCAAAATTGGCTAGAAAATCAAGGAACACAAATTAAACAGTAGCTAATTTTTATAGAATTGTTAGGGGAGTTTTTATATTTTTTTATGATTTTTCAATCTAGACAGTAACAAAAATTAAGGTTTTTGAATTTTTAAAAATAACAAACAAAATCAGAAATGTCCTCAAAAGTCAGTGAAAATCCTACACCATGGCAGGAGCCATGTGTCAAATTCTCATTGGATTTGGAGGTGATTTGATATTTTATTCAAAAATAACAAAAGGGTATTGTGCACAGGGACTGAAATGCAAATACCCAAAGTTCTGGGGGTCCCGGTGCAATTAACCCAGCAAAACACGTGCCAAGCGCGTGTCTGGGGCACTCAGGGACCTATATGTAAGGAAAATAAGTCCTGAGGACCTATTGGTAACACATACCAAAAGTCCAGGGGGCTTAGTTGCAAATAACCCAAAATAAAACGCACATGTGCAAAACAACCACGCACAGGGGTATAAATGCAATTAACTAAAAAGTTTCATTCATTCATAAACATCCAGAACTACAAGGGCATAGATTGCAAATACACCAACAAAACACGTGACGAAGCACGTGGCTCACAACAGGCAGGGGTATAAATGCAAATATCTAAAGCTCAGGGTCCTCTATGCAATTAAACCTAAAACTAAACAACGTACTTAAATATTTACAGGACTAATGCGAAATTAAACAAAGATAAGGGCCTAAGGGTAAATTACCCTTTATTAACCGGAGCGGCTGGATGGCTGCCATGTGTAGATCGGACGGTCCAAATGGGGGCGGCTCTCAACGCAGGTGCTGCTCTGGTCGATCCAACGGTCTGGGCCAGGACACGTGTGGATCTAACGGTCCGGATCAGTCGCCTCAGATCTGACGTCCACGGGCGCTCCAGAAACCAACGGTCGGGATGATGTCTGGAGCTGAGGGCTAATCCGACGACGCTGGAGGGTGCTGGAAGAACTGGTCCCCGGCGAACTTCGCCGGGCTCGTGCGGGTGCTGGCCTCCTCCTCGGCGCGCTCTGATGATCGGAGAAGCAAGCTGGTGCGCTCCTGCATCTGCTGCGGTGCTCCGATGATCGACCCGAGCTCGGAGGAGCTCAGGTGCGGTCGGCGGAGCTGGTCTTCTGGCCGAATGACGGAGAGCCTCAGATGGCTCTCGTTCTGACCTGCAAAGTGAACCAAAAGACTCGCGGGTCGAGGGCAAATTGCCTCGACCAAGTTAGGCGATGTGAAGGTGGCTGGTGCGTCGGGGCGACGGGCTCCGGCGAAGGTGGAAGATGGTGGAGCCCGGTTCCCAGCTCCTGTGCGAGCTGGGTTGCGTGAGTGGGTGGAGAACGTGCGGCGGAGGAAGGCGAAGATGTGGGTCGGGTCCGATGGTCGAACGGTGGTCGGAACCGGGGTGAATCGAAGAAACACGTCGACGGCGAAGATTGGGCGAAAATGGAAATTAGACGAAATGGCTGAGCTAAGAGGTTACCTGGGTGAAGGAATAGACTGTGGCGGAGCTGGGGAAACTCCCGGTCGTCGCCTCAAGGGATGTCTTTGCCCGAGGCTCGAAGCTCGCTCAGGTGGCGGAGCTACGGCGGGTGTATCGTCGGATCAGTGGATTCGCCAGTTCTACTCGCTGCAACAGGTCGGGGATGCGAGCTGTCACCTCGCTCTCTCTCTGGAGCTCACTGGAGGACTACGCAAATGGCCAAAGATCGAGAAAATGGGTGGCGGAGCTGGGTATTTAAGTGGGTGCAGGTCCGGCTAGGGCTGGTCGGGTAGGGCTGTGAGAAGCGCGGATCCCGATGTGGATACCCCAGCGAGGGTCTCGGATACAAGAAGAAGAGATAGGACCCGGGGTTTGCGGAGATGGCGAGCGGATCGAGCGCGGAAAAAGAGGAGAAGTCGGGTCGGGCGCGAGATCCGCTGGAGAAGAAGGTCCGCGGAGGGAGTTGACCGGAGGTCAACATCTCCGTGGGCCAATGAGAAGCTGCCAGGCATTGAATTTTTTATTTAATTATTTTGAGTTAGAAAATGACCGAATTTTCAAAAACTTAAAACATGAAATATTTTTATTTTATTTTTTTCTATTTTTTGTGATTTTTAATTAATTTTTGGAAATAAAAAATAAGGTATTTACATTATATAGTTATATATAGGTATATATACAATATGTAGGCTTTTGATTTTTGATTTTTAATTATTATTTTTGTACAATTTTATTCCTATTTTATATTTTATTTATTTATAGTATAAAATAAGGAATAAGAGGATGTTTTTATTTGATTTTTATTATTTATTTACATAGGTAAAATAAATAGTTATGTACAACTATATACATGGTATATGTACAAGGTATTTTTGTATTTTTGATTTTTCTATTTTTATTTTGTTTTTATTTTGATTCTTTTTATTTTATTTATTTACAATATATAATATAGACTATTTATAAAAATTACTTTTATATATTAACAAAGTTAAATAAATATATAGGTGTGGTTTATGTACATGATGAAAGGAGGTATTTTTGATCTTTTTGGATTTTTAACTTTTTATTTTGTTTTTATATTTTTATAAATATATACAAGTATTTACAACAAATTTTTGGTGAGGAAAAATATTTTTATTTATTTACATAAATATATACACAAGAGCCCCTATCTCCCTCTACTTTGGCTTTTATGCGGTCAGGCCCATGCTGAGCCGTCCCTTGGGTTAGGTTGCTCAATATTTATGCTAAATATTTCCCTCTTTTTCTTTTTAATCTTTATTCTTTTATTTTTGCACAAAAACATGCTAATTATAGATTTTTACACAATGCATGCTTTTGGTAGTTATTCCTATTTACATATATCTACATGCATTTGCAAAGGTTTTTGTAGCTAAAATATAAGAATAAAGAGTGATGAATGGGTATTCATCACCCCCCTATACTTAACTTTGCTAGTCCCTTAGCAAACACTTATTTGAAAAAGAAGTTAAAAAGGAAGAAAGAAAAAGAAAAAGAGGATGTACATGGATCAAGGTTGATTATTAAACCTGCCTTCATTAAATTGGGGTATGGAGCTCAATCAGATCATTGGATTATTAATGTGTCGGAACCTTATTTAGACTTAAGCTTAAAACCTAACAGCCTCTAAGTTCCACCAATCTATAACCAAGACTCCTCAATGCTCCAGATCAGAACAAGTCATCAATCACAAACCCTGAAGACCATGAATCTTTTCTTGTCCTGTGAATGTGAAGTCTAAGCTCTCCACCTCAGAAATGGCAACTTGACAACCCTCCCCAAACAAGGTAACTCTATGACCTCAATCTGGCCACTCTTTCCTCGAGGAGCGGGGTATTCCCTTCTAAGTTCAAGTTCAACCGGCTCAAGAACAGGGGGAAGAAGAGAATGGGTCAAGGCCAGTGTAGCCAAGTACCCTTGGGAGCTTGACCAGTGTAGCCAAGTCTCCCTGCTGCAAGCTACAACAGGTGGAACATGAAGCCAAGCTTTGCTTATTGCACTCTATGTACATACTCCGGTGGGATTATCATTTTCTCTCAGACCCACCACTTTTTTGGAGTTCTTTTCTTTTTGCACATTTTTTTTCAAGTGCATCTGTACAACATATACATGTGCAGCATATATACAAGGAGTTTTTCCTCTTGAGCCAGTAGACTATCCCTCTTTTGAAGCTTTATTGTAACCCACAACTCCCTTCGTTAGACCTCATGGCAACCAGACCAAGTTGAGACGCACTTCCTTCACTATAAGAAGAAGAGAGGTTCCGCCTAGAAGTACTACCCTCATATGCTACCCCAAGTCAAGGAAGACTGCCTCCTCACCACCTCATCCGTAGAGAGCTCGGTGCATAGTGCGGTTGTCCAAGTAAAGCCATAATCTATATGAGTCATGTGTTGTTGTTAAGTGCTCTACTTAGGCTCATTGAGATGACATGTGATCATAGCCTAGTGGACTCAAAGAATTAAGTCACCATGGACCTGAAAAGTCTTAAACCTAAGTCCTATAAGGTTCCTCTTAGAAATTAGGTGGATTAAGATCTTAATCAAGCTCCATTTTTCAATTTGATTCCAGGCTAGTTTAAATGTCAACTATCATCCAGAAAAATTATATACATATGTACAAAAAGATGCTTATTTACACAAATTTTACAATCATGCAAATTTTTTGAAAAATGTTTTGAAATCATGGAATGATGATGCATGAAGTGCAAGTTTTGCAAAAAGATATTTACACACATTTACACAAGATTTTTGCAAACTTTTTGGTTTTCAAAACATTTTGGAAAAATTTTGTACTATATACATAATTTTGATACAAAAATAATTACACAAGCTTTACACAAAAGATTTTTGAAATCATTTTTACAAAAATAATTTGTACACTAGCTATGTATATGCAAATAAAAGAAGATTATGTACATGAAAAATTTTTTTAATTTTTTGTGGTTTTTAGCCATTTTTATTTATTTAACACACTCACACAAAGTACGATTTATGGCTAAAGTATATATGAAATATATACACACCCCCCTATACTTAGCTCGAACGATGTCCTCAGAGTCAAGAGCGTTGGATAAGACATAACTCGTGCTAGGTATAGGAAAGTGAAAAGGAAAGCTATACAAAAAGGAAATGAAAAGTCAAGAGGGACCCAGGTCTCCCCCCTATACTTAGGATCAAGTAATCCTAAGTATAGCAGGCTGTCTACTAAGGGAAAACCTGAGTGCAGAATGTACAGGGTCTACCCCCCCTATACTTAGGGTGAAATATCCCTAAAGTATAGGCAGCAAAAACAGGGGTAGACAGAAACAACAGAAATACCCGAAAGCCCTCACATCCCCCCTATACTTAGGGTAAAGTGCACCCTAAGTATAGCATAATCATAAGATGAAGAAAGGGATGTGGGACTAAAGATTGTGGTGATATGGACATCTGGATCTATACAAAGCGGAAGATCAGTGAAACTCAGGCGTGAGATGCATTAGATGTAAGTCAAAGACCACATCTCACGCAAAATGAATAGGGGCAAGATCAACGACCCGCGGCTCATGATCTAGAAATGGTTTGAGCCGCTGGCCGTTCACTCGAAAGGTACTCTCAGAAGACAACTCGGATATATCTATGCTGCCGTTGTCGTGTACCTTTCTAACCAGATAAGGTCCCTTCCATTTGCTCTGAAGCTTCCCTGTAAATAATCTTAGCCTCGCATCAAACAGCAATACTCTCTGTCCAATCTCAAAATGCTTGTGGCTGATATGAGAATCATGCCACTCCTTGACTTTCTCCTTATAATGTAGGCTGCTTGAGAAAGCTGCATCTCTAAGCTCCTCCAGGGCAGCTAGCTCTGCCCTCCTCTGGTCTCCCATACCATCTGGATCCATCAAAATATCTGTAACTGCCCAAAGTGACTTGTGCCTCAGCTCAACAGGTAAATGGCATGGCTTGCCATATACGAGGCGAAAGGGAGATGTGCCCAAAGGTGTCTTGAAAGATGTCCTATATGCCCATAAGACCGAGTCCAAAAGCTATGACCAATCCTTTCTGTCTAGGCGGACGACTTTCTGCAGAATAGTCTTGATCTCCCTATTCGACACTTCAGCTAGACCATTCGTCTGTGGATGGTAAGGTGTAGCAATACGATGGTCTATGCCGAACTCGCTAGCAAGTGCCTTTACCTGGTCGTTGATGAAATGAGATCCCCCATCAAAAATAAGAACTCGTGGAACCCCGAACCGCGTGATGATGTGCTTCCTCAAAAATCGGCAAACGGTCCTCGCATCAGCGGCTCGGGCGGGGATAGCCTCCACCCAACGACTCACATAATCAACGGCCAACAAAATGTACTCAAATCCCTGACTCTTAGGGAATGGACCCATGAAATCGATGCCCCATGCGTCAAAAACCTCACAGAAGTGAATGGGCTGCATCGGCATCATATCACGTTGTCCACAAGTGCCCATCCTCTGACAGTCAGTACACCTCTTCACGAACTCATCAGAGTCCTTGAAGAGGGTAGGCCACCACAAGCCGGATTGGAGCACTTTCTGTGCCGTTCTCCTCCCAGAATGATGTCCTCCTGCCTCAAGCTTGTGGCAGTAAGTGAGGACGCTATGGTGTTCCTCCTGAGGAATACACCGACGCCAGACGCTATCCCCTCCTTCGTGGTAAAGGATGGGATCCTCCCAATGGTAAGACTTGGCCTTCGTGAGGAAGGTCTCAAGCCTCTGCCTGGGCCAATCTTGTGGGACTTTCCCAGCAACGAGAAAGTTCACAATATCGGCGTACCATGGGAGTGAGGCGATATCAAGGATCGCCTCATCTGGGAAGGTATCTCTAATAGGGTCAATCTGCTCAGAATCCTCAGGTTGCTCTAGTCGGGAGAGATGATCCGCCACCACATTCTTGACTCCAGGCTTATCCTTGATCTAAATGTCGAACTCCTGTAGTAGAAGGATCCATCTAGTCAGTCTGGCCTTGGCATCCTTCTTTGCCATGAGGTACCTGATGGCGGTGTGATCCGTAAACAAAGTCACTCTTGATCCGATGATATATGATCTGAACTTATCTAGGGCAAACACTATGGCTAGCATCTCCTTCTCTGTGACCGTGTAATTCCGCTGGGCGGAATCCAATGTGCGGCTAGCATAGTGTATGGAAAATGGAACTCCATCCCTTCTCTGTCCCAGCACTGCCCCTACGGCAAAATCGGAGGCGTCCGTCATGATCTCAAATGGGAGAGACCAATCAGGTGGCTGGAGGACAGGAGCCTCAATCACACACTGCTGGAGAGTCGCGAACGACGAAAGACACTTGTCATCGACAAGGAACTCTGTGTCTTTCGTCAAGAGGTCAGTCAACGGTCGGGCAATCCTGCTGAAATCCTGAATAAATCTCCTATAAAATCCAACGTGCCCCAGGAATGACCGTAGCTGCCTCAGATTGGACGGCGGTGCGAGTTTCCTAATGACATCAACCTTGGCCGGATCAACCTCCATGCCCCTGTTGGAGATGATATGGCCAAGCACCGTCCCTTGAGTCACCATGAAGTGACTCTTCTCCCATGATAGAACCAAATGATACTCAATACATCGCTGGAGTACTCGGTCTAGGCAGTCAAGACAAGAATCGAATCCGTCGCCGTAGACCGAGAAATCATCCATGAAGACCTCCAAACAATCCCCTACCATGTCCGAGAAGATCGACAGCATGCACCTCTGAAAAGTCGCAGGGGCATTGCATAGCCCAAATGGCATGCGTCGAAAAGCATATGTGCCGAAGGGACAGGTAAAGGTGGTCTTCTCCTGATCCTCAGGAGCGATGGCCACTTGGTTGTAGCCCGAGTACCCATCCAAGAAGCAATAATGGCTCTTCCCTGCCAGTCTCTCAATGATCTGGTCAATAAAAGGCAGGGGGAAATGGTCCTTCTTGGTGGCCTGGTTGAGTCTCCTGTAGTCAACGCAGACCCTCCAAGGGGTGGGTACTCGTGTAGCGATCTCCTCTCCCGACTCACTGATCACAGTCGTGATGCCCGTCTTCTTGGGCACCACATGCAAGGGGCTGACCCACTTGGAGTCGGAAATGGGATAAATAAAATCTGCACTCCACCATTTCGATATTTCCTTCATCACGACCTCTCTCAGGTTGGGGTTCAGACGCCGCTGGAACTCACGCGACGGCTTCGCCCCCTCCTCGAGATAGATATGGTGGGAGCACACTGATGGGCTAATCCCATGGAGATCTGCTACGCTCCATCCGATCGCCTTGCGGTTCTTTTCAAGAACCCCCATCAAACGGGATTCTTGCTCTCCAGTCAACTCGGCGGAGATGATGACTGGGTACATCTCTGGCTCGCCCGCAAGGAATCGATACTTCAGCGAAGTAGGGAGCGGCTTCAGCTCTGGAATGCTGGGTGCTGGCAAATCTGACTGTGGAAGAAATTGAGTGAAAGCCGCTAAATCTGCCAAATCTGCCTGGGAAAGTGAAAGCGTACTCTCGCAAACTGGATCGGGAGAAGGCTGCTCAACTGCACTGTCTCTAGTCTGCTCTACATCTAGTGGAATCAGGTCTGGCATCTGATCATCACAATCAGCCCAATCAGACTCTGAATCCGAGGGATTTGTATCAACCGCGGTGGCATCAGTACCACCGTAGAGCAAGGGTGCCTCAGCACCACTATCATTGGAATCCGTGTAGCGATCAAGGACCGGCTCTGCTGCCTCTGTGGTATCCTGAACCAGGGCTGTGCTCTCCAGACTCTCCTCTGCTATCATCTCGGCATCAGCTGTATCAGAATATGAGAGGATGGTCTGTGCTGCAGGATCTGCCCAAGCTGCCTCATCATCTGTGATCACAAAGTCACAGTCCTGGTGGATGTCTGGCTCTGCGTCTGTCAGCTGCTCTGAATCTGTACTCGCATCTGAGTGGGCTCTCTCTCTAGCTCTGTAGTCCTCGGCCATCTCTATTTGTATACTCTCGCCCTCGACGCGAAAGTACACCTTCCCGCTATCATGATCAGTCACCGCCTTGGCTGTGGCCAAGAATGGACGACCGAGGATGATGGGGGTATCGGCCACTGACTCAGGGATCTCCATGTCCAACACTACGAAGTCCACGGGGAATTTCAGGCCCTGAATCGTGACGATAACGTCCCGTAACAACCCCTTCGGCCTCTTGACAGATCGATCAGCGAACTGAAGGACTGTCCTGCTCTGTCGAAGAGTGCCTAACTCGAAGCGGTCGAGAAGGGCTGCCGGAAGAAGGTTGATCGACGATCCGCTATCTAGAAGAGTACGGTCGAACCTCTTCTCACTGATCTGGCATCTGACATACGGGGCCCCTGAATCTGGCCTCTTGGCCGGCAGACGGTTCTGGATCGCAAAACACGTGGCTTTCGTCAGCACATGTATCTCTGAAGTATGGTTCCTCCTCCTCCTCCTGACTATGGTCCTGTCTCTCAAAGAACGCTGGAGAAGGGGGATGTGCTGCAAAGCCTCCTGGAGGGTCAGCTGGATGTGAAATCGGTCTATCATGCTCTGGCTGAATTCCTCCTGCACTGTCTTTTTTGGATCTTTTTTCTTCCCCTTCCCCATCTGAAGGGCTCTAGGGAAGGGGATCACAGGGTCCTTCGCAGATGAAGGACTAGGAAAAGGCCTAGACGGTTCGACGACCGGATCCACACATACATCATGCACCACAGTGGGACCAGAAGAAACTAAACCTTTTCCTTTATTCAAACCAAAGTCCTGAGATACATCAAGGCGGGGAAAGACAACATCTCTCTCTATACAAACACCGGTGGCCTCAGTACCACCATGGGCTGGCTCTGCTGCTGCTGCTAGTAGACGTCTCGCGGCATCAGTACTGCGGGTTGGCTCGGCTGAACTGGTGGCGTCAGTACCACCTCCTCGATCTAGTGAAGTGGCGGCCTCAGCACCGCCGGTGGGATCAGCTTCCTTGGTGGCCTCAGTGCCACCGTCATCATCTGGAGCGGCCTCAGTACCGCTCTCCTCCTCCTCATGTGGCGCCTCTGAAGTATCCTCGTGGTGAAGCTCAGATGAGGCGCCACCGCCTGCTGGGGTCCTACCGCTCCTAAGTGTGACAAAATCAGCATCAAATAGATCCGAAGATGTATCAACAAATGGGTCACTAGGAGTGGCAAACTCAGTGTGTACTACCTGCTCAGATTTCCTCTTGAGGTTATTCGGATTCGGCTCAATCTGGGCTGGAATGGCGGCCTTCCCTCTCACCAAGTCCCGCATCTCCTGGCGGAACTCGTCCATCTCCCATCTGAATGTGGCCTGCTGGTCCGTGAGGAGGCGGGCAATGTCATCCAAAGCGGGGCTCTCGTGGGAGCCCGATGGGTAGCCTCTCTGGGAGTGAGGCTGCTGGAACTGCTGCTGGTGGTAAGAGGGGTATGAGGAAGGGTGCTGCTGCTGAACTGGGTGAGCCTGCTGCTCACGTCTCCACGACTGTCCCTGCTGCTGATAGGGACGAGGACTGAAGGATGATGGCTGGTGCTGCTGGTATGCTGGGGGCTGCGGCTGCGGCTGGTGATCTCTCTGCTGGGAGTACTGCCCTCCCTGACTTGACGGCTGCTGCTGGGGCTGGGTACGACCACTCCCCCACCTAAATCCGGGATGGTCTCGTCGGATCCCAGGCTGGGGGCGGTCATACCAAATCCCGTTGCCATCCATCAACGGCTCGGCATCGTAGGGGGCTGGCGGGAGTACTGCCAGAGGCTGGTCCGGCTGGTAAACCACCATCTGCATGTCTGGAGATGGTGGAGACTGGTAGGTGGGCTGCGGCTGCTGGTACGGCTCCGCCTGTACAAGGTGAACCTGTCTAGGCTGCACAGGGGTGCTGGAGCGCTGGGACGAGCTACTGCTGCTGCCGGAGTCGCCTCGCGACTGAAGACGGGGCTGAGGAGCCGTCTGTGCCTCCTGTAGACACCTGAGCTGTGTCTTCATGTCGCTCAGAACCTGTGCCATCTGTTCCATCTGAGTGATGCTCTGGCACTGCTTCTTCTCAATCAGCTCCATACGGTCCAACTTCTCGCTGATAATGCCCATGTCCGCAGCTGTCGACTCTGCCTATGCTGTTGCGGCTGCGGACGAACTGGATGGACCTGCATCTACCCGTGCTATCCGCTGGTAGTGCACGGGTCCTGGCTGCTGTGGCTGGGTCTTCTGAGTATACAACCTGGTCTGGGACATCACCAATTAGTTTTCTTCCATCTCCTCGTAGATGGCCCAGACCTGGTCATGGTCCTTGGCAAAGTAGGACCCGCCGCAAGAAGCGTTCACCATACCCTGAAGCTCTGGCGTCAACCCGCTGAAAAAGCTCTGAACTAGGTTCGGCTTGGAGATGTCTTGGTGCGGGCATCTGTCTAGGAGCTCTCGAAACCTCTCCCATGCCTCGTGAAACTGCTCGTTGGGGAACATGGAGAAGTTGCTGATCAGGGCCCTCGCTGCATTCGTCCGCCCGAGTGGATAGTACTTGTTCAAGTACTCGGTGCGGAGCTGCTCCCAGGTGTATACAAACCTCCCAAGATGCTTCAGCCAGGTGGCTGCTCTATCTGCCAGTGAAAACGGGAAGGCTATCATCCGGATCGTGTCCTGGTCCACATGGCGATCGTGGACAGTGCTGCAGATCATAAGAAACTCCTGGAGGTGGAGGTGGGGCTCCTCAGTGGCAAGTCCGTGGAAACGGGGCAGTAACTGCAAGGTGTTCGGGGGGAACTTGAAGTCCCCCACGATCGCTGGCACTACTACCCAATGATGCATCAGAGTAGATCCAGGATTGTGTAAATCCCGCATCGGTCGTGGTGGTCCTCCTGCCGCGGCGCCTCCTGCTGCTGCGGCGGCGGCTGCTGCTGCTGCTGCGGCTCGTGCCTCTGCATCAGGTATCTCCTCGGGCTCGCTCTGTTGGTCTCGCTCTGCTCTGAGCCTCTCCATCTCTCACCTCATCTCTATCATAAATGCCCCCTGATCGCGTAACTGCTGCTGGACTGTCTCGAGTGATGCGATCAAGGTGGAGTTGATCGCTCCCTGGTCAAGTACAAAGTGCTCGGGCTGACGGGAGTGATCGTCTGAACTGCCGGCTCCGGCCATAGCGACGTCTGCAAAATCAAACGAGCCCAACTCAGGTGCTGTCAAATCAATCAGTCTCTCCTCGGGCTCGTGTCTCTCAGGTAGAACAGAAAGGGGGTCGAGGGGGAACAGGGTGGAGTCGTACTCGGGCTCGGAGAGCGGGTCTGAGCTCTCGCGAGCCAACCTAGATGATGAGGTGGACGTGCTCGAAAGCGGTGCAGCCAGAGGCTGCCTAAGAGACCGTCTACCCATCATCTTGATCTGGCGAGTAAGGCGGATGAGATCTGGAGCAACTATGATCACAAACAAACCCCCGGTTCACCAACGCAACGCGAGCTGAAGACCGTGAAAGTTCGGTCAATTTATCTTGTCAATTTTTATTTGGTGAACACACAAAATATCAGAGCGCTTACGTGACCTGTCAGGATATCCGATGCTAACCCAACCGACTTGCCCGCACGGAAAAGTCGGTAATCAGTCGGGACTAGCACCGGGGGGCTCTACCTAGGGTGCGGGTCACTCTCTCGCGCATCCAAACCATACAATGAGGGGGTTGCTCTCCCCAAGACAAAATTTTTAGGGTGAGCGGATTTTAAGATCAATAGTCTTAGCCAGTCCCAATTTTATGGTTTCTTTTTTTAGTATTTTTCAAATCAAAGCAAATGGCCTAACGAATTTTTCGGTTCTCCTGATTATTAAGTCCAAAACAGGGGGGAGAAGACGAAAAAGCCGATGCGTGATAAATCAATGATGCATGCTGAGTAAGAAATGCGTACCTGTCTCCAGCACTCTACATGCAATATGATCCGCGCATAAATATAAAGACAGAAAAAATACTACCTATATGATGCAACGGGGAAAGCCGAGTCCTAGATTAGCAATTCTAGCGAAGAACCGTCTAACCGGTCACCGACCTCCAAGCCAAAGAGTCCGGTCTTGGCCCGTCCCTCCTCTGTCCGACAAATCGGGGGTAGGAGTAAGCGCTTTACAGGACGGGCTGCGGCACGTAGGCTACGAAGGCAAATGAATCGGTTATTTTTATTAATTATTTTTAGTAGGTCCAATTAACGATCTATAGGAACAGATAATCAGTTAGGTGTGTGGATCCTACTAATTACGGCACAATCACCAGAAATTCCTAAATCTAGGGGCTCGAGCAAAAACCGCGTAAACCCCGGAAAAGGCAGAAAGAAAATAAAATAAAACTGCGAAAAACCACAAAAAACCGCGCAACTCCTAAGGGTCCCCCGAGCACACCGGTGCTCGGCGAAACAGACCCGCTACGGCAAGTCCACAAATGTCCAAGTCCAAGTCCCTGTATTATTATAATAATAAAAATAAAATAAAAGACCTCGCCCACTCAACTCTCTCTCACTCTCTCCTGCGGCTCCGTACAGAAGGGAGCCGCCTCTGAATCCCGTGGTTGCGTCGGCTTCTCGAAATCAGCCGTCTCGGTCCTCGGGCCCTCGCAAGAGAAAACAAAGCGGTTAGAACCAATAATCAAATAATAATAAGAGAAGAATAAGGGAAAATGAAAAATAAGGGTATATGTGCAAAAATGCAAAATAAAATAAACACACAAAAGAAAACAAAAACAAAAATAAAAGAAAAAGAAAATAAAGCAAAATAAAGTGAAAATAAAATATAGACAAAAAGCTGCGAAGAGCCGCGAGCTCTGAAAGAGCCGCGAAGAGCCGCGAAAATAAAAACGAAAAGAAAATAAGAAAGACTACTAAGCCGTGCTCCCCGGCAACGGCGCCATTCTGATAACCAGCCTGACCACTCGGGTATAAGGTACAGAAATAGGGTCGTTGCAACCCAAGCGATCAGACCGTGTGTATCAAGAAAAATCGAACCACTAATGACAAATCAAGCAATCAACATACGAGAAGCGGTCCTGCTATATGTTTAACCTGGTATAGCACCCAGGGTCGAACTCAAGGAGCACGGATTGGCCGAAGGCCTACGAAGTAGTAAAAACAAATAAAATAAAAGACAAAATATTTTTTAGTGGTTTTTAATTATTTTTATATTTTTTTGGATTTTTAATATGTAAAGAAAATAAAAGAAACACAAATAAGCACACTTCAACAATTTATTTAATGCACCAAAATCAACCAAAAATTAAAACAAAAATATTTTTATGTGTTTTATATTTTTTTATGTTTTTGTTGAATTTTTGATAATTTTCTTATGTTTATCTTATTTTCTAAAAATCAAACAGTAGCTAACCACAGTGGCACTATCCAGCCAGGCCAAAAGTCCCTAGATAAAATATCTAAGGGCCTTAAAATGGCCTGAAGTAATTTTCCTATAAAGCAAATAAAACAAGGAAAATTCAGACACCAATTTTATTATTTTTGAATTTTTAATTTATTTACTAGAATTTTTATGAGTTTTTTAGTGTTTTTAAGTTTTTAAGGTTTTCCTGTGGTGAAAAATAGCCAAAAATGGCTAGAAAATCAAGGAACACAAACTAAACAGTAGCTAATTTTTATAGAATTTTTAGGGGAGTTTTTATATTTTTTTATGATTTTTCAATCTAGACAGTAACAAAAATTAAGGTTTTTGAATTTTTAAAAATAGCAAACAAAATCAGAAATGTCCTCAAAAATCCGTGGAAATCCTACACCATGGCAGGAGCCATGTGTCAAATTCTCATTGGATTTGGAGGTGATTTGATATTTTATTCAAAAATAACAAAAGGGTACTGTGCATAGGGACTGAAATGCAAATACCCAAAGTTCTGGGGGTCCCGGTGCAATTAACCCAGCAAAACACGTGCCAAGCGCGTGTCTGGGGCACTCAGGGACCTATATGTAAGGAAAATAAGTCCTGAGGACCTATTGGTAACACGTACCAAAAGTGCAGGGGGCTCAGTTGCAAATAACCCAAAATAAAACGCACATGTGCAAAACAACCACGCACAGGGGTATAAATGCAATTAACTAAAAAGTTTCATTCATTCATAAACATCCAGAACTACAAGGGCATAGATTGCAAATACACCAACAAAACACGTGACGAAGCACGTGGCTCACAACAGGCAGGGGTATAAATGCAAATATCTAAAGCTCAAGGTCCTCTATGCAATTAAACCTAAAACTAAACAACATACTTAAATATTTACAGGACTAATGCGAAATTAAACAAAGATAGGGGCCTAAGGGTAAATTACCCTTTATTAACCGGAGTGGCTGGATGGCTACCACGTGTAGATCGGACGGTCCAAATGGGGGAGGCTCTCAACGCAGGTGCTGCTCTGGTCGATCCAACGGTCTGGGCCAGGACACGTGCGGATCTAACGGTCCGGATCAGTCGCCTCAGATCTGACGTCCACGGGCGCTCCAGAAACCAACGGTCGGGATGATGTCTGGAGCTGAGGGCTAATCCGACGACGCTGGAGGGTGCTGGAAGAACTGGTCCCCGGCGAACTTCGCCGGGCCCGTGCGGGTGCTGGCCTCCTCCTCGGAGCGCTCAGATGATCGGAGAAGCAAGCTGGTGCGCTCCTGCGTCTGCTGCGGTGCTCCGATGATCGACCCGAGCTCGGAGGAGCTCAGGTGCGGTCGGCGGAGCTGGTCTTCTGGCCGAACGACGGAGAGCCTCAGATGGCTCTCGTTCTGACCTGCAAAGTGAACCAAAAGACTCGCGGGTCGAGGGCAAATTGCCTCGACCCAGTTAGGCTATGTGAAGGTGGCTGGTGCGTCGGGGCGACGGGCTCCGACGAAGGTGGAAGACGGTGGAGCCCGGTTCCCAGCTCCTGTGCGAGCTGGGTTGCGTGAGTGGGTGGAGAACGTGCGGCGGAGGAAGGCGAAGATCTGGGTCGGGTCCGATGGTCGAACGGTGATCGGAACCGGGGTGAATCGAAGAAACACGTCGACGGCGAAGATTGGGCGAAAATGGAAATTAGACGAAATGGCTGAGCTAAGAGGTTACCCGGGTGAAGGAATGGACTGTGGCGGAGATGGGGAAACTCCCGGTCGCTCAGGTGGCGGAGCTACGGCGGGTGTATCGCCGGATCAGTGGATTCGCCAGTTCTCCTCGCTGCAACAGGTCGGGGATGCGAGCTGTCACCTCGCTCTCTCTCTGGAGCTCACTGGAGGACTACGCAAATGGCCAAAGATCGAGAAAATGGGTGGCGGAGCTGGGTATTTAAGTGGGTGCAGGTCCGGCTAGGGCTGGTCGGGTAGGGCTGTGAGAAGCGCGGATCCCGATGTGGATACCCCGACGAGGGTCTCGGATGCAAGAAGAAGAGATAGGACCCGGGGTTTGCGGAGATGGCGAGCGGATCGAGCGCGGAAAAAGAGGAGAAGTCGGGTCGGGCGCGAGATCCGCTGGAGAAGAAGGTCCGCGGAGGGAGTTGACCGGAGGTCAACATCTCCGTGGGCCAATGAGAAGCTGCCACGCATTGAATTTTTTATTTAATTATTTTGAGTTAGAAAATGACCGAATTTTCAAAAACTTAAAACATGAAATATTTTTATTTTATTTTTTCTATTTTTTGTGATTTTTAATTAATTTTTGGATATAAAAAATAAGGTATTTACATTATATAGCTATATATTGGTATATATACAATATGTAGGCTTTTGATTTTTGATTTTTAATTATTATTTTTGTACAATTTTATTCCTATTTTATATTTTATTTATTTATAGTATAAAATAAGGAATAAAAGGATGTTTTTATTTGATTTTTATTATTTATTTACATAGGTAAAATAATTAGTTATGTACAACTATATACATGGTATATGTACAAGGTATTTTTGTATTTTTGATTTTTGATTTTTCTATTTTTATTTTGTTTTGATTTTGATTCTTTTTATTTTATTTATTTACAATATATAATATAGACTATTTATAAAAATTACTTTTATATATTAACAAAGTTAAATAAATATATATAGTTGTGGTTTATGTACATGATGAAAGGAGGTATTTTTGATCTTTTTGGATTTTTAACTTTTTATTTTGTTTTTATATTATTATAAATATATACAAGTATTTACAAGCAAATTTTTGGTGAGGAAAAATATTTTTATTTATTTACATAAATATATACACAAGAGCCCCTATCTCCCTCTACTTTGGCTTTTATGCGGTCAGGCCCATGCTGAGCCCTCCCTTGGGTTAGGTTGCTCAATATTTATTCTAAATATTTCCCTCTTTTTCTTTTTAATCTTTATTCTTTTATTTTTGCACAAAAACATGCTAATTATAGATTTTTACACAATGCATGCTTTTGGTAATTATTCCTATTTACATATATCTACATGCATTTGCAAAGGTTTTTGTAGCTAAAATATAAGAATAAAGAGTGATGAATGGGTATTCATCATTAATATAGGACATAACAGATAAATAAATTTTTGTGATTTTTCAAGGCATTTTATTTTATTTTTTATTTTCATATCCAAAAAAGGAAAATAAAGGACCTGTTTGATTTTTAATAAATAATTGAATGGCTAGAATTCCAAACTAAAAATTATAGACAATAAATACTTAATCCAAGGCATACACGATAATCATTGCATAAAAAAATTGATCAAGGGTTATTTTTTAGAAAAAAACCCAAGACAATTGAATGTATTAACTTGTAGGGACCAAAAAGTAAATAAAAGAAATCTATCTAAATTTCAAAACATTCTATTTAAAATCCAGGGGCGTCATTATAATTTTCTAGCAAATTCAAAATTATTCTACGCTTAAGATAGGCATCAATGCAAATAGACAAAACTTTTGGTCCTTCGTGCAATTTATCCACAAAAATAATTATTGCATATACAATTTCCTAGATTAAATATAAATGTAGAAAAATGGAGGGGTATGCATGCAAAATGCCCAACCTCAACATTGTACCCCACGTGAGGTGAGATGGCATGGAAAGATGGGCAAAAAGATGAAACCTCTAAGGCTTTATTGCACTTTATTCTACATATTTTACCCTACAAGCAATAATTAATGTACTAAAAAATAAAATGTAAAATGCGTAGGGGGTCTACGGTAATTTACCCCTTATTGCGCGTTAACAAAAGACTAACATCACATTACTTAAGGTGATCGAACGACCTAGATATACATCGCTTCTCCACCAGATCAACGGACGAGATTACTAGGATGTGGCTATTATCCGACAACATCTACTGATGGGGAAGAACATATCTTTCCCTGACCTTCGACCGGTGATTTCTCCATCCACCGACAACCTCTTTGGCTAATCTTTGGCTCTGCACCTTTGTGAGCATTGTCCGTAGCTCGTGGTGCTTGCAGAAAGGTCCGGGATCCAATGCTGGGGTCCTGGAGCTCGATCAAAGCACAGACACCTGGAGAACCTCGTTCAGGTTCAAATGCGACTTAGAAGGTGTCCATTGAGAATGGAACCTGCACAAAGACATTTTAGGACCTGAGGCCATTTGCCTAAACTAATTTTGAAGCTGGAGAGCGTCGAAAGGGTTATGAATGGAGAGGTTCCAACATAAGGCAACATAGGAACCTCGATTCGTGAGTCGTTTCAACGAAGAACGCTTTGGTCTTGAAATAGGATGCATGACGGAGGTCGATACAGACGAAGGCAAGGTAGATTGTCAGGAACCCCTAGCGGCTCCGGCGAATGAAATAATGAAACTAGAACTAAAGATACTTAATTAAAGGCTAAACTGAATGCAAAAATCAAAATGTGACAACTAAATCTACCTAGAATTTGAAAAGGGGTGCAACTCTTATTCATGTTATGGTGGGTAGGGAGCAGGGTGATCTGAGAACCACCGTGGATCCGCTCCTTTCCTCGCTCCACCTTCTCCGAGCATGGGGAAGGTGCATCACACACACACAGGGACATGGGAAGGAAGCTCCAAGATGAATCAAAAGTGGAATGAGAAAAGGAGGTGATTATTTATAGACACAGTGGGGACCCTTATTGACCGGTAATTTAGGATGAATCGAAGATATGTAGAGAGGTCTAGAGGGTATGGCGTAGAGTAGGGATGATCAAAGAAAAGTTAGGTGAGAAATCAACTCGGATTTGAGTGATTGGAGGTTAAGGAAAAGGGGTGAAGACATGCATCATCTCATCCAACAGGGGTAGGTGACCTGGGTCGAAGTGTTGACCCAAGTCAATTAGGGCTTGATTCTAGTTGGTGAACGTGGACCAACAAGAAAAATCCAATAAAAAAATATTGGTAAAATCATTATTCTATCAAAAATGATTTAATTACTTTTAGAGTATAAATTAAAAAATGTTTGTTATTTTATTTAGTACTTTAATATGATTTTTTTAATTTTTATTTGGTCATTTATTATATGTTATTATTTACAAGTATACTTATAGGTTTATTTACCAACATAATGTATATTTTATTATTTTTATATGTCAAATTTCATTTTTTCTCGTATTTGTTGTATTTATATTTTATTTTTATATATTCAAATATATTATTTTGTATTTATCTGATGTAATTTATATACTTAAATAAGTGGAGGTGTATATTATGTAGGTATAAGTATAGGTACTTTATCTATGTATTTATATAGGCTAGTTTATTTTTGTTTCTTTGTGATTTTATTCTATTCTAAAGATGAACATGTATTATAAATAATATTTACAAAATATAAAAATACCATATTTTAAAAACAAAAAGAATAAATAAAATGAATATTTTATTCGAGTATACTATACAACATGGGTCTAAAATCTACTTTCACACCTTAACTCCAAATTAAGTGGAACCACCTTCATTAAATAACTAATTAAAAGTTACATGCGATTAAGGTAATTTTATTGCATTTTGTATTTTTATTGAGGAGATATGGGTTTGGCAAGTTGAGTTTTTGGATTCTTACTTTCAGTGTAAAATGCACACTACGGATTATTTTTGTATAAAATCATTTTTTTAATTTTTTATGTATTATTATCTACAACTTTCATTGGTAAAGTTTATTGATTTTATGAATAAATAATCAATAACATAATGGGTCCCAAAAATGAATTATTCATGAATAAAAAAAATGGGGCTTTTATTGTGTATCTGGCCCTTATCTCCCCCTACTTTATTCCTCGTCGGCCAATTCAATTCTTCTCTTGGTCTCGGGGTTTAAGGTCATAAAAAACCTTTGGAATTTTTTTTCTTGGCTTCAATTGATGTGATTTATTAATTATATAATAAATAATGAATGTAGTTTGTACAAAATAATGATATTACATGCATTTAGCTAGGGTTTAGAGGTCAAAATGAAAGAATAAATGTGATGAAATGGAGATTCATCACCCTCGTATACATGCATTTGTGAGTCCCTAATGAACACATATGCAATTAGTGCAAAAATAAAATTAAGAAATGAAAAAACACTTGGAATAATTGTCGACTTTTAAACTAGGAGTAAATAAAGTCATAGTTTGGAGCTCAAAGAAGGCCTTTGCATTAATGGCGTGTTTGGAACCATATTCAAGTCAGGAAGTGTGACATAACAGCCCTCAGATGCCATACTCCAATCATACAGTCAAATTCACAGCCAAGTCAGAACCATTCTCTCAGTTGCATACTCCTGCTACCTTTAAATGATAGAACCATGTGTGTGAATTAGTTCAACTCTTCACAAACAAAACCATTGAAGCATCAAGGTGTCTACTCTCCTGACATCTCGTCCTCGTGGAGATAGATATTCCCTTCTAAGGTCTAGTGCCCCCAGTCTTTACAATTGAATGGGAGAGAAGTTAGAAGAATGTGAAAAGAAGTGGGAAAGGACTAGTGTAGTCTTCATTCACTTGTGAAGTCAGTTAGTGTAACTGATTCCTTAAAAAGAAGCAGGCTTTTTTCTAAAGCTCATGTTTTTGTGGAGTTTTTGGTGTTGGCTTCTTTGGATATTTTCTTTGACTTTGTACAGCTTCTGCATTCTTGTTTGTGCCGTGGTAGATATAGCAGCTTTTGTTCCACCCATTGTTTGGAGTCCTGGAAAAGTTGTGCCGGTAGACCATTCCTCATACGAAGCATTATCTAAGTCCGTCTCAGTCTTTCGATATCATTTTTACCAAAGAAGTGGGTTAGCCTACCAGTGTCAGCAGTCCCAAAGAATGGTTCCTGAGCCACCCTTGACGAAGCGGCATCGACGTAGACTCCAAGATTTTTCAACAGTTCATCTGAGTTGAGATAAGTGCTAGGTGTGGGGTTTCTAGTCAAAATATCTCAAGAGTCGTACAACTGATATGAAGGGTTCTATTTAAGCACATTAAATTGACTCATGAACATAGTTTTATAGAACATAAAAAATAAAGTCAAGGTTACCTGAAATATCACCACTTCCAGTCCTCAATGGGTTCGTCTGAAATTAAGTGTATTAGGGTCTATTCCAAGCCCCAATCTTCAGACTATAGTTGGACATGTTCAATTGTCTATGGTATTCTGAAAAATGCAAAGGCTATCTTCAATGAAAGAAGATGTTTTTGTGATACCATTTTATAATTTAGAACATTTTATGTTTTTTTTAAGTTTTGCAAATTTTTATGCAAAATTTCTGACAGATTTTGTAAATGTTATTGGGATTTTCGATTTTACAAGTTTTTAGGAATATTTTTACATAAAAGGTTTTTGGAAATATTTATACGGGTGTGCCTCTCTTTATTTACAAGGATGGAGGTTTAAAGGATTTACCAATCGAATGTTAGTCATTTTAATAGGTATGTATATGCAATTTGCAAAAAAAAAGTTTGAATGATGCATATATTCCTTAAATTGAAAATGGTTTTACAAACAAAATTGAAAACTGTAGTCTAAAGTAGTTTTTGCAAATGTTTTTTTCCAAACATTTACAGGCATTTGAAAACTATTTCACAAAGGTTTTTCAAATAGTATATATAGTTTTTTCAACACATTTTTGCAAACATTTTCAAAATCATTTGCAAATAGTTTTCAAAACATTTTATATCACACACAAAAAAGAAATTTTACTAAAGAATAATGAACAAAAGAATGAGAAGTTAGCTGTCCCTCCATATACTTAGGATCAAATAATCCCAAGTATAGCAGAGCAGACTGCACACAAGGTAGGCGGGTCGGGGTTGGGAATGAACAACTCATGATTCACCATGTCTTCCTCTATACTTCGGGTAAGATATCCCCAAGTATAGACAAGAATATAAACAAGTGAGGAGACAGATGGTGAGATACGAAATAAACACGTTACATCAGCCATCCCCCTTATGGTTAGGATGAAACATATCCTAAGAAAAGAAGAAAAGAAGAAGAGAAGAGTATTAGAGGAAAAGATTTTTAGGAACATTATCTGAATATTCTGATGCAGCCGAGGTTGTGGGTGATCCTTCGCCGCATATCACTTGGACTGAGTCAACAATCGCAGTGAAAGTGTCATGATCAAGATAAGACTTCAGTAACTGATGAATCCACATTTCATCATCTTTATTCTATCATTTTGGCCTCAACAACCCTGGCAAATGCCTGTAAATAGCCTTAATTCCTGCATTTTAGCATTCATGCACATAGGTGTAAATAGTGTATAAAATGTGGTTTTTAAAAGCAAAAATTATAGAATAAATAAAAGAAAAGAAAAAGAGTAAAATATTGTAAATATTTTATGACCCGAAACCCCGAGACCTAGGCATCTTGATGAATAGGTCGACAAGGAATAAAGTAGGGGGAGATAAGGGCCAAATACCTATATTTATTAATTCATTCTTTATTCATTTTGGGACCTATTTTTTGTTCCACTTTGTGTGCATCAAATAAATAAACTTTGTACATGAAAGTTGGAGATAATTAAATAAAGAAAAATACAAAATTGATTTCACTGATAAATATTGTACAGATAAAAAGTTATGGTCTGAATAAAAACCCAGAATCCCAACTTCCCAGACCCGTATCTCACAACTGACAACTCCAAATGTAGCAAACTCACCTTTAATTGTATATAGAATAAAATAATATATTTAATGGTGGTGGTTTCGCATATGGCGGAGCTACGGTTTGAATGTTGAGTTCTGGACCCCCATTGTATACTTGTACAGATTAAAATATTCAATTTATTATTTATTCATTATTCCTATATTTTTATATTTTTATAATTGTTCAAATATTACTTATAATAATTATGTGCATTAAAATTAGAATAAAAATGCAAAGAAAATACAAAATAAAAATACTTGAATATTAAATACATAGACACAATACCCAGACCCATACCTATACAATACCTATGTTAATTTTATTTAATACACTAAAGAATTCAAAAAATGAAATAAAAATATATTTACATGTACAAAAGTATTTTATAATTTAAGAAAATAAGAAATAAAAATAATAAAATTAAAATACACAAAATAAAAATAAAAGAACAACGTATGTCGATATAATACCTATATAGGCAATAATAAGTAACTTTTAAAATAAATCTCATAAAAATAATTTAAATTCATGATAAAATATTTCATAAATTAATAAACATTTTTTATTTTTTAACCAAAAAGAAATTCATCCATTTACTATTTTATTTTGATTTTTGAAATCATTTTTTGAGGATTTTTCCTAGTTGGTCCACGTGGACCAACCAGGTTGGTCTGACAGTTGACCTCGGTCAACTGTCTGACCTCCTCTTCTAGACTTGTCAGAAGGGTTTTTGTCTCATCTTCTCGCCATTTTCTAGGTCCAACCTTGCACCAAATCATGTCGATGTCTTCTGCATTTTTGCGCCTCGATCAATGGTGAATCACGCCCAGGTGATTCCTTGGGCCGAGGACCATCGATCGAGGCGCTGGACCCTCGTCTTCCACGCCGTTCGTCGACCCTACGAAAGAAGACCCCTGACTTCAATTCAAATTTTAATCCTTCTTCCGCCATTTCACCCTCAAACCCCTAGCCCTTCGTGCTCCTGGTGACAGCAGGCGTCGAATCGATCCTGGGTTTGAAGCATTTGGCGTCGAATTGAAGCGATTCGACCCTCACCGGAGCTCCGCCCGAAGCCATCCACTTCCGTCTCCGGTGAGCTTCTCCCTCTTCTTTTTCCTTTTTCTTGTAGCCTTAGCTTAGATTAGGTTAGATCAGTAGCAGTTTTGCTTTCTCGTTTCCCAATCGCCGTGAATCGTTGATCAAAGCCACGGCGGAGCTGAGCTCCACCCATCATTTCCGATCACTCAACGCCTCGACCCGACCACAGACCACCTCCATTCTCTTCCCCTTCGCTCAGTCATCACGCAGCGCCCCTCCATTCACCTCGATCTCGCCCAGATCGAGTCGACCGAGTTTCCCTCTCCGCTGCTCGCCGGAGCTCATCGCCCGACCCACTCTCCGCCTCCATCGAACCATCTGAGACCACCTTTTTGTTCGCCTGGATTTTGCGCACCTCATCTTGCAGGTCAGAGCCCAAGAGAAGGCTCCTTCGACCCTCGTCGATTCCAGGAACAGCCGCCCAGGTCTCCTCCGCCGTCCGAGCATCTCGCGCTGTCGCAGCCTCGACTGAGACCACCAGCTGACGCGGAAGGGCCCCAGGATCATTTTGCCCTTGATCCTAGGGCCGGGGCGGCTGCGTATCGGCCGCAATCGCCGATCAAAGCTCGCCGGGGAGGTGTTCTTCGTGAACCTCCCCCTGCCGTTGGATCAAGATCCGCCTCCAGACGCCACGTACGCCGTCCGATCGTCAAGCGCCCCCAGCCGTCTGATCGACCCTTGAAGATCTAATCTCAGCCACCCAGGATGTAGGGGTACCAGCCGCTCGATGCTCGCCATGTGTCCAAGTGAATCTCCATCAGTCGCACGATCGGGAACTTGGGTATTTTGCATCTTAAGCCCAAGCATTTTTGTATTTACTTTTTAGCCTAAAAACTTTCGTCTGAAGTTTAAAAACTTTTGTAATAATTGAACTTAGGCCCTCACACTTTCACTATTTGCACTTCAGTCCGCGCCACGTCACCTCACGTGACTGAGGCACGTGCTTTCTTGGGCATTTTGTACTTTTTATCCCGAACTTTTAAGTATTTACAGTCATACCCCTATGCGTGGTTATTTAAATATGTTAGTGGGTTAATTGCATGTATGCCCTGCCGGCTTTTGATATTTACAAATATGCCCCTGTGAATGACAGAACACGTGCCTCGCGCGTGTCTTTTTGTGGAATTTGCTCCTGAGCCCCTAGATGTTTCTATAATTGCATTTATACCCCTGTTAGGCTTAGGATTTTTGTGTGCTTAGTCTATTTATTTCACGCCTCATTTAATTGCCAAAAATTCTCAAAAAATAGGGTTAAGAACTTGTTTGCTCATACTTTCACATCATATTTTTAGTTTTCAATTTTATTGTATTTTTATATTTATTAAAAATGAAAAACATGTTGTTTCAGAACTGTCTAGCTTATAAAATACCAAAAAAATATTAAAAGGTCTTAAAAAATTCCAAAAATATTCTCTGTTGTGTGTTTTGACCTACTTTATTTTCAGTCCAAAAATCACTAAAAATCTCAAAAGAAAAACCTTAAAAATTCAAAACTACCTAAAAAATTCAAAAAATTCTAGAAAAAAGTAGAAAACTCTAAAAATTGTAAACTCAAGTTTTGTGGTTTCCTGCTTTTATTGTCTTTATTTTAAAATTAGTTTGCAAAATTTTTGTGACTGTTTGCTATTTTTAATTTCCACTTTATCTCCAGTCAGCAGCTTATTCACTGTTTTGCTTCATTTTATTATCTAAAAATACCAAAAACATTCTGAAAATTACCCAAAAATCACAAAAATAGTAAAAAATTATAAAAAGACCAAAAAAGATTTTATTTCTGAATTTTTGGTTATTTTTTCACATTTTTATAAATAGTTTCTCACCTCTTTTATTACATTGTCTTTATTTTCCAATATTAAAAAAAAGAAATTAAAAAAATATAAAATATAAAATTATAAAAATCAGAAAATTAAAAATCAAAATACAAAATTAAAAAAATTTAAAAAAATTAATAAAAAATTAAAAACCCACAAAAAAAAATAGTTTGGCTAAGTAGTTCATTAGACCTAGGTTTGGATTTTTGTCTATATTCTACACCCTTGCTTCCTGTGTTCGACCCCTACTTGCTTGCCACTATACTTTGTTAGTAGGGTATAATAAATTTTAATCCTTGCTATTGATTGCTTTATTGATTGTGTGGGTTAATTGTTGACAAACGAAGAGGCTTGAGTAGTCGCATCAGCGACAGTGAGTCTGTGTTGTCAGACCACTATTTAGCGGCTCTCGCTTTTTCGCTTTTCAAATGGCGCCGTTGCCGGGGAGCATCGGCTTGTAGAGTAACTTTGGGTCTGTTTATTTACTTAGCCATTTTTGATTATTTGTATCTTATGCATTATTTGTGTTGAACTGTCTGACATCTCTTTTGTTTTCTTGCGAGGGACCGCTGACTGAGGAGGATCGCCTAGGGGATCCTGTGCATCCTTGGGAGGAGGAGCCGGCTATTCTACCCTAGCTGGCAGGAGTGAGAGGGAGAGCTAGAGAGAGAGAGAGAGAGTTGCTTTTATTTTTGTGAAAGAGAGTTATTTGTTTAATTTGTAATAATACAGGACTTGGACACTTGAACACTTTGGGCCTAATTTCCGGGTGTTTGTTCACCCGGGCCTCACCGCGGTTTTCTTCGTGATTTCCGACTGTCATTTTCCGGTTTTGAATTTTTTTTCTTTCTTTTGTGGATTGAGCTCTTAGACTTAGGCATTGCTTGATCGATTAGATTAGGTCCAAACACCTAACAACAATTGCATGTACCTATAGCTCGTGCTTGGACTTAGTTTAATTAAACAGCGAAGTCACTCTTCTTTGATCCGCGCGCCGCGAGCTCTCCCTGTAAAGCGCTTTCTCCCAAACTCAAGTGTGTTGAGCAGAGGAGGGGTGAGCCTAGACCGGACCTTAGGATTGGGGTTGAGTGATTAGCTTGTGGTTCTTCACGCTAGCAGTTGCCTATCTTAGGACGATTTCCGTCTTGCATACCGGCATATAGTTAGGTTTATAAATTTCTGCTTTGCATCCCGCATGGAGAGAGCTGGGATTCGCTGTAAGTCTTCTTACTTTGCATCCATCATTTAGGCACAAAGGTGAGATTTCCATCTTGGTGCTGACTTGCATTGGCTTTTCCCGACTCTTTTCTCCCTCTAATTTTTAACAAAGTAGGATAAAGAAAATACAAAATCGTTAGGCGCTTGTTTGAATCTACTCAAAAGAAGCGATAACACAAAAAATTAAAAAAGGGACTGCTAAAAAAATATTGACCTAATAGAAATTGGTAATTGGACTCATTGATTGGGGAGAGTAACACCCTCACTTGTTTTCAGGTTGCATGGGAAGGTCTCCTTCCAAGTGAGGTGAGCGCTTCGTAAGGATTAGAGCCCAAATCCCAGTTTGTGGCTACCTTGTGTATCGCCTGTATTTCCGAAGTATTGGCGCTACTATCATACGTAGGCGAGTAGGGCTTGGTCGCCATTGGTGACTCACTGTTGTGTGAGCGTCGACCTTGTCCGAAGAACCGAGCGTAGGCCACGCCTTCACGGGTGTGTCTATCTCACTGTCTGCGTCCGAGTAGGATCTTGCACGCTCACGGGTGATTCCGTTGGGAGCGAGGTCCGAAGTATCGGTTTCGCCTATCGGCTTCCTCACTCATATTCTTTGGCTGAGTAGGGATCCAGGAAGGGTTACAAGGACCTTAAAAAGCGCAAGCTACAGGTTACACAGGAGGAGAACAAGTATGAGAATACTTTTCCGGCAGTACTCTCGCTCCTATAGGCGTAGCGCTCTAAGGACTCGTTGAACGATAAATTCCTGAATTCAAGATAAAAACTACGAAGATAAAAGCCGAACCTTCACGGCTTCACGCGTTGAGTTGGTGAACTCCCTTATCTTGTGTTTGATTGCTAGTCACATTTAGGTCAAGATCAAAAATATTGTGCCTTTGCGCAAATTTTGTCTTCCCTCCAGTTGACCCTTGCTCATTGTGAGCCTTCTACTGTTTTGCATTCCATTTGTTTCTTGTTGACCCCCGTATCTTTCATCTGCATCGATCATCCTCTTGATCTTCGAGATGGCGACGAATGGGCGATTTAGTCGAGACTCTATCGGCACCCACATCAGATCCATTCACTCTCTATCTCCAATAATTCAGGGTGATTCCCGAGGACCCGGTTCAAACTCCGTGAACCGACCTCCAGACTCCCTGACATCTTTAATAAATCAGGATCACTCTCGTCCCGAATTCTGTCCGTTTTGGATGGCAATTGATTTCACTCCTTATACGTCGCCATCCTTAACAAAGTTCTGTGTTGACCTTGACACAGATCGTATCTCTCTATCTGATGCTGCAATTCAGAATTATCGGGGCAATCTACCATGTGCAGACTTAGAGGCCGAGCCAGCCAACCAAGTAGAGTAAGAGATGGCAGGAGGAAGAGGAAAGGGACCACAGCCCCAATTTGAGCCTGAAGTCAATCCGGGGGAAGGGCAGTACACCACACAGGGTTAGGTTAACAGTCAGCTGCTGGCGTCCATCCAAGCCATTCAACAGTAGTTGACTAATCAGGCCCTGGCCCAGACCGCTTTCTAGGACATGCTGAACGATCTGAGGAGGAGGGCCGACGCAAGAGATGCCCGACAGGAGGACGATTCGAACAACGAGCAGAATTTTGAAGAGGTCAGAGACGAATTCTCAGTTGGAAGACCCGAATTTGAGATAGTAGGAGGAGATCCACCGCAACCGAAGCCTACGCTGAAGGAAACATACAACCCAGGAGCAGGACGCATCACCGAGTGGATCCAGATCCCACGCATGCATGCCCACTTCGAGCTGAAGCCGTAGTTCCTATCGCTACTTCCCACCTTCCACGGGAACACCACTGAGGAGCTGTACATTTTTCATAAGAAGTTTGGCCGCATCTGTGCCACTGCTCATTACCCAGGAGTCCCTCTGGATGTAGTCAAGATGACCACGTTTCCCTTCAACCTTCAAGACAAGGCCCTTTATTGGGTCGACCATCTTGGGAAGGTCGTCAACACCTGGGAGGAATTGAAATCTGCCTTTCTCCATAAATTCTATCCTCTCGGGCGATTGAACCAGATGCGTGTCAGGATCTCTAGTTTCTGCCAGCAGCCCCACGAGACCATCCATGAAGCATGGGAGAGATTCAAAGATCTTCAAGAAAAGTGCCCCCACCATGAAATTCCAAAGACCAGTCTCGTACAACACTTCTTTGGGGGACTATCATTCGAGAGCCAAAAGCTCGTGGATGCAGCTTGCGACGGTTCACATTTTAACAAGGACGAGTACGTAGTATGGAACGTCTTCGAAGAAATGGCTGAAGGAGAAGCAGCCCAATCCTCGTCCAGAATCTACATGAAGCCACCGGCCGCCATCAGCAAGCCAGTAAACATAGCTTCTCACACCGAGGACAAGGATGAGAGCTCCAACCTGAGCATCATTGGGAGCCACTTGTCCAAGGTGGACATCACTGAGAAGAGGTCACAGGACCTCGAAAAACTGGCAGTCATTGAAAAGAGGACCCAAGGTATGGAGAAACTCGACCAGATCTACCAGCAGCTGGAGCAGCTCGTTCGAGCATTGAACGCCAACATGTGCAATGTTGTGTCTACCTCTGCAGATCCAAGTGCTGAGAAAAAGGAGCCTACAATGCAGCAAAACCCTCAGCCGACTCCCCCGCCGCCCCAGCCAGTCCAGCACGTATACTACGTGCAGGTTCCAGAGCAGCCACCGCAGCCCCAGACACAGATGGTTGTATACCAACCTGAGTCCCAGCCAGTCTACTCTGAGCAGTTCTCTCCACCCCCGCCACTGATTCAGGAAATCAATGGCGTATGGAACAATGAAGCGCATCTGACCCGTCCTCAGGGACACTCTCAGGGTCAGAACATGGGCAACAAGCCCTATCATCAGCAGCAGCAGGGTGAGAGTCCCTTCCAGCAGTCTTACCAGTACCAGCCTCCATCACATGGGAACACTTGGAGGCAGAATTAGCAGCACGGTCCTCAGCAGTCCGGATATCGCAGACAGGGATATCACCAGCAACCGACTGCTCAATACAATCAGCACAACTCACAGTACTCCTCCAACCCTCCTCCTCAACAATTTTCACATGGTTATTAGTCGCAATCTCAGCCGACATACCGGGATTCTAGACCCCAGCAGGGGGAATCCTCTGAGATTGTACCTGCCAATTCGGCCCTGGCCTATTTGGAGCAGTTGATGAAGAACATGGCTAAGATGAACCAGAAGATCGACGACCTGACGACAACAAAAACCGTCATACCAGCCCAGGTCGAAGCTAACCCTAACAATTTCCGACGCAAGGAGCAGGTAGCCGGCAGTGTCCAACCCGAATCAGGTGAAATTAATTGTTTTTTATCTAACGTTGTTACTCTCAGGAGCGGTAGGACACTCCATCCATCGGCGATGGCGAAGGGAAAGCATATTGCATCTGACGGGGAATCGTCAGTCCAGCCAACACCAGGGCCAGCCAGCATTTTGGGAGCAGCACCAGCATCCAGAAAATCACAAAAAAATGAAGAACACAAAAAGATAGCAGCAACCTCGATGGAGATCATCCCGCATTGGAGCCGCCTACACCTGCCTCACAGCCAGTTCCTGACAGGAGGAGCACCGCACCTGCAGCGAGTCCAACGCTAGCACCTAAAGCCGAGCCTGTCATTTTTGGTCCACAAATTATAGATGAACCCATCCCTTTTTGTCATCTACCTGTAAACAATAATACAGACACTATTTTGAATGATATTGGTGAAGATTTTGTAAATATTCCTTTTCTAGAAGCAATGAAAAAACACAAAAAACTGAGAAATTTGAAAAATGCATTGTCTGATCCTGCTATCATAGAAATCATTCAGAATTTGGTGTTGAATATTCCATTGATGAAAGCTCTTGAGTACATGCCAGCCGTAAAGAAAGGATTGAAAGAGGCATGCACGACCAAGCGCAGGCCAAACCCCCACAATTCCAGAAGCAAGGGTGGCAAGTCCGAAAAGCATATCCTCACAATGGCCACCGTGAACGCCATCAGCAACCTCTCGGATAAAAAGCCAGATATGGGAGCACCTCTTATACGTTGCCAAATGTTTGATCAGGAGTTCGAGCGAACACTTCTCGACAGTGGGTCTTCTATCAATTTGATGCCAGCCTCTCTACTCACGGAGTTCAGGTTAGGACCGCTCAAGCCTACAAAGATGATTCTGCAGTTTGCGGACAAGTCAGTCAAGCGGCCTAGGGGCCTGTTGGAGGACGTGATTGTCACGGTTCAGGGAAAGTCATTCCCGGCCGATTTTGTGGTCTTAGATATGGACGTCCCCTCTCCATTGCTCCTTACCCCGATCATACTCGGAAGATCATTTCTGCGGACATCAAACGCAGTAGTGAATTATGGGACGGGAGAAATCACTTTTGGTGCTGGCAATGAAATTATCAGAGTGGAGACCCTGTCTGAGGAAACACCAACCGAGCAGACATCTACTTCATGTGCAAGGGCGATCGAGTACGCTGACGACTGCGACTTCCTAGCAGAAATTCAAGATACCAACCTATTTCTGGATGACAATGAGATCCATTGACTCCTCTGCCCCGAGGAGGAAGTGGAGACCGCAGTCGAATTTCCCCTTATCAATCAGGATGAGGAATTTGTTGATATGCCGCAAGAGACTGCCGTGGGGGTGATGTGCCTTCAGAACCAAGAGCAGAAGCTTGAAGAATTTTCTGATGAAGAGGACATCATTGAGGAGTTTTGTCAAGACTTGAGAGAGGAACCGATTATGGTGGACACCGCACAGTTGAAAGAATCTCCACCTGCACTAATAGCCGAGGTCACCACTGAAGCAGCTCAGACCCCGCCAGAGCTAAAACCCTTGCCCTCCAATATGAAGTATGCCTTCCTTGCGGGAGAACCGAACATGTACCCGGTCATCATCAATGCCCATCTGATCGAAGACCAAGAATCTCGTCTAATGGAGGTTCTTGAATGCAACCGCAAGGCGATAGGCTGGCGAACATCCGATCTCCATGGGATCAATCCGTCACTCTGCTCGCACCGCATCTTTTTAGAAGAAGATTGCATGCCCTCTCGAGAACTGCAGAGAAGATTAAATCCGAACCTGCGGGAGGTTGTTATGAAAGAGATCCAGAAATGGTGCGATGAGGGATTTATCTATCCCATTTCCGACAGCAAATGGGTGAGCCCGCTGCATGTTGTTCCCAAGAAATCAGGGATCACCATTGTGAAGAATGACAAAGGAGAGGAGATTGCCACCAGAGTACCCACATCATGGTGAGTGTGCATGGATTACAGAAGACTTAACCTCGCTACCAAGAAGGACCACTTTCTTCTACCCTTCATCGACCAGATCTTGGAGAGATTGACCGCGAAGGAATACTTCTGCTTCTTGGATGGATACTCTGGGTATAATCAAGTTGTTATTGCTCCTGAAGATCAAGAGAAGACCACGTTCACCTGTCCTTTTGGCACATATGCCTTCAGACGGAAGTCGTTCGGGCTATGCAACGCCCCAGCCACATTTCAGAGGTGTATGCTTGCAGTTTTTGCCGATATGGTGGGCAACTTTCTCGAGGTCTTTATGGATGATTTTTCGGTCTACGGAGATTCCTTTGATCAATGCCTGGATTATTTAGACCGAGTCTTACGGAGGTGTTGTGAAGTCAATCTTGTGCTCTCATGGGAGAAGAGAAACTTCATGGTGACCGAAGGAATTGTGCTGGGTCACGTTGTTTCTAAATGTGGCATGGAGGTTGACCCAGCCAAGGTGGATGTAATTTCAAAACTTGAGCCACCTACAAACATCAAGCAAGTCCGGTCATTCTTGGGCCATGTCGGTTTCTACCAGCGATTCATCAAAGATTTCAGCAAACAGGCCAGACCGCTGACTGAGATGCTCGGCAAGGATAATGAATTCATTGTGGATAACCGTGTGCTCCATGCCTTTAATCAGTTGAAAGACTCATCACGCAGGCCCCTGTCCTGCAGCCACCGATTTGGACTCAGCCTTTCGAGATCATGACTGACGCGTCAGACTATGCCATCGGAGATGTACTAGGACAGAGGAAAGACAATGTACCATTTACGATTCACTACGCTAGCCGAACGCTCGATGAAGCCTAGGGAAACTACACTGTCACTGAAAAGGAGCTGCTAGCGGTTGTCTTTGCTTTGGAAAAGTTCAGATCTTACCTCCATGGGTCCAAAGTAATCATTTACACTGATCATTCAGCCATTCGATATTTACAGCAGAAGAAGGATGCCAAACCACGTCTCATTCGGTGGATCCTTCTTCTCCAGGAGTTTGACATGGAAATCAGAGATAAACCTAGGGTAAAGAATGTAGTGGCCGATCATCTATCAAGACTTCCTGAACCAGAGTCTCCTGAGCTGAACCTGCAGCCTATCACGGAGACCTTTCCAGATGAGGCAATTCTATCTGTCGCCTCCCTTCCTTGGTACGCGGACATCGTGAACTATCTGGTAACCAAGAAGATCCCACAGGACTGGCCTAAGTTGAAAATAGACAGGTTCTTATAAAAAAATCCATTTCTACCAGTGGGAAGACCCGTATTTGTTTCGTGAGGGAGCAGATTGCATCTGGAGGTGTATTCCTCAGGAGGACGTTCCAAGTATCATCGCTCTATGTCATGATCAAGATTCTAGAGGACACCATTAAGTCAAACGAACGGCAGCAAAAGTTCTTCAAAGTGGCCTCCGGTGGCCTTCATTATTCAAAAATGCAGATGAGTATATCAAATGCTGCACTGACTGTCAAAAGATGGGCGAAACCATAGGAATGAGAGACACAATGCCTCTGAAATACATTCAGATCTCAGACGTCTTCGACGCATGGGGCACTGACTTCATGGGCCCGTTTCCCAACAGTCAGGGTTATGAATATATTCTGCTTGCTGTCGATTTTGTCAGTCGATGGGTGGAAGCTATTCCCGCCCGAGCTGCCGACAGTAGGACCGCCTGTCGATTCTTGAGAGATCATCATAGCACAGTTCGGGATTCCCAAAATTCTCATATCTGACGGGGGTAGTCATTTCATAAATAGAGAGGTGAAGAAGCTGACCCAAAAATTCTACATCGAGCATCGTGTTGCTTCACCCTACCACCCGCAGTCCAATGGCTTAGCTGAATGTTCAAACAGGGAGATCAAGACAATTCTACAGAAACTTGTGCGACCGGATCGCAAGAACTGGTCTCAGCTGCTTGATTCCGTTCTTTGGGCTTATAGAACAGCGTACAAGTCACCCTTGGGAATGTCTCCCTACTGCCTTGTGTATGGCAAGCCATGTCATTTGCCCGTGGAACTTATTCACAAATCTTTATGGGCTATTAACATCTGTAATTTGGACTCCAAGCAAGCAGGAAAGAACAGAAAACTGGATCTGAACAGATTACTGGAATTCAGAGATTATGCATATGATAATAGCATGATGTACAAGGAGAAGGTCAAAACATTGCATGACAAGCACATCCGCCACAAGTCCTTTGATCCAGGTCAGAAGGTATGGTTGGTCGATGCGAAATTAAAGATCTTCCCAGGGAAATTTAAGAGCAAATGGACTGGGCCGTTTTTGGTTAGGCAGGTGCGTGACAACGGAAGTGTATTGATATCCAATCTGTCAGCTGACGCATAACCTTTTGTAGTCAATGGACAGCTTCGGAAGCCATACCTGGAACATGATACATTCATGGCTGTCGTTGACTCAGTTCAAGTAATCTATGAGGATGAGTTGAATATCTCCAAAGAAGCAGAGAAAAGCAAAGCACAACAAAACATTTTGGAATGATTTTTTGACTTTTTCTTTTTCTTCTTTTCTTCTTTTCAATGTCTTTTATCCACTTCTACCGAATTGATGTCATCCCTTTCATTATTGCTACAGTTAGGATGTACTCTATCCTATGTATAGGGGGGATGCGCATCCCGAGTTGCTCTTATCCACTGTCATCCCTTTTCTTCTTTTCTTCTTTTCCTCTTCTATTTTCTTTATCTATCAAAAAGGTGTCGCCCCTTGTAGACAGTTTTCAATACTTAGGACGTACTTTGTCCTAAGTATAGGGGGGTGTGCACCCCGAGTTAATTCTATTCTTTTTGATCCTCTCCATTGTCTCCTCTTCTTGTCTATACTTCGGGATACCTTACCCTAAGTATAGGGGGAGACAATCTGAGATGATCTATTCATTCCCACCCTTGACCCTCCCTGCTTTGTGTACAGTCTATTATACTTAGATTTATTTGATCCTAAGTATAGGAGGGACGGTCAACTTCTCATTCGTTCATTTATCTCTGTATTCCTTTATTCTTTAGATTTTCCTATACTCAGTACGAGTTATGTCTTCTCTTTTCTCTTTGATCTATGAGGACATAGCTCAAGCTAAGTATAGGGGGGGGGCGTATATACTACGTATATACTTTAGCCATAACTCGTACTTTCGTATTTTCTTAATAATATGGCTAATAATTCATCAAAATTCATTAAAAATCCTTAATAAAAAGATGTTTTATTCCTCAAATTCTTTTTGTATATACTTATTAATGAATCAGGTGAAAATGTTTTTTGCAAAATGTTTGAAAAATAGTTTGAAAATCTTTGTGAACATCTATTGAAAACTATTTCTAAAATATTTTGTTACATGTTTTCAACCTTTGTAAAAATGTGTGGTTTGTAAAATTTATTTTCTTTGTGTGAAATAAAATGTTTGAAAAATGATTTGCAAATGGTTTGAAAAATGGTTGCAAAAATATTTTGAAAAATCTATATATACTGTATGAAAAACCATTGCAAAATGATTTTCAAATGTGTGTACATGTTTGTAAAAACTATTTTGGACTATAGTTTTCAAAAATTGTGTGAAAAAGTTTGTGTCAAATAAGTTTGAGGAATACATACATCTCACCAAAATCCACTATATGAATATATATAAAATTGATCACTTACCCTTGTCAATTCTTAAAATCCACTTCTTGTATATATAAGAAGCACTCCCGTGTACATATTTTCACCTAGTTTTCAGCCAGAAACTTTTTTTTTGTTTTCAAAAATCCCAAAAATATTTGCAAAATTAAAATCCAAAAACATTTGAAAAATTTCTTTGAAAAATACAAAAAAATGCATGCATCATCTTTTCAAAAATCCATAAAAAGTTCAAAATCTTGAAAATTGCATCACAAAAATATTTTCTGCATTACATTGCATAGCATGAGCATTTTTCGGATTGAGTTTGAAAGTTGAACGAGTCTAAGTAAAATCCGAAGATTGGAGCTTGATTGGACCTTAAAATCTACCTAATAACAGGAACCTTATAGGAACTGGGTTTGAGATACTTCAGGTCTAGTTGACTTAATTCTTTGATGATCACGAGATCGGGTTCAATGGATTCTTGACCGCCTAAGTAGAGTATTTCGGAGCACACGCACGACTCTTGTTGATAATGACCTAACTTGGACACCTGCACCTTTCACATCGCTCAACTCAGTTATAGTGGTGAGGGGACTGGATTTGCCGGTATGAGACGCACACAAGTGGAGACATTTGTCCTCCTCTAGGGAGGGAAGTGCACCCCAACCCGTCCAGTGATTAGGAAGTCTAAAGACAGGAGGCTGTGGGTTGCGATAAAGCTTCAAAAGAGGGATAGTCTACTGGCTCAAGAGGAAAAAACTCCTTATGTAAATGCTGCTGTATATAGTATTAAAAAAAATTGTTCAGGCATGTACAAAAATAAAAAGCCTGCAAGTATGTACAAATGTTGTAAAGTCAATAAGCAAGCTTGAGTTCCAAAGTCAAATATGTGAGCCTGCAGCAGGATGACTTGACTACACTGGTCTTGCATCCCAGGATAGGTAGCTACACTGGCTACCGTCCATTCTTCTCTTCACCCCCTCCTCTTGAGTTGGTTGCCACTTGAACTTAGAAGGGAATACCCCGCTCCTCGAGGATGGAGTTATTGGATTGGGGAATCATTGGGTTGTTGTACAGGAGAAGTCAGTCTCTTTGTCATTCTAGTTGGGGAGAGCCACCATCACTTACACTGAACGAGTCAGATTCATAGTCGTAAGAGTTTGCGTATGAGTTGAAGTGTTTCTGACCTGGCTATTGAGGAGACTTGAGCAGAGTTTTGGGATTTTCAAGGACTGTTGGATTTCAAATTCTATTCTCACTAAGGTTCTGCCCGAACTAAAATCCAAAGGTCCGACTTAAGCTCCAAACTTTGATTTTGTGAAGACAAGTTTGATAATCGAACTAAATCCAAGTTCTTCTTTTTCTTTTCTTTATTTTTCTTTCTGCACTTATTGCATAAGTGTTTGCTAGGGACTAGCAAAGGTAAAGTATAGGGGGATGATATATCCACATTTCATCATCTTTATTCTATCATTTTGGCCTCAAAAACCCTGGCAAATGCCTGTAAATAGCCTTAATTTTGCATTTTAGCATTCGTGCATATAGGTGTAAATAGTGTATAAAATGTGGTTTTTAAAAGCCAAAATTATAGAATAAATAAAAGAAAAGAAAAAGAGTAAAATATTGTAAATATTTTATGACCCGAAACCCCGAGACCCAGGCATCTTGATGAATAGGTCGACAAGGAATAAAGTAGGGGGAGATAAGGGCCAAATACCTATATTTATTAATTCATTCTTTATTCATTTTGGGACCTATTTTTGGTTCCATTTTTTGTGCATCAAATAAATAAACTTTGTACATGAAAGTTGGAGATAATTAAATAAAGAAAAATTCAAAATTGATTTCACTGAAAAATATTGTACAGATAAAAAGTTATGGTCTGAATAAAAACCCAGAATCCCAACTTCCCAGACCCGTATCTCACAACTGACAACTCCAAATGTAGCAAACTCCCTTTAATTGTATATAGAATAAAATAATCTATTTAATGGTGGTGGTTTCGCATTTGGCGGAGCTACGGTTTGAAAGTTGAGTTCTGGACCCCCATTGTATACTTGTACAGATTAAAATATTCATTTTATTATTTATTCATTATTCCTATATTTTTATATTTTTATAATCTTTCAAATATTACTAATAATAATTATTTGCATTAAAATTAGAAGAAAAATGCAAAGAAAATACAAAATAAAAATACTTGAATATTAGATACATAGACACAATAACCAGACCCATACCTATACAATACCTATGTTTATTTTATTTAATACACTAAACAATTCAGAAAAATGAAATAAAAATATATTTACATGTACAAAAGTATTTTATAATTTCAGAAAATAAGAAATAAAAATAATAAAATTAAAATACACAAAATAAAAATAAAAGAACAAAGTATGTAGATATAATACCTATATAGGCTATACTAAGTAACTTTTAAAATAAATTTCATAAAAATAATTAAAATTCATAATAAAATACTTCATAAATTAAAAAACATTTTTTATTTTTTAACCAAAAAGAAATTCATCCAATTACTATTTTATTTCGATTTTTGAAATCTTTTTTTGAGGATTTTTCCTGGTTGGTCCACGTGGACCAACCAGGTTGGTCTGACAGTTGACCTCGGTCAACTGTCTGACCTCCTCTTCTAGACTTGTCAGATGGGTTTTTGTCTAATCTTCTCGCCATTTTCTAGGTCCAACCTTGCACCAAATCGTGTCGATGTCTTCTGCATTTTTGTGCCTCGATCAATGGTGAATCACGCCCAGGTGATTCCTTGGGCTGAGGACCATCGATCGAGGCGCTGGACCCTCGTCTTCCACGCCGTTCGTCGACCCTACAGAAGAAGACCCCCAACTTCAATTCAAATTTTAATCCTTCTTCCGCCATTTCACCCTCAAACACCTAGCCCTTCGTGCTCCTGGTGACAGCAGGAGTCGAATCGAGCCTGGGTTTTAAGCATTTGGCGTCGAATTGAAGCGATTCGACCCTCGCCGGAGCTACTCCAGAAGCCATCCACATCCGTCTCCGGTGAGCTTCTCCCTCTTCTTTTTCCTTTTTCTTGTAGCCTTAGCTTAGATTAGGTTAGATCAGTAGCAGTTTTGCTTTCTCGTTTCCTAATCGCCGTGAATCGTTGATCAAAGCCACGGCGGAGCTGAGCTCCGCCCATCATTTCCGATCACTCAACGCCTCGATCCGACCACAAACCACCTCCATTTTCTTCCCCTTCGCTTAGTCATCACGCAGCGCCCCCGAGTCGACCGAGTTTCCCTCTCCGCCGCTCGCCGGAGCTCATCGCCCGACCCACTCTTCGCCTCCATCGAACCATCCGAGACCACCTTTTGTTCGCCTGGATTTTGCACACCTCATCTTGCAGGTCAGAGCCCAAGAGAAGGCTCCTTCGACCCTCGTCGATTCCAGGAACAGCCGCCCAGGTCTCCTCCGCCGTCCGAGCATCTCGCGCCGTCGCAGCTTCACCTGAGACCACCAGCTGACGCGGAAGGGCCCCAGGATCGTTTTGCCCTTGATCCTAGGGCCGGAGCGGCCGTGTGTTGGCCGCAATCGCCGATCAAAGCTCGTCGGGGAGGTTTTCTTCGTGAACCTCCCCCTGCCGTTGGATCAAGAGCCGCCTCCAGACGCCACGTACGCCGTCCGATCATCAAGCGCCCCCAGCCGTCCGATCGACCCTTGAAGATCTAATCTCAGCCATCTAGGAAGTAGGGGTACCAGCCGCTCGATGCTCGCCACATGTCCAAGTGAATCTCCATCGGCCGCACGATTGGGAACTTGGGTATTTTGCATCTTAAGCCCAAGCATTTTTGTATTTACTTTTTAGCCTAAAAACTTTCGTCTGAAGTTTAAAAACTTTTGTAATAATTGCACTTAGGCCCTCACACCTTCACTATTTGCACTTCAGTCCGCGCCACGTCAACTCACGTGACTGAGGCACGTGCTTTCTTCGGCATTTTACACTTTTTATCCCGAACTTTTAAATATTTACAATCATACCCCTATGCGTGGTTATTTAAATATGTTTGTGGGTTAATTGCATGTATGCCCTACCGGCTTTTGATATTTACAAATATGCCCCTGTGAATGACAGAACACGTGCCTTGCGCGTGTCTTTTTGTGGAATTTGCTCCTGAGCCCCTGGATGTTTCTATAATTGCATTTATACCCCTACCAGGCTTAGGATTTTTGTGTGCTTAGTCTATTTATTTCACGCCTCATTTAATTGCCAAAAATTCTCAAAAAATAGGGATAAGCTCTTGTTTGCTCATCCTTTCACGCCATATATTTAGTTTTCAATTTTATTGTATTTTTATATTTATTAAAAATCAAAAACATGTTGTTTCAACACTGTCTATCTTAGAAAATACCAAAAAAATTTTAAAAGGTCTTAAAAAATTTCAAAAATATTCTCTATTGTGTGTTTTGACCTACTTTATTTTCAGTCCAAAAATCACAAAAAATCTCAAAAGAAAAACCTTAAAAATTCAAAAATACTTAAAAACTTCAAAAAATTCTAGAAAATAATAGAAAACTCTAAAAATTGTAAACTCAAGTTCTGTGGTTTCCTGTTTTTATTGTATTTATTTTAAAATTAGTTTGCAAAATTTTTGTGATTGTTTGCTATTTTTAATTTCCACTTTATCTCCAGCCAGCAGCTTATTCATTGTTTTGCTTCATTTTATTATCTAAAAATACCAAAAACATTCTGAAAATTACCCAAAAATCACAAAAACAGTAAAAAATTATAAAAACACCAAAAAAGATTTTATTCCTGATTTTTTGGTTATTTTTGCACATTTTTATAAAAGTTTATCACCTCTTTTATTACATTGTCTTTATTTTCCAATATTAAAAAAAAGAAATTAAAAAATATAAAATATAAAATTATAAAAATCAGAAAATTAAAAATCAAAATACAAAATTAAAAAAATTAAAATAAAATTAATAATAAAAAAACCCACAAAAAAATAGTTTGGCTAAGTAGTTCATTAGACCTAGGTTTGGATTTTTCCTATATTCTACACCCTTGCTTCCTGTGTTTGACCCCTACTTGCTTGCCACTGTACTTTGTTAGTAGGGTATAATAAATTTTAATCCTTGCTATTGATTGATTTATTGATTGTGTGGGTTAATTGTTGACAAACGAAGAGGCTTGAGTAGTCGCATCAGCGACAGTGAGTCTGTGTTGTCAGACCACTATTTAGCGGCTCTCGCTTTTTCGCTTTTCTGTAACTAACTGTTAACTACAAACGACAATGCGTCAAATGACAAATCTGATATTGCAATGCTTCCGTTTCACACACTTCTTAAACTTTGAATGACCCTATCCATTTACTCTTTAATTTTCCTACAAAATTTTCAACTTTGCGTTAAATAGCCATACTTTTTGTCCAGTCTCGAAGGTCTTTCGTCCAATGTACCGGTCGTGCCAGCATTTATCCTTCTCCTTGTACATCAATGTGTTATCATAAGCATAGTCTTGGAATTCTAGGAGCTTGTTCAAATCCTCTTTTCTTTTCCAACGACCTTTTTGTGAGTCCAACTTGCAGATATTGACCACCCACAATGATTTATGAATCAACTCCATGGGTAGATGGCATGGTTTTCCATATACAAGATGTTAGGGTGACTGATGAATACCCATTCATCACTCTTTATTCTCATATTTTAGCTACAAAAACCTATGCAAATGCATGTAGATATGTGTAAATAGGAATCATTACCAAAAGCATGCATTGTGTAAAAACCTATAATTAGCATGTTTTTGTGCAAAAATAAAAAGAATAAAGAGTAAAAAGAAAAAGAGGGAAATATTTAGAATAAATATTGAGCAACCTAACCCAAGGGAGGGCTCAGCATGGGCCTGACCGCATAAAAGCCAAAGTAGAGGGAGATAGGAGCTCATGTGTATATACTTCTGTAATTAAATAACTTTATATTTTCCTCACCCAAAAATATGTTTGTCCATATTGTGTGTATATTTAGAAACTATTAAAAACAAAATAAAAAGATGAAAAGCAAAAAGATCAAAAAATACCCTTCCTTCACCATGTGCATAAACCACACCATTGTACTTATTTAACCTTGTAAATAAATTCAATTAATTTTCTAAACTTTTTGTAAATATTCTATGTTACATATTGTAAATATATAAAATAACAAGAAACAAAACAAAAATCAAATAAAAATTACAAAATTGAAAAAAAAAAATAAAAAAATAAATACATTGTATAAATACCATGTATATAAATGTATTCAACCATTTATTTCACCCTTGTATATAAGTGATAAAAATAAAATAAAAATATTCTTTTATTCCTCATTTTATCTTGTAAATAAATAAAATACAAAATGAGCACAAAAATACATAAAAATAACAAATAAAAAATCAAAAGTAAAAATCCATATAGTGTACATATACCTATATATATAGCTACCCTATTTTTATTTCCAAAAATTAATTAAAAATCACCAAAAAATAGAAAAAAATAAAAGAAAAATATTTCATGTTTTGAGTTTTCTTTAATTCGGCCTATTTCTACCCTAAAATAAATAAACAAAAATCGGGCACACGTGGCCGCTCCTGATTGGTCCACGGGGGACTGTTGACCCCGGTCAACTCCCCCGCGGACTCCTTCCTATTCTGGACAACGCGCGCCGCCCCGCCTTCTCCGATTTTCCCACGCGTCTCCAGGCTGTCTCCCACGCATATCCCATGCCCGGATTCTTCGCCGTTCATCCCTCTCCCTCGCCGGATCCTTCGCCATCAAATCAACACTTTCCATCACCGTCCCCACTCAACCCTAATCGACGCTGTCACCTTATATATTCGCACCTCCGCCGCCTCCGCGCCCTATCTTTGGACCTTCTCCTTCTTCCCAGTGACCTCCATAGGCTTCGCGAGAGTGACAGCAAGTGTTTGCCCTTGTTGCAGTGAGGTGAGGAATAGAAACCATCGATCCGGCGTGTCTCGCCGTAGTTGCTCCGCCGTCGGCGTCGAGCATCGAGCCTCAGGCCTTGACGCCCTTAGAGGCTACGACCAGGAGCAAGAGCAGCTCCAGCACAGTCTACTGCAGCCACCAGGTAGTCGATTAGTTCATCAATTTAGCGTAATTTTCGATTTCGCCCAAATCACATCTCCGACGCATCTTTCCGATTCCGACCATCTCGCGTTACATCTCGACCATCCGACCCGTTCATTATCTCCGCCATACCTCTCCGCACCTTCTGCACCCCTTCACCCAACCCAGATCGCACAGGATCTGGGAATCGAGCTCCCTCGCCGACCACCCTCGCCGGAGCTCGCCATTCCGACGCACAGACCACCTTCACACCACCTAACCGGGTCGAGGCACTTTGCCCTCGACCCGCGAAGCTTCTGAACTCTTTTGCAGGTCAAGAGGAGGCTGTCTGAGGCTTCCCGATATCTTTCCAGGAGCTTCTCCTCCGCCGACCTCGCCGGAGCCTTCCAGGGCTCGGCCGGGGCAGTGGAGACCCGCAGCAGCTGCACAACTTCACGCCGGATCTTCTCCGACCTTCAGGCGCAGCAGAGGAGAGCGGAGACACCTTCACGAGGCCGGCGAAGTTCGCCGGTCATCAGTTCGTCCACCATCCTCGCCAGCCGTCCGATCGTCCTCTCCGCTCCAGATCTGATCTGAGCCATCCATCTTCGGAGCCCTTCTGCCGTCCGATCATTCTGAGGATCGATCTTCACCGTTGAGCAGCGAGGTTAAGCCACGACGTCTCTCAGCCGTCCGATCATCCACGTGGACAGACACCCGCCGTCGGATCGAGCCAGCGCTTCCATAGTTAAAGGCGCGTTTGTTCTCCACCGTCCGATCCGCCACGCGTCACAGATCAGGCCGTCGACGCATAATAAAGGGGTAAATATCATAGGACCCCCTCGTAGTTTGTAGTTTTATTTTTAGTCCTGTAATTTTTAATTCAAGTTGTTTATTTTCTGGGATATTTGCACCAGGGACCCCGTACCCTATTTTATTTGCACTTATACCCCTGCCAGTTGAGACCCACGTGCTTCGTCACGTGTTTTCTTGGGATATTTGCATAAAAAGCCCTGTAGTTCTGGATGTTATTCATTGAATAAAAAGTTTTGTTTATTTGCATATATACCCCTGTGAATGCTTTATTTCCGCATGTGCGAATTTTTTTGGGTTATTTGCAGATAAGCCCCTGGACTTTTGGTACTTGTTACCAATAAGCCCTCGGAACTTATTTTTCTTGCATTTAGGTCCCTGTGTGCCCCTGGCATGCGCCTCGCGCGTGATTTCTTGGGTATTTTGCACCAGGACCCCAAAACTTTTGGGTATTTGCACTTAGGTCCCTGTGCACAGTGCCCCACCTTTATTTTTGAATAAAATATCAAACGACCTCCAAATCCAATGAAATTTTGACACATGGCTCCTGCCATGGTGTAGGAATTTCTATGATTTTTGAGGACATTCCTGATTTCATTTGCTATTTTTAAAAATTCAAAAACCCCTATTTTTGCCACTGTCTAACTTGGAAAATCATTAAAAAATATAAAATCACCATTAAAAATTCCAAAAAAATTAGGAAGTGTTGTTTTCTTGCTGTTTGATTTTCCAGCCCATTTTGGTGATTTTTCATCACTTAAAAACCCTAAAAATTACAAAACCCTCAAAAACTCATAAAAATTATAATAAATAATTGAAAAATCCAAAAATAATAATTAGGGTGCCTAAATTTTCCTTATTCTTTCTAGATTATAGGAAAAATACCTTCAAGGCTTTTTGAGATCCAAAATTATTTTATTTTTGGGTCTTAAGCCTTGCTGGACAGTACCCTCTGTTTTTCGCATTGTTTGATTTTTAATAAATAAGTTACCCATTAGAAAAATTCCAAAAATTCACCAAAAACAGTAAAAAACTTAAAGAACATAAAAACCATTTTTCCTTAATTTTTGCATTATTTTTGTAGTGTTTTATAAATTGTTGAAGTTGCCTTGCATTCATTTTATTTCATTTTCTCATCTTTTAAAAAAAAAAAAAAAAGACTCTCTTGGATTTCTGACTATATCGTAGGCCGCAAGGCCAATCTGTGCTCCTTGTGTTCGACCCTGGGAGCTATACCAGGTTAATCCTATAGCTAGACCGCTCTATGTTGTGCTTGCTTGATTTTATCTCTGTGAGTGGTTATTTTTCTTGATATTCTCCGTTTATGTGATTGAGGTCGCAACGACCAATTTCCGACCTTTACCTCAGCCATATTTTCGGGTTATCAGAATGGCGCCGTTGCCGGGGAGCACGGCTTTGTAGTCAGTTTTCATTCTTCTATTTTTGTCTCTCTATATTATAATTGTTTTCTGACATTCTCTCTTGGATTTTTGTGCGAGGTACTGCTTGGACGACTTGGAGTTACTATTTAGAGGACCCGCGCAGGAGGAAGAGAGAGAGGAGAAGAGATTTTCTATTTAGAGAGAGAGAGAGAACAATACTTGTTGTAATAACTTAGACTTGGACATTTGTGGACATTTGTAACTTAGCGGGTCTGTTTCGCCGAGCACCGGTGTGCTCGGGGGACCCATTTGGATTTTCGCGGCTTTTATCGTGGTTTTTATAGCTAGCTGCCTTTTCCGGTGTTTCTCGCGGTTTTAGCCCCTAGACATAGGAATTTTGATTGATTGTGACGTAAATTTTTAAGGTCCAACACCTAATAGAATACCTGTTCCTATAGAACGTAATTGGACCTTAATAAAATTCACTTAAAAGTTAGTTTGATTGGATTTGAGACCACGTGCCGTTAGGAGTCACATACAGCGCTGGCAGGACCCGTTGTGGCGGGCACCGAGTGACTCCCAAGATCGGACTCCGGACTCAATTCGGTTAACTAACTATTGTTCTTCACGATCAATAGAAGTTGCTCGTTTAGGATTCGGTTTTCCTCGCTGCACCATTTAGGTAGTTTAATTCTGTCTTTAAATTCTGCGCGGATCACTTGCATGTAGAGTGCTGGAGACAAGGTACGCATTTCTTTCTCTGCATGCATCATTGATTTCTTCGCGCATCGGCTTTTTCGTCTTCTCCCTCTGTTTTTGGCTTAATCATCAGGAGAATCGGAAAATTCGTTAGGCCGCTTGTATTTATTTTGAAAAAATTAAAAAGAAAAACAAAAAAAAAAATTTTGGGACTGGATAACACTATTGACCCTAAAAGACACTCACATTAAAAATTTGTCTTGGGGAGAGCAACCCCCTCATTGTATGGTTTGGATACGCGAGAGAGTGACCCGCACCCTAGGTAGAGCCCTCCGGTGCTATTTCTAGCTGACTACCGACTCTTCCGTGCGGGCCAGTCGGTTGGAGTAGCATCGGGTATCCTAACAAGTCACGTAAGCGCTCTGATATTTTGTATGTTCACCCAATAAAATTGACAAGATAAATTGACCGAGATTTCACGGTCTTCAGATTGTGTTGCGTTGGTGAACCGGGGGTTTGCTTTGCGATCATATTTTCTCCAGATCCCATCCGCCCAACTCGCCAAGATCAAGATGATGGGTAGACGATCTCTTAGGCAGCCTCTGGCTGCACCGCTTTCAGGCACATCTACTTCATCATCTAGGTTGGCCCGTGAGAGTCAAGACCAGCTCTCTGGGCCCGAGTACGATTCCACCCTGTTCCCCCTCGACCCCCTTTCTTTTGCTGCTGAGAGACATGAGCCCGAGGAAAGACGAATTAATTTGACAGAACCTGAGTTGGGCTCATCTGATTTTGCAGACGTAACTATGGCCGGAGCCGGAAGTTCAGATGATCGCCAACCCGAACATTTTGTACTAGACCAGGGGGCGATCAACTCCACTCTGATTGCATCATTAGAGACAGTACAGAAGCAGCTACGCGATCAGGGAGCTTTCATGATTGAGATGAGAAGGGAGATGGAGCGACTCAGAGAAGAGAGAGATCAGAGCGAGCCTGAGGACATTCCTGATGCTGATGCAGCTGCAGCAGCCGCAGCAGCAGCTGCCGCAGCGGCAGCCGCCGCCGCAGCAGGACCACCAAGACCAATGCGGGAGTTGCACAACCCCGGATCTACACTCATGCACCATTGGGTGGTGGTACCTGCTATCGTGGGGGATTTCAAGTTTCCTCCGAACACCCTGCAGATGCTTCCTCATTTTCACGGACTTGCCACTGAGGAGCCCCACCTCCATCTCCAGGAGTTTTTGATGATCTGCAGTACTGTCCACGACCGTCATGTGGACCAGGATACGATTCGGATGATGGCCTTCCCTTTTTCACTGGCAGATAGAGCAGCCGCCTGGCTGAAGCATCTAGGGAAGTTTGTTTACACCTGGGAGCAGCTCCGCACCGAGTACTTGAACAAGTACTATCCACTCGGGCGGACGAATGCAGCAAGGGCCCTGATCAACAACTTCTCCATGCTCCCTAACGAGCAATTTCATGAGGCATGGGAGAGGTTCAGAGAGCTTCTGGATCGATGCCCACACCACGACATTTCCAAGCCGAACCTAGTTCAGAGCTTCTTTAGTGGGATGACGCCAGAGCTTCAGGGTCTGGTGAATGCTTCTTGCGGCGGGTCCTACTTTGCCAAGGACCACGACCAAGTCTGGGCCATTTACGAGGAGATGGCCGAAAATTACATGGTGATGTCCCAGACTCGGTTGTACACACAGAGATCTCAGCAGCCGCCAGGACCCGTGCAGTACCAGCGGATAGCACGGGTTGATGCAGGTCCATCCAGTTCGTCCACAGTTGCAGCCGCACAGGCAGAGTCGGCCGCTGCGGACATGGGGATTATAAGTGAGAAATTGGACCGCATGGAAATCATAGAGAAGAAGCAGTGCCAGGGCATAACTCAGATGGAGCAGATGGCACAGACTCTGAGCGACGTGAAGACCCATCTCTTGTGTCTTCAGGAGGCACAGGCGGCTTCTCAGCCCCGTCTTCAGTCGCGAGGCGATTCCGGTGGCAGCCGCAGCTCGTCCCAGCGCTCCAGCTCCTTGCAGCAGCCTAGACAAGTTCACCTTGTACAGGCGGAGCCGTACCAGCAGCAGCAGCCCTCTTATCAGTCATCACCATCTCCAGACTTACAGATGGTGATATATCAGCCGGATCAGCCTCTGGCAGTACTGCCGGCAGACCCCTTCGATGCAGAGCCGTTGATGGACGTCAACGGGATTTGGTATGACCGTCCTCAACCTGGAATCCGACGAGACCATCCCGGATTCAGGTGGGGGAATGGGGGTAACCAGTCCCAACAGCAGCCAACCAGTCAGGGTGGGCAGTACTCCCAGCAGAGGGATCACCAGCAGCCCCCAGCATACCAGTCACACCAGCCATCATCCTTCGTACCTCGTCCCTACCAGCAGCAGGGACAGAATTGGAGACGTGAGCAGCAAGCTCACCAGCAGCAGCATCCGTCCTCTTACCCCTCTCAACCACAGCAACACCAGGTCCAACAGCCTCATTACCAGAGAGGCAACCCGTCGGGCTCCCATGAGAGTCCCGCCTTGGATGATCTAGCCCGCATCTTCACAGAGCAGCAGGCTACATTCAGACGGGAGATGGACGAGTTCCGCCAGGAGATGCGGGACTTGATGAGAGGAAAGGCCGCCATCCCTGCACAGATCGAGCCTAATCCGAATAGCTTGAAGAGGAAGTCTGAGCAGGTAGTTCACACTGAATCTATCACTCCTAGTGACTCATTTGATGATATGTCATCGGATCTATTTGATGCTGATTTTGTTACACTTAGGAGCGGTAGAAGACCAGCAGGCGGCGCCTCATCTGAGCGACAACGCGAGGATCTATCCAGAGCACCAGATGAGGAAGAGGAGAGCGGTACTGAAGCCGCACATGATGATGACGGTGGTACTGATGCCACCCGAGATGCTGATTCCACCGGCGGTACTGAGGCCGCCACTTCACCATATCGAGGAGGTGGTACTGACGCCACCAGAAGAGCCGAGCCAGCCCGCGGTACTGATGCCGCAAGACGTCTAGTTGTAGAGCCAGCTAGAGGTGGTACTGAGGCCACCAATATTCATTCTGATATAGATGTTGTCTTTCCTCGTATGGATGTATCTCGGAACTCTATTTTGAATAAAGGAAAAGGTTTAGTTTCTTCTGATCCCACTGTGGTGAATGATGTATGTGAGGATCCGGTCATCGAACCGTCTAGGCCTATTCCTAGTCCTTCATCTGAGAAGGACCCTGTGATCCCCTTTCCTAGAGCCCTTGAGTTGGGGAAGGGGAAGAAAAGAGAAAAAGATCCAAAACAGAGAGAGCAGGAGGAGTTCAGCCAGAGAATGATAGATCGATTTCACATCCAGCTGACCCTCCATGAGGCTTTGCAGCACATCCCTCTTCTTCAGCGATCCTTGAGAGATAGGACAACAGTCAGGAGGAAGAAGAGGAGCAAGACCGCAGAAATTCATGTGCTAACAAAAGCCACGTGTTACGCGATCCAGAACCATCTGCCGACTAAGAGGCCAGATTTAGGGGCCCCGTATGTCAGATGTCAGATTAATGAGCAGAGGTTCGACCGTACTCTCTTAGATAGCGGATCGTCGATCAACCTTCTTCCGGCAGCCCTTCTCGACCACTTAGAGTTGGGCACTCTTAGACAGAGCAGGACATACCTTCAGTTTGCTGATCGGTCTGTCAAGAGGCCAAAGGGGTTGTTGCGAGACGTTGTTGTCACGATTCAGGGTTTGCAATTCCCCGTGGACTTCGTAGTGCTGGATATGGAGACCCCTGACTCGTTGACCGATTCCCCCATCATCCTCGGTCGCCCATTCTTGGCCACAGCCAAGGCGGTGACTGACCATGACTGTGGGAAGGTATTCTTTCGCGTCCAGGGCGAGAGTATACAAATAGAGACGGTTAAGGACCACAGAGCCAGAGATCGATCTCGCTCAGAGGGCAGTACAGATTCAGAACAACTGACAGATACAGAGCCAGACATTCACCAGGACTGTGATTTTGTGATCACAGATGATGAGGCAGCTTGGGCAGATCCTGCAGCACAGACCATCCTCTCATACTCAGATACAGCTGATGCAGAGATGATAGCAGAGGATAGTCTGGAGAGCACAATCCTGGTTCAGGATACTATTGAGTCAGCAGAGTCGGACCTTGATCGCGACACGATTTCCAGTGATGGTGGTGCTGATGCCACCTTATTCTCCGGTGGTACTGATGCCACCGAGTCTGATACAGATCCCTCGGATTCAGAATCTGATTGGGTAGATTGTGATGATCAGATACCAGACCTGGATCCACCTGAGCCTACAGATGAGGAGGAGGAAGAGGTAGAGCAGAGCAGAGACAATGCAGAGGACCCACCTTCTCCAGATCCAGTTTGTGAGAGTTCTCTATCATTTTCCCAGGCAGATTTGGTAGAATTGTCAGCATACACACATCTTCTTCAGAAGCCAGATTTGCCAGCACCCAGCTGTCCAGAGCTAAAGCCGCTCCCTACTTCGCTGAAGTATCGATTCCTTGCGGGAGAGTCTGAGATGTACCCAGTCATCATCTCTGCCGATCTGACTGGAGAACAAGAATCCCGTCTGATGGAGGTTCTTGAAAAGAACCGCAAGGCAATTGGGTGGAGCGTAGCAGATCTCCACGGGATTAGTCCCTCGTTGTGCTCCCACCATATATATCTCGAGGAAGGGGCAAAGCCGTCGCGTGAGTTCCAGCGGCGACTGAACCCTAACCTAAGAGAGGTTGTTATGAAGGAAATATCAAAATGGTGGAGTGCAGATTTTATTTATCCCATTTCCGACTCCAAGTGGGTAAGTCCCTTGCATGTGGTGCCCAAGAAGACAGGCATCACGACTGTGATCAATGAGTCGGGAGAGGAGATTGCTACACGAGTACCTACCTCTTGGCGGGTCTGCGTTGACTACAGGAGACTCAACCAGGCCACCAAGAAGGACCATTTCCCCCTGCCCTTTATTGATCAGATCATAGAGAGACTGGCAGGGAAGAGCCATTACTGCTTCCTAGATGGGTACTCAGGCTACAATCAGGTAGCCATCGCTCCTGAGGATCAGGAGAAGACTACCTTTACCTGTCCCTTCGGTACCTACGCCTTTCGACGCATGCCATTCGGGCTATGTAACGCCCCTGCGACTTTTCAGAGATGCATGCTGTCAATATTTTCGGACATGGTAGGGGAGTGTTTAGAGGTCTTCATGGACGACTTCTCGGTTTACGGCGACGGATTCGATTCCTGTCTTGACTGCCTAGACCGAGTGCTCCAGCGATGTATTGCTACCCGCTTGGTTCTGTCTTGGGAGAAGAGTCACTTCATGGTGACTCAAGGGACGGTGCTTGGCCACATCATCTCCAACAGAGGCATGGAGGTCGATCCGGCCAAGGTCGATGTCATTAGGAAACTCACACCGCCGTCCAATCTGAAGCAGTTACGGTCATTTCTGGGGCACGTTGGTTTTTATAGGAGATTCATTCATGATTTCAGCAAGATTGCCCGACCGTTGACTGACCTCTTGACGAAAGACACCGAGTTCCTTGTCGATGACAAGTGTCTTTCGTCCTTTGAAACTCTCCAGCAATGTGTTATTGAGGCTCCTGTCCTTCAGCCACCCGATTGGTCTCTCCCATTCGAGATCATGACGGACGCCTCTGATTTTGCCGTAGGGGCTGTGCTAGGACAGAGGAGGGACGGAGTTCCATTTGCCATACACTATGCTAGCCGCACATTGGATTCCGCCCAGCGGAATTATACGGTCACAGAGAAGGAGATGCTAGCAGTAGTGTTCGCCCTAGATAAGTTCAGATCGTATATCATTGGATCTAGAGTGACTTTGTTTACAGATCATACCGCCATCAGGTACCTCATGGCAAAGAAGGATGCCAAGGCCAGATTGACTAGATGGATCCTTCTACTCCAGGAGTTCGATATTGAGATCAAGGATAAGCCTGGAGTCAAGAATGTGGTGGCAGATCATCTTTCCCGACTAGAGCAGCCTGAGGATTCTGAGCAGATTGATCCTATTCGAGATACCTTTCCAGACGAGGCGATCCTTGCTATCACCTCACTCCCGTGGTATGCCGATATTGTGAACTTTCTCGTTGCTGGGAAAGTCCCACAAGATTGGCCCAGGCAGAGGCGTGAGACCTTCCTTGCGAAGGCCAAGTCCTACCACTGGGAGGATCCCATCCTTTACCACGAAGGAGGAGATAGCGTCTGGCGTCGGTGTATTCCTCAGGAGGAGCATCATAGTGTCCTCACTTACTGCCACAAGCTTGAGGCAGGAGGACATCATTCTGGGAGGAGAACGGCACAGAAAGTGCTCCAATCCGGTTTGTGGTGGCCTACCCTCTTCAAGGACTCAGATGAGTTCGTGAAGAGGTGTACTGACTGTCAGAGGATGGGCACTTGCGGACAGCGTGATATGATGCCAATGCAGCCCATTCACTTCTGTGAGGTTTTTGACGCATGGGGCATCGATTTCATGGGTCCATTCCCTAAGAGTCAGGGATTTGAGTACATTCTGTTAGCCGTAGACTATGTGAGTCGTTGGGTGGAGGCTATCCCCGCCCGAGCCGCTGATGCGAGGACAGTTTGCAGATTTTTGAGGAAGCATATCATCACGCGGTTCGGGGTTCCACGAGTTCTGATTTCTGATGGGGGATCTCATTTCATCAACGACCAGGTGAAGGCACTTGCTAACGAGTTCGGCATAGACCATCGGGTTGCCACACCGTACCATCCACAGACGAATGGTCTAGCCGAAGTGTCGAATAGGGAGATCAAGACTATTCTGCAAAAAGTCGTCCGCCCTGACCGAAAGGATTGGTCACAGCTATTGGACTCTGTCTTGTGGGCATATAGGACGTCTTTCAAGACACCTTTGGGTACATCTCCCTTTCGCCTCGTATATGGCAAACCTTGTCACCTTCCTGTTGAGCTGAGGCACAAGTCACTCTGGGCAGTCACAGATATTCTTATGGATCCAAATGGTATAGGAGACCAGAGGAGGGCAGAGTTAGCCGCCTTGGAAGAGCTTAGAGATGCAGCGTTCTCAAGCAGCCTACATTATAAGGAGAAAGTTAAGGAGTGGCATGATTCTCATATCAGCCACAAACATTTTGAGATTGGACAGAAAGTATGGCTGTTTGATGCGAGGCTTAGATTATTTCCAGGGAAGCTGCAGAGCAAATGGAAAGGACCTTATCTGGTTCGGAAGGTACACGACAACGGTAGCATCGATATATCCGAGTTGTCTTCTGAGAGTACCTTTCGAGTGAACGGCCAGCGGCTCAAGCCATTTCTAGATCATGAGCCGCGGGTCGTTGATCTTGCCCCCATTCATTTTGCGTGAGATGTGGTCTTTGACTCACATTTAATGCATCTCACGCCTGAGATTTACTGATCCTCCGCTGTATATAGATCCAGATGTCCATATCACCACATTCCTTAGTCCCACATCCCTTTCTTCATCTTGTGATTATGCTATACTTAGGGTGCACTTTACCCTAAGTATAGGGGGGATGTGAGACATTTTGGGTATTTCTTTTGTGTCTGTCTACCCCTGTTTTATTGCCTATACTTAGGGATATTTTACCCTAAGTATAGGGGGGGTAGACCCTGTACATTCTCCACTCGGTTTTCCCTTTTGTGTACAGCCTGCTATACTTAGGATTATTTGATCCTAAGTATAGGGGGAAGACCCGAGTCCCTCTTGACTTTTTATAGCCTTTCTTTTCACTTCCCTATACATAGCACGAGTTATGTCTTCTTCATCGCTCTTGACTCTGAGGACATCGTTCGAGCTAAGTATAGGGGGGTGTGTATATATTTCTTATATACCTTAGCCATAACTCGTACTTTGTGTGAGTGTGTTAAATAAAAATGGCTAAAAACCACAAAAATTAAAAATTTCATGTACATATCTTCTTTTATTTGCACATAAATAGCTAGTGTACAAATTATTTTTGTAAAAATGATTTCAAAAATCTTTTGTGTGTAAAGCTTGTGTAAATATTTTCTGTATCAAAATTATGTATATAGTACAAAATTTTTCCAAAATGTTTTGAAAAATCAAAAGTTTGCAAAAATCTTGTGTAAATGTGTGTAAATTTCTTTTTTGCAAAACTTGCACTTCATGCATCATAACTCATGATTTCAAAACATTTTTCAAAAATTTTGCATGGTTGTAAAATATTGTGTAAATATGCATCTCTTTGTACATTTGTATATAGTTTTTCTGGATGATAGTTGATACTTAAACTAGCCTGGAATTCAAATTGAGAAATGGAGCTTGATTAAGATCTTAATCCACCTAATTCTAAGAGGAACCTTACAGGGCTTAGGCTTAAGGCTTTTCAGGTCCATGGTGACTTAATTCTTTGAGTCCATTAGGCTATGATCACATGTCATCTCAATGAGCCTAAGTAGAGCACTTAACAACAACACACGACTCATATAGATTATGGCTTTACTTGGACAACCGCACTATGCACCGAGCTCTCTACGGATGAGGTGGTGAGGAGGCAGTCTTCCTTGGCTTGGGGTAGCATATGAGGGTAGTACTTCTAGGCGGAACCTCTCTTCTTCATTTAGTGAAGGAAGTGCGTCTCAACTTGGTCTGGTTGCCATGAGGTCTAACGACGGGAGTTGTGGGTTGCAATAAAGCTTCAAAAGAGGGATAGTCTACTGGCTCAAGAGGAAAAACTCCTTGTATATATGCTGCACATGTACATGTTGTATAGATGCACTCGAAAAAAAAAAAATACAAAAAGAAAAGAACTCCAAAAAAGTGGTCGGTCTGAGAGAAAATGATAATCCCACCGGAGTATGTATATAAGTGCAATAAGCAAAGCTTGGTTTTATGATCCACCTGTTGTAGCTTGCAGCAGGGAGACTTGGCTACACTGGTCAGGCTCCCAAGGGTACTTGGCTACACTGGCCTTGACCCATTCTCTTCTTCCCCCTCTTCTTGAGCCGGTTGTACTTGAACTTAGAAGGGAATACCCCGCTCCTCGAGGAAAGAGTGGCCAGATTGAGGTCATAGAGTTACCTTGTTGAGGAGGGTTGTCAAGTTGCCATTTCTGAGGTGGAGAGCTTAGACCTCACTTTCACAGGACAAGAAAAGATTCATGGTCTTAAGGGTTTGTGATTGATGACTTGTTCTGATCTGGAGCATTGAGGAGTCTTGGTTATAGAATAGTGGAACTTAGAGGCTGTTAGGTTTTAAGCTTAAGTCTAAATAAGGTTCCGACACATTAATAATCCAAAGATCTGATCGAGCTCCATCTTTCAATTTAATGAAGGCAAGTTTAATAATCAACCTTGATCCATGTACTTTCTCTTTTTCTTTTTCTTTTTCTTTCTTTTTCACTTCTTTTTCAAATAAGTGTTTGCTAAGGGACTAGCAAAGTATAGTATAGGGGGGTGATGAATACCCATTCATCACTCTTTATTCTCATATTTTAGCTACAAAAACCTATGCAAATGCATGTAGATATGTGTAAATAGGAATCATTACCAAAAGCATGCATTGTGTAAAAACCTATAATTAGCATGTTTTTGTGCAAAAATAAAAAGAATAAAGAGTGAAAAGAAAAAGAGGGAAATATTTAGAATAAATATTGAGCAACCTAACCCAAGGGAGGGCTCAGCATGGGCCTGACCGCATAAAAGCCAAAGTAGAGGGAGATAGGAGCTCATGTGTATATACTTCTGTAATTAAATAACTTTATATTTTCCTCACCCAAAAATATGTTTGTCCATATTGTGTGTATATTTAGAAACTATTAAAAACAAAATAAAAAGATGAAAAGCAAAAAGATCAAAAAATACCCTTCCTTCACCATGTGCATAAACCACACCATTGTACTTATTTAACCTTGTAAATAAATTCAATTAATTTTCTAAACTTTTTGTAAATATTCTATGTTACATATTGTAAATATATAAAATAACAAGAAACAAAACAAAAATCAAATAAAAATTACAAAATTGAAAATAAAAAAAAAAAAATAAATACATTGTATAAATACCATGTATATAAATGTATTCAACCATTTATTTCACCCTTGTATATAAGTGATAAAAATAAAATAAAAATATTCTTTTATTCCTCATTTTATCTTGTAAATAAATAAAATACAAAATGAGCACAAAAATACATAAAAATAACAAATAAAAAATCAAAAGTAAAAATCCATATAGTGTACATATACCTATATATATAGCTACCCTATTTTTATTTCCAAAAATTAATTAAAAATCACCAAAAAATAGAAAAAAATAAAAGAAAAATATTTCATGTTTTGAGTTTTCTTTAATTCGGCCTATTTCTACCCTAAAATAAATAAACAAAAATCGGGCACACGTGGCCGCTCCTGATTGGTCCACGGGGGACTGTTGACCCCGGTCAACTCCCCCGCGGACTCCTTCCTATTCTGGACAACGCGCGCCGCCCCGCCTTCTCCGATTTTCCCACGCGTCTCCAGGCTGTCTCCCACGCATATCCCATTCCCGGATTCTTCGCCGTTCATCCCTCTCCCTCGCCGGATCCTTCGCCATCAAATCAACACTTTCCATCACCGTCCCCACTCAACCCTAATCGACGCTGTCACCTTATATATTCGCACCTCCGCCGCCTCCGCGCCCTATCTTTGGACCTTCTCCTTCTTCCCAGTGACCTCCATAGGCTTCGCGAGAGTGACAGCAAGTGTTTGCCCTTGTTGCAGTGAGGTGAGGAATAGAAACCATCGATCCGGCGTGTCTCGCCGTAGTTGCTCCGCCGTCGGCGTCGAGCATCGAGCCTCAGGCCTTGACGCCCTTAGAGGCTACGACCAGGAGCAAGAGCAGCTCCAGCACAGTCTACTGCAGCCACCAGGTAGTCGATTAGTTCATCAATTTAGCGTAATTTTCGATTTCGCCCAAATCACATCTCCGACGCATCTTTCCGATTCCGACCATCTCGCGTTACATCTCGACCATCCGACCCGTTCATTATCTCCGCCATACCTCTCCGCACCTTCTGCACCCCTTCACCCAACCCAGATCGCACAGGATCTGGGAATCGAGCTCCCTCGCCGACCACCCTCGCCGGAGCTCGCCATTCCGACGCACAGACCACCTTCACACCACCTAACCGGGTCGAGGCACTTTGCCCTCGACCCGCGAAGCTTCTGAACTCTTTTGCAGGTCAAGAGGAGGCTGTCTGAGGCTTCCCGATATCTTTCCAGGAGCTTCTCCTCCGCCGACCTCGCCGGAGCCTTCCAAGGCTCGGCCGGGGCAGTGGAGACCCGCAGCAGCTGCGCAACTTCACGCCGGATCTTCTCCGACCTTCAGGCGCAGCAGAGGAGAGCGGAGACACCTTCACGAGGCCGGCGAAGTTCGTCGGTCATCAGTTCGTCCACCATCCTCGCCAGACGTCCGATCGTCCTCTCCGCTCCAGATCTGATCTGAGCCATCCATCTTCGGAGCCCTTCTGCCGTCCGATCATTCTGAGGATCGATCTTCACCGTTGAGCAGCGAGGTTAAGCCACGACGTCTCTCAGCCGTCCGATCATCCACGTGGACAGACACCCGCCGTCGGATCGAGCCAGCGCTTCCATAGTTAAAGGCGCGTTTGTTCTCCACCGTCCGATCCGCCACGCGTCACAGATCAGGCCGTCGACGCATAATAAAGGGGTAAATATCATAGGACCCCCTCGTAGTTTGTAGTTTTATTTTTAGTCCTGTAATTTTTAATTCAAGTTGTTTATTTTCTGGGATATTTGCACCAGGGACCCCGTACCCTATTTTATTTGCACTTATACCCCTGCCAGTTGAGACCCACGTGCTTCGTCACGTGTTTTCTTGGGATATTTGCATAAAAAGCCCTGTAGTTCTGGATGTTATTCATTGAATAAAAAGTTTTGTTTATTTGCATATATACCCCTGTGAATGCTTTATTTCCGCATGTGCGAATTTTTTTGGGTTATTTGCAGATAAGCCCCTGGACTTTTGGTACTTGTTACCAATAAGCCCTCGGAACTTATTTTTCTTGCATTTAGGTCCCTGTGTGCCCCTGGCACGCGCCTCGCGCGTGATTTCTTGGGTATTTTGCACCAGGACCCCAGAACTTTTGGGTATTTGCACTTAGGTCCCTGTGCACAATGCCCCACCTTTATTTTTGAATAAAATATCAAACGACCTCCAAATCCAATGAAATTTTGACACATGGCTCCTGCCATGGTGTAGGAATTTCTATGATTTTTGAGGACATTCCTGATTTCATTTGCTATTTTTAAAAATTCAAAAACCCCTATTTTTGCCACTGTCTAACTTGGAAAATCATTAAAAAATATAAAATCACCTTTAAAAATTCCAAAAAAATTAGGAAGTGTTGTTTTCTTGCTGTTTGATTTTCCAGCCCATTTTGGTGATTTTTCATCACTTAAAAACCCTAAAAATTACAAAACCCTCAAAAACTCATAAAAAATATAATAAATAATTGAAAAATCCAAAAATAATAATTAGGGTGCCTAAATTTTCCTTATTCTTTCTAGATTATAGGAAAAATACCTTCAAGGCTTTTTGAGATCCAAAATTATTTTATTTTTGGGTCTTAAGCCTTGCTGGACAGTACCCTCTGTTTTTCGCATTGTTTGATTTTTAATAAATAAGTTACCCATTAGAAAAATTCCAAAAATTCACCAAAAACAGTAAAAAACTTAAAGAACATAAAAACCATTTTTCCTTAATTTTTGCATTATTTTTGTAGTGTTTTATAAATTGTTGAAGTTGCCTTGCATTCATTTTATTTCATTTTCTCATCTTTTAACAAAAAAAAAAAGACTCTCTTGGATTTCTGACTATATCGTAGGCCGCAAGGCCAATCTGTGCTCCTTGTGTTCGACCCTGGGAGCTATACCAGGTTAATCCTATAGCTAGACCGCTCTATGTTGTGCTTGCTTGATTTTATCTCTGTGAGTGGTTATTTTTCTTGATATTCTCCGTTTATGTGATTGAGGTCGCAACGACCAATTTCCGACCTTTACCTCAGCCATATTTTCGGGTTATCAGTGACTTGCCCAAGGGAGACTTGTAAGTTGTTCTGTACACCCAAACGATGGAGTCCAAGAGTTTGGACCAGTTCTTTCTATGTGGCTTCACAAGCTTCTGCAGGATCGTCTTGATTTCTCTGTTTGACAATTGGGCCATGCCATTGGTCTGGAGATGATAAGGATATGCGACTTGATGCTCAATTTCGTACTCCTTCATTAATTTCTTGACCTCTTTGTTAATTAAGTGACTACCCCAGTCTGATATCAGTATCTTTAGAATTATGAACAATGATATGATGTTCTCACTTAGAAACCGACAAACTGTATGACTGTCTGTAGCTCAGGCAGGTATAGCTTCAACACATCGACTCTCATAGCAAATGACAAGAATAATGTGTTCGTATCCTTGATTATTTGGAAAGGGCACATGAAATCGATGCCACAAGCATCGAATACATCTGTAATCGGAATGAACTTCAAGGGCATGGAATCTTTAGCTGTAAGGATTCCTCGCAATTTCTAACAGTCAGTGCAGCGCTTCACAAATGCTACAACATCCTTGTATAGTATCAACAACTAGAGGCCACACTGTAGTACTTTCATTACTTTCCCATCTCCATACTGGTGTCCACTAGATTCAAGCAAATGACAATGCTTGAGGACACTGAGATGCTCCTCCTGAGGTATGCATCGTCGCCAGATGCAATCTGCTACTTCCGTAAATAGAAGTGGGTCTTCCCATTGGTAAAAATGTATAGTGGACAAGAACTTGTTCGTATTGATTTTCGTTCACTACACTAGAAATGAGGTATTTCACAATATCGACATACCATGGGAGTGAATCCACGGCCAAAATCGACTCGCTAGGAAAGTTCTCTGTGATGGGTGCACTGCTCATTGGATGCTCTTACTATTCAATCCTGGAGAGGTGATCTGCTAACACATTCTGAACTCCAGGCTTATATTTTATTTCCATATCGAATTCCTGGAGGAAAAGGATCCACTTGATCAGTCATGGCTTGGCATCCTTCTTCTTCTTTAAGTACCAGAGAGCAAAGTGGTAGGTAAAATTGGTGACTTTTGATCCCAGCTGTTATGATCTGAACTTCTCTAAGGCGAAAACCATGGCCTACAACTCTTTCTCTGTAAAAGTGTGATTTCTATAGGCTTCATCCAGTTTCATGCTGACATACTGAATGGCAAAGGGCGCCTTATCTTTTCATTATCCATGAACAACCATAACTGCAAAGTCTGATTCATCTGTCTTGATCTCAAAAGGGAGAAACCAATCAAGCGACAATAAGACTGAAGCTTGAGTGATGAGCTCCTTTAGCTTATTAAATGAATGGATAACCTATTGATCAACATTAAGCTCGGTCTCCTTGCACAATAATTATGTAAGAGGTCGGGTAATGCTATTGAAGTCTCTAATGAATCATCTGTATAAACCCACATAGGAATGACCTCACATTTCATACGTTTTTAGGTGGCTCAAGGTTACCAATAACATCCACCATTGCCAGATCAACTTGCATGCCATGTTTGGAAACAATGTGACCCAACAAAATCTCTTTTGCGACCATGAAGTGGCCCTTTTCCAAAGATAGCATGAGATTGACTTCATGAAATTTCTGAAGTACTCTGTCTAGGTGCTCAAGACATGCATCGAAACTGTCACCAAAGACGGAGAGGTCGTCCATAAACACCTCATGAAAACTACTAACCATGTCGACGAAGACAACAATCATGCACCTCTATATCATAGCAGGTGCATTGCACAGACCAAAAGGCATTCTCCAGAAAGCATAAGTGTCGAACGGGTAAGTGAAGATAGTCTTATCTTGTTCCTCAGGGGCAACTGGCACTTGGTTGTACCTGGTGTACCCATCCAAAATGCAGAAGAACTCCTTCTCAACAAGTCTTTTAAACACCTAATCAATGAATGACAAGGGAAAGTGGTCCTTCTTTGTCACAGAATTCAGATGGTGGTAATCAACACATACACGCCAAGATGTTAGTACTGAGTAGAAATCTCCACTCATTTATCATTTGTAACCATAGCGAACCAGATTTATTTAGAACTACATGCAGAGGGCTCACCCATTTTTAATCGGAGATGAGATAAATGAATCATGTGTCACACCATTTCGTGATTTCTTCCTTGATGACATCCCGTAGATTTGGATTCATTGTCCGAAACTATCAGGATGGCTTGGCATCTTCTCACAAATGGATATGATGTGAACACAAAGCAGGATGTATCTTGCGACGATCTGAGACGTACCAAACATGTGCCATGTGGTTTTTCTCTTGAACCTCACGAAGTCGAGATTCTTGATTCGGGGTTAGCCTGTTGTTGATGATGATCGGATACATGTTCTCTGCACCCACAAGAAAGACATACTTAAGGCCTGCCAGAAGCAGTTTTAATTATGGTTCTAATCTGGCATACTTCTCTATTGCTTCAGAAACTGTGCTTGTGTCATGACTTTATAGGTACTAATGACCTCAATGGCTTCTTCTCCAATCGATAATGTGCCAAACAAATCTGCAATTAATCATCATGTTCGGAATGGCATGAATCGTCTGAATCAAAGAGATGCATCAACATATTAGATTTTGTCTCCCAAGTGACATTTGTGCTTGTATCGACTGGGTTTCCTAGTCAACCTCATGAGAGAGGATTTCCAAGGTCCATGTGTCGTTCAAAGAGAGTTTTGTATCTCTGATATGTGTAATAATGTCACTGTCTAGTTCAGGTGGTGTTGTATGACTCTCATCAGATATGACTTTCGGCTCGCTGACCATGTCTATGGTAACTCAGTGATTTCTCGAGTTGAACGTGATCTTCACAAACCCATAATCAACTACAGCCTCTACGGTTTGCAAGAATGGCCATCCAAGGATAATTAGGATCTAAATTTATGATGCAGGAGAGTTCATATCAAGGAATATAAAGTCAACATGAAACTACATATCCGACACCTTTACAATAACATCTTCCAACAGACCTCAGGGTCATTTGATAGATCGATCAACGAACTAAAGGATCATGTGTGTCTACTTCAATGGACCCAACCTACATTTTTGATATAATGATGAGGGTAAGAGGTTGATGGAAGAACTACTATCAAGCAGGGTTCGCTCAAAGAGTTTGCCAGAAATCTCACATCTGATCAAATGTGCTCCTCTGTCTTGCTTCTTTTGAGGGAGATTATTGATGGCTAGAACTGTGTCCATGGTAAGAACGTGCCTCTCAACCTGTTGGCGCTTGTTGTTGCAATTTGATCGACGTTGTTTGTACACACTTCCTTCAAGCCCTTCTTTATGACGGTCATGTATTCCATGGCTTTCATTAGTGGTAAATCAACCGTTAAATTGTTAAGAATATTCATAGCTCCATGATCAAACAATGCACTTTTCTATTTACAATTTATTTGGATTTTTGTATTGCAATAACAAAAGGAATATTTATAGTACTGAAATCAAAAGCAGTGTTCTTATTTACAATAGAATTCTTGTCCATGCTATTCTGTATGTCTGGTCTGCAAAAAGGTGTATAGTCTGGAGATGATGGTGCTGCTACTCGTGAACATGCAAAAAGTGGGGTCTCTGCTCCTTTGGCTGGCCCTAGATCGGCTCCAGGTGTTGGCGTTTCCATGCCTGGTGCATCTTCACCTCAACTGATATCTTCTTTTTGGTCTTTTTTTATCTATTTTTGTAGAGGTGGTGGGAGGCAGCTGGCATGGCTCCTCCTTCTTCTTCTTCCACACCCAAACTTGGAACTGGTGTGGCGAATGCAGAGAATGAAAATTCACCTATCAAAGCTTTATTCTTACCTTTGATTACAGCAGATGGAGGCAAGGTCCTACCACTCTTGAGAGTGACAACACTAGACAAAGTAAAGTTATAAGCATCTGACTCTATAAGCACAAACGGGACATCACATTATACATGTTCTTTCCTCTTGAAATTATTTGGATTTGCTTCGACCTGAGCTAGGATAGGAGTACTGGTTGTTGGCAGGTCTTCTGGCTTCTTGGTCATCTTTGCTAGACCGTTCAGGAGTTGGGCCAAGCAATCAAGGTTGTGGTTCTCAAGAACTACCTCAAAATATTCAACTTATTGACCACACTACAGTTCTTGGTGGTGAGACTAGGACTGAGACTGCTGATAGTGATGTGGAAGTGGAGGAAGCTGATACTAATGGTATGGAGGAGGAGGATATGGTTGTTGAGGTGCAGCCGCGTACTGGTGATAATACGGGTGCGGACGGTACCGCGGCTGCTGATTCTGCTGTGATTGTCTCCAATAGTCATATTGTAGAGACTCGTGACGTTGGTATTGCGGATGAGGCTGGGAGGGCTGTGTAAAACGACCACCATTAGGTTGGTGGTAAGGCCAGTTCGCTGGTGGCTGGCCCTTGTGTTGTCCCGTAGGATGAGAGAGCTGCACATCTTTTCTCCAAACACCATTGATATCCCAGATTAGGGGTCGTGGTGGGAATGCTGGATTAGAAGATGGGAGGATGTCTGGCTAGTAAACCATCATCTGTTGTTGCGGCGTGGCATGCTCAGGTGCCTACACGTAGTACAATTGCTGGATCGCTAGCTGTTGCTGACTTGGCTGAGGTTGATGTAGAGGTGATGGTTCATCCTACTTTTCAACACGAGTTTCTGTCAATGAAGTCCTCGACAGACATGAAATGATGGTGCTGACGAGCATCTCAAACTGCTTGGTAATTTATCCATCTTATCCAAGTCCTATGTCCTCTGTTCGATCACAACGAGCTTCTCGAGATCTTGTGATCGCTTCTCTATAATGTCCACCTTAGAAAGATGACCCCCAATGATACTGTGGTTGTAGCTCTCATCTTTCTCTGCCTTACAGGCTAGTACCATACAAATTGGCTTGTGTAGGACATGAGGTTGTCTTTGATATGCATGTGATGAAGATAAGGTATCCTCTCCCGCGACCATTTCTTCAAATATTTTCCATACCACATCTTCGTCCTCGTTAAAGTGGGAGCCCCCACAAGCAACATCAACTAATATTTGGCTTTCTACATTCAGGCCTCTGAAGAAGTGTGGACCAGGCCGGTCCTTAGTATATCATGATGGGGGCACTTCTCCTGCAGATCACTGAATCTTTCCTAGGCTTCGTGTATAGACTGATGGGCTTCCTGTGAAAAGTTGCTAATCCTGGCTCGCATCTGGTTGAGATGGCCAAAAGGGTAGAACTTGTAAAGGAACACATATTTCAATTCCTCCCAGATCATCACTAACTTTCCCAAATGATTGACCCAATACATGGCCTTCTATTGTAAGCAGAAGGGGAATGCAATCATCTTCAATACACCTAACAGGTTGTTGGGGTAATGGATCGTTCCGCAGATGTGAGTGGATTGTTACATGTGAGTGTATGACTCCTCACTGGTATTCCCATGAAATAAGGGTAGGATCACAAGGAAATGGGATTTTAGCTCGAAGTTATAATGAATGAGAGCGTTACGAATCCACTCGATCATCTCGTTGTCTCCAAAATTATATGTCTCCTTTAGCGTTGGTTTCAGGTTTCCATTCGTTGGTTCTTCTTCCTCATCAGGATCATCACAAGGTCTTTCTCCACCTCCTCCTCCTCTTATTGGTCTATTCCTCATGTCATTCAGTATATCTTGGAAAGTAGTCTACATGAGGGCTTGTTTCATAAGTTGCTGTTGGATGGCCTGGATAGATGCCAGAAAATGATCGTTCACATGATTCAACTCTAGCGGCGAACCTTGCTCTGGTTGGGGCAGTTTCTATCCCTTGGCCTTGAGTAGCGTGCTAAGAACCATATGTTAATTATCTAGATATCAGACCAAAATATCGATCTTCGATGCCACCCGGTGCCCACCACAATTGTTCCTACAAGCGTTGTATGTGACCTCTCTCGGCATGCGGTCTCAAGTCCAAATAATTAACAATTATTAATTTGATTAGGTCCAAACATAAGAGACTGTAGGAAAATATTTCTTATTAGGGTTTGGACCTAATTATCGATACAAGCAACCTAAGGTATAGTGGTTCCATGCATATAAAACAAAGGAAAAGAAGGGTGGAGAACTCAAAATATCAAGAAACAAAATAAAAGAAGGTGGTGAAGATGCGAGAAAATAGCGACGAGGCCCCCATGTGAATAGACACCTGGGCGATGGACCTTGTTGTGAAGAGTAGAGTCCAAGTACCTAATTATTTTTAAATTGATAATGAATGAATACATCTCTCTCTCTCTCACCAAAATAAATAAAAAAACTAAACCAAAAATCTAGTGCTATGTGGTCTCCTTACAATGTTTGCTACCTCTCCAATTGGTCATATGAAGAAGACCAATCTCCACCATGCTCGGTCGCATCACCCTCCTAAGAGGTCATCATCGGTTGACGGGCCCTCACATCAAACACAACAAAAGAGATGTATTAGCACAATGAATCAAATAATGTAAATAATCAAAAGGTGAAAATAAAGTATACAAGAGTAAAGGAATAAATAAATCTATAATCATGTACAAGGAATGAATGAATGAGTAAATAAATAAAAGATAAATAATTGCAAAATAGGCTACACTATGTTGCTCATTGGCACCGAGGCCATTTGATGACTGGATTCATCCAAACAGGTCTAAAAATGATCCTCACGGAATGCGAGGATGGAGTGTCACCGAGGCGACTTGTAAGGAATCCTCAAGTCATTCAACAAATACCGACAACATATGGTAAACACAATGAATAATAGTGTGCAGCACAATTTATTATACTCAACAATCCTAAAGTGTATATCAAGTAAGCATGCACAGATCGAACTCAGGGAGCAATCCATCTAACCTATGATTATTTCTAACCATTGTGCATTATTTACATACATGTCTTTTATCTTTTTTAGGTGGGTTTTTTTTATTTTTTTCCATTTGTTGTTTATTATTATTTATTTGTATTTTAATTAATTATATATATGAATATTATATCTATAAATCTAAATAATAATAGATATGTGTGTATATATATAGATATATAGTAATATAAACAAATAAATATAGATATATAAATATGCATGGATACAGAGAATAATCAAACATACATAATGATTTTTTACTTTTTTTTAAATTTTTAGGGTTTTCAATTTGCTTAATTTTAGTTTCTTTATAATTTTTAGAATTAAAATATTAAATATATAATAAAGTATATAACAATGTAGGCCACATAATATATATATATATGTATACATAACAATATATAGTTTATAATACATAACTATAGATATAAATAACATAAAATATGTGAAGAATATTTTTTGTATTTTAATATTCTGCTGATGTTTTTTTTATTTTTCTAATTTTTTTTATATTTTTATGGGTTTTTAAATAAGGAAAAAATTGCAAAATGGGAAATAAATACCATAGCCAAGTGATTTTTTGATTTGAATTATTAAATAAGTCCCAACATATCAAAATCATTTTTATTATATACAATACATAATAAAGAAAATAATAAAAGGAAATCAATATTTTTCATATTTTTATAATATTTTTCTGATTTTTATAATTTTTTGGGTTTTTTCAATTTTCATGTTTTTATTTTGAGATTTTTACATGATTTTTTGTCAGGAGTTAATATATAGAAAACATATATTTTTTTGCAATTTTCAAGGGATTTTAATATTTTTTTTATTTTCATATCAAAATAGGGAAAATAAAGGCACCGTTTGATTTTTATTAAAAATGAAATGCCTAGAAATCCAAATAAAATTTTATAGCAATTAAATACTTCATCCGAGGCATACAAGGTAATTTTTGCAAAATAAAAATCGAACAAAGGCTATTTTTCACAAAAATCCCATAATAATTCAATGTGTTACTGGCAAGGACCGAAAAGTAAATAGAAGAAACTATATCTGAATTTCAAAATAGTGTATGTAAAATACAAGGGCCTTATTACAATTTTCATGCAAATAAAGAAATATTCTCCGCTTGGGAGAGGCATAAATGCAAATAGATAAAACTTTTGATGGTTTGTGCAATGTATCCAAAAAAGTATAAATTACATATAGAATATCTTAAATTAAATATAAATACAGAAAGCTAGAGGGATATGCTTGCAAAATACCCAACCTCACGTGGTACCCTACGTGAGGTGAACTAGCATAGACAGATGGGAAAATAGACGAAACCTCTGGGGCATTATTGCAATTTATCTTACATATTTCACATCGTAGACAATAAAAAACTGTAAAATGCAGAGGGGGTGCAGGGTAGTTTACCCCTTATTGCGCTCTAACGAGTGTCTCGGATTGCATTAGTTAAGGCCATCGAACGACCTAGATATGCATCGCTTCACCACCAGATCAACGGACAAGATTAGAACTGGGGTGCGACCGTCATCCGATGGCATTTGCTGCTCGGGAAGAACGTGGAAGAATAGTCTTCCCACGACATTCAATCAGTGATTTCTCCGTCCATTGATAGCCTATTTAGCAGATCATCGGCTATGCACCTCCTGAAGGATCATCCAAAGCTAGTGGTGCTCGTAGAAAGGTTCAGGACACAATGTTAGGGTCCTGGAGCTCGATCGAAGCACGAGCACCTGGATAACCTTGTCCTGATTCGAATGTGACCCAGGAGGGGTTCATTGACCTTGGAACACCCACGAAGACATTCTAGGGCTTGGGGCGATTCGCCTGAACCCGTTTTGAAGCTAGAAAGCATAAATTGGATAAAACAGAGAGGTTCCGACATAAATCAGTGGAGGAACCTCTATTTGACAATCCATTAGGGATTGGATGGTCTCGATGAGTTGTTTTGATGAATAACGAATTGGGGTTTGAGATGTGATGCACGACAGAAGTTGATACAGATGAAAGCACAATGGATTGGCCAGAGCCCCTAGCAGCTCCGACGAATGAAGTAATGAAAGTACAGCTAAACCTACATGATTAAGGGATAAAGTGAATGCAAAAATTAAAAAGGGGCGTAACTCTTATATCTACTATGGTGGGCGAGGCGTAGCGTGGTCAGAGAACCAGTGTGGATCCCCTCCTCTCCTCACTTCACCGTCTGTGAGCACTGGGGAAGGTGCAACTGTCATTTGGCCTTCACACACACACATGGACTCGAGAACGAAGCTCCAAGAGGTATCAAGAGGATAAGGAGAAGAGGAGGTGCTTATTTATAGAGACAATGGGGACCCTTATAGACAAGTGATTTAGTATGAATCGAAGATATGAACAGACGTTTAGAGGATATGACGTTGATTATGGATGATCAGAGAAAAGTTTGGTGAAAAAACAACTCGAATCTGAGTGATTAGAGGTCTGGGAAAAGGGGGAGATGGCAGGCGTCGTCTCGTCTAACAGTGGAAGGTGACCTGGGTCGAAGAGTTGACCCAAGTCAATTAGGGCTTGATTTCGGATGGTCCACGTGGACCAACCAGAAATTTCCAATGGGAAATTATTTTTAAAATCATTATAGAATTGAAAATGATGTAATTACTTTTAGAGTATAAAATAAAAAATATTTGTTATTTTATTTTGTATTTCAATATGATTTGTTTTTATTTTTATGAGGTTATTTATTTATTGTTATTATTTACAAGTATACTTATATGTATATTTACCTATATACTATGCATTTTATTTTTACTTTATATTTTAAATTTTATTATTTTATTCTCATGCAGATAAATATATTTTTATTGTATTTTTCTGATGTATTTTATAAACATAAAAAAATAGATGTATATATTACGTAGGTATAAATATAGGTACTTTATCTATTTACTTATATAGGATATTTTATTTTTGTGTTTTCTTTATTATCTTATTCTATGCTAAAGATGTAAATATATTATAAATAATATCTACAAAATTATATAAATACTATAATCTAAAAATAATAAAAGAATAAATATAATGAATATTTTATTCGTGTATACTATACAATAGGGGTCCAAAATCTAACTTTGACACCTTAATTCCAAATTAAGTGAAACCACCTTCATTAAATAGATAATTAAAATTTATATACAATTAAAGTGATTTTGATGCATTTGGAGTTTTTTAAGGACATATGGGTATGGGAAGTTGAGATTCTGGATTCTTATTTTAAGTGTAAAATGTACAATGTGCATTATTTTTGTGTAAACTCAATTTTGTATTTTACTATGTATTATTATCTACAACTTTAATGTACACAGTTTATTAATTTTATGAGTAAACAATCAAGAATAAAATGGGCCTCAAACATGAATCATTGATGAATAAAAGAATGTGGTTTTTATTGCGTGTTTGTCACTTATCTCCCACTACTTTATTCCTTGTTGACCAATTAAATTCTTTACTTTGTCTTAGGGTTTAGGGACATAAAATACCATTGGAGTTTTATTTCTTTTTCTTTTGTCTCTTTATTGTTTTATTTTGGCTTTATTTATTGTGATTATACATTAATTGTATAATAAATAATGAATGTTAAATTGTACAAAATAATGATATTTACATGCATTTAGTTAAGGTTTAGAGGTCAAAATGAAAGAAAAAAAGTGATGAAACAGAGATTCATTAAACACCTTCATAGACGCTGCTCGAGATCTCCTTATAGCCCATGGTTCGAGTAACGACAATGGAAGCGAATCTCCCTCGGGCATGTTGTTTACCAACGCCTTCCTCCTCAGTTCTTCACCGCCTCCGTGGTAATCTATTATTCTCTTCTCTCTCAATTTCTTGCAATTTATATACTCTCCCTACACACTATTTTTACCATCAAAGCTCACAATCCTCTTCACAGTGTCTGCCATCTTCACGAACCTGTCACCTTATCCCTTAGCTTCTCCACTAATTGTTTATCATGATTCCATTCTTCGCCTTGCAAAGGTTGTGATCCCTTAAGTCTCTCCTCTATCGCCTCGTATGAGCCTTCATCTCATCTTTCTTTCTGTCGTAGAAGATTCCATGGCTTTGACTATGCATACTAACAAGCATATGTGGCAATTTACATCACTGATCAGAATCTCCAAGCTACTCCATTCACCCAAGACTTCTCCAGAGATGATGTTGAACTAGCCAACCTATGACCCTCGTATGCTCGTATCTTTCTCTTCTTCTTCTTGAAGTTACTAAGAAATTTCCCTGATGTTCAGAACATGCATTAGAGAAAGAAGGGTGGATTTTCCTCACCAGAGCTCCTCTTTCATACCACCTTGCAAAGAGGAGGGGATTGAATGTAGACATACATTCACATATAGATTATATCTCATTGATATAATCTAACAGTCGCTAGAGCTTCCTCAAGCCACCATTCGACCTTGTAGCTTAGGAGCGCCCGAACATGGTATGAATCACCAATAATATATACGTATCCTAAAGTAATGATTCACAAAAACATGAACCTCATGTATGCCACCTCATGTGACAAGGCAATTTACAGTGCATGGTTCCAACTTTTGAAGAATTGCATTTAGGCCCAACGTATGTAGAGCACGTATGTCTAGAAATATTCTGATATAAGTCCACAGCTTTTATTAATTGCATTTATACTCCGGTACAAGGTGATTTACATGTCATACCGAGTGTCTTTTGTAAATAGCAATTTAGTCTTCGTTTAGATTGTTCCATGACCTTTTTATTATGTTTTGCATGCAATTATGTCCCTAACATGATAAATCAATATCTTGAGCATATTAAATCCAAAATTGATTAAACTGGTGTTGTTTAAAAGTCTCTTCAAGCTCTATCATGTTACATACTCATTTCTCTAATGTGCTTTGTAATTATTGAGTTAACAATCATATAATGATAGTGACCTCTAAAGCTTTATTAACTAGGTTAAAATGACTTGTTGACACAACTAAATGCATCATTGACACATTGCTTTGCCTTTAAAATCCAAAATCTAATTAGCAACTTTTTTCAACTCATTATGATTATTAATTCATAATTAGAATTGTATAGGGTGATAATGAGTGTTGAAACCTTACTTGTTTTATTAATTGGTGCAATAATGAAAAAAGAATAAGTAGAGCTTTAACTGATCAGATCTTTGGACACATGTATGCTTAAAACATTTACTTGAAACATCTTTAAATCGAGAGTTTTAATTTTTAGTTTGCCTTTATTATTGTGTAATGTTTGTGTTTTTACATTCATCTTCATCTTTTATACATATAAATTATTCGCATAAAAAATCCATAAAAAATCCATGCTTGCATTTTCGTGTGATTATGCACCCTTGACCTAGATGACCGCTTAGAGTAGCTTTATGACATAATCTTGGACCCAATTAGATAACTTGATTAGTAGTGTCATATTTCTAAATTTTCTTTTTGATTAGTGAACATAGAGAGCATCCATTTAATTTTTTACATTATAAAGTAAGTTAATTTGATCTTTTATGGAATAATTTTATCTAATGAGATCAATTTTATTCTTTTCTTGATTTCTACAAATCTTTTTTTTTGCTAATTATCTTTCTGCAATCCTATGAAATACTTGAAAAAGTACATAATTCATTACAAATAAGTTTACCTCATTTGTGTCTTCCTCTTCTTCAATGAGTAAGAGTCATGAGAGTCCATCAATGCGACATGGGATTGTTCCTCATATTTCTTTGTGTCTTCATAGATATTTTTAAGTTCATCCCGAAGTTCATAAGCAATGCACATGCAGATATTTCATGGAATATTTCCTACTAATCCACAATGCAAGATGTTCATCACTTTTGCATTGCTTGTTTCCAGCTTTTTATCTTTATTGGTATTGACGGTTCCCTTGGGCCTTTGATATTTATTCTCAATGACATCCCATATCTCATATCCCGTACTTTCTAAATAAATTTACATACGAATCATACAAAAAGAAAAATTAGTACCATAAAAAAATGGAGGTCTTACTATCAATTGCCCTTCATTGGTGTTGGTAATGGCGGCCATATGCACGGATTTCCATTGCGTCTACGCCAACTAAGTTATGACACCAAATGTGAGCCATTCTGGTTCGCTAGAAAATTGTTATGGCCAATAAACATGTATAACAAATAATAATCTCCACTGTTATAAGTAATCATAGAATGAGAACAACCACACGAGAGGTAGGATTTTAATGGGGAAACCCCATTGGGTAAAAACCAGGACCTGAGTGACCAGACTGGGGACTTCCTGATTCACCGAGTCAATCAACTATTCCACTATATCAAGTTATTTTCCCATGGATAATTCAACAGTTTATAGGTGCTTTGGATCACAGTCCAATGTATTTCCCACAACTTAAATCAAACATGAAATCTTTTGTACATCTTTTATCAAAAATCAAGTGTTACGGTACAACAACAAAGTAAAGATAACAATAATTTAAAAAGCCTCAAATATAAATATGCAATATGAGTAATGAGGATATGAAAATTTATATTGTAATAAATAAATGAATTGCATACTGATGACTAGGATCTTGCATGGGTCCAAAAATTATCCTCACTGAGTGTCAAGATATAATGTTGTTGAGGCAACTACTCACAAAAATTCCTAGGTCAATCAATAAGTGGCCAAAATGTAAAAATAAGTAGTGAATAGCCAAAAAAGTGAGACACAATTTAATATAATCAACAAACAAAGATCTATAGCATGTACATATGTAGAGGTCGAACCAAAGAGAGCAAGCACATAACCTATGATTATTGTTAATCAATTTGAAATATTTACGCACTCATCTTTTAAGTATCTTTATGTGGGTTCTTGGGTTTTAATATTCTTAATTGAATTGATAGTGAATATATGTATATAGCTAATTTAATAATAATAATAAGATATATATATATACACATAAATATAAGTTGTATATAAGAGAGAAAGAGATAATTAAATACAAACAAGATCTATATATAATTTTTTGTATTTTTGGTTTTTAAATTTGCAAATTTTTAACTTCTTTTTTATTGTTGAAAAAAAAAATAAAAATTTATTTAGATAGAATATACTACCATATTTTATAAGTATGTAAATACTATATATAGGTATACACATAGATAGTATATGGTATATATATATATATATCTATAAATAAACCAAAAATCCATGAATTATATTTTTCAGGACATTTTTTATTTTTCTAATGTTTTTGTGATTTTCTAGAATTTTTTCATATTTTTAGTTTTTTTTAAATCAAAACATCCCAATCAGGGGATAAATAAGTATCCCAAATTATGCTGGAGATTAAAAATAGAAAAAGTGTCAAAATTCCTCCAAATCAAATTTAATAGATACATAAGAAAATAAATAAAATTTAGAAACTAATATATATATATATATATATTGAATTTTTTGTAATTTTTCCTATTTTAATAGGATTTAGGAGCATTTTTTTATTAATATAGGTCATAATAAACATCAATAATTTGTTTGTAATTTTTAAAGGCACTTTATTTTATTTTGGCACTCTTATATATAAGTAGGGACAAAAAGAACAATATTCGAATTTTAATAAATGGATAAATTAAAGGGAATGTAAAATAAAAATAATTGCATTAAAATATGACAACCCAAGCATAAACATGAATTTTTGCAAAATAAAATACCAACAGGGCTATTTTTAACAAAAATAAAAATAAATGTAATGACAGAGACCTATATGCAATTAAAACAAAGTATACATGCATTTCAGAACCATAATAAAAAATCCAGAGGTATACATGCAATTTTCCACAAAATACACAAATTAAATTCACCTTAGAGGGGTCTTTTACATATACACAAAAACATCGGGTCCCATATAATTTTTTTTCCAAAAATTGTAACACTAAATATATTATTTTATATATGAAAATAAATATACAAATATGGAAGGCTTTCCAGCAAAATGACCAACTCACGTGGGGAAGCCACATGAGCTGAGTTGGCATGGGACCACATGCAAAACTTTAAAGGTTTAGGCGTGCTTCACAAATTTTACAAAATTATTTACACTCCATACACGAATTTAAATACAAAAAAAATAATAAAAGTCGAAGGGGTTTAGTGCATATTATCCCCTATCTGTGTGAGGGCCGATAGCTGATATGTCTTCTCTTAGGCACGTGGAGTATCCACAGCACACGATGAGAGTTAGGCAGTGACGATTGTGATTATACCTCGGGCGGATATCTTGCAGTCATGGATTCACTTGATCGGATACCATCTATTGCTTATGGAGCGCAACTCTTGATCAGACGGTGGAGAAGCTCGATGGATGAATATTTAGAAAACATTTTTATTTAAAATTTTTGTTTTTAAACTTATTTTGATTGAGTTCAATTTATGGCCAAATAAAATAGTGTATGTTTTATACAAGTATACACAAAATAAATGAGAAATATTTTCAACACACATTTTTTTCTAATTAAGGACCCCATCTCCCCCTACTTTATTCATGGTCGATCAGGTCAAGTCTTGACATTCTCTCGAGGTTCGGGTCAGCCTGTATCTACCACATATATACATACTTCTTCTTCTTCTTCTTTTATTTTCTTTTCTTTATTTTTCCTTTAATTATTTATTTATTTTATATTGAAATAGTAATAAATGTACAATATTTACACATAAATGCAAGTTAGTAAGAATATGAAGTTATTAATATATGCAGGTGTTTTATAAGGGATTTTAAGCTAAAATAAATGAAGGAAAAAGATGAAATGCTGACTCATCAATGAACTAGGAAGAACAGAGCTCGTCTAATCCTTTGACTCCTCAGATATGGCGCTCCAGACCACCTTGCTAGAAGATGTGATGGGGAAATGCTTCATCGTGAAGATCTGCAACTTGGAGAGCTGTCAAGTGGATCCGGACCACATCAATAGGGGCCTGAATGGATTGAATACCTAAGTATGTTCGTGTACGTCAGAGACTTCTTAGATAGGTCCCTCCATACCTGCAAAGGAGATGGGAGGCTTGGCGGTGCAAAGGTGATCAGAGCTTGGTCATTATTGTTGAGCTCGCGGTGAGACGAGCGGAGATGAAGGTGCTCTGGCAATAGGTGATGGAAGGAGAACTGGTCCTTCGATCTAGGAGGCCTCGAAGGGTAATAGGGGATCAGATCGACAGATAATGGTAAAGGAAAGAAGGTGGGGTGATCAAGCAGGGTCAGGATAGGTTGAGTCATGGTGAAACGGTCGGAGCCCTAGTGGCTCCTGCGAACATGACTACTTGAATTGTAGTAAATAAAATGATCTAAAGACTGAATTAAATGAGGAAGTAAAATGACGGAATTAAAATCTGCCTATGAAAGTAAAATTGTGCAGCTCTTACCTGACTGAGAAGCTAAGGAGCAGGACACCACCGGAGCACCGCCTGGACCTCCTCTACTCCTCCTACGATGCTCCAGGCCTTAGGGAAGCTACCTCTGTCACTGGCGAACTCGCACCCACACAGTTGGAGGCGCACAAAGCTTGGAGAGGGGTTCAAAGGGAGTGGAAAGAATTTGGATTTTATTTATAAACAATGCTGTAGGTGATTTTCAATTGAGATTTCTGAGAGGCTCGATGAAGATTAGCAGAATCTAATGAGTATGTGTAGATGTCGATTGTGATGGAAGGATTTTTCATGATGAAATCGAGGTAACTATCAATCAGATTGATCAGTCAGAGGCAGAGAAGATGGGGCGCTCGAGGCTCTATCATGGGTCAAAGGCGGGGATGGACATTTGACCGAGGTCAACAGTTCTTGCATCGTGATTAATCCACATATGATGTTAGGAGACAAAAGAGTGGCCTTTATTCAAAATAAATAAATTAAAATAGTAAATGATTTTATTAAATATTTGTTATAAAAAATGTTTATTATTTAATGTAGTATTTTAATATAATTTTTCTTATTTTTTAAATTGATCTATTATAGGTTACTTTTTACAAGTGTATTTATTTGTATTTTGACCTATGTTTTGTATATTTTATTTTTATTTTGTATTGTTAATTTTATTATTTTATTTAAATATTTTATATATTTATAATTTATTTCTATATACACAAATAAATTTTTATGGTATTTTTCTGATCTATTTTATATACTAAAATAAATAAAGGTATTTATTATATTGGTATAGGTATTGTATATTCATCCATATTTGTATATACTGTTTTATTTTTGTGTTTTCTTTAAGGTTTTATTCTACTCTAAATATGTATATATATATATTATAAATAACATTTACAAATTACAGAAAAAAAATAAAAATCTATAAGGAATAAATAAAATGAATATTTTATTCTAGAAAACTATACAACAAGGGTCCAAAACTCAACTTTCACATTTTAACTCCAAATCGAATGAAACCACCTTCATTAAATAAATTATATACAATTGAAGGTGATTTTAGGAATTTTGAGTTTTTATTGAGAAGATAGGGGTCTAGGAATATTGTGTATTGGTTTTTTGTTCTGAGTATAAAAAGTACACTATATATTACTTTTGTGCAAACTAAATTTTATAGTTTTCTACACATTTTTATCTACAACTTTCACGTTCAAAATTTCTTTATTTGAGGTGAAAATAATAAAGAATAAAATGCGTCCCAAAAATGAATTCTTTGGAAAAAATAATATGGCAATTGTATCGTGTTTTGACCCTTATCTCCTCCTACTTTATTCCTTGTCAACTCAGTAATCAAGATGACCGGGTCTCAATCTTTAGGGTCATAAAATACATTTACATCTTCTTCTTCTTATTCTTCTTCTTCTTTTCTTTATTCTTTTATTCTGGGTTTAATCAATGTATTTTATACAATAATTATACAATAAATAATTAATGTTAATTTGCACAAGATAATGATATTTACATGTACTTAGCTAGGGTTTAAAGGCCAAAATAATAGAATAAAGGCGATGAAGTGGAGATTCATCTCCCCCTGTACTTGCCTCTACTAGTCCCTTGCAAACACATATGCATTGAGTGAAGAAAATAAAAATAATGAAAAGAAAAAGAAATAACTTGGAATAATTATCGACATTTAAACTTGTCTTCAAAAAGTCAAAGTTTGGAGCTCGGAGAAGGCCTTTAGATTAATGGTGTGTTTAAAACCGCATGGAAGTCAGGAAGCATGACAAAACAACCCTTAGGTTCCAAAATCCTATCATCCAGTCCAATTCAACAACTGGTTAGAACCATCCTCTCAGTCGCATACTCTTGCTACCTTGAAGTCATAGAACCGTTTGTGTGAAATTGTTCAGCTCTCCCCAGACCAAACCTATGAACCATCATGGCATCAGCTCTCTTGGCAACTCATCCTTATGAGACATATATTCCCTTCTAAGGTCAGGTGCTCTTAGTATTTACAATCGAATGGATGAGAAGTTAGAAGAATGGGAAAGTGGGAATGTACCAGTGTAGTCTTCATTCCTTTGTGAAGTCACTAAGTGTAATCGATACTGCACCAAGAAGTAGGCTTTTTTGAAGCTCATTTTTTTATGGAACTTTTCGTATAGGCTTCTTTGGATATTTTCTTTGACTTTGTGCAGCTTCTACATTCTTGCTTGTGCCTCGATGGATGTAGCATCATTTGTTCCACCCATTTATGGGGTCCTGGAAAAAGTTGTGTTGGTATACCATTCCTCATTTGAAACATTGTCTCAATCTTTCTCCGGTCTTTAGATATCATTGTTACCAAAAGAAGTAGGTGAGAGTAACGGTATCCACAATACCCAAGAATGGTTCCTGAGCCACCCTTGACGAAGAGACCTTGCATCATCCCGACATAGACTCCAAGATTTTTCAACAGTCAATCATAGTTGAGCTAAGTACTAGGTGCGAGGTTTCTAGTCAAGTCATTGTTTCAAGAGTTTTACATATGATATGAAGGGTTCTATTTAAGCATGTTGAATTGACTCATGAACATAGTCTTATGGATCTTATGGAAGCTAAAGAATTAAGTCATGGTGACTTGAAATATCTTAACTTCTAGTCCTCAATGGGTTCCTCTGAAGTAGAGTGCATTATTGTCTATTACAAGTTCCAATCTTCGGACTTTATTTGGACTCGTTCAATTGTCTAAATTATTCTGAAAAATGCAAATGCTATGTACATTGTAAGAAAAATATTCTTGTGATGCAAATTTATAGTTTTGAACTTTTTATGTCTTGTTGAAAATATTTTGCAAATTTTTATGTAATTTTTGAAAAGGTTTTTGCAAATTTTTGGGATTTTGAATTTTGCAAATTTTTAGGGATTTTTCAAAAGAAAAAGATTTTTTTAGAACAAAGAGGTAGCATGTGCAGGTATGTACACATGTGTTCATCCATTTATTTACCTGGATGGGTAATAGGACTATACAAGATTGAATAAACAAGGTTTGTAAAGAATCTTTATTTTTCGAATTATGTACATAGTTCTCAAAATAATTTGAAAAGATTTTTACAAGCATTTTATAAACTTTATTTTGCAAACTAAATTGACAAATAATTTCTACATACATTTTGCAGAATTTGAAAACCATTTTGCAAATATTTCTCAAACAATATGTATAGATTTTTCACACTATTTTTGCAAAAATTTTCCAAACCATTTGAGACAAGATTTTCAAAACATTTTATTTCATACAGTGAAAAGAAATTATACAGATAAAAGCTTTTTACAAAGGTTGAAAACATTTTACATAATAATTTCCAAACTCTTTTCAAAAGATTTTTCAATGAATTTTTTCAAACCATTTTTCAATTATTTTGTAAAATATTTTACTTGATTTATTAATCGGTATATACTAACAGTTTTAATGAATTTTATACAAGTATGTTCTTTACAAATAATTTATTGTATTTTGTACTTATTGAAAATACAAAAGTATGAGTTATGGGTAAAGTATATACAACGTACATACGGCCCTCCTATAATTAGATTGAGCTATGTCTTCATAGATTAGAGAGAAAAGGGAAGACATAACTTGAGGTGAGTATAGAAGAGCCTATACTACAACGACGAAAGAATAAAGAATGAATCGATGATAAGTCAATTGTCCCCCCAATACTTAGGAACAATTAATCCTAAGTATAGTCGACACAAGGAAGGGCGGGTTGATGGTGGGAATATATAAATCACAATTCGCCCTATCTCCCCATATACTTAGGGTAAGATATACTTAAGTATATGTAGAAAATACAATAGGAGAGAAGACATGTCAGGGGATAAAAGAATGAACATTGGAGATCTCTCATCCCCCCTATTCTTAGGATGAAACACATCCTAAGTATAGAAGTGATGAGTGAGGAGAACAAAGCAGAAAATAGAAAACACAACTAAAAAGTAGAAAAGAAGAAAACTTGAGCGAGAGTTTTTTAGGAACATTCTTTGAATCTTTCGTTGCTGCTGAGGTTGTGGAGGCTTCTTTATTGCATATCACTTGAAATGAATCGATAATGGCCAAGAAAGTGTCATGCTCAAGGTACAACTTCAGTAACTGATCGTTGACGATGAATGGTTTTGTGTCCCTTGACACATATGACATTACGATGCTTTAGTTGTCATGCACTTTTTCACTCTGAATGGCCCTGTCGATTTACTCTTCAACTTTGCGTCAAATAACCACACTTTCTGTCAAGTCTCAAAGATCATTCGTCTGAGGTGCTGATCATGCCAGCGTTTATCCTTCTCCTTGTACATAAATGTGTTATCATAATCATAATCTTGGAATTCCTATAGTTTTTTCATATCATCTTTCCTTTGTTTAACACCTTTACATGAGTCGAAGTTGCAGATTATGATTACCAATAATTATTTATAGATCAGTTCCATTGGGAAATGGCATGATTTCCCATACACGAGACGATAGGGTGACATGCCCAAGGGAGATTTGTAAGCGGTTCTGTATATATCAAGGATGGATTCTAAGAGTTGGGACCAATTCTTTCTGTCCAGCTTCACAAGCTTCTATATGATCATCTTAATTTCTCTGTTTGATAATTCTTCCATGCCAATAGTTTGGGGTTGATAAGGAAACACGACTCGATGCTCGATGTTGCACTCCTTTATTAATTCTCAGTCCTCTCTATTAATGGAGTAACTACCCCCATCTGAAGTAACTGAAAGATTATGTTCTCTTTCATAAATTACCACACGGTGCGGTTGTTAGTGGACCGGGCGACAATAGCTTCAAATAACGACTCACACACTCAATGGTAACAAGGATGTGCTCAAATCGTTGACTGTTAGGAAAGGATCCTATGATATCAATTCCCCATGCATCGAACATATCTGAAATCTAGATAAATTCCAGGGGTGTTGAATCCTTTGTTGTAAGGTGCCTCCCAATCTCTGACAGTGAGTACAATGCTTCACATATACTACAACAACCTTAAATAGTGTCGGCCACCAGCGGCCACACTATAATACTTTTGCTACTGTTCTGGCTCCAGAGTGGTGTCCACCAGATTCGAGCGAGTGATAATGCTCGAGGACACTATGATGCTCCTCTTGAGGGATACACAATCCCCAAATGCGGTATGTCACTTCATTAAATAATAGCAGATCTTCCAATTGGTAGAAATGGATAGTGGACAAGAATTTGTCTTTCTTTATTTTCTTCCAATCTGGTGGGACTAAAATGGAAATGAGATAGTTTACAATATCAACAAACCAAGGGAGTGAATCCATAGCCCAATTCGACTCAATAGGAAAGGTGTTTATGATGGGTGAGCTGCTTAGTAGAGGCTCCTGCTATTCAATTTTGGAGAGGTGATGTGCTACCACATTTCGAATCCCAGGCTTGACATTGATCTGCAAATCAAACTCCTAGAGGAGAAGGATCCACCTGATGAGTCTAGGCTTGGCATTCTTCTTTTGCTCTAGGTACCATATAGCAAAGTTGTCAGTATAAATGGTGACTTTTGATCCAAGCAGATAGGATCTGAACTTCTCAAGGGTGAATACCACAATGAGAAACTCTTTCTCTGTAATAGTGTAGTTACATTGAGCATCGTCTAATGTCTTGCATGCGAAGTGAATGATATAGGGAGCTTTGTAATTTCTTTGTCCTAACAATGCCACGACTGTGAAATCTGATGCATCCGTCATTATCTCAAAGAGTAGAGACCAATCTCGCGGTAGTAGAGCTGGAGCATGAGTAATGAGCTCCTTCAGATTGATAAATGAAAAGGAGAACCCGTTGATCAACATTAAACTCGATCTCCTTGCACAACAATTTTGTTAGAGGTCAAGCGATGCAGATGATATCTTTGATGATTCTTGTGTAGAAACCAACATGCCCCAAGAAATGACCTCACATGTTTGGCATTCTGATGTGACTCAATATTGCTGATAACATCCACCTTCACTGCGCCATCTTCCATGCCACGCTTGGAAACGACGTGACCCAACACAACTCCTTCTATGACCACGAAGTAACTCTTTTCCCAGGATTAACACGAGATTGAATTCACGACATTTCTAAAGTACTCTGTACAAGTACTCAAGATAGGCATCATAACTATAACCATAAACGGAGAAGACATCCATGAACACTTCAAGAAAACTGCCAACCATCTTGGCAAAAACTGCAAGCATGCATCTCTGGAATGTTGCAGGAGCATTGCATAGACCAAAGGGCAATCTCATAGCTACCGAACGACCTAGTGATGGTAGTCTTCTCTCGGTCCTCTAGGGCGATTGCCACTAAGTTGTTCCAGAAGTACCCATCCATAAAGTAGAACTCCTTATTAGATAATCTCTCCAGAACTTGATCGATGAATGCAAGGGGAAGCGTTCCTTCTTTGTTGCTGCATTGAGGTGGCGGTAGTCAACACGTGCCTGCTAGGATGTCAGTACATGGGTAGAAATCTCCTCTTCTATGTCGTTTGTAACCACAATGAGTCCATATTTATTCAGAACAACATGCAGAGGGCTCGCCCATTTGGGATCAGAGATGGAATAAATGAAGCCCATGTCACACCATTTCCTGATTTCTTTCATGATTACATCCCGCAAATTTGGGTTCGGTCATCTTTGAAACTCTTGATATGGCTTGGCATTTTATGAAATTAGTAGTCTTTGAAAATTGATTTTGTCTTATTGGATTTAAATTGATTGATATATGTTAATTTTAGTAAGTATGGGTCACTGCTGAAATTACAGTCCTAATCAAGAACCATGTGATTGTCAGTTAGTGAAATTAATTGTTAATTTCATGAAATAATTATGGAAAATATTTGAGAAATATTGAATGATGATTATTTCTTTAATTGACTTGGCCTCAACCAATAAATTGATTAGATTTGATCTAGATCATAATTGGAAACACAATTATCAAACTCTTTGCTCGAATAGGATTGGGAATTTGTCTAGCAAATTTCCTTATAATCAAAAATATTTTGATTATTACTATATGGTATAATTTCGGTTGAGGAACCTATGATCATCTCTAGTACAAAGTGATTCTCGGTATTATTTTTTCCCGAGGCGGATATGGTGTCTAGTCGGGGATCGCTGGGGTAGCGGGTCGCATCGGTTGCGATCCGTCCCACTCCCACCGGTACTGGCCATGATAGCGGGTAGGGAACGAATGATGCTTGAGAGATCATGATGTATTTTATAATTATTAAAATTCGAATTAATACGTACTTTGAGATAATACCATATATTTAAGAAAATTCAAGTTTGTTGATTGAATTGGATTGATAATTAATTTAATGTGATTAAGTTAATTATATCCAATTATAAACACTCTATTATGAATAGATGTGTATTTCCCTTGGAAAAATTAATTATATGAATATGATTTATAATAATTGATTAAAATTTTAATATGAGGTGGAGGATCACATAAGTGACATCTATGGTCTCCCGTCAAGGCGAAGGGTTCCGCCGCCAAATATTGTATGTGGGAGACGTCTGTCCGAACTGACAGCTCCTGCATACGATCCATTTGGATCGGTCTCATCGCTTCTCAAATGTGTAAGGACATATGCGTAGTGACCCCAATATTGGGTCCTCATATTATTGGGGCGATATTGGATTGTGCATAACGAGTTGTATTTCTGTTGACGGTTGGTTCAATTAATGATGGGTCAACATCACCTTAGGGGTGGTGGGCCCGTGTGTTAAAGACTGAATTGGGAGATGCAAATTGGACTTGCAAGGCAAAATGTGTTCCCGCTTCTTTTTATATGAGTTACAGGTTCTCATATTATTGGGATGTAACAAAGATAAGAATGGAGATCCCAGATCTTGCTTTAGATATGATGGTAAGTATATCTCTTACATTGAAAGTGATTAAGGGAATGAACTTTCATTGTTGACATGGCAAGACAACTTTGATATAGAAAATTTCTTAAATCAAAGTAAATTATATATTTATATATGTTTATGCAAATTTCTTATTTCAGATAACCCTTCTTTAATCCCACTCGATGTTATACTCAATAATAACCAGAGTAGAATATTATGGATTGGACCTATGATCCAGATATTGTACTTGCAATTGGACACATAATGTATGTGGTTGCAATGTCCAAGTTTCCTCATAATAATGAGGAATGATAATTAAATAGACAATAGGACTAAAAACCTTGGGTTTGTATGTCTCTATAAGTCTTGATCTCATCTAATGAAGTGACATGTCGATAATGATCATAATTATCAAATAATCCTTATAAAATCTAAGAAGATGTTCTGGCATACATATGTGCTCTCGACATATAATCATGAATGACATGGTTGTCTGCATTATGCAGAATGGTGAATCTATAGGAGATGATGTATTCAAATTCTTTGAGTACCTACCTGAACCTTTGTTTTAAAGAGTTTAGATGGATGTAGATATGATGAGTGTCATCATTCTACTATTTATACTCTTATCATTCATGAAGCTTCAGAATATTCATATTGTATGAATTGAATGAAGCATGTATAAATTTTGAAATACTCTTATATGGAAATTTTTGATTTCGACGTAAGAGATCCTTTGTCTTGAGCAATGGTTGCTTATAGATAAATGGAGCGCAGTGGAAGTATGGGTTGGACCCAAGTAAGAAGGAAAGTCAAAGAGTTGACTGTACTTTTGTGACTTCCATATGACATCCAAAGAGTTGGAGAAATGCCAATACTGCAATAAGCTGATGTGTTGATAGTATGACTATCAAATCTATCTAGAATCCTTAGAGAAGGAATCTGATAGTACATTAGAATAATCTACATTTAATCATTGAAATAGACTTTCTTATTTTATAATATCAAAGTCTAATAACTGTATCTCATTCTTCTAATAACACTTGCAATTAGTTCCATATGTATTAGACGACTATAAAATTTGTTTTTCAGGTTTAATATTCATCCACATGGATATTGATGCAATTGTTGCAACAATATATATTGGACAGATGGACTTGTAAATTTCAGTGGGAGAGCCTTTAGTCTTAGGGAATGTCTCTATGACCTAGATATTAGAATACAGTCATTGTTTATTTCTAAATGTTGGAAATAAACATGAATTCTGTAATAGACCTATCACAAAGAGTTATGATGGAGATATTTCAGATAGTAATCTAAAATCTAGTGGACTCTACTAAATTAGAAAAATTAATGAATGGTTCATTAAGATTTCTAATGCTGAAAATTAAACCTTTAAAGATCAAATAGAGGATAAAGATCATTTGACAATGATCTGGCATCATGTTTTGGACATATGTCTGTTGAATAGATCAATGGACAAGTAAGAGATGAAACTTTAGAATGTCTAAAATTTCAAAACATGCATACTTATGAATATTGTATTCAAAGTAAAATGTCCAATACACCCTTCTTTGGGAAAGGTGTAAGATGTCAAGGTATTCAAGATCTCATACATATTGATGTATGTGAATCGTCTATATCATAGTAAATATTATGGATATGTGATATCTATTGATTATTATTTGTGATATGAGATTTCTTTTCTTCACTTAGAAAACTTTGAAATGTTCAAAGATTACACAATTTTGGTTTAGAACCAATATTTGATGAAAGATGAAATGAATTTGATCTAACCAAGGTAGCTTGTACCTATTAGATGAATTCAAGGAATACCTTATGGAGATGTAAATATCATTCCTATCTCAATCCTCCTAATGAACCTTAACTCAATAGAGTTGTAGGGAGATACAATTGATCATGTGTGACATGATTTGATCAATGATTTATCTTAGAATAATTATCTCTTACTTTCCAGGTGTATATGTGGTAGAGACTACATTATTTATCCTTACAAGGTTCCATGCTAGAAAGCTGGAATCTAGCACCAGAGAGTGCTACTTCATTAGGAAAATAAAGGATGGTATTGGATACCTACTTTATGACCTTGAGATTCTTAAAAGATCTCATCTTTGAGAATGTGATTCTTATAGGATGACTCTTCTGAGAATCAATATGAAAATGAAGTGAAGGAACTAATTTAAATCTTGAGATGATAATGAGGCTCCGAAAATCAGAAACTAAATAGACAATTAATGATGAAACACTAATACCTCTTCAAATAAGTTTGAAGATGGATTCCATGTGTCAGTTGAATCTGACAATGATATGACTTCATGTTATGAAGCTTCCGACGATCATAGCATGGAAAGATGGATGTTATCAATAAAGTCTAAAATTGACTTCATATACAAGTGTTGTATATGGACCCTCGAGGATCCACCTATAAGGGTTAGACCCATTATGGTGTAAATGGATCTTCAAGAGAAAGAGGGAACCTGATGAGAGGGTAGAGACCTTCAAAGCACGGTTCGTAGCCATGAGCTATTTACCGAAGTGAAGACATCGCTTGCGATGAGACTTGCTCTTCAGTGGCCTTGCTTTAACCCATCAGAATATTGCTAACCATAGCTACATAAGTTGACTGTGACAATGTGATGATGTGAGTCAAGATTGCATTCCTCTATGAATACCTCTCTGAGGATATTCGCAAGAAGTAGCCCCAGGGCTTCATGGTTGAGGAAAGCAAGGTGTGCAAGCTAGAGAACTCCATCTATTGGAATCAATAAGCTTATTGTAGTTGGAACATATGATTTGATGAAATTATAAATGTTATGATTTCAGATAGAATCTTGATGAACCATGTGAAGCTTAGTGGGAGTGCCATTGTGTTCATCATGCTAAATGTAGATTTCCTAATCATTTGGATTGATCTAAGGATGATAATAATAAGTGTTTTATAATGTGGTTGTTCCACACCTAGAGATATGATCTCCAGGATACCTTTTAGATCTTAGTTCTGAAGTTGTTCAGAAGCAAATAGAAGAGAGTATTTGGACAGTCACACTAATAGTACACCTTGAACATTTCTATTTTCTGGAAAATTCCAATAAAGGCTTCTTTCCCTCAAGATATGGTACTAACCTTTCTAAAGGGATAGCACCTCAAAGAGTTGAGGATATGAATGCTAAAACTGCTAGCCCTTGGACATCAGTTCTGAGAAACCGAGTGTACGCTAGATATGTACAAAAGCTAGATGTCTGCCATGCAGTGGGAGTAGTAAACTGTTAATAATCCTACTATGGAGATAAAACACTTGATTGCAGTAATATCAATATCTTCAAAGATGACAAGACTTTAGAGATAGTGATCTCTAAGTTTTATCTTCAAGTAATTAAGACTTTATAGATGGGGATCTAAAAGGTCTTAACTACTAATACATTAGGAGATAGAGATCTCTAGCAATGAGGTATTTTGATAAGGATAATAGAAATTACATATTGGTTATAATAATTATTGAGGTGTATTGTCAAGGACACTATGACTGATATGATTGAGTATTGGTTGCATAAAATGCAACATTTGCATTGGATGCGAACACTGCTACTATGAGATATGCAAGTGCCATAAAAGTACTTGGTGTACTCTCTTAGGAATAGAGTAACAGATCTGCTTACCTAGCTATTTTTCTAAATAGCCAATGATTGTCACATGAGTGTGGGTTTAAATTATTAGCCCACTAATGGCTCTTTGGGCTAGTGGGAGATTGCTGGACATACGAGCCCACGACGAGCTATTATGCAATAAATATTATTGAAAATATCATTCCCTGATCAGAAATGAAGAATAACTAATTTGCATAATAGGTCCCTTAGTACAATTAGGGTTATGTACCATGGCCATCTTTATGATCATACAGTTGTTGATTCACGTATTGAATCATGGAGGCTGGTGCTTGGATGGAAATCTAAAGAGTTAGATTGAGGACTCATCAAGCACGGACAAATGATTGTTGAGAGATGATCTCTAGCCTGAGTATGATATGGCAATCCTTTCTCAATTAAGCAGATATATGATCGACCTCTTGATGCAAGTCCTCTGCATGGGAGTGGAGATTCGGAGGTGTCATATTAGTTAGGTCAAAGAGTTGACTTAACGAGATCGAGATAACCAAAGTCCTATGTCGTATGCTGTCATGATATAGGTACGCATCCTCTGACCGGAGACAAATGTGTTACTATATGTCTAAGTATGTACATTTGGCAGACCAATAGGTTGATGACCTAATCAAGGTCTATACACCGGCGTGCTGGTGTGCATATAAGGGCATATGAGTAATACGATCTGTCAAAGGGATCATACAGGTTTAGTTACCGAACCGGAAGACATGAGCTCACTCATGAGATATTGGGAATAATAAAATTCCGTGCACGAACGTCTCGCTTTGGAAGCTTGACTGAATTGTTAGGTTTGATATATACTTTTGGAAAGTAAATGATCAAGACCTAAGTATGATATATGCTTTTGGAAAGTATATGATCGATACCGACTCCCAATGATTGAATGGGAAACATAATGATAAAACTTTGACGTAAACAATGTAAAAATTGATCTTATACTTCAAGTCTAATTTGAATCTTTCAGTATGCAGGATGTACAGGTTTTGGGAATACCTAAGGGTGATGTGATCATAAACGATTGTATAACCACGACGTTTCCATTCCTAGGGAGTGATGAAACGGGTCTGGATTTTAGTGACTCATCTCAGTAGAGAAGTAATCTAATCATGGTCCAAATGTTGGACATTGATCTAAATGTGATTCAGATGCAATGAGAAGATTAGATTTGCGGTCTTGATTTAATCAAGCATCTATGGGAGGCCCGAGATCTAGATTTGAGATGTGATCTCAATATCCAAGTCACTATACGTGGAACAATACAATTGCTCTGTCCTTATCTCCAAGTATTCGCAGAGAAAGCGCATTATCCTTGAAAGATTTCAGGATAATGTCATTGTTGATATAAGTATCAGAGCATTGAGAAAATGGATAATTAATTGTGATTTAATTATCATGATAAATATGAATTCAATTAAGATTATGAAGAGAGTTATCTTAGATAATTAAATGTGATTTGATTATCAAAGATGTAAATAATGTGAATGTGATTCATATTATTTGGGCACAAGAGAAAAGAGATCCAAGATGATTAAATGTGATTTAACTATCATGAATATGAATAATGTGGATATAAATATCCATATTAATCATATATATATATATATTATAAATGTGATTTATAATATATAAGAGAGAGATATTTGTAATTTACATTTGTTAATTAAATGTTGATGTGAATTGGATTCACATTGGACATTAAATTGAAAATGTAATTTACATTTTATTTTGGGTTGTGAATGTGATTCGCAATTTTCCAATGGCAAGATTTCAATATTCACAAAATAATTATGAATTATTTTTGTTGAATAATTTACAACAAGTGTTGTTGTAAATCTTGGAGATTTCCATGGCATAATGTAATATCATGAGATATCATGAGATTACATGAGATTGCCACCAAATCCCATACTATGGAAGGAGGAAATCTTCATTCCAATAATCTCCATGATTTGCTTGATTTAATTTGGGATTGATTTATATTGATTTATCAATATAGATTTAATCTAAATTAAATTAATTGTTGTTGGTTTTCACCAACACAAATCTTAGCCATTAAAAGAAACACAATAAATAAGAGCCATTGGATTTGTGTTGTCCTTGGATTGAGATCCATGGATACCAAAATATTATAAATAGAAGGGCACCCCTTTGCTCTTCTCTACCCATAAGAGAACATAAGTCTCTCTCTCTCTCTCTCTCTCTCTCTTTCTCTCTACATGTCAACACTCTCTCTTCCTCTCTCATGGCCGTACACCATGGATGCCCTATCACTGCACCGTCGTCGTTATGCTACCCGATTATTTGCTCGTTGATCTTCGTCTCCTTCGATGCACCTTGCTCGTGAAGAAGACGTCGGATCTCATGTGTCGAGATCAGGAGATCTGCTTCTTGGATTATCAACATGGATTGCGAGAAGCACGTGTTTCATCAACACGCTCGCAAGCGTCTCCTCCGTCGGATCGGACTTGAGATAGGAGGTGTCTTCATTTAGAGATTCGATCGCAACCACGCTTCAAGTGGTATTCTTATTACTTGTTTGTGATTTAGACGAAACGATCCGATAAGTGTTCTTGGATCATGTGGTTTCGTCAAATGAAAATCTTTTAAATTCCGTTGCATAGAACAACTAGTGCAACTAGTCGTTCCTCGTCGTATTTGATACGACGCTCATGCTTCCGTGATGCGCTTGAGGATTATCCCATACACTTCACCAGATTACCCACTTCTTGGAGGGTCGTAGTGGACTATAGACGATTGTATCGGGCCACCAAGTAGGATCATTTTCAGCTATCACTTGTTTATTAGATTATTGAGAGGTTAGCTGGGAAGAGTCATTACTATTTTGTTGACGGGTAATCGGGGCACAATCAGGTGGCCATAGTGGCTAAAGACCAGGAAAAAACAACATTCACAAGTCCATTTAGATCGTATGCTTTTAGACGGATGCCCTTTGTTTTATGTAATGCCCCGGCTACATTTCAAGGATGCATGATTTCCATCTTCTCGGACATGCTGGGTGAATGTTTAAAGGTCTTCATAAATGACTTTTCTGTCTATGGTGATGGGTTTGATGCTTGTCTTTCTTTCCTAGACCGAGTACTTCAGTGTTGTATCGAGGTCAACCTCATTTTATCTTGGGAGAACTGTCATTTCATGATGACTCATGTGACAGTCTTTGGTTACATCATCTCCAATAGAAGCATGGACGTTGATCCAGCCAAGGTGGACATCATCAAGAAGCTCAATCCACCGTCTAATTTACGACGGTTGCGGTCTTTTTTGGGGCATGTCGGTTTATACCGACGGTTCATATAGGACTTCAGTTGAATTGCTCGATCGCTCACTGATCTGTTGATAAAAGACATCGATTTCCTTTTAGATAATAAGTGTCTTTTGTTGTTTGAAACTCTCAAGGGATTAGTTGTGCATGCTTCTGTCCTTCAGTCACCCGATGGTCTCTCCCATTTGAGATCATGACGGATGCTTCTGATTTATCCATAGGGTTGATCTTGGACATAGTAGGGATGGATATCCATTTGTCATTCACTAATCTAGCCAGACTTTGGATGCCACTCAGCGAAACTATACAATGACTGAGAAGGGGATGGTAGTCGTAGTTTTTTCTATGGATAAGTTTCGATATTATATTCTGAGATCTAGAGTAACGATTTATACATACCACACCGCCATCTGATACCTCATGGCAAAGAAGGATACCAAAGTCAGATTGACAAGATGGATCCTTCTACCCTAGGAGTTTGATATTGATATTAAGGATAAACATGGATTTAAGAATGTGGTGGCAGGATCACCTCTCCTAATTAGAGAACCTTAAGGATTGTGATCGAACCATACCTATTATTGAGATATTCCTAGACAAGGTGATTCTAGCTATCACCTTGCTCCCATGGTATGCCAACATTGTGAACTATCTTGTTGATAAGAAAGTTCCACAAGGTTGGTCGCGACAGTGACTTGAGATCTTCCTCGTGAAGCCCAAGTCGTACAATTGGGAGGATCCCACCCTTTACTACGAAGGAAGGGATAACATCTGGTGACACTGTATTCCTAGCATCCTCACCTATTGACACAAGCTTGAGGTAGGAGGACATCACTCTAGGAGACAAACAACCCAAAAAGTTCTCCAATATGACCATTGGTGGCCTACCCTCTTTCAGAATTCAGATGATGATGATGATGTTTCCCATTAACTTTTGGGAGGTTTTTGATGCATGGGGCATCGATTTAATGGCTCCATTCCCTAAGAGTCTTGGATTTGATTACATTGTGCTCGTTGTAGATTATGTTAGTCATTTGGTTGAGGCCATCCCCGCCAGAGCCGCAGATGCAGAGACTGTTTGCAAATTTCTGAGGAAGAATATCATTTCACGGTTCGGGTTACCTAATGTCTTGAAATCTGATGGTGACTCATTTTATCAATGACAAGATAAGGGTCCTTTGTAACAAGTTCAGCATTGAACATAGAGTTGCCACACCATATCAACCACAAAACAATGGTCTTGATGAGATTTTAAATCGGGAGATTAAGACTATTTTGTAGAAGGTGGTCCGCCCAGACCGAAAGTATTGGTCACTACTTTTGGACTCAATCTTGTTGGCCTATATAACTTCTTTCAAGAAACCTTTGCGCACATATCCCTTTCTACTCATTTATGGCATGCCATGCCATTTACCCGTGGATATTAAGCATAAGTCACTTTGGGCAGTCACTGAGATACTATTAGATTCTGAGAGTGTAGGAGACTAAAGGAGAGCATAATTGGCCACCCTGAAGGAGTTGAGAGACACGTCCTTCTTATGTAGCCTACAGTATATGGAAAGAGTGAAGACATGGCATGATTCTTACATCATTAATAAATAGTTTGAGTCAAACAAGAATGTATGGCTATTTTATGCAAGGTTGAGATAAAATCCAAGGAAATCACAAAGTAAATGGAAGGGACCATACTTGGTCAGAAAGGTGCACAACAATGGCAACAATGATGTATATGAATTGTCTTCTGATTCCACCTTTCGAGTCAATGGTCAATGAAGGATAAGGGAAGATCCTCAAGCGCATCACGAAAGCATGTGGATCACATCGAATGCGATCGGAAGCGACTAGTCGCAATAGTTGCTCGATGCAGCAGAATTTAATAATTTAATGTGATGAAACCACATGATACAAGAACATTTCTTGGATCGTTTCATCTAAACCACAAAATGTATAAGGTTTACCTCTTGAAGCATAATTGTAATCTAGTCTCTAAACAAAGAGACCTCCTGTCTCAAGACTGATCCAATGAAGAATTCTCTTGCGAGCGTGTTGATTAGATGTGTCCTTCTCGCAATCCATGTTGATGATCCATGCGATGAATCTCCTGATCTCGTCACACGAGATTCGACGTCTTCTTCACGAGCGAGGTGCACCGAAGGAGACGGAGATCCACGAGCAAGTACTCCGGCAGCATAACGATGATGCTGTGGTGATGGCGACTCTCTCAATGAGTCCATGGTGGACGACCATAAGAGAGAGAGGGAGAGAGCTTGGCATATATATAGAGAGGAAGAGAGCATTTGTTTACGTTGTAAACGTGTGCATCGAAGAGCAAGGGGTGCCTCTTCATATATATGGTTTTTGGAGTCCATGGATCTCAATCCATGGAGAACACACAATCAATGGTTGACATTTATTTGTGTTTCTTTAAATGGCTTAGATGTTGTTGTAAAAAGACAACAACAATTGATTTAATTTGAATTAACTTTTATTGATAAATCAACATAATTTATCATAAGGAGGAGATAAACCTCATCTCCTAAAAAAAGGGGGACAACTACTTATCATCTCATGAGATCTCATTATCTCATGATATCTCTAAGATTTACAACAACAATTGTTGTAAATATTTTTTTCACAAAAATAATTGACAATTATCTTGTGAAAAACTTCAATCAAGCCATTGAAATTATGTGAATCACATTCACAACCCAAAACAAAATAGTAATTGTATTTTCAATTAAACATTCAATGCGAATCCAATTCACATTAACAATTAATCAACTAATATAAATCATAATATGCTCTCTCTAATATAGTATAAATCATATTTACAATTTATCTTATTAATATGGATAGTGTTATCCACATTATTCATATCCGTGATAATTAAATCACATTTAATCCTCTTGGATCTCTTTTTTCATGTGCCCAAATAACATGAATCACATTCATATTATTTAGACCATTGAAATCTAAATCACATTTAATTATCTCAGATAACTCTCCTTATAATATGAATCAAATTCATATTATTCATGATAATTAAATCACATTTAATTATCAATTTTCTCAATGCTTTGATACACATATCAATAATGAAATTATCGATGAACTCTTTCAAGGACAATGTGCGTTGTCCGGGATACGTGGAGGTAAGGACATGGCGATTATATTGTTCCACGTACAGTGACTTGGATATTGAGATAAAATCTCAAATCCAGATCTTGTAGACCTCCCGTAGATGTTTGATTAAATCAAGACCGCAAATCTAATCTTTTCATTACATCTGAATCACATTCAGATCAATGTCTAATATTTGGACTAAGATAAAATTACTTCTCTATGAGAGGAGTCACTAAAATCCAGACATGTTTCATCACTGCCTCGGAATGGAAGCGTCAAAATGTTATACAATTATTTATGATCACATCACCCTCAGGTATTCCTAATACCTCTACATCCTGCATATTGGAAGACCCGGAATTAACCTGAAATATAAGATCAATTTTACATTGTCTACTTCAGAGTTTTATCAGCATGTTTCTCATTCGATCATTGAGAGTCGGTATCGATCATATGCTTTCTAAAAGAATATATCAAACCCACGTGTTGGTCATATACTTTTCCAAAAGCATATATCAAAACTACAGATTCAATCAAGCTTCCAAAGCGAGAAGACCGTGCACGGAATTTGATTCTTCCCAGTATCTCATGAGTGAGCTCATGTGTTCTGGTTTATTAATGAATCTATATGATCCCTTTGAGAGATCGTATAACTCATATGCCCTAATATGCACACCAGCGCACTGGTGTATAGACCGTGATTAGGTCATCAACCTATTGGTCTGCCAATGTACAAACTCAAACATATAGTAACACATCTGTCTCCGATCAGACGATGCATGCCTATATTGTAACAACATACGACATATGACTTTGGTTATCTCGATCTCGTTAACTCAACTCTTTGACCTAACTAATCTGACACCTCCGAATCTCTATTCACATGCAGAGGACCTGCATCAAGAGTTCAGTCAAATATCAACAAAGTGAGATAGGATTACCATCTCCTACTCAGGATGGAGATCACATCTTAACAATCATTTGACGGTACTTGATGAGTTCTCAATCTAACTCTTTAGATATTCATCCAAGCACCGGCTTCTATGATTCAATAATTGAATCAACAGCTATATGATCATAAAGATGGCCATGGTACATAACCCTAATTGTACAAAGGGACCTATTATGCAAATTAGTTATTCTTCATTTCAGATCAGGGAATGATATTTGCAATAATATTTACTGCATAATGTCTCGTCGTGGGCTCGCATGTCCAACAATCTCTCACTAGCCCAAAGAGCCATTAATGTGCTAATCTTTAAAACTGCACTCATTTGACAATCATAGGCTATTTAGAAAAGTAGCTATGTAAGATGATTAGTCACTAAGTTCCCAAGAGACTACGCCAAGTCTTTTTACGACACATGCATATACCCTAGTAACAGTGCTCGCATCCATCGCGAATGTTGCATCTTATGCAACCAATACTCAATTTTATTACTTACAGTGTCCTTGACACTATTGCTCGATAATTATTATAACCAGTATGTCCAAAATCCTTATCAGAATACCCTTATTCCTGGAGATCTTTATCTCCTACGGTATCCACAGTTAAGACCTTTTAGATCACTATCTATAAAGTCTTATGTTTTTGAATATAAGACTTTAAGATCACTATCTCAAAAATCTTTTTGAAGATATTGTTATTACTGCAATCAAGTTTTTTATCTCCTTAGTAGGATTAGTAACATTTACTACTCCCACTGCATGGAAGATATCTGACTTTTGTGAAAATGTAGCATACACCCAGCTTCTCATAACGGATGCACAAGGGTAAGCAGTTTTATCATTCACTTCATCCACTATTTGAGGTGTTTTCCCTTCATATAGGTTAGTACCACATCTTATCGAAAAGAAGCCTTTCTTGGAATTTTCCAAAAAAAAAAAGAATGTGTCCAAGGTGTACTACTAATGCGACGTTTCCAATGCCCTCTTCTCTTTGCTTCTGAACACTTTAAGACCTAAGATCTAAGAGATATCCTTGAGATCATATCTCAAGGTATGGAATAGCCTATTTATAAAACACTTATTATTATCCTTATATCATTCCAAATAATTAGGATATCATCTACTTTTAGCACGATGAACACAATGACACTCCTACTAAGATTCACATGGTACATCAAGATTCTATCTGAAATCATAACATATATGTTTTCATCAAATCCAATGATCCAACTACAAGAAGCTTATTTTGAGTCCATAGATGGAGTTTCTTTAGCTTGCACACCTTGCTTTCCTAAACCATGAAGCCCTGGGGCTACTTCATGTGAATATCCTTAGAGAGATATTCGTGGAGGAATGCCATCTTGACTTCCATCTTGAAGATGTCAAAGTCAAGTTGTGTAGCTATAGTTAGCAATAATCTGATGAGTTTAAGCATGGTCACTGGAGAGCAAGTCTCATCACAGGCGATGTCTTCTTTTCAGTTTGTATCTCGTAGCTACGAGCCGTGCTTTGAAGGTCTCTACCTTCTAATGAGGTTCAATCTTTCTCTTGAATATCCATTTACACCTTAATGGGTCTTACCCATATAGGTGGATCCTCAAGGGTCCATATACAACACTTGTACATAAAGTCTACTTTAAACTTTATTGCTAACATCCATCATTCCATATCATGATCTTCTGAAGCTTCATCACATGAAGTAGATCATTATCAGATTTCTCTGACACATGGAATTCGTCCTCAAACTTATTTGAAGTGGTATTAGTGTTTCACCTTTAACTGTCTCTTTAGTTTCCAATTTTAGGACCCTCATTATCTTCTCAGGATTAAATGAGTTCCTTTACTTCATTTTCATCTTGATTCTAAAGAGAGTCATCCCTTAGAATCACATCCTTAGATATGAGATCTTTTAAGAATCTCAAGGTCATAAAGTAGGTATCCCATACCATCCTTTATTTTCCTAATGAAGTAGTACTCTCTAGTGCATGATTCCTACATATTAGCATGGAATCTTTTTAAGGATATATATCGCAGTTCTACTACATATATACCGTGAAAACTAAGAGGTAATTATGCTAATATTCATCACTGATCAAATAATGTCAAACATGATCCAATTCTATCTCCCAACAACTCTATTGAGTTTAGGTGTATTAGGAGGATTGAGATGGGAATGAAAATTCCTTTCTCTAAAAGGTATTCTTTGAATTCATCTAATAGGTACACGCTACCTTGATTAGATCAAACTCATTTTATCTTCCTTCAAATTTTGGTTCTAAACCAAAATTTTGAAATCTTTGAACATTTCAAAGCTTTCTAAGGTGAAGGGAAGAAATCTCATATCACTAATAATCATCAAGTGATATCACATATCATCAGTATTTGTTATGATATGCATCTAACACCATTCTCAGAGAAGCGTGTATTGGACATTTTACTTTGAATACAATATTCACAAGTATGTAAGACTTGAAATTTTAGACATTCTAAAGTTTCATCTCTTATTAGTCTATTGATCACATCAACAAACATATGTCCAAGGCTTGATGCCAAATCATTATCAAATGATCTTTATCCTCCTATTGATCTTATAAGGTTTAATTTTCAGTATTAGAAATATTAATGAACCATTCATTGATTTTCTATTTAGTATAGTCCTCCAGATATCATAATACTATCTGAAATATATCCATCATAACTCTTTATGATAGGTCTATTCCAGAATTCATGTCTATTTCCAACATTAAGAAGTAAACAATGAGTGTATTCCTATATCCAGGTCATAGAGACATTCTCTAAGACTAAGGGCTCTCCCACTGAAAATATGATGTCTATTTAACCAATAGAAATTGTTGCAACCATTTCATCAATATCCATGGATCTATTAAACCTTAAGATCAAATTTTCTAGTCTTCAAAAATATATGCAACCAATTGCAAGTGTTATTACAAGAATTAGATACAATGATTAGACTTTTATCTTATCCAATAAGAAAGTCAATTTCAATGATTATATGTACACGTAGATTATTTCGATGCACTATATGGGTCCTTCTCTAAGGATCCAAGATAGACTTTATCACCATACTATCAATACATCGGCTTATTGCAGTATTGACATTTATCCAACTCTTTGGATGTCATATGTGTGGAAACCTTAGAAGTACAGTCAACTCTTGGATTTTCCTTCTAACTTTGGTCCGACCCATGCTTCCACTGCACTCCTTTGATCTATAGACAACCAATGCTTAAGACAAAGGTTCTCTCGTGTTGAATTCAAAAGATTTCATTGTAAGAGAAATTCAACATTTATACATGCTTCATTCAATTCATACAATATGAATATTATGAAGCTTCATGAATGAGGAGAGTATAGATTGTAGAATGATGCCACTCATCATATCTACATACATCTTAACTCTTATAGACTTAGGTTCAGGTAGGTACTCAAATTTGAATACATCATCTCTTATAGAGCCACCCTTCTGCATGATGCAGTGAACCATGTCATTCATGATTAAATGTCGAGAGTGCATATGTATGCCGGAACATCTTTCTTAGATTTTATAAGGATTGTTTGATAATCACGATCATCATCGACATGTCTCTTCCAAAGTACATTCGTTGAAAGATCAAGACAATAAAGACATACAAACCCCGGGGTTGTACACCTATTATCTATTTAATTGTCATTCCTCATTATTATGTGGAAACTTACACATTGCAACCACAGACATTATTCGTCCAACTACAAGTACAATATCTTGATCATGGATCCAATCCATGATATTTTACCAGTTATTATTGAGTATAGTACTGAGTGGGTTTAATGAGGATTATCTGAAATAAGAAATTTGCATAAAGATATATAATATATAATATATACCAATTTTACTTTGATTTAGGAATTTTATATAAAAGTTGTCTCTCTTGTCAACACTGAAAGTTCATTCCCTTAATCATTTTCAATGTAAGAGATCTACTTACCATTATATCTCTAACAAGATCTGGGATCTCCTTTCTTATCTTTGTCACATCCCAATAATATGAGAACTTGTAACTCGGATAAAAAGAAACGGGAACACAATCCACCTTGCAAGTCCAACTTGCATCTCCCAATTTAGTCTTTAACACCCGGGCCCACCACCCCTAAGGTGATGTTGTCTTGTCATTAATTGAACCAACCGTCAACAGGAATACAACTCGCTATGCGCAATCCAATATCGCCTCAATAATACGAGGACCCGATACTGGGGTCACTACCTTACTCTTCCGAGAAGCGAAGAGCCCAATCCAAATGGATTGTACGAAGGAGATGTCACTTCGGACAGACATCTCCTACATACAATATCTAGCGATGGAACCCTTCGTCTTGACGGGAGACCATGGATGTCACTTATGTGATCCTCGACCTCTTATTCAAATTTCAATTAATTATCTTGAATCATATTCATATAATTAATTATTCCAAGGAAAATACACATCTATTCATAATAGAGTGTTTTTAATTGGATATAAATAATTTAATCACATTAAATACATTACCATTCCAAGTCAATCAACAAACTTGATTGTTCTTTGAAAAAATGGTATTATCTCAAAATACGTGTTAATTCAAATTTTAATAATTAGAAAATACATCATGATTTCTCCAGCATTATCGAGTCCCTACCCGCTATCATGGCCAGTACCAAGGGGAGTGGAACAGACCGCACACGGTGCAATCTGCTACCCCAACGCGCCCCGACTAGACACCATATCCACCTCATAATGCCAAATCGATCATTGTGTACTTGAGATGATCATTGGTTTTTCAACCGAAATTATACAATATGGGAAAAAAACCATTTTGATTATAAGGAAATTTCCTAGATGAAATCCCAAACAAATTCAAGTAACATATTTGTTGAAAGTGTATAAAGTAACCGATTGATGATCTAGATCAACTCTAATAATTTATTGGCTGAGGAATGTCATTTAAGGGAAAATTTATCATTCAAATATTTCCTAAATATTATCCATAATTATTCCAGGAAATTAGCCATTAATTTCACAAGTTTCTAAAATGACTATCACAAGGTTCAAGATTAGGATTACAATTTTCAGCAGTGAGCTTCACTTACTAAAATTAGCGTATCTCATTCATTTTAAATCCAAATTAGGCAAAATCAGTTTCTAAAGTTTGCTAACTTTATTAAACATAACCTACGTGATTAGAAAGCATTTCCATGCGTTTTAAAACAGTAATTAACTACTTAATTTTGTCATCATTCGCCATCCCCGAAACAATGGATATAGGCTCATTAAAATGATCATATCTTGAGTTTTCGGATTCCAAATCACGCAAACTCAAATCCTATTGTTTCCTTAATTAATAGGGAACATTATCCACGTGATAATTTCAAGTTTAAACATTTTAAACATCGCCGAAATTCATCACAAAACAGGGTCGCGAAAATCAAAATGCGGAAAAATTTTCAGGAACCTTACAAGCCAAATCTTCTTAGGTTAATGGATCGTATCCAAAACCCCATAACCTGTCTCTGATAACACTTAAAGGATATGGGAGGATCCTCAAGCGCATCATGGAAGCGTGTGGATCGCATCGAATGCGATCAGGAGCGATAGTCGTACTAGTTGCTTGATACAGTGGAATTTAAAAATTTGACGTGATGAAACCAGACGATCCAAGAACATTTCTTGGATCATTTCATCTAAATCACAATAGGTATAAGGTTTACATCATGAAGCATGGTTGTGATCGAGTCTCTAAATGAAATGACCTCCTGTCTCAAGTCTAATCCAATAGTGGAGACACTTGCGAGCGCGTTGATGAGACGCGTCCTTCTCGCAATCCATGTTGATGATCCAAGCGATGAATCTACTGATCTCATCACACGAGATCTGACATCTTTATCACGAGCTAGGTAGAGAGATGTGGCATGTAGAGAGAGGAAGAGAGCATTAGTTTAAGTTGTAAACGTGTGCATCGAAGAGCAAGGGGTTCCTCTTCTTATATAGGGTTTTGGGAGTCCATGGATCTCAATCCGTGGACAACACACAATCAATGGTTGCGATCGATTTGTATTTCTTTCAATGGCTAAGATGTTGTTGTAAAAATACAACAACAATTGATTTAATTTGAATTAATATATATTGATAAATCAACATAATTAATCCCAACTTAAATCACTTTGATTGGGCTTGGAGATAATGAGGAGATAAACCTCATCCCCTAAAAAAGGGGGACAATTGCATAACATCTCATGAGATCTCATTCTCTCATGAGATCTCATTATCTCATGATATCTCCAAGATTTACAACAACAATTGTTGTAAATATTTTTTCACAAAAATAATTCACAATTATCTTGTGAAAACTTCAATCAAGCCATTGAAATTATGTGAATCTCATTCGCAACCAAAAACAAAATGTAATTATATTTTCTTTTAATCATTCAATGTAAATCCAATTCACATTAATAATTAACAACAAATATAAATCATAATATGCTCTCTCTAATATACTATAAATTATATTTATAATTTATCTCATTAATATGGATATTGCTATCGACATTATTCATATCCATGATAATTAAATCACATTTAATCATCTTGGATCTCTTTTTTTATGTGCCCAAATAACATGAATCACATTCACATTATTTAGACCTTTGATAATTAAATTCACATTTAATTATCTCAAATAGCTCTCCTTATAATATGAATCAAATTCATATTATTCATGATAATTAAATCACATTTAATTATCAATTTTCTCAATGCTCGGATACACGTATCAACAATGAAATTATCCATGAACTCTTTCAAGGATAATGTGTGTTCTCCGCAGATACATGGAGATAAGGACAGAGCGATTGTATTGTTCCACGAATAGTGACTTGGATATTGAGATCACATCTCAAATCCAGATCTTGCGGACATCCCATAGATGCTTGATTAAATCAAGACCGCAAATCTAATATTCTCATTACATCTGAATCACATTCAGATCAATGTCTCACATTTGGACTAAGATCAAATTACTTCTCTATGAGAGGAGTCACTAAAATCTATACCTATTTTATCACTCCCTCAGAATGGAAGCGTCATGGTTATACAATCGTTTGTGATCACATCACCCTCAGGTATTCCTAATACCAATACATCCTGCATACTGGAAGACCCTGAATAAACCCGAAGTATAAGATCAATTTTACACTGTCAACTTCAGAGTTTTATCATCAAGTTTCTCATTCGATCATTGGGGGTCGGTATCGATCATATGCTTTCCATAAGCATATATCATACCCAGGTGTTGATCATACACTATTCCAAAAGCATATATCAAACTTACAAATTCAGTCAAGCTTCCAAAGTGAGACGACTGTGCACGGAATTTGATTCTTCCCAATATCTCATTATTGAGCTCATGTCTTCCGGTTCAGTAATGAACCTGTATGATCCCTTTGAGAGATCGTATTACTCATATGCCTTTATATGCACACTAGCGCGCCGGTGTATAGACCTTGATTAGGTCATCAACCTATTGGTTTGCCAACTGTACATACTCAGACATATAGTATCATATCTGTCTCCGATTAGAGGATGCGTGCCTATATCGTGACAGCATACGACATAGGATTTTGGTTATCTCGATCTCATTACGTCAACTCTTTGACCTAAGTAATCTCACACCTACGAATCTCTATTCCCATGCAGACGACCTGCATTAAGAAGTCGGTCAGATATCAACCAAGCGAGAAAGGATTGCAGTCTCCTACTCAGGATGGAGATTATCTCCTAACAATCATTTAACGGATCTTGACGAGTCCTCTATCTAACTCTTTAGATATTCATCCAAGCACTATCCTCTATGATTCAATAATTGAATGAACAACTGTATGATCATTAAGATGGCCATGGTATATAACCCTAACTGTACTAAGGGACCTATTATGCAAATTAATTATTCTTCATTTCAGATCAGGGAATGATATTTGCAATAACATTTATTACATAATGGCTCACCGTGGGCTCGCATGTCCAACAACCAACGTCTGAAGCCATAACTGGATCATGATTCGATAATCATCGATATTTCCCCTATTCATTTTTATGAGATGTGATATTTCACTCACATAACCTACATCTTATACTTGATTCTCAATTCTTCCCCACAGGTGTATAGATACGTATTGTCTATATCACTCATTCTTTTAGTTTAATACCCCTGATCCATCCTATGATTTTGTTATACATAGGATGCACCTTATCATAAGTATAGGATGGTATTAGACCTGTGATTTTCCATTTCTCTATTACCTCTATTATTGTTGCCTTTACTAAGGGATATTTTGTCGTAAGTATAGGGGAGGTAATATCGGTACATTATGCTCCTCGGTTTTTCCTTTTATGTACAGTCTTCTATACTTAGAATTACTTCATCCTAAGTATAGGGGGATCACCAACTTCTATTGATTCTACTCGTTCATTCTTTTAGGTCATTGTAGTATTGCATTCTTCCTACTTCTCTATACTCAGGACGAGTTATGTCTTCCTTCATCGCTCTCTGATCACTCTGAGGACATCATTCGAGCTAAGTATAGGGGATGTCGTATATATATGGTATATATAATTTTTCCATAACTCATACTTTGCAATATGTCTATTATTTATAAAATAATACTATGAAAACATTTTCAAAAATCTTTACAAAAACTATTTTTGTACATATTTTGAAAAAATGTTTGTAACATTTATTCTATATAAAAATTAGAGGTATTCTACAAATTTTTTTGAAAAATATGTGAATATAAAAAAATTGCAAAAATAATTTGTAAAATTAATTTTGAAAAATATTTTGAAAACTATTTTGCCACATATGGAAATGAATGTTGGGTACTAGAACTACTTGCATAAATGTGTACATTAAAAAAATCAGAATCTACCCCTAAACTTTTTGTATATATGTTGCATGTAAATAATATGCTTTTTTTACTTAAACCTGTGACATAAACCCTTTTTTTGTAAATATGTATATATCTTTGTAAAATTCGTTCCTTATCTTCCAGAATACCTAAAAAATTAAAAATTCAAATGCCATTGAAATTTTCATAGCATAAAAAATTCCCACCAAAAGAGTTTTTCTAAATAATTGCATCATGATTTACATTTAGACTAGTCTAGAATTAAATTGAAAAAGAGAGCTTTGTTAAGACCTTAATATTCTCAACATCAGAGGAATCTTACAGGATTTTGGGTTAAGACTTTTCAGGTCCATAGCGACTTAATTCCTTGAGTCCATTAGGCTATGTTCACATGTCATCTTGATGAGCCTAAGTGGAACACGTAACAACGCATTCATAACTCTCAGAGAAAATGGCTTGACTTGGACATGCACCGTACACATAGCTCAACATGGATAAGGCGGTGACGAGGCAGAATCTGTTGGATTGGAGTAGCATACAGGGGTAGTACAGCTAGTCGGAACCTCCCGTCCTTCTCTAGGGAGGGATGCACGCCTCAACCTGGTTCATTAGCATTGGGGTCTAACGACAGGAGAGTGTAGGTTGAAATAATTCTTCAAAAGAGGGATAGTCTACATGCTCAAGAAGAAAAACTCCTTATGTATATGTTGCACCTTGTAGATATGTTGTATATATGTCAAAAAAATGTGCAAATTTGCAAAAACTCCAAAAAAAGGGGACAAGCCTGATTGAAAATAAAATGTGTACCGGAGTGTATATAGTGAATATGCAAAGCTTATGTATCCCACCATTTCATCTCAAGGAAGCTTGCACATAGAGAATTAGCTACATTGGTTAATCTCCAAGGGATACGTGGCTACACTAGTCACGATACATTCTCTCCTTCTCCCCTCTTCTTGAGCTGGTTGTACTTGAAATTAGAAGGTAATACCCCGCTCCTCGAGGAAAGAGTTTCTAAAATACAGGATTATTGTTTCCTTGTTGAGGGAGGTTATTTCTTTGCCATTTCTGAAGTGGGGAGCTGTATATCATTTACATAGTACAAGGAAAGATTCATAGTCATTAGAGTTTGTGTATGCAGACTTGTTCTGACCCAGTTGTTAAGTTGTCCTAACCATAGAATTGTGGAACTTGAATGCTGTTGAGTCTTAAACCCGCTTCCCAAGAAGATTCCTGATGAATCTATGATTCTCATTTTTATTATTTTATTTTAGAATTATCTTTTAGCAAAACAACCTATAAATATACGTAAATACAATAATTTATCATGGTTTATGTCTTTTCTAATAGTACATAATTAACACATATTTGCCAAAAATAAAAGAATAAAGAGAGAAGAAAAAGAAAGATGTATTTAGAATAAATGCATATTGGCCTAAACCCTGAGAGAAGGTCAAATCTTGACCGGATCGACATGAAATAAATAAAGAGAAATAAGGTACATTGTAACGTACACAAATACAAAGAAATATTCATATTATTTTACATGATGTGAACACGATATTATTTTTGAATATTTTATATAACTATAATAATAAAATAAAAATAAAATACACAAATTTATTGTACAAATGCCACATGTACATATATACAATAACTATTTATTTAGCACCCTTAGTTAATTTATAAAAATTAAATATAAATCATTTTATACTCGTCAAATTATTTTATAAATAAATAAATTATAAAATAAAATATTTTTTGTAATAATAAAAAAAAATCCATGTATATAATATATTGGTATATTAACATGTACATGATACTACATATTGTATATACCATAATAAATTAACTATGAAAATAAGTAAAAATCATTGCAAAATAACTTGGAAAATAATAACCATTTTTCATTTTATTCACTTTTTATTAAAAAATTATTTACTATTTTATACTTAATATTCATATATTTTGTAAATCCTAGTTTCTAATTGGTCTAGGAGGATTGTTCACCATGGTCAACCCTTCCTCCTAGTTGACCCAACCTGACACCACCACCACAGAACCTGGTTTCTCCCTATTTTCTCGATCTAACCCGACATCCATTCACCTCGATTTCACTGCCCGAATGGGCTCCTAGGATATGTGATCCTCGTGGATCCCTAGGCACAACCGGATTATATGATTGCCGAGAATTTGATTACCGAGAATTTGGCCTGCTTTTTTTCTTTTATTTTCTATTTGATTACCGAGAATTTGGCCTCTAGATTAGGTTTTTTATTTGGTTGAGCTCAATAACTATCTAAGGTCCAAACACCCTACTAGACTATATGCTCCTACAGAACGTACTTGGACTTAGTCAAATTAAAAAAGGGTTAATTTAACAGTTTAAGAGACCATGCACCGACAGAGACCATATACAGAGCTTACAGGACCCAATGTGGTGGGCACTGATCGACCTCTATGATCAGACTCAGGTCTTTTCTCTAGTTGATTAACTTCCAGCACTTCCCGCTAATAGAACTCATCTTAGGGATGATTTCCTCGTGCATTATATAGATTATTTTTCTTTCCGTCTTCATTATGCGGATAACCCTACATGTAGAGTGCTGGAGCAAGGTATTCATTTCTATATTTGCATGCATAAAAGTGTTCGATCGTGCATCAACTTTTCCACCTTCTCCCCCCTAATTTCTTGGACATAAATAAAAAGGAAACCGGAAAATTCATTCGATGTTGCATTATTCAGAAAAATACCTAAAAAATTGACAACTAATAAAATCTGGGACTGCAAAAGAAAACTTGACATAAAATCATGCTTCACTAAAAATTCATTGTTTTGGGGAGAGTAAACCACTCATTATCCGATTTATCTACAGAGAGAGCGAGAACGACCCGTACAATATGATAGCACCATGTTTGAACTCTCTTCAGACTACTGGATTTGACAATTAGCTATTCTCTAGTGAGGATTTCACCAGGTAATCGGTAATCGGTCTAGACATCCTTAGTAGATTGGGTAAGATCGGGTAGCCGGTAAATGGTATGCATCCCATACTGGTTGGAAATAACTAGTCGTAAGAACTCGGTCAGTCTCCTGGGAGAATCGGATTCCTAACAACTTGCTTAACTGCTCTGATAGATTGAATGATCACCTAATAAAATTTGACAAAATAAATGATTGAGCCTTTACGATCATCACATTGCGTTGTGTAGGTGAATCGAGGGTTTGATTTCTCCTCTTGCATCCTAACATCCTTAGCAGATTGGGTAAGATCGGGTAGCCGGTAAATGGTATGCATCCCATACTGGTTGGAAATAACTAGTCGTAAGAACTCGGCCTATCTCCTGGGAGAATCGGGTTCCTAACAACTCGCTTAGCTGCTCTGATAGATTGAATGATCACCTAATAAAATTTCACAACATAAACGATTGAGCCTTTACGGTCATCACATTGCATTGTGTAGGTGAATCGGGGGTTTGATTTCTCCTCTTGCATCCTAGATCTACTCTTCATGAATCCCTGCATCACGATGATGGGAAAGAGGTTTTATGGCTTCCACTGGAAGCGCCTCTTTCCAGCACTCCTCCCCATTCATCTGGGGCAGCTTCAGAGAGCTCAGACCCGCTCTCTAAACCTGAAACTTTCACCACTCTATTCCCCCTCGACCATCATTCTTCTACTCTTGAGATACAGCCAGACATGCCATCACAACTCTTAGTTCACTTGATAGCACCTGAGGTAGGGTTTTTTCCTTCATAGATACCAGAGAGACGACCAACAACAAAAACAGAATTGATGAGCTGCTGTAGACCTCATCGTACATACTAGATCAGGCTGCCATAAACAATACATTGCTAGTTTCCCTGGAGACCATGCTGCGACAGATTCAGGACCAGGGAGTGTTCATGGCAGAGGTGAAGAGAGTGCTCATGCATATAAGAGCTAGATGAGAGGAGCCGTAGAGAGCAACAGCTGATGTAGAGATACCTAGAGCCAAGGGAGGAGGAGGACACTAGGACGAACCACAGAATCTTGCCAGACACCATCAAGTATCCATTCTAGACCATCAAGATGATAGCCTTCCCCTTTTCCGTGGTAGACAGAGAAGCCTACTGGCTAAAGCATACATGGAAGATCGTCTCTACTTGGGAGCAGCTCTGGAATAATTACTTGAACAAGTACTATTCACTCAGCCGAACCAACACAACGAGAGCCATGATCAGCAACTTCACTATGATACCAAATGAATAGTTCAATGAAACCTGGGATCGTAGCAGAGAGACCATCGATAGGTGTCCCCACCACGATATCAGCAAGTCCAACCTCGTCCTGAGTTTCTTTTTTGGGCTGACACCTGAGTTGTAGGGGCTTGTGAACGCCATGTGAGGAGGTTCCTACTTTGCTAAGCATGAAGACGAGGTCTGGTCCATATACGAGGAGATGGTACAAAACAATACATTGATGTCCCAGACCCGCGTCTACACTCAGGGGAAGCCTCTCCCACCAGTAGTTTCTTACCAGTGGATTGCATGCATCGATGTCAATCCTTCCGCATCTTCTTCGACAGCGGCATAGGCAGAGTATTCAACCGTCGATATGGGTATTATTAGCAAGAAGCTGGACTTGATAGAGATCATTGAGAAGAAGCTATGCCAGGGTCTGGATAAGCTCAACAAGATTGATGAGCTAGCCCAAACCTTGAGAGACATGAAGACTCAGATCTTGTGTCTCCAAGAGGCACAGACGGCTTCTTAGCCCCGTCTCAGGTCCCGGACTGATCCAGGGAGCAGTTCTTCCCAGCCCTCTACCTCGTATCGCTAGGTTCGTCACATTCAAGAAGAGCTAGTCCAATCGCTCCAGCAGTACCAGCCGTCACCACCATCTTCAAACACTCATATGATGGTATACCAGTTAGATCAGCCCTTGGAAGTCCTTCCCCCACCACTCCACTAGCAGCAGGAGCCGTTGATGGAAGTCAACGGGATCTAGTACTCCCATTACAACCACAACCTAGGACATGTCGTGACCTCCCTGGGTTTCTATGGTCTACTAGAGGCACTTCATGCCAGCAGCATCCTCCAGCTACAGCAGGGCACGACAACCAATCACACCAACCCCAGTACTCCCATCAGCAACACCAACAACATGGTACTCGTCCCTAGTATCCGAGACAACAATGAAGGAAGCAACAAACTCACCAGTAGTACTCTCAGCTCCCTCCTCGCTACCAGCAGCAGTCTAAGACTTAATTCCAGTGAGGTAACCCATTCGGTTCTATTGCACTAGTTTATCAGAACCCAACATATGATAATCTCACCTGCCTATTCTCTGATCAGCAGGCCTCCTTCCGATAAGAAATGGATGAGTTTCGACAGAAGATGTGGAGAGATAATAAAGGGTAAGGCTGCTATAGCCGCTCAGATTTAACCTAACCTGAACAATCTGAAGAGGAAATCTTACCAGGTATAGTCTACATAGACCACAACTCCTAGTGATATTTCGGATGACATTTCTTCTTCTAATTTTGATGTTGATTTTGTTACACATAGAAGCAGTAGGAAGTCAACCAGTGGTGACTCGTCTAGGTGATAGACCGATGCAGATTCCAGGGCGCCAGACGAGGATGAGAGTGATACTCATGCCGCTCACCATGATGATGATGACGGTGATGCTGAAGACACCAAGGATGTTTATCCAGACGACGATGCTGAGGTTGACGTATTTCCAGTTGCATATGGTGGTACTAATGGCACCATGTTTCCAATTGTGATGCCAGATCATGGTACTGATGCCCCAAGTTCAGACGTTGTCAGTGGTACTGATGCCACCAAGAGTCCTTCTCTCATGTTGACTCAGTTTATGCCTGAGGAGTCTTATAGAAGAATACAAAAAAATGGAAAAATATCAAAAATAAAAAATGCGAATAAAGGACATGTTTCTATATCTCTTGTGAGTCCATCTAATGTGCTTGATGATCTTTGCATGGATTCTATCCTATTGAATACAGAGGAACCTACTCCTGACGCTCATCTATCTAGAGAGGGTCCTCCTATCCCCTTCCCTCAAGCACTGCGCTTAGGAAAGGGGCTAAAAACTGAAAATACAAAAAAGAGGCAACAGTTAGAGTTCAGCAAACAAATGATAGACAGATTTCAAATCCATCTGACTCTTCAGCAGGCACTTGAATACATCCCTCTATTCCAAAAGAACTTGAGAGAGAAGACCACTATCTATAGGAAGAAGAGGAACCTTAATGCAGATATCCATGTGCTCACCCGTGCCACTTGCTTTGCCATCCAGAATCGATTGCCAACCAGGAGACCCGATGCAGGAGCTCCCTATGTCAAATGCTATATACATGATCAGCGGTTTGATCATACTATATTAGATAGTGGTTCCTAGATTAACCTCATCCTAGCTACCTTACTCGACCATTTCGAGTTTGGCTCTTTAAACATAGTAGGACAGTCCTTCATTTTGTTGAGAGATCTATTAAGAGGCCGAAGGGGTTATTGAAGGATGTGGTCGTCACAATTCAGGGTCTAAAATCCCCTGTAGACTTTTTTGTACTAGAAGTGGAGAACCCTGAGTCTATGATCGATGCCCCAATAATCTTAGGACGACCTTTGTTGGCCATAGCCAAGGCAGTATCCGATCATTATAGAGGGAACTATACTTTTGTGTCGAGGGTGAAAGTGTACAAATAGAGATGATTGGGGAGACTAGAGCCAAAGACTCAGCTTGCTCAGAGCAGACCACCGACTCAGAGCAGATGACAGATGCATAGCTAGACGTCCATGAGGAGTGTGATTTTGTGATTACAAATGATGAAGCAGTTTGTGTAGATCCAGTATCATGAGCTCTTGTCACACCTTCAGACACTACATAGTCACAGATTAAAACTTATGAGATTTCGAAGAGCACACTCATGGCACAAGATACTTTAGAGTATGATGATTGTGATCAGGGTAGTGAAGCATATTCTATATTTCTTGTGATTCATATGCAGATCCCTCAGACTCAGATGCTGATTTTGACTGGCAAGACTTTGACAATTATTTACTGTGTCTGATTTCCACAGATTCCACAGGTAGGACGAAGAGCGAGCCAGCACGGTTGACAGATACACCAGTAGGGTCGTCTTCTTCAAATTTGCTGCTTCAGCAAGAGTTGTCACATGCAGATTTGGTAGCGTTCACGTAGACAATTCAGAGGCCAGATTTGCCATCTCCCACTTGTCCTGAGTTAAAGACCTTACCGTAGAGCATGAAGTATAGATTCCTTGCGTGTGAGCCAGATATGTTCGCAGTCATTATCTCAAAAGATCTGACTGAAGATCAAGAAACTCTCTTGATGGAGGTTCTTGAAAGAAACAACAAGGCAATTGGATGGAGTGTAGCAGATCTGTAGGGGATAAGTCCGGTTATGTACTCCCACCACATCTATCTTGAAGAGGATGCCATGCAATTGCATGAGTTCTAGCGAAGTCTGAACCTGAATCTTTGAGATGTGGTCATGAAGGAAATATATAAGTGGTGAAGCACCAATTTTATCAACCCCATCTCCGACTCCAAATGGGTTAGTCTGTTGCATGTGGTACCCAAGAAGACAAGTATCACCACAATTGTGAGTGGGTCTGGAGAAGAGATAGCTAACAGAGTACTTCATTCTTGGTGGGCCTGTGTGGACTACAGACGATTGAATCAAGCCACCAAGAAGGATCATTTCTCATTGTCATTTATTGATCAGATTATCGAAAGGTTGGCCGGGAAGAGTCACTACTGTTTCTTGATGGGTACAATCAGGTGCCATAACGCTGGAAGACTAGGAGAAAACAATGTTCGCCTGTTCGTTCGGAATGTATGCTTTTAGACAGATTCCCTTTGGTTTATGTGATGCCCCGACTACATTCCAATGGTGCATGCTTTCCATGTTCTTGGATATGGTGGGCGAATTTTTAAAGGTCTTCATGGATGACTTTTCGATCTGTGGCGATGGGTTTGATGCTCGTCTTGACTGCCTAGATCGAGTACTTCTGCGCTACATCGAAGTCAACCATGTTCTATCTTGGGAGAAGAGTCGTTTCATAATGACTCAAGGGACGATCCTTGGCTACATCATCTCCATGATGGGCATGGAGGTTGTTTCAGCCAATGTGGATATCATAAAGAAGCTCAATCCACCATCCAATTAGCGATAGTTGTGGTTTTTTCTAGGGCTTGTCGGTTTCTACTGGCGGTTCGTACATGACTTCAGTCTGATTTCCCAACCGCTTACTGATCTGATGCCGAAAGATACCGAGTTCCTTGTAGATGATAAGTGTCTTGCATCATTTGAGACTCTCAAGAGATTACTTGTGCAGGCTCCTATCCTTCAGCTACCTGATGGGTCTATCCCATTCGAGATCATAATGGACACTTCTGAATTTGCCGTAGGGGTTGTGCTTAGACAGAGGAGGGATTAATTGCCTTTTATCGTTCACTATGCTAAGCACATTTTGTATGATGCTCAACGGAACTATATCGTGATAGAGAAAGAGATGCTAGTCGTGGCTCTTGCTTTGGATAAGTTTCGATCATACATTCTTGGATCTAGAGTGATAATTTACACAGATCACACTATCATCTGATACCTCATGGCAAAGCCGGATGCCAAAGCTAGATGGATCCATCTACTCCAAGACATAGAGATTAACAATAAAACTGGAGTTAAGAATGTGGTGGGGGATCACCTCTCCTAATTAGAGCATCTTGAGGATTCAGAATAGACAACACCTATCACAGAGACTTTCCTGTAGAGGCGATTCTTGCTAACACCTTGATGAATCCCTAATCATCATTCTTTATTCCTTTATTTTAGCTAGAAACCTTAGCCAAACACCTTGTAAATATGTGTAAATATCATAAGTTGTCAAAACACATGCATCATGTAAATATGCATAATTAGCATGTTCTTGTGTAAAGATAAAGGAATAAAGAAACACAAGAAAAAGAGGGAAATATTTAGAAAAAATATTTAGTGACCTAATCCCAAGGGAGGGCTCGGCATGGGCTTGATCGCAAAATAAACCAAGTAGAGAGAGATAGGGTGGCTCAATACATTGTACATAACCCTATGTATATAAATAATTTTATTTTCCTCAGAATAAAAATTAAAAGTTTTTCTCATACCTTGTACATATTTATAAAAATAAAATAAAAATCAGAAAAATAAAAAGAAAAATAAAAAAAAATTTATTTTCCACTTTATATATATATCATGTAAATATGTATATAAACCTATTTATTTAGCTAATGTAAATAAATCATAAAAAAATAAATAAAAATAACTTTTTATTTCCATTTTTTTGTTGTAAATAAATAAAAAATAAAAATTTGGAATAATTGTACAAAAATAAGCAATCAAAAATAAAAATAAAAAATACATGTCTGTATATACCTATATATAATAATAATATAATGTAATTACATAATTTATTTTTCAAAAAAATAAATAAAAATCACTAAAAAATTCTTTGAAAATAAATATTTTTCATTTTGTAAATATTTTAAAATAAGGTCATTTTCTATTTTTAATTGAATTTACAAATAATTAATAATCGGAATTATCTGATTGGTCCACGGGGTTGTTGACCCCCGGTCAACTTCCCCCCTGGACCACTTTTTACCCGGACCCGAATCTCGACCCGACTTCACCCATTTTTCCCGAGTCGCTCCGATCACCTCTCATCCAAACCCCGCACCCCGATTACCATGTTCACATCCATGATCCACGCCCGAGCTCTTGTCTAGGGATCCGAGCTCCGATATACTCACATGACCCCCATCTTTCCGGACCCCTACGAGTATAAGACCTCTCCTCCAGCCAACATTCCACGCCATCTTTGGCCTTCCCCCTCATCGCCAGTGAGCTCCTCTCCCTCGCCTAAGTGACAGCCGTACGAGAGAGGGTCGAAGTGAGGCACGGGAAGCCAGGAACCACTGATCCGGTGGCTACACCGCCGTGCTCCACCGCAAGGTGGGCTAGAGCCTCTGGACCATCGACCCATCGAGGCGAAGACCCCCGGAGGTCCCCGACCTCCAGCACAGACACCTTCCTTCACCAGGTAGTGTAGATAATTTCTAGGTTAGGCTAGATTTAAGTTTTTAGATTTTGGTTCTGTTAGCTCCGTCGCCGTCGACCGCCATCTTCGACCACCCATTTGCCCTTCCGACCACCCTACCACCTCCGTCAGACATCCCTCTACCTTCTACGCCCCTCCGATCACCTTGGTTCGCCCCGGAACCAAGAAGTGGGCCTCCATCGCCGTCACTTCGCCGGAAGCCTCCGCTACGCCTCACCTGATCATCCCCTTCACACATAACCGGGACGAGGCACTTTGCCCTCAACCCAGCGTTCTTCCTGTGAAGGTAGCATCGAAGAAGGACCCCATCTGGAGCCGGAGCTCTCCAGAGCTGCTACGCTTCATCGGAGCGTCCTAGGAGCTGCGGACCATCGTAAACGATCTCTTCCACACCTCAGCAGCCTCATCAGAGCTCTCCACCGCGGATTAGGCTGGCGAACTTCGCCGGCGGCTTGTTCTTGGAGGAGCTCCAGTTGTTGTCCGATCGCACCTCCTCCGCCAGATTAGATCGTAGCCATTCATCTGCGGAGCGTCACCAGCCGTCGATCCATATGAGGAGCTGATCCAGGTCGTCTATCCATCGAAGAGGTGTGCACCTTCAGCTACCGTCAGATCTCCACGTGGCACGCCCTCGACTGTCGATTGTTAATAACGGGGTAATTTGCACTTAGGCCCCTCCTCCTTTGCTTTTTGTCGTTTAGTCCTGTAAATATTAGTTTACGTTGTTTTTATTTTGGAACAATTGCAGTTAGGACCCTAGGTTTATTTTATTTGCATTATAGTCCTTGTTTATGTCAGCCAAGTGCAACGACACGTGAGGTTTGGGATATTTGCATGTTTGGTCCTGTATTTTCTGTGTATTATTTATTGGATATTTTTAAATAGGAATTACACTTATGCCCTTCTGAGTCTAACGCACGTGCTACGCGCGTGTTATTGTGGACTTTTTGCATAAGGGCCCCTAAGCTTTCTTTATTCGTTGCTGTCTGGTCCCTGGAATTATGTTTCTTTGCACTTAGGTCCTTGCTTAATGTAGCTCTTTTATTGATTAAATAAAATATCAAATAAACTCCAAATTAGGTGAAATTTGGAATCTGTGTAAAACTTTTCCTAAATTTTTGGGACATTTTCGAAGATTTTTGTTATTTTAAAAATTTCGAAAACACGTATTTTTGTTAGTGTTTGAATTGAAAAATCAAAGAAAAATATAAAAACTTTTCTAAAAATTATAAAACAATTAGGGATTGTTAGTTAAGTTGTTTTCTAGCTTCTGGCTACTTCTTCTGTAATTTGGATTTATAAAACACCTAAAAATGGAAAACCATAAAATTCTTATAAAAATCATTAAAAATTCTATAAAATTTACAAAAATGCAAACTCTTTTTCTGTAGCTTGGTTTTTATTTATATTTCTCATAAAAATTGTCTCCAGATTTTTATAAACCAGATATCTATTTTTAATTAGTCTTTCAAGTCTGGCTGCACATTGAGCATTGTTTTTCTACTTTCTTGATTTTTAGAAAATCAACTAAAATTTAAAAAATTCTGAAAAATTCATCAAAAATACTTAAAAGTATAAAAAACAAAAAAACAATTTTTATTTGAATTTTTGGCTTTATTTTGAATGTTTTATAAATATTTGTTTGTTGGCCTTTTCATTGATTTTTATAATTCCTTTATAAATAAAAGTTCAAAAAGTTTTGAATATATTTAAAAATCCACCAAAAAAATATTTTACTCTTTATTTTCGATTTTGACTACTTCGTAGGCCGTCTCGGTCATCTCGTGCTCCCTGAGTCCGACCCTGGTCGCTATACCAGGTTAATAAACTAGCGAGGACCGCTTTTTGATTTTATTGTTTTATCTTCGATTTTGGTGGTCCTATATTTTTCTTATTGATCGATTCTCTCAATCCTGGTCACAACGACCCGAGAGTGTTCTCTATCTAACCCGGATTTAGGAGTATGAATTTATCAGCCATCAGATTGGCATCGTTGCCGGGGATCACGACTCAGTAGTCATTGTTTTTCGATTTTTGTTCAGTTTTGTTTTCCGTGGCTTTCTCCGCGGCTTTTCTTTTATCCGGCATTTCGCGGCTTTTTGTTTCTATTTTTGTTTTCACTTTATTTTATTTTATTTTGTTTTATTTTGTTTTATTTATTTTGTGTGTTTATTTCTATTTTTGCATATAGCTTATTTTCTTTTATTTATCCTGTTTATTTTTATAATAATCTGGTCTGACACACTTCTGTTTCTGTTTCTTGCAAGGGGCCGAGGACCAAGGCAGCTTTTTTGGAAGCCGAACAACTGCGGGATTCGAAGGCAGCTTCCTTCTGTACATAGCCGCACGAGAGCGCGAGGAGGAGAACCGAAGTGCGGGAGCTGTGGAATAGCCGCAAAATAACCGTAGAATAGCCGTAGATTAGTTTAGCTTAGATTAAGTTTACTTTTCAGCAGAATTATATTTTTATAATAACACAGGGAGAGACACTTGGACACTTGGATGATATCAGGGTCTATTTCGCTGAGCACCTGTGTGCTGGGGGGACCTCACCGCGGTTTTTTCCTGTTTTTGTTTTCTGTCCGTTTATTTACTACTTATTTGATTTTCACGGTTTTGGCCTTAGCTTAGGATTTTTGTTGATTGAGCTGTAATAATTAGGATCCAAACACTTAATTACTTTCTTGCACCTATTAGCTCGTAATTTGGACCTAAATAAAATTAATAAAGAAAAGGCTAACTTGGTCACTTGAGGGGACCCGAGCCGCTAGAGGTCATATACAACGCTGGCAGGACCTGTTGTGGCGGGCACCGATCGGCCTCCGAGACTAGACACCGACCCCTCCTGTTGACCAATTAGTCATCGGTTCTTTACGTGTAGAAATTGCTTTGTCTAAGGCTGATTCTCGTGCATCATATAGGTGGTTTATATTCTGTCTTTATTTTATGCGCGGATCATTTTGCATGTAGACTGCTAGAGTCAGGTACGCATCTCTTACTCTACATGCATCATTGATTTCTCGTGCATCGGTTTTTTCATCTTCTCCCCCCGATTTTTTGACTTAAAAAAATCAGGAGAACCGAAAAATTCGTTAGGCGTTGTTTGATCTGAAAAATACCTAAAAACAAAAACAATAAAATTGGGACTGCCAAACAAACTCAACCCTACAAGACATCTCACCTAAAAATCTGTCTTAGGGAGAGCAACCCCCTCTTTGTCTGGTTTGTATGCGCGAGAGAGTGAACCACACACTAGGCTAGAGACATCCGAGCCCCGATCAGACTATCGACTTTTTATACGGGACAGTCTGGTAGGTGGATTGGATTCTTATCAGGTCACGTAACCGCTCTGATATCCTGGCATGATCACCTAAATAAAATTGACATGATAATTTACCAAGCTCTTACAGTCTTCAGCTCAGCGTGGAGTAGGTGAATCCGAGGTTTGTTTGCTCATCTTGTTTGTTTTCCAAATCTCATCCGCCCCACTCGCCAGATCAAGATGATGGGCAGGAGGTCTTATAGGCAGCCTCTGGCTGCACCGCTTTTTAGCACTCCAGCCCATTCATCTAGGTTGGTTCGGGAGAGCCGAGACCCGCTCTCCGAACCCGAGTTCGATTCTTCCCTATTCCCCCTTGAACACCCTTCTTCTATTCTTGTATTCCCAATGCCAGATGCGAGACAGCAGACAGTTGATATTTCAGCACCTGAGTTTGGGTCTTTTGCCTTTGCAGAGACCATGGCCAGTAGCAAGGAGCGCACCGATGGTCCGAGGGCAGAGACGACCACATACGTTATGGACCAGGGTGCGATCAACACCACCATGTTAGCTTCCCTCGAGACGATGCGGAGACAGATACGATATCAGGGAGCTTTCATGGTGGAGATGAGGAGAGAGATGGAGAGACTGAGAGCAGCAGCAGACCAGCCGTGAGTCGAGGGACGGAGAGGCCCAGATCAGCCAGATCATCCAGACCAGCCGGCAGCAGCAACATTAGAGCCGAGACCGATGCGGGAGTTTCACAACCCCAGATCGACACTGACATACTGGTGGTTCTTCCGGCGATCATGGGGGACTTCAAGTTCCCCCCGAACACACTTCAGCTACTTCCCCGCTTCCACGGGCTCGCCACTTAGGAGCCCCATCTTTATCTCCAGGAGTTTGAGATGATCTGCAGGACCCTCCACGATCGTCAGGTGGACGAGGACACCATCAGGATGATTGCTTTTCCATTCTCCCTGGCAGACAGAGCATCCAACTGGATGAAGCACTTAGTGAGATTCGTATACACCTGAGAGCAGCTCCGCACCGAGTACTTGAAGAAGTACTATCCACTCGGGAGGACCAATGCAGCGAGGGACCTGATCAGCAACTTCTCCATGCTCCCCAACGAGTAGTTCCACGAGGCATGGGAGAGGTTCCAAGAGCTCACCGATAGATGCCCGCATCATGATATCATGAAGCCAAACCTAGTTCAGAGCTTCTTCTGCGGGTTGACACCAGAGCTGTAGGGCCTGGTGAACGCTTCTTGTGGCAGTTCCTACTTAGCCAAGGATGAGGATCAGGTCAGGGCCACCTACGAGGAGATGGCCGAGAACTACACAGTGATGTCCCAGACCCGACTCTACACTCAGGGATGCCCCCAACCACAGTTTGTGTAGTACCAGAGGATAGCACGGGTCAATGCCGGACCTTCCACTTCGTCCGCGGCAGCCGCACAAGCTGAGTCCACAGCGCGGACATGGGCATCATCAGCGAGAAGCTGGACCGGATCGAGATGATTGAGAAGAAGTAGTGCCAGGGCATATCTCAGATGGGTCAGATGGCACAGACGCTGAGTGATCTGAAGACACAGCTCATGTGTCTCCAAGAGGAATAGACGGCTTCTCAGCCCCATCTTCAGGCACGAGGAGATCCGAGCAGCAGTGGTAGCTTGTCCCAGCACTACAGTCAGCCTAGACAGGTTCACCATGTATAGGCAGAGCCGTACCAGCAGCCACAGCCATACTACCAGTCGCCACCATACCCAAACACTCAGATGGCGGTCTACCAGCCGGATCAGCCCCTGGCAGTTCTCCCACCACCCTCCTACGAGCCGGAGCCGTTGATGAATGTCAACGGTATTTGGTACGACCGCCCCCAGCCCGGTATCCGATGAGACCATCTCGGATTCCGCTGGTCGGCCGGTGGCACCATTTCCCAACTGCAGCCTCCAGTTCAGGGTGGCTAGTACGGCCATCAGCGGGAGCAGCACCAGCAGCCCCAACCCTCGGTTCACCACCAGCATCAGTCACCCCAGCACCACCAGCAGTACAGTCCTCATCCCTATCAGCAAGGACAGCCTTGGAGGCTAGAGCAGCCTCAGCAGTATCATCCACAGCAGTACCCCTCTAACCTGCACCAGCAACAACAACCTCACTACCAGCGAGGCCACCCGTCAGGTTCTCATGGGCCAGCCTGTGAGAACCCTGCCTTAGATGACCTAGCCCGCCTCATGACTGAGCAACAGGATACCTTTATACGAGAGATAGATGAGTTACGCCAGGAGATGCGGGAGATTGTGAGAGGGAAGGCCGCCATTCCTGCCTAAGTTGAGACGAACCCGAACAATCTGAAGAGGATGTCTGAGCAGGTAGAGTTCACAAAGATTACCACTCCTATAGATTCATTTGGTGATTTGTCTGCATACATGTTTGATGCTGATTTTGATACACTTAGGAGAGGTAGGATGCCAGCAGGTGGCACCTCGTCTGAGCGACAATCCCATGCCACTTCCAGAGCGCCAGGCGAGGAGGAGCGCGGTACTAATGTGGAGAGAGATGATGACGGTGATGCTGACGCCACCATGGATGCTGATCTAGCCGACGGTACTGAGGTCGTCTCTTCACCAGTTGGAGGAGGTGGTACTGACGCCACCAAAGTTGCTGAGCCGGAGCGTGATACTGATGCCGCGAGTCGACATGCCGAGGATGGAACTGAGGCCACCATCTCCACTTCCGCTAGTCCTGTTGTCTTTCCATCTGTACATGTATCTCAGGACGTTTCTGGAAATAAAGGAAAAGGTTTGTTATTTTTGGATCGACATGTGTTGCTTGATGATGTTTGTGTGGATTCTGTTGTTCATGAGCATGCTAGGCCCTCTCCTAGTCCATCATCTGATAAGGACCCTCTGATCCCATTTCCACAACCACTTCATATGGCAAAGGGGAAGAAAATAGAAAATCAGAAAAAGAATCACCAGATAGAGTTCAGCCAGTAGATGATAGATAGATTCCATATTCAGCTGACTCTTCAAGAGGCCTTGGGGCACGTCCCTCTACTATAGAGATCACTCAGAGACATGACCACAGTATGGAGGAAGAGGAGGATCCATCAGTCTGAGATCCATGTGCTTACTCGAGCCACTTGTTTCACGATATAGAACCGTCTGCCAGCCAAGAGGCCAGATCCAGGAGCCCCGTATGACAGATGCCACATCCATGAGCAGAGGTTCGACCGCACTCTATTAGACAACAGTTCTTCAATTAACCTACTTCCGATAGCCCTTCTCGTCCGCTTCGAGTTGGTCACTCTACGACAGAGCAGGACGGTCCTTCAATTTGCTGATCGATCTATCAAGAGGCCGAAGGGGTTACTGAAGGACGTTGTCGTCACGATTTAGGGCCTGAAATTCCTCGTGGACTTCGTTGTGTTGGACATGGAGATCCCTGAGCCTGTGACCGATACCCCCATCATTTTAGGACTCCCGTTCTTGACCACATCCAAGGAAGTGTCTGACCATGATAGCAGGAAGGTATACTTTCACGTCGAGGGTGAGAGTATACAAGTAGAGACGGTTGAGGAGACTAGAGACAGAGATTCAGCTTGCTCAGAGCCGACTTCCGATTCAGAGCAGATGACAGAGGCAGGGCGAGACATCCCCCAGGACTGAGATTTTGTGATCATAGATGACGAGGTAGTTTGGGCAGATCCAGCCGCACAGGCCATCCTCTCACCTTCAGAGTTCGTTGATGCAGAGACACCAGCAGAGGAGAGCTTGGAGAGCGCGTTCCTGGTCCAGGATACTTTTCAGGAAGCAGAGCCGGTTCCCGACCGCGAGACAGATTTTTGTGAGTTTGATACAGATCCCTCGGAGTCAGATATTGATGGGGCAGAGTTTGATGATTTGATACCGTGTCTGACTTCCACTGAGCCTATAGATAGGGAGGAGGTTGATTCCGTGCAGAGCATAGACAGTCCAGCAGAGCAGCTTTTCTAGATACAGATTGTGAGTAGCAGTTCTCATTCTCCCACATAGATTTGGTTGTGTTCACTCATACCTTTTAGAGACCAGATTTGCCAACACCTACTTGTCCAGAGCTGAAGCCGCTACCGTCGTCACTGAAGTATAGGTTCCTTGCGGTTGAGCATGAGATGTACCCATTCATTATCTCCACTGATTTGACTAGAGAGCAGGTATCCCATCTGACGGGAGGTTCTTAAAAAGAACCGCAAGGCAATAGGTTGGAATCTAGCCGATCTCCATGGGATAAGTCCGTCCATGTGCTCCCACCATATCTTTCTCGAGGAAGAGGCAAAGCCATCACGTGAGTTCCAGCGGCGGCTGAACCCGAATCTTAGAGATGTTGTCATGAAGGAGATCTCGAAATGGTGGAGCGCCGATTTTATCTACCCCATCTCCGACTCCAATTTGGTTAGTCCATTGCATGTGGTGCCCAAGAAGACAGGCATCACCACAGTTGTCAGTGAGTCTGGAGAGGATATCGCTACCCGGGTACCCACTTCTTGGTAGGTCTGTGTGGACTACAGACGATTGAACTAGGCCACCAAGAAGGATCATTTCCCCCTGCCCTTTATTGATCAGATTATTGAGAGGCTGGCAGGGAAGAGCCATTATTGTTTCTTGGATGGGTACTTCGGCTATAATCAAGTGGCCATCGCGCCCGAGGACCAGGACAAGACCACCTTCACCTGTCCCTTCGGGACATATGCTTTCAGACGCATGCCATTTGGATTGTGTAACACTCCAGCAACATTCCAGAGATGCATGTTGTCCATTTTTTCATACATGGTGGGGGAGTGCTTGGAGGTCTTCATGGATGATTTCTCGGTCTACGATGACATGTTCGATTCTTGTCTTGACTACCTAGACCGAGTCCTTCAGCGATGCATTGAGGTTCATCTTGTATTGTCTTTGGAGAAGAGTCACTTCATGGTGACTCGGGGGATGGTGCTTGGCCATATCATCTCCAACAGGGGCATTATGGTTGATTCGGCCAAGGTGGATGTCATTAGAAAATTCAATCCACCGTCCAACTTGCGGCAGTTACGGTCTTTTCTGGGGCACGTCGGTTTCTACAGGCGCTTTATTCATGATTTTAGTAGGATTGCCCGACCGTTGACAAATCTGCTGACGAAAGACACTGAGTTCCTTATTAATGATAAGTGTCTATCGTCCTTTGAGACTCTCAAGAGTCGTGTTGTAGAGGCTCCTGTTCTCCAGCCACCCGATTGGTCTCTCCCATTCGAGATCATGACGGACACCTCCGATTTTGTCGTAGGGGTCGTGCTGGGAAAAAGGAGGGATGGAGTCCCATTTGTTATTCAGTACGCTAGCCGTACGTTGGATGTCGCGCAGCGGAGTTATACAGTCACTAAGAAGGAGATGCTAGCCGTAGTTTTTGCCCTAGATAAGTTTAGATCTTACATCATTGGATCTAGAGTGACCATCTTTACTGATCAAACCGCCATCAGGTACCTCATGGAAAAATAGGATGCCAAAGCCAGATTGACCAGATGGATCCTTCTACTCCATGAGTTTGATATAGAGATTAAGGACAAGCCTGGAGTCAAGAATGTGGTGGCGGATCATCTCTCCCGAATAGAGCATCTTGAGGATTCTGAGAAGACTGAGCTTATTTGTGAGACCTTGCCAGATGAGGCAATCCTTGCTATCGCCTCTCTCTCGTGGTACGCTGATATTGTGAACTTTTTTGTTGCCACGAAAGTTCCATAGGATTGGCCTAGGAAGAGACTTGAGACCTTCCTCGCGAAGTCCAAGTTTTACCATTGGGAGGATCCCATCCTTTATCATGAAGGACGGGATAGCGTCTGGCGTAGGTGCATTCCTCAGGAGGAGAACCACAGCATCCTCACCTACTACCACAAACTTGAGGCAGGGGGACATCACTCTGGGAGGAGAACGACACAGAAAGTGCTTCAATCCAGCCTATGGTGGCCTACTCTCTTCAAGGAATCTGATGAGTTCGTGAAGAGATGTACTGACTATCAGAGGATACAGCGTGATATGATGCCGATTCAGCCCATACACTTCTGTGAGATTTTTGACCCATGGGGCATCGACTTCATGGGTCCATTACCTAGGAGTCAGGGATTTGAGTACATTCTATTAGCCGTTGATTATGTTAGTCGTTGGATTGAGGCCATCCCCGCCCGAACCGTATATGCTAGGACTGTTTGCAGATTTTTGAGGAAGAATATCATTTCACAGTTCGGGGTCCCTCGAGTGTTGATATCTGACGAGGGGTCTCATTTCGTCAATGACAAGGTAAAGGCCCTTGCTAGCGAGTTCACCATAGACCAACGAGTTGCCACTCCATACCACCCTCAGACAAATGGTCTTGCTGAATTGTCGAAAAGGGAGATCAAGACTATATTGCAGAAAGTCGTCCGCCCTGACTGAAAGGATTGGTCACAGCTTTTGGACTCAGTCTTGTGGGCATATAGGACGTCTTTCAAGACACCCTAGGGTACATCTCCCTTTCGCCACGTTTATGGCTAGCACTGCCATTTACCTGTTGAGCTGAGACATAAGTCACTTTGGGCTATTACTGATATACTTTTTGATCCAGAGAGTGTAGGAGATCAGAGGAGGGCAGAGTTAGCAGTCCTGGAGGAGCTTCGTGATACCTCCTTTTTAAACAACCTACAATACAAGGAGAGAGTGAAGGAGTGGCATGATTCTCATATCAACCACAAGCAGTTTGAGCCAGGACAGAGAGTATGGTTGTTTGATGCTAGGCTTTGTCTATTTCCAGGGAAGCTACAGAGCAAATGGAAGGGACCTTACTTGGTTAGAAAGGTACATGACAATGGAAGTATTGATATATCTGAGTTGTCTTCTGATGTTACCTTTCGTGTGAACAGCCAGCGGCTCAAGCCATATCTAGATCATGAGCCGCGGGTCGTTGATGTTGCCATGATTCACTTTGCGTGAGATGTGGTCTCTTGACTCACATCTATTGCATATCACGTTGATTATCATTGTTCTTCCAACTTGTATATATCCAGTTGTCATATCACACCATTCTTCAGTCCAACACCCCATTTACATCTTCGACGTTGCTATACTTAGGGTGCACTTTACCCTAAGTATGGGGAGTATGAGACTTTTGAGTTCTTTTGATTCATTTTTACCTCTGTTTTGCTGCCTATACTTAGGGACATTTTACCCTAAGTATAGGGGAGGTAGACCCTGTACATTCTCACTCGGCTTTCCTTTTGTGTTCAAACTACTATACTTAGGATTACTTGATCCTATGTATAGGGGGAAACCCCAAGATATTTCACATTTCTATTCTTTCATTCGTCTTTATAAATACCATTCCTTTTCACTTCCCTATACTAAGCATGAGTTATGTCTTCTTCATCGCTCTTGACTCTGAGGACATCGTTCAAGCTAAGTATAGGGGGTGTGTACATATTCCATATATACTTTAGCCATAACTCGTACTTTGTGTGAGTGTGTTCATAAATGAAAATGGCTAAAACCCAAAAATCCATAAAATTAAAAAATTTTCCTTGTAAATAAAAATTCTTTTATTGCACATACATAACTAGTTGTACAAATTATTTTTGTAAAAATGTTTGAAAAACCTTTTTGTGTAAATAGCTTGTAAATATTTGGGATATTTACACCCATAACCCTGAGTAATCTTGTAATTACCTCAGGAACCCTCGGTAATCATGAATTACACCCCAGACCACGAATAATTGCTTCATTTTACTCCCATAACCCTCCGTTAGTTTACTTCATTAATTCAACCAGATGGCTGAGTTAATCGATCAAATCTGTGATTTAACGGCTGAGATTAATCGAAAAGAAAGAGAAAAGAACGAGAGGAGGTGGGCTCGACCTTGGATTACGAGTTTGCAGGCTGGGCTCTGACATAGGGCTTGCTGCGGTAGAGGCACTAGCTTTGGGTGGGTCTACTCCGACCACGAGGGAGGGGGCTTTAGGTAGGGCTGCTCCGACCGTAAGGGAAGCTGGCTTTGGGGAAGGGCTACTCCGACCACGAGGGATTGGGGATTTGGTTGGGGCTGCTCCATCAAAGGGGGGGTGCTGGCTTTGGGCTCCAACTGTAGGGCTGGTGCTGTAGGAGGGGAGGCTTCAGGGAAGGAGAGGGGCAGGGGCTTGCATACGAGATCTTGCTAGGGGAGGGTTGGAGGATGAGGTAGTCGACGGCTTGCAGGCGACCGACGGGAGGAGGGGGGAGCGTGCGGGCGGAGGTGCACGCAGGGGGAGCTCGGACCAGAGGCCTTGCCGGTGAGCGGAGGGTTATTTTGTTTGATGAATGGCATCAAGTTGTAAATATGATGGGTTTGGAAGGGCAAAATTGACTTTTTCCGTTAGAGTTTTGAAGAATGGCATCATGTTGTAAATATGATGGGTTTGGAAGAGAAAATTTGACTTTTTCCGTTAGAGTTAAAGGAGAATAAGACGGAAGTTCACATAGGGTTATGCCATGTAAAGGTTAACCATTATTCGGGGTTCTGGATGCAATTCGTGATTATCGAAGGTTCCTGGGGTAATTACGAAACTACTCAAGTTTATGGGTGTAAATATCTCTAAATATTTTCATATCAAAATTTTGTATATAGTACAAATTTTTTGTAAAATGTTTTGAAAATCAAAAGTTTGCAAAAACCTAGTGTAAATTTGTGTACATATTTTGCAAAACTTGCATCATGCATACATCCATGTTTTCAAAACATTTTTTAAAAAATTTTGCACATGTGTAAATAGTTTGTAAATTGCATCTTTGTAAATATTTGTACAGTTTTTCGTGTATCATAGATGACAATTAAACTAGCCTAGAATTAAATTGTAAAATGGAGCTTGATTAAGATCTTAATCCACCTAATTCGAAGAGGAACCTTATAGGGCTTAGCATTGAGACTTTTCAGGTCCATGGTGACTTAATTCTTTGAGTCCACTAGGCTATGATCATATGTCATCTCAATGACCCTATGTCGAGCACTTAACAACACACACATGACTCATATAGACAATGGCTTGGCATGGACCCGCAGTTTACACCGAGCTCTCTACGGATGAGGTGGTGAGGAGGCAGTCTTCCTTGATTGGGGTAGCATATGAGGGTAGTACTTCTAGGCGGAACCTCTTTTCTTCTTTTAGTGAAGGAAGTGCATCTCAACTTGGTCTGGTTGCCATGAGATCTAACGACGGGAGTTGTGGGTTGCAATAATGCTTCAAAAGAGGGATAGTCTACTGGCTCAAGAGGAAAAACTCCTTATGTATATATGTTGCACTTTGTAGATATGTTGTTCAGATGCACATCAAAAAAATACAAAAAGAAAATAACTCCAAAAAAGTAGTGGGTCTGATAGAAAATAATAATCCCACCAGAGTGTATGTAGTGCAATAAGCAAAGCTTGAGACTCATGTTCCATCTTATGAAGCTTGCAGCAGGGGATACTTGGCTACACTGGTTGAACTCCCAAGGATACATGGCTACACCGGCCATGGTCCATTCTCTTCTTTCCCCTCTTCTTGAGCTGGTTGAACTTGAACATAGAAGGGAATACCCCGCACCTCGAGGAAAGAGTGGCCAGATTAGGGTCATAGAGTTACCTTGTTGGAGAGGGTTGTCATTTTGCTACATCTGAGGTGGAGAGCTATACCTCACTTACACTGTACAAGGAAAGATTCATGGTCTTCAGGGTTTGTGTATGTAGACTTGTTCTAATCTGGATTATTGAGGAGTCTTGACTATAGATTAGTGGATCATAGAGGCTGTTAAGTCTTAAACCTGAGTCCAAATAAGATTCCGACACATTAATAATCCAAAGATCTGATTGAGCTCCATATTGCAATTTAATGAAGGCAAGTTTAATAATCAGCATTGATCCTTGCATTTCCTCTCTTTTTCGTTTTCTTTTCTTTTTCACTTCTTTTTCAAATAAGAGTTTGCTAAGGGACTAGCGAAGTTAAGTATAGGGGGTGATGAATCCTCATTCATCACTCTTTATTCCTTTATTTTAGCTAGAAACCTTAGACAAATACCTTGTAAATATGTGTAAATATCATAAGTAGTCAAAACACATGCATTATGTAAATATGCATAATTAGCATGTTCTTGTGTAAAGATAAAGGAATAAAGAAACACAAGAAAACGAGGGAAATATTTACAATAAATATTGAGTGACCTAATCCCAAGGGAGGGCTCAGCATGGGCCTGACTGCAAAAGAAACCAAGTAGAGAGAGATAGGGTGGCTCAATACATTGTACATAACCCAATGTATATAAATAATTTTATTTTCCTCAGAATAAAAATAAAAAGTGTTTCTCATACCTTGTACATATTTATAAAAATAAAATAAAAATCAGAAAAATAAAAAGAAAAATAATAAAATTAATTTTCCATTTTGTATATATACCATGTACATATGTATATAAACCTATTTATTTAGCTAATGTAATAAATCATAAAAATAAAATAAAAATACCTTTTATTCCAAATTTTATATTGTAAATAAATAAAATATAAATTTGGAATAATTTTACAAAAATAAACAAGAAAAAATAAAAATAAAAATAAAAAATACATGTGTGTATGTACCTATATATAATAATAATAATAATAATATAATGTAAATACATGATTTATTTTTCAAAAAAATAAAAAATATCACTAAAAAATTCTTTGAAAATAAATAAATATTTTTCATTTAGTAAATATTTTAAAATATGGTCATTTTCTATTTTTAATTGACTTTACAAATAATTAATAATCAGAATTATCTGATTGGCCCACGGGGGATGTTGACCCCCGGTCAACTTTCCCCCCTGGACCACTTTTTACCCGAACCCGACTCTCGACCCGACTTTGCCCATTTTTCCCGAGTTGCTCCGATCACCTCTCATCCAAACCTCGGGCCCTGATTACCATGTTCACATCCATGATCCACGCCCGAGCTCTTGTCTAGGGATCCGAGCTCCGATATACTCACCCGACCCCCATCTTTCCGAACCCCTACGAGTATAAGACCTCTCCTCCAGCCGACATTTCACGCCATCTTTGTCCTTTCCTCTCGTCTCCAGTGAGCTCCTCTCCCTCGCCTGAGTGACAACCGTGTGAGAGAGGGTCGAAGCAAGGCACGGGAAGTCGGGAACCACTGATCCGGCGGGTACGCCGCCGTGCTCCACTGCGAGGTGGGCTAGAGCCTCTGGACCATCGACCCATCGAGGCGAAGACCCCCGGAGGTCCCCGACCTCCAGCACAGACACCTTCCTTCACCAGGTAGCATAGATAATTTCTAGGTTAGGCTAGATTTAAGTTTTTCGATTTCAGTTCAGTTAGCTCCGCCGCCGTCACCCGCCATCTCCGACCACCCATTTGCCCTTCCGACCGCCCTACCACCTCCGTCAGACTTCCCTCCACCTTCTACGCCCCTCCAATCACCTCGGTTCACCCCGGAACCAAGAAGTGGGCCTCTATCGCTGTCTCTTTGTCAGAGGCCTCCGCTCGGCCTCACCTGATCATCCCCTTCGCGCATAACCGGGTCGAGGCACTTTGCCCTCGACCCAGCGTTCTTCCTGTGTAGTCGAAGAATAGGAGCTCCGCGCCGCCTTCGTCGCCGGAGGTCTCCAGAGCTCCTCCCCTTCATCGGAGCATCCTAGGAGCTACGGACCATCGTGACCGATCTCTTCCACACCTCAACAGCCTCATCGGAGCTTTACACCGCGTGGATTAGGCCAGCAAACTTCGCCGGTGGCTTGTTCTTGGAGGAGCTCCAGTTGTCGTCCGATCGCACCTCCTCCGCCAGATTAGATCGTAGCCATTCATCTGCGGAGCGTCCCCAGCTGTTGATCCATCCGAAGAGCTTATCCAGGCCGTCTATCCATCGAAGAGGCGTGCACCTTTAGCCACCATCAGATCTCCAGGTGGCACGCCCTCGATCGTCGATTGTTAATAACCGGGTAATTTGCACTTAGGCCCCTCATCCTTTGTTTTTTGTCGTTTAGTCTTATAAGTATTAGTTTATGCTGTTTTTATTTTGGAACAATTGTAGTTAGGACCCTAGGTTTATTTTATTTGCATTATAGTCCTTGTTTATGTGAGCCACGTGCATCGACACGTGAGGTTTGGGATATTTGCATGTTTGCTCCTGAATTTCCTGTGTGTTATTGATTGCATATTTTTAAATAGGAATTACACTTATGCCATTCTGTGTCTGAACCACATGCTACGCGCGTGTTATTGTGGACTTTTTGCATAAGGACCCTTGGGCTTTCTTTATTTGTTACTGTTTGGCCCCTAGAATTATGTTTCTTTGCACTTAGGTCCTTACTTGCTGTAGCTCTTTTATTGATTAAATAAAATAGCAAATAAACTCTAAATTAGGTGAAATTTGGAACGTGGCTCTTGCCACTGTGTAAAAATTTTCCTATAATTTTTGGGACATTTTCGAGGCTTTTTGTTATTTTTAAAAATTCAAATACACGTATTTTTGTTATTGTTTGAATTGAAAAATTAAAGAAAATATAAAAAACTTTTCCAAAAATTCCAAAAGAAATAGGGATTGTTATTTTAATTATTTTCTAGTGTCTGGCTAATTTTTGTGTAATTTGGATTTATAAAACTCATAAAATTTGAAAACCCTAAAAATATTATAAAAATTATTAAAAATTCTAAAAAATTTAAAAAATTGCAAACTCTTTTTCTGTAGCTTGATTTTTATTTATATTTCTCATAAAAACTGTCTCCAAATTTTTATAGACCAATTATCTATTTTTAATTGGTGTTTCAAGTCTTGCTGCATATTAAGCATTGTTTTTCTAATTTCTTGATTTTTAGAAAATCAACTAAAATTTGAAAAATTCTGAAAAATTCACAAAAAAACACTTAAAAGTATAGATAATATAAAAACAATTTTTATTTGAATTTTTGGATTTATTTTGAGTGTTTTATAAATATTTGATTGTTGGCCTTTTCATTGATTTTTATAATTCCTTTATAAATAAAAATCCAAAAAGTTTTGAAAATATTTAAAAATTCACCAAAAAATTATTTTATTCTTTATTTTCATTTGTGACTACTTCGTTGGCCGTCTTGGCCATCTCGTGCTCCCTGAGTCCGACCCTGGTCGCTATACCAGGTTAATAAACTAGCGAGGACCGCTTCTTGATTTTATTGTTTTATCTTCGATTTTGGTGGTCCTATTTTTCTTGTTGACTGATTCTCTCGATCCGGGTCGCAACGACCCAAGAGTGTTCTCTACCTTACCCGGATTTTGGAGTCCGAATTTATCGGCCATCACACCTCGCTTTCATGGTACACTGACATTGTGAATTATCTTGTCGCCAATAAAGTTCCACAAGGTTTACGCAGACAGGGACTTGAGACGTTCCTTGCGAAGGCCAAGTTGTACCATTGGGAGGATCCCACCCTCTACCATGAAGGGTGGATAGTGTCTGGCATCGACGTATTCCTCGCGAGGAGCACCACATCATCCTCACCTATTGCCACAAGCTTGAGATAAGATGACATCACTCTAGGAAATGAACAACACAGAAAGTTCTCTAATCCAACATTTGGTGGTCGAGCCTCTTCAAGGATTCATATGAATTTGTGAAGAGGTGCACTAATGTCATAGGAGGGGCACTTGTGGACAGAGAGATATGACATCGATGCAGCCCATTTACTTTTGCGAGGTTTTTGATGCATGGGACATCGATTTCATGGATCTATTCCCTAAGAGTCAGGGGTTTGAGTACATTTTACTTACTGTAGATTATGTTAGTCGTTGGGTTGAGGCCATCCCCGCCCGAGACGTAGATGTAACGACTGTTTGCAAAAATTTTGAGGAAGAATATCATTTCACGGTTCAAGGTTCCTAGAGTCTTGATTTCTGACGGGGAGACTCCTTTTATCAACGACAAGGTAAGGGCCATTGCTAACGAGTTCAACATTGATCATAGAGTTGTTGTTCCATATCATCCACAGACCAATGGTCTTGATGAGGTTTTGAACAAGGAGATCAAGACTATTTTACAGAAGGTTGTCCGCCCAGACCGAAAGGATTGGTCATAACTTTTGGATTCGGTCTTGTGGGCCTATTGGACTTCGTTCATGACACTATTAGGCACATCCCCCTTTGGGCTCATTTATGGCAAGCCATGACACTTACCACTGGAGATTAAGAACAAGTCACTTTGGGTAGTTACTGAGATACTGTTGGATCCCAAGAGTGTATGAGATCAAAGGAAAGCAGAATTGGCAGCTTTGGAGGAGTTGAGAGACACAACCTTCGTAAGTAGCCAACAACATAAGGATATATTTAAGGTATGGCATTATTTTCACATCAGCAATAAACAGTTTGAGTCGAACCAGAGACTATGGCTATTTGATGCAAGGTTGAGATCATTTCTAGGGAAATTACAGAGTAAATGGAAGGGACCATATTTGGTTAGAAAGGTGCACGACAATGGAAGCATTGACATATCTGAGTTGTCATCAGATTCCACATATCGAGTTGACATATCTGATCGTTGACGTTGCCCCCATTCATTTTGTATGAGATGTGATCTTTGATTCACATCACCTGCATCTCATACCTAATTATCACCTCTACTCCGCAATTGCATAGATCCATTCTGTCCATATCATTCATTCTTTCTGTTCAATGCCCCACTCTCATCTTATAATTATGTTATACTTAGGGTGCACTTCGCCCTATGTACAGGGTGTGTTGAATGTATGATTATCCATTTTAGTCTATTACCTCTGTTTTGCTGCCTACACTTGGGAATATTTTACCCTAAGTATAGGGGATGTAATATCTGCACATGCTACTACTTGGTTTTCCCTTATGTGTACAGTCTTCTATACTTCGGATTATTTGATCCTAAGTATAGGGGGATCACCGACCTATATTCATTCGATTCTTTTATTCTTTTATGTGTCATTGTAATATAGCATTTTTTCACTTCCTCATACTCAGCACAAGTTATGTCTTCTTCCATCGCTCTTCGATCACTGAGAGGACATCGTTTGAGCTATGTATAGGGGAGTGTCGTATATACTGTATATACACTTTAAGCCATAACTCATACTCTCTGTGTTAATAACATGGCTATTATTTATAAAACATGAATAAAAATCTTTGCAAAAATTATTTTTTTGCAAACTTTGTAAAAATGTTTTGTTTTCAAAAGATCTGAAAATTATTTTCTGCATTAAAATTATGTATATAATACAAAATTTTTGATAACTAGGTTAAAATAAAAAAAATTGCAAAAATAGTTTGAATAACTATATTTGTAAAGTATTTTTTAAAACTATTTTTCCACATAAAGGAATAACAAAGTGGTATAAAAACCACTTGTATATATATGTACATTAAAAACCGGAATCTACATCTAAACTCCATGTATATAAGTATCATGTACGTAAAACCTGTAATAAAAAAACTGTAATAAAAAATTCTTGTCTTGATTTGTACGTATCTTTGTAAAATCATTCCATATTATTCAAAATTCCTAAAAATTTGAAAAATCAAAATTTCCATGAAAATTTGCATATTTTTGAAAATTCCATACACAAAGAGTTTTGTACATATTTGTATTCTTCAGAATCATGTTTGGCATTTAAACTAGTCTGTAATCAAATCGAAGAATGGACCTTGGTTAAGACCGGAATTCATTTAACTTTAGAGGAAATTTATAGGATTTGTGGTTAAGACTTTCAGGTCCATAGTGACTTAATTCTTTGAGTCACCAGGCTATGTTCACATGTCATCTTGATGAGCCTAAGTAGAACACTTAACAACTCACGCATGACTCTTAGAGACAATGGATTGACTTGCACGCGCACCTTACACTTAGCTAAATATTGATGAGGTGGTGAGGAGGCAAAATTCTTTGGCTTGGGGTATCATACGAGGGTAGTACAGCTAGTCGGAACCTCTCTTCTTCCTCCAGGGAGTGATGTGCAACTCAACCTCATCTAGTGGCATTGAAGTCTAAAGACAGGAGACTTTGGGTTGCAATAATGCTTCAAAAGAGGGATAGTCTACTAGCTCAAGAAGAAAACTCCTTATGTATATGTTGCACCATGTATATATGTTGTACATATGCATACAAAAAAATCTGCAAAAATGTGAAAAACTCCAAAAAAAGGGGGCAAGCCGAATTGAAAATAAAATGCCTGCCGGAGTGTATATAGGGGATAAGCAAAGCTTATGTATTCTACAGTCTCATCTCATGGAAGCTTGCATATGTAGACTTAGCTACACTGGTTAAGTTCCAAGGGATACGTAGCTACACCTGTCATGGTCCATTCTCTTCTTTCCTTTCTTTCTTGAGATGGTTGTACATGAACTTAGAAGGGAATACCCCACTACTCGAGTAAAGAGTTGCTAGACTGGTGGATTAGAGTTACCTTGCTGAGGGAGGTTGTTGCTTTGCCATTTCTGAAGTGGGGAACTACATATCACTTACACAATACAAGGAAAGATTCATAGTCATTAGAGTTTGCTTACGGAGACTTGTTCTGACCTTGTTATTAAGGAGTCTTGACCGTAGAACTATGGAACTTGGAGGTTGTTGAGCCTTAAACATATTTCCCAATAAGGTTTCGCCAAATTAATAATCCAAAGGTCTGACTGAACTCCATACACCAATTTATAAGTTTAATAGTCAACTTTAGTTCTTTTTCTTTTTTTCTCATTTTCACTTCTTTTTCAAATAAGTGTTTTCTAAGGGACTAGCAAAGGTAAAGTATAGGGGAGTGATGAATCTATGATTTTCATTCTTTATTCTTTTATTTTAGCTTTATATTTTTGCAAAACTACCTATAAATATATGTAAATACTATAATTTATCATTGTATAAGTCTTTGCTAATAGAGCATAATTAACACATATTTACAAAAATAAAAGAATAAAGAGAAAAGAAAAAGTAAGATGTATTTACAATAAATACAAATTGGCCTAAGCCCCTAGAGACGGTCAAATCTTGACCGGATCGATAAGAAATAAATAAAGAGAAATAAGGTACATTGTATATTGTACATAACATCTAGACTTGTACAAAGAAATATTCATATTTATTTTACACGATGTGAAGACTATTATTTTTGAATATTTGTATATAACTCTAATAATAAAATAAAAAATAAAATATAAACAAAATGCATAAATTCAATGTACAAAGGTTGCATGTACATAAATAAAATACCTTTTTATTTAACACCCTTAATTAATTTATAAAAATTAAATAAAAATCATTTTATACTCCTCAAATTATTTTATAAGTAAATAAAATATGAAGTAAAATATATTTTGTAAAAATAATAAAATAAAAATACATGTATATTATATATAGATATATTATACTTGTACATAATACTACAACTATATATTCCATAATAAATTAATTTGTAAAAATAAGTAAAAATCACATAAAAATAGCTTACAAAAAAATAAATATTTTTTTATTTTATTAACTTTTTAATTTAAAATCATTTACAATCTTATACTTAATATTCTTTTATTTTGTAAATCCTAATTGTTTATTGGTCCCGTAGGATTGCTGATCGTGGTCAACCCTTTGTCCAAGTAGACGCGACATGACACCACCATCATCGGACCTGGTTTCTCCCTATTTTCCCGATCGAACTTGGCATCCATTCACCTCGTTTTCACCGCCCGACTGCACTCCTAAGATCTGTGATCCTTGCGGATCCCTGGGCGCAACCGGATGTACCTAGGGTTTTACAGTAGCTTCAGATCTTTGTAGACCCTCAGGCTCCTCCGTAAATTCTCTCTCTGGCATCCCGAGCAGGGCAACTCATTCCTCGTGCCACCACAGACCCCTAGACACCTTTATGAGAGTCACAACTCCTTGGAGAGTCCTTCGGAGCCTTGTTTGGTGATTCGATTGAGTGAAGCTCATCACGAGGTTTGATATCTGCCGCGAGAATCCTCCTTCACCTCTCGCAACTTAGTCGAGGCCATAACACCCTCTGTCCACTTCGCCAGAATGGCCTGAGTTCTTCAGTAGCTCCAGGTAATCTTCACTCGCTTAACTTTCACGTTTCACTCCATTTATTTCGATTCCGCCACCGCCAATCCATCAAATCCGACCACCGGGTATGGAGCTCCGTTCCGCACTCCTCTCTGCATAGATCGATGCACCATTTCACCCTTCGTCTCTTATTGCAACCTGACCCCCTTGAATCGTTAACATCAGAGCGAGATCAACCCTATACCTCCTCCCCCTATGCACGTTGGAGGTCCGACTCGTTGTCCCATCGCTTCTCATAACTATTCCAATTAATAATGTGACAGGAGCTACACCTCTTAGTCTGCCTTTCCCTTACCGGTACCCTCGCACATGAGTAAGGTCGATTTGAGCATCATTTCGGGTGGTGGAGTAGCTACAGGTGACGCTCCACTGTGCCGACCATCTGATCGATCATCGTTCTATCTAATCCATACACTCGACGCAGTTCACCTTCATGACACTATTGGACCCCTCAACGGCTTCATCGGAGCTGTGGATCATCCTCTACGCTCAAGCGAAGTTCGCTAGGTACCTGTTCTTCTAGCCAATTCTACAGCCTTTCGATTTGGAGATGTCTCCCCAGATTTGATCTGAGCCCTTCGTTAGCATCTCATTTTGACGCTTGGATAAAATTTGAGTCCCCCTATCTGAGCCGTCTAACAAGCAGCTTTGCAGGCTGTTAGATCAGATCTGACGCAGTGGATCTGACCGCACATCACATACAGACTCCAAGCCATCAGATCGCTTTACAGAATACCATCGAGGCCGATAGAGCCCCCACGCGCACCTTACGTGCCCACTGGGTAAATTTCCTTAGTACCTCTGCATGTTTTCTTATTTCACTTTAGTCCAGTAAATAAAATATGTGGTTAAGAATTTTTTGAAGAAGGACCCTTCTCATTTTCATATTTTAATTTTAACCAGCCAAGTATGAGTCATGTGCATGCGCACGAGTATTTTGGGATATATGCATTATGTGGTCTGAACTTTTTAGGTGTTATGGAATGAAGTTTATTTTCTGAGTATTTGAACTTATACCCCTATTTGCTTGGACTCATGTGATACATTATTTTGAAGGATTTATTGCATAAAGGCCCCCTATTCTTTTAATACTTGTTATCTGTTGGGTTTGCAAAAAGGTTCTTGCAGACTGTTTTTAACTACATATCTTTTATTTGATCGGCTCAAGAAGAAAAACTCCTTATCTACATGTTGCACCATGTATATATGTTGTATATATGCACATCAAAAAAATGTGCAAAAATATGAAATACTCCAACAAAAGGGGACTTGCATGATTGAAAATAAAATGTCTGCCGGAGTGTATATAGTGAATAAGAAAAGCTTATGTATTTCACCTTCTCATCTCATGGAAGCTTGCAGCAGGAGACTTAGCTACACTGGCTTTGCTCCAAGGGATATGTGGCTACACTGGTCACGATCCTTTCTCTTCTTTCCCATCTTCTTGAGCTGGTTGAACTTGAACTTATAAGGGAATACTCTGCTCCATGATGAAAGAGCTTCTACATTGGGGAATTAGAGTTACCTTGTTGAGGGAAGTTGTTTCTTTATCATTTTTGAGGTGGGGAGCTACATATCACTTAAACAATACAAGAAAAGATGCACTGTCATTAGAGTTTGTGTTTGTAGACTTGTTCTGACTAGGTTTATTGAGGAGTCTTGATCATAGAATAGTGGAACTTAGAGTTTGTTGAGTCTTAAACCTATTCCAATAAGGTTCTGACAAACTAATATTCCAAATGTCTAACTGAGCTTCATACTCCAATTTTATGAAGACAAGTATAATAATCAACGTTGATTCTTTTCCTTTTCTTTTTCTTTTTCTTTTTGATTTTCGCTTCTTTTTCAAATAAGTGTTTGCTAAGGGACTAACAGGGGTAAGGTATTGGGGTGATGAATCCATGATTCTCACTCTTTATTCTTTTATATTATCTCTTCTCTTTGGCAAAACACCCTGTAAATACCTGAAAATATATTAATTTAGCTCTATGCAGGCTCCTGTTAATATTGCATAACTAGCACGTATTTTTGTAAAAATAAAAGAATAAAGGAAAAATAAAAAGAATAATGTATTTAGAATAAATACAGAGTGATCCAAACCACAAGAGAAGGTCGACTTGACATGATCGCAAAATAAAATAAGTAGAGAGAGATAGGGTTCACTATGTATTGTATATATCCTCTATACTCGTACATATTATTCATTATAAAATAAAATTATTTTATTTTTTTGCACCATTGTATATAGTTTTAATAATATGATGAAAAGAAAATAAAAAACACAAAAAAAGGAAAATAAAATTCTTAGTTTCTTGTACAAAATATACATGTATAGTGTACATTCACTATTTATTATATACACTTAATAATTTGTAACAATGAAATAAATTTTATTTTATACTCCAAGGATTATGTTGTAAATAAATAAACAATAAAATAAAGGTATTTGTGTAAAAATAATATAATAAAATGCTTGTACATAATACATAGACATAATATACATATATATAATATTATATACTGTATATAAATTATTTTATTTTTCATAAAAATAATTAAAAATCATAGAAAAATACTTTAGAAAATAATAAACATTTTTTGTTTATGCACTTTTTATTTTTTATTTTAAAAACATTTTATATTTTTTATTGAATTTTCCTATATTTTGTAAATCCTGATTTTTTGGCGGTCCACGTGAGTTTATTGACTTCGGTCAACGTCACCTTCTAGATCGGGTCAGGTCTCATTCCTCTCGCCAGAGCTTCTTCTCCAACTTTTCACGCCTGAACCTAACCACCTCTTGCCTCGATATCCGGACCCGAGATTCCTTAAACATCCTAGATACTTACAGATCCCTAGAATCGTCTGAATCCTCGTACGGTTGTGCTCCAACTCTCAATCTTTCTAGACCGTCGGGCATCCTATAAAACATCTCTTCAGCTCTGCCAGCCCCCTCAGCTCGTCCCTCGCACCAACACATACCCTTAGCTCCTTTCACCGAAGTAACAGCCAGTGGAGGAGCAGCCTAGGACTAGCTGGAGGTGATTGTAGACTTGTAGCTCGTGATGTCGCCAAAGAGCTGCCACAAGAAGCCTCTGAGCCTGACACAACTCGATCGAGGCCATCACCTAGCCGACCACCTTCGCTTGAAGAACATGAGCTCATTTGAAGCTTCGGGTAACATTTTTATCCTTCACACTTTCTAGTTCGAGCCATCTCGCCCATTTGTCTCCATCGCCGCTCACTGGCTCCGACAACCAGGTCTGGAGCTTGTCATCCACATTCTTCTATTCTGATCGACTCGCCAAATCGCCCCACACCTTCTCCTGCAATCTACCCCCCGGATCCTCCTCATCGGAGTAGGATTAGGATGGGTATCCTCCCCCAACATCATCGGAAGCCCAAGAACTCCATTCCCCATCTCTTTCCATATTTCCCATGCAATAATCCGACCAGAGCCTCACCCCCAAGTCGTGCTACCCCTTACAGGTGCTCGTGCATGCGTGGAGTGTCATCTAGAGTTCTTGCTGCTCAGACGGAGCATCTTTAGATGAGGGAGTGTCGTCCCGTCAATTCAATCGTTCACCCTCGCATCTGAGCCTTCCATTCGATGGGGAGAAGCAACACGAAGGTGTTGGGCTCTACACCGAGCCAATTAGACAAGTAGGGGATCCTCCTGATCAAAGTTTGTCGGACTCCAGTTCTTGCAGCATCCTCCTTGGACGTTAGATCCTCCTTTGCTTCCAGTTCTGATCGTAGTCGTCCATCGCCATGCCTTTTTGATGACAGGTGGATCAAAACAGTACTAGATCTGAGCCGCCCGACAAAGCGCATGTCCAGATTGTTAGATCGAATCTGACTTGTCAGATCTGACCGCACATCCGCGACAGATCCTCAGATGTTAGATAACTTTCCAGAAAAGATCAAAGCCATCCACAGCCGCCTCCTCGAGCGTATGCCATATGTTCGCTGCGTATATTTCACTGTCCCCCCTGCTTTTTTTATTTCACTTTAGTCCATTAAATAAATGTTGTAGTTTAGTACTTTTACTGTTTGGACCTCGGAGTTTATGTTATTTGCATTTTAGTCCCTATGAATCTAAAGCATGTGCAATCCTACGTGAGTTTTGGGTTATTTGCATTATTTGTCATGAACTCTTGTGTTGTTAGTTATTGAATGATATGTTTTCATAAATTGCATTTATACCCCTGTGCGTTCAGTATTGAGCATGTGCGTGATTTGTTTGGGTTTTTTTGGAGATAAGGCCCTAACATATAAAAGTGTATTATTGTTTAGCCCTGAAACTTAAAATATTTACAAAGAGGTCCCTGTAAACTATGATTAATTGCATTATTTTGATTAGACTTAATAAATATTAAATTAATTCTAAATATTACATAAAAATTACCATTGACTCATGTTCGTGTGTAATATTTTCTATTATTTTTTGGATTGATTTATTTGCATCTCCTATTTTTAAAAATTAAAAAAACCTTCAAAAATATACCAGCTTTCCTTAGAAAAATTATAAAAATTAAAAAAATGTTTTAAAAACTCTATAAAAATTTATATATGTGCTTTTTTGTGTGTTTGACTTCCAGTTTTAATTTTCTTTGAAAAAACCTTATAAAAACCATAAAAATCACAAAGCATTCAAGAACATATAAAATCATATAAAATCGTAGAAAACTCCAAAAATTCCATTCTTAGTTCTTGTCTATATTTTTTATTCATGTTTTATCATAAATTTGCTAAAAGGTAATTTGAAGCATCTTAAGTATTTTAAATTTGCAATTTAGTACTCGCTATGCATTGTTTCCCTTTTTGATTTTATTTGATTTTAATTAAATTACATAAACATCTGAAAAACCTAGATAGATTACCAAATAAATTTGAAAACCCCTAAATCTAAAGTTATTTTTACCTTAATTTTCATAGTATTTTTAGTTCTTTATAAAAATCCAAAAAGAGCATTGTGCATGTTCTCTTTTATTTTTGTGCTTGTGTGCTTTATTCAAAAATTAAAAATCTAAAAATCAAAAACCACTAAAAATTATTTTATTTGGGAAATTTGACTACTTTGTATTATTTTCATGCTCCTTATGTTCGACCCTGGTGACTATTCCGTGTAAATAAAATAGTGAACCGCTTACATGTGTTGATTGCTTGATATTTCTGAGTGGTTTTATTCTTCTCGATTAAGTTGGCCTATCGATTGGGGTCGCAACGACCTTGACTTTTACTTTGATACTTAAACCTATTCGGTGGGCCACTCATTTGAATGGTGCTGTTGCCGGGGAGCATGACTTAGTAGTCATTTTCCGGTTTGTTGCTTTATTTTTATTATATTGTGATAACTACTTTCTAACACCATTCGGTTTGATTTTTGTGTGAGGAACCGCCCAAGGGACGCCTCGCCTTTCTAGTAGAGGAACCTATACTAGAGGAGGAGTAGAAGATCAGGAGGACTTAGTTATAGCATATAGATATTTCTTTTTGCAAAATATTTTATTATTGTAACAATTGTGGACTTGGACATTTAGACTCTTCGGGGTTTGTTTCATCGAGTATCGTTGTACTTGGAGGATCTCACAGCGACTTTTTCGTGTATTGTTTTATCGCTTTTATTTTCTTTTGATTCTCAAGGATTTAGCCCTCATACATAGGATTTTTGTTGATTATGACATAATTAGCTAAGGCCCCACATCAAATTGCTTATCTGATCCAATAGATCATAATTAGACATGACAAAAAATAATTTTAAAAACATAACATATTGGTATTAGAGACCACGTGTTGAGTGAGGCCATATACAACGTTGGTAGGACCCATTGTGGTGGGCACCGATTGGCATCGAAGATCAGACTCTGGTCTTTCTTCCCGATAGTTAGCTATTTGTGCTTCACGATTAGCAGAAATTACTCGTCTAAGGCTGATTTCCTCATGCGTCATCTAGGTATTTTATTTTCTATCTTTACTTTTATGCATGGATCACCCCACATGTAAAGTGTTGAAGTAAGGTACGTATTTCTATCGTTGCATGCATCATCATGTTTGATCACACATCGATTTTCGACTTCCTCCCCCAGTTTTATTGCACTCGAAATAACCAAGGAAATCGAAAAATTTGTTAAGCGTTGTCTTCTTTGAGAAAAACACCTAAAAAGAGATATCCAAATAAAAATTGGGACTGATAATGCAAACTTGACCATGAAACACACTTCACTTAAAAAATTGTGTTTTGGGGAGAGTTACCCCCTCATTTGTTGATTTATCTACAGCGAGAGAGTGACCCACAAACTAGGCTAGAGCCACATTCGATCTTTCTTCAGACTATGGTCTTGCAGTTGGTTGTTCTCCGGTGAGGATTTCACCGGGTAGCCGATAATCGGTCCAGGACTTCATTAGCAGATTAGGCAGATCAGGTAGCCAGTTAATGGTTTGCATCCATACTGGTTGGGAAGAGATTGGTCCAGTCTCCTGAGAGTATTGGGCTCCTAACAACTTGCTTAATCGCTCTGAAAGATTGATTTGTCACCTTAATGAAAATTGACAAGATTAACAACTGATCTTTCGTGGTCATCATCTTGAGTGTTTAGTAGGTGAAAAGGGGGTTTGTCTTCTCATCTTGTTTGCATCCAGATCCCCTCTTCATAAATCCCCAGATCAGATGATGGGCGGGAGTCCCTTAGGCTGCCTTTTATAGCACTGCTTTCGAGAACTCCTCTCCATTCTTCTAGGGCAGCTTCAGAGTGCCCAGACCAGCTTTTTGAACCTGAGTTTGCTACCACCATGTTCCTCGTTGACTACCCTTCTACCAGTCATGAAGAGCCACATCAAAGGCCAACACAATTATATGTTCACTTAATGACACCTGAGTTGGGGTCTTTTGCCTTTGCAGAGACCCAAGAGATGGCCAACAGTGAAGGACGCACCAATGAGAAGTCGCAGGGATCCCAATATGTATTTGACCAGGCTACCATAAATAACACACTCTTAGCCTCCTTGGAGACCATGCAGCGCCATATCATAAACCAATGAGCATTTATGACAGAGGTACGCCGAGAGCTGATGCAAATGCGAGCAGGCAGAGCAGAGCTGTAGAGACTAGCCAATGGAGAGATACCAGCAACTGGAGGAGGAGACGGATTCCCGGATGACCAGCCAGAGCAAGGGCCATCTTGGACGATGAGGTAATTGCACAACCCTAGTGCAACCCTCACCTATCGTTGAATTCAACTTCCGGAGATCCTGGGCGACTTCGAGCAATGCCACTAGACTATCCAATCATTGCCCAAGTTCAATGGGGTAGCCACTAAGGAACCACACCTCCATATGTAGGAATTCGAGATTATATGTTGCACGTTCCATGACAGATTCGTGGAGAAGGACGTGATAAAGATAATCGCCTTCCCGTTCTCCTTAGTTGATAAAGTAGCCTGTTGGATGAAGCATTTGGGGAGGTACATCACTACCTGGGAGCAGCTCCGGATCAAGTACTTGAACAAGTACTATCCACTCGGCCCGACCAATGCAGCATGAGCTATGATCAACAACTTTACCATGATCCAAAACGAGTAGCTTAACGAGGCTTGGGATCGATTCTGAGAGCTCATCGACCGATGTCCACATAATGAGATATCCAAGACCAACCTTGTACAGAGATTCTTTTGTGGGCTGACACCGGAGCTGCAGGGTCTAGTAAATGCCACATGTGGAGGGTCCTATTTTTCCAAGGATGAGGACCAAGCCTGAGCCATCTACGAGGAGATGAGAGAGAACTACACGTTGATGTCCCAGACAAGGGTCTACACTCAGGGGAAGCCCCTCCCACTAGCGATCTCATATCAGGGGATTGCATGCGTCGATGTCGGTCCTTCTACTTTGTCAGTAGCTGTATAGGCCGAGTCCCATGCCGCTGACATGGGGATCAACAACGAGAAGTTGGACCACATCTAGATCATTGAGAATAGCCAGATCAATCAGTTGGCACGGACACTGAGTGACCTGAAGACTCAGATCATGTGTCTCCAATAGTCATAGACGACTTCTCAACCCCATCTCATGTCACGGGCTTATCCCAGTAGCAACAACTCCACCCAGCCTTCTACCACATACTGTCAGGTACACCCCATGTAGGCAGATCCGGTCTAGTAACTGCAGCCCTACTCCCAACCACCACCATCTCAGGACACTCAGATGGTGGTCTACCAGCCGGTCTGTCCCTGGCAGATCTTCCCCCACCATCTTTCGAGCAGGAGACATTGATGGAAGTCAACAGGATTTGATACGACCAGTACTAACAGCAGCATGGGATCCCTCGTGATCACTTGGGATTCCGATGGTCTATCAGAGGCACGTCATCTTTGCAGCAGCCTCCAGCTCTGGTCGGACAGAGCGGCCAGGAGCAGCAGCAAACCCATCACTCCCAATAGTACCAGCAGCAGGGTCCCTCTCCCTGCCGTCTGGGATAGTAGTAGAGGCATCCACAACAGCCTCAATAGTACTCCCAGCGTCCCCCTCATTACCACCAGCAGACTCAGCCTCATTTCCAGCGAGGCAACCCGTTAGGTTCTCATGGACCTGTCTATGAGAAACCATCCCTTAACGACCTCGCATGCCTACTTTCTGGTTAGCAGGCATCTTTCCGGCGAGAGATGAACAAGTTCCGGCAGGAGATGAGGGAGGGCAAGGCCGTCATACCTGCTCAGGTTTGAACCAAATCCATCAATCTGAAGAGGAAATCTGAGTAGTTACAGTTTACAGATACTACAAATCCTAGTGATACTTTGGATCAGATTTCTTCCTGTGTATTTGATGATGATTTTGTGACACTTAGGAGCGGTAGGATGCTAGTTGGTGGTGCCTCGTTAGAGCAACATCCACTTGGAGATTCTGGAGCGCTAGACGAGGATGATAACTGTGCTAATGTCGTTGATGATGATGATGACAGTGGCACTGAATCCACCAAGGAGATCCAATCGACGATATTGAGGCCGTCGCGATTCCAGGAGCAGATGGTGGTGCTGATGCCACCAACATTCCATATGTTGGGCTAGAGAGAGGTGTTGATGCTGCAAGATCAGATGTTGTGGGTGGTACTGATGCCACCCATTTTCCTTTAGTTGCGTTACCTTCTTCTGTTTCTCAAGGCAGAAAAATACAAAAAATGGAAAAATTGAAAAGAATAAACAAATGAATAATGGAAAGGTTTCCGTATCCAATAAAAGTCCATATGTGTTGCATGATGATATTGGTATGGATTCTAATTTTCTACAAGCACAGAAGCCTACCCCTCGTCTCTGTGGTGAGGGTCCAGTCATCCCCATCCCTTTTGCACTCTGTTTAGTGATGGGGAATAAACCAAAAAATCCCAAAAAGAAACACCAGCTAGAGTTAAACCAGGAGATGATTGATCGATTCCAGATGCAACTAACTCTACAGGAGGCACTATAGAACATCTCTATCATCCAAAAGAACTTGAGGCAGAAGACCATCATCCTCAAGAAGAGAAGGAACCATAATGCATAGATCCATCTGCTTACTCGTGCCACTTGCTTCGTCATTCAGAACTGATTGCCATCTAAGAGACTTGATGTAGGGGCTCCATATGTTAGATGCCATATCCGTGAGCAATGGTCCGATCGTACCCTATTAGACAGCGGATCTTCTATTAACCGTCTTCTGGCAGCCTTACTCGACCAATTTGAGTTCGGCCCTCTTAGACAGAGCAGGATAATTCTTCAGTTTGTTGATAGATATGTCAAGAGGGTGAAGAGGTTATTGAATGGTGTGGTCATCACAATTCAGGGACTAAAATTCCACATGGACTTTGTTGCATTAGACCTGGAGATCCCGGAGTCTGTGAAAAATACTACCATCATACTAGGACGTCCATTCTTGGGCACATCCAAAGCAGTGCCCAACCATGATAATTGGAAGTTATACTTTCGCGTCGAAGGCTAATGTGTACAAATAGAGACGATCGAGGAGACTAGTGCGAGAGATTCAACATGCTCTAAGCAGTAGAGTGTATGACAGATGTAGAGCGAGTCGTCCGCCAGGAGTGCAACTTTGTAATCACAAGCGACGAGGAAGATTGGTCAGACCCCATATCACGAGCTTTTTTCATGCCATCACACACTGCAAATTTATAGATTTTGGTAGACGAGAGTTCAGAGAGAACACTCTTGGCACCAGACGTATTTGAGGCTGACGATCGTGGTCAGGATAACGAAGCATAATACATTTCATGTTCTCGAGATTCAGATCCCTCGGATTCAGGCATTGATTGGGATGATTTTGATGATTATTTGCCATGTATGATTCCTTCAGAGCCGATAGCTAGGGCGAAGAGTGAGCCAGCACATATGACATGTACACCTACAAGGACACCTTCGTCAGATTTTCACATGCAGCAAGAGTTAGTTTATATAGATTTCGTAGCCATCACACAAACATTTCGGAAGCCAGATTTGCCAGCTCCCAGTTGTCCAAAACTGAAAACCTTGCCACAGTCAATGAAGTATAGATTCCTTACAGGTGAGCCTAAAATGTTCCCAATCATTATCTTAGTGGATTTGATTGTAGATCAAGAATCTCCTTTGATGGTGGTTTTTGAAATAAACCACAAGGCAATGGAATGGAGCGTATCTGATCTCCTGGGGATATGTCCAGCCATGTGCTCCCAACATATCTATCTCGAAGAGTACGCCAAGCCATCATGTGAGTTCCAACGACGGTTGAACTGAAATCTTTTAGATGCGGTCATGAAGGAGATATCAAAATGGTGGAACGTCAATTTTATCTACCCCATCTCCGACTCCAAGTGGGTTACTCCATTACATATGGTACCCAAGAAGATGGGTATCACTATAGTTCTGATCGAGTCTGGAGAGGAGATAGCTACCCGGGTACTCACTTCTTGGAGTGTCTATGTGGACTACATACAATTGAATTGGACCACAAAGAAAGATCATTTCCCACTGCCATTTATTGATCAGATTATCGAGAGGCTGGCTGGGAAGAGTCATTATTGTTTCCTTGACAGGTACTCCGAATATAACCAGGTGACCATAGCACCCGATGACTAGGAGAAAACAACATTCACATGTCAAGTTGGACATATGATTTTAGACGGATGCACTATGGTTTATGTAAAGCTCCATCACACTCCAAAGGTGCATGCTTTCTATCTTTTCGGACATGGTGGGTGACTGTTTGGAGGTCTACAAGGATGACTTTTCGGTCTACGGTGATGGGTTCGATGCATGTCTTAATAGCCTAGACTAGGTACTTCAACACTATATTGAGGTTTGTCTTGTATTATCTTAGGAGAAGAGTGACTTCATGGTGACTCGGGGAACGATGCTTGACCATATCATCTCCAATAGGGGCATGGAGATCAATACGGATGAGTTCGATATCATAAAAAAACTCAGTCCACTATCTAATTTGCGACAGTTGCGGTGTTCTCTAGGGCATGTTGGGTTCTACCAACGATTCATTCAGGATTTCAGTCGTATTGCCCGAGCACATACTGATCTGCTGACGAAAGACACCACGTTCATTGTAGATGATAAGTGTCTAGCATCATTTGAGATTTTCATGGGATTAGTTGTTGAGGCTTTTGTCCTTTAGCCACTCGATTGGTCTCTTCCATTAGTGATCATGACAAATGCTTCTGATTTTGCAGTTGGGGTTGTGCTAGGATAGAGGAGGGATGGATTGCCTTTCGCCATACACTACGCTAGCCAAACTTTGGATGGAGCTCAGCGGAACTACAATGTGACTGAGAAAGAGATGCTAGACGTAGTCTTTGCTTTGGACAAGTTAAGATCTTATATACTTGGATCCCATGTGACTATATTTACATATCACACCGCCATCTGATACCTCATGGAAAAGAAGGATGCCAAAGCCATATTGACTAGATGGATCCTTCTACTCTGGGAATTTGACATAGAGATTAAGGATAAGCCTAGAGTCAAGAATGTGGTGGTGGATCACCTCTCTATTTAGAGAACCTTAAGGATTCTGATCATATTGCACCTATTATATAGACCTTCCCAGACAAGATGATTCTTGATATTGCCTAGCTCCCATGGTACGCTGACATTCTGAACTATCTTGTCGCCAAGAAAGTTCCACAAGGTTGGCCAAGTCTGCGACTTGAGACTTTTCTTGCGAAGGCCAAGTAATACCATTGGGAGGATCCCATCCTTTATCATGAAGGAGGGGATAGTGTTTGGCATCGATGCATTCCTTAGGAGGAGCACCACAACATCCTCACATACTGCCACAGGCTTGAGGCATGAGAAAATCACTTTGGGAGGAGGACAACATAGAAAGTGCTTCAATCCAACCTAAGGTGGCCTACCGTCTTCAATGCTTATGATGAATTCGTGAGGAGGTGTACTGGCTATCAGAGGATGGGCACATGTGGATAGCGTGATATGATGCTAATGCAACCCATTCACATCTGTGAGATTTTTGATGCATGGGGCATCGACTTCATGGGCCCATTCTCTAATAGTCAAGGATTTGAGTAAATTCTTCTTGCTGTGGACTTTGTGTGTCGTTGGGTTGAGGCCATCCCCACCCGAACCACAGATATTAAGATTGTTTGCAGATTTTTGAGGAAAAATATCATTTTACAGTTCGAGATATCTAGTGTTTTGATATCAGATGGGGCGACTCACTTTATCAACAACAAGGTAAGGTCCCTTGCTATTTAGTTCAGCATTTACCATCGTGTTGCCACTCCATATCACCCTAAGACCAATGGTATTGCTGTATCGAACATGGAGATCAAGATTATATTGCAGAAGGTCGTCCGCCCCAAACCGAAAGGAATGGTCACATCTTTTGGACTCAGTCTTGTGGGCCTATAGGACTTCCGTCAAGACACTGTTGGGTACATCTCCCTTTCTTCTCGTTTATGGCAAGCCATGCCATTTAATCGTGGAGATCAAGCACAAGTCACGGTGGGCAATCACTGAATTATTATTGGATCCCAATAGTATAGGAGATCAGAGGAAAGCAAAGTTGGCAGCCACAGAAGAGTTGAGAGACAACATTTTCGAGTAGCCTACAATACAAAGAGACAGTGAAGATATGGCACGATTCTCATATCAGCCATAAACAGTTTGAGCCGAATCAGAGAGTATGGCTATTTGATGCTAGGTTGAGATTATTTCTGAGGAAGTTGCAAAGCAAATGGAAGGGACCATACATGGTCAAAAAGGTGTATGACAACAGAAGCATCGACATATCTGAGTTGCCATTTGATTCCAACTTTCGAGTTAATTGTCAATGCTTGAAGCCATATCTTCATCATGATTCATTGATCGTTGATGTTGCCCCTATATATGAGATGTGGTCTTCGACTCATATCATTTGCATCTCATGTCTGATTATCACTTCTCTTCCACAGTTGTATAGATCAAGTTGTCCATATCATTCATTCTTTTTGTCTAATATCTCATCTTTGTCTTATGATTACGCTATACTTACGGTGTTCTTTACCCTAAGTATGGGGGGTACCAAACTTATGATATTATTCATTTGATTCTTTTTACCTATGTTTTGCTGCCTATACTGAGGGATATTTTACCCTAAGTATAGGGGAGGTAAACCCTGTATATCCTATCTCTCGGTTTTCCCTTTATGTACAAACTTCTATACTTTGGATTACTTGATCCTACGCATAGCGTGATCACTGACCTCTATTCATGACATTCGTCATTGTAGTATAGCCTTTCTTTTCACTTTCCAATACTCTCAGCACGACTCTAATGTTCCTTTCATTACTCTTTGATTACTCTGAGGACATTGAGATCTAAGTATAAGGGGGTACCGTATATATTGTATATATACATTAGCCCTAACTCGTACTTTGTGTGAGTGTGTTAATACAATAAAATGGCTAAAAATCATAAAACGAAAAATCACTAAAATTTTAAAATTTTTCTTGTACATAAATGTTTGTAAAGAGCTTTTTGTAAAAATAATTTTTGTACAAATGTTTGTAAAAATGTTTTGATTATAAAATGCTTTGTAAATATTTTTGTATAAAAAATAAGTATAAAGTACAAAATTTTAAAATTTATTTGAAAAATAAAAGTTTGCAAAAGTTTGCTTGTAAATGTTTGTAAATAGCTTTCAAAACATTCCTTTCCTTGCATACAAAAATTTTCATAAAAAAATTGTATATTTTAAAAAATTGCAAAAAAAGAGTTTTGTACATATCTACATGCATATTCTTCTGAATCATAGTTGACATTTAAACTAGTCTGGAATTAAATTGAAAAATGGAGCTTGGTTAAGACCTTAATCCACCTAACTCCGGGGGAACCTTATAGGATTTGGGGTTAAGATTTTTCAGGTCCATATTGACTTAATTCTTTGAGTTCACTAGGCTATGTTTACATGTAATCTTGATGAGCCTAAGTAGAACACTTAACATCGCATGCATGACTCTCAGAGACAATGGCTAGACTTGGACACGAACCTTATACATAGCTCAACGAGGATGAGGTGGTGAGGAGGCAAAATTCTTTGGCTTGCAGTAGCATACGAGGGTAGTACTTCTAGGCAAAACCTCTCGTCTTCCGTTAGCGAGGGATGTGCATCTCAACCTAGTCTAGTAGCATTGAAGTCTAAAGACAGGAGTCTATGGGATGCAATAATGCTTCGAAAGAGGGATAGTCTACTAGCTCTAGAAGAAAAACTCCTTATGTACATATTGCACCATGTAAATATGTTTTTAAAATGCACGTCAAAAAAATTTGTGCAAAAATATGAAAAACTCCAAAAAAGGGGACATGTTTGATTGAAATAAAATGCTTGTCGGAGTGTATATAGTGAATAAGCAAAGCTTATTTACTCCACCTTCTCATCTTATGGAAGCTTGCAGCTGGAGACATAGCTACGCTTGCTTTGCTCCAAGGGATACATGGCCACACTAGTTACGGTTCATTCTCTTCTTCCCCCTCTTCTTGAGCTAGTTGAACTTGAACATAGAAGGAATACCCCACTCCTTGAGGAAAGTGCTGCTAGACTGGGGATTTAGAGTTACCTTGTTAAGGGATGTTATTTCTATATCATTTCTAAGGTGGGGAGCTACATATCACTTACACAGTATATGGAAAGATGCACAGTCATTAGAGTTTGCGTATGTAGACTTGTTCTGATCGAGTTTATTGAGGAGTCTTGACCATAGAATAGTGGAACTTAGAGGCTGTTGAGTCTTAAAGCTATTTCCCAATAAGGTTCCTACAAACTAATAATCCAAAGGTCTGACTGAGTTCCATACTCCAATTTGATGAAGACAAGCTTAATAATCAACTTTGATTCTTTTTCTTTTCTTTTTCTTTTTAATTTTCACTTCCTTTTCAAATAAGTGTTTGCTAAGGGTCTAACAATGGTAAAGTATAGGGGGTGATGAATCCATGATTCTCACTCTTTATTCTTTTATTTTAGCCCATATTTTTGGCAAAATACCCTGTAAATACCTCTAAATATAATAATTTAGCTCTCTGCATGCTCTTGTTAATATTGTATAATTAGAATATATTTTTGCAAAAATAAAAGAATAAAGTAAAAGGAAAAAGAATCATGTATTTAGAATAAATACAGAGTGATCCAAACACTAAGAGAAGGTCAAGACTTGACCTGATCGCAAAATAAAATAAGTAGAGAGAGATAGGGTTCACTATGTGTGGTATATATACTCTATACTCGTACATATTATTAATTATAAATCAAAGTATTTTATTGTTTTGCACCCAGGTATATAGTTTTTATAATATAATAAAAAAATTCAGAAAAATAAAAGAAAATAAAAATAAAATACTCAATTTCTTGTACAAAATATACATGTATAGTCTGCATTCACTATTAATTATATACCCATAATAATTTGTAAAAATAAAGTAAAAATTATTTTATACTCACAAAATTATGTTGTAAATAAATAAAATATAAAATAAAGGTATTTATGTCAAATAATAAAAAAATACTTGTACACATTACATAGATATAATATACATGTATATAATACTATATAATGTATATACATTATTTTATTTTTCATAGAAATAATTAAAACTCATAGAAAGATACATTAGAAAAAAAATTATTTTATACAATTTCTTTAAAATTTATTTGCTATTTTTTATTGAATTTTCCTTTAATTTGTAAATCCTAATTTTATATTGGTCCACGTGAGTTTGTTGACTTCGGTCAACGTTTCCCTCCAGACCGGGTCAGGTCTCATTCCGCTCGTTGGAGTTTCTTCTCCGACTTTTCATGCTCAAACACGGCTGCCTCTTACCTCGATATCCAAACCTGAGATTCCTTGTACACCTGAGATACTCACAAATCCCTGGAATAACCCGGATCCTCCTAGGGTTGAGCTCCACCTCTCGATCTTTTTAGACCCTCGGGCATCCTATAAACCACTCTTCAGCTCCGCCAGCCCCCTCAGCTCATCCCTTGCGTCACTATAGACCCTTAGCCCCTTCACATAAGTGATAGTAGTTGGAGGAGCAACCTATGACTATTCGGATGTGCTTGGAGACTTGTAGATCATCGCATCGCTGTAGAGCCGCCGCGAGAAGCATCTCTGCCTGACGAAGCTCGATCGAGGCCATCACCTAGCCGACCACCTTCGCCTGAAGAACAAGAGCTCATCTAAAGCTTCAGACAACGGTTTTATCCTTCGCACTTTCCAATTCAAGCCATCTTGCCTATTTCACTCCACCGTCATTTGTTGGCTCCAACCACCAGGTCTGGAGCCCGTCATCCACATCCTTCTGTTCGGATCGACTCACCAGATCGCTCCGCATGTTCTCACGCAAACTACCCCCTAGATCCTGCTTATTGGAGTTGGATTAGGTTGGGCTTCATCCCCCACCTTCACCAGAAGCCCAATAACTCCATTCCCCATCTCTTCCCCTTATTTTACATGCAATAATCTGACCGGAGCCTCACCCCCGTGTAGTGCTACCCCTTGAAGGTGTCCGTGTGTGCGTAGAATGTCAATTGGAGTTCCAACAGTTCATGAAGAGCAGCTTCAGGAGAGGGAGTGTCGTCACGTCGATTGAGTCATTCACCCTCACATCCGAGCCTTCCATCCGACGTGGATAAGCAATGTGAAGGTCCTGGGCCTTGCATCGAGTCGATCAGACCAGTAGATCGTAAAATCTTCCCGGACGAAGTTCATCGGACTCCAGATCTTCCAGGAACCTCCTTGGCCGTCTGGTCCTCCTTCGCATCCAGTTTTGATTGTGGACATCCATCACCACACATTTTTTATGATGGTCTGATCAGAACAGTGCCAGATATGCGCCTCCCAATAAAGCGCCAGTCCTGATCATTAGATCAGATCTGACTTGTAAAATGTGACCACACGTCTACGACATTTCCTCAGATGTCAGATCAATTTGCAGAAAATATCAGAGGCATCCATAGCCTCCTTCTCGTACGTACGCCATGTGTTCGCTGGGTATATTTCACAGTCCCCCTCTACATTTATTTTATTTCGCTTTAGTCCATTTAATAAATGTTATAGTTCAATAATTTTACAGTTTGGACCTCGAAGTTTATGTTATTTGCATTTTATTCCCTCTGAATCTGAACGTGCAGTCCCACGTGAATTTTGGGTTATTTGCATGATCTATCTTGAATACTTGTTCTTTTAGTTAATGAATGATATGTTTTCATAAATTGCATTTATAACCCTGTGCGCTCAATATTGAGCATGCACATGATTTGTGTAGGACTTTTGGAGATAAGGCCCTAATCTTTTGATATGTGTTATTGCTTGGCCCTGAAACTTGAAATATTTACAAATAGGTCATTGTAAACTCTGATTAATTCCTTGCTTTTGATTGGAATTAACAAATACTAAATTAATTTGAAAAAAGACATAAAAATTTCCATTGACTCCTGTTAGTGTGAAATATTTCTTTGATTTTATTGGATTGATTTATTTGCATCTCCTATTTTTAAAAATTCAAAAACCTTCAAAAATATCCCCATTTTCCTTAGAAAAATTATAAAAATTCAAAAAATAGTTCTAAAAATTCTATAAAAAAACCTCACGTGTGCCTTTTTGTGTGTTTGACTTCCAGTTTTAATTTTGTTTGAAAAAACCTTATAAAAACCCTAAATATCACAAAACATTGAAAAACATAAAAAAATCATATAAAATCATAGAAACTCTAATCCATTCTCAGTACTGGTTTGTAGGTTTTTATTCATACCAAAAACTTGTTAATCGGACATTAGGGCATCTTTAGTATTTTTAATTTCCAATTTAGTCCTGACTGTACACTACTTTCTTTTTTGAGATTTATTTGATTTTTTATATAATTACAAAAAACTTTAGAAAAACCTAGAAAATTTACCAAGAACATTTGAAAACTCTAAAATCCAAAAATATTTTTACCTTAATTTTCTGAGCATTTTCAATTCTTTTAAAAAACCCAAAAAGGGCATTGTGCTTGTTCTCTTTTATTTTTGTGCTTGTGTGCTTTATTCAAAAATTAAAATTCTAAAAATAAAAAACAAATAAAAAATATTTTATTTAGGAATTTTGACTACTTCTTATAATTTGGGGGCTCCCTGTGTTCGACCCTGGTGGCTATTCCAAGTAAATAAAATAGCCAAACTCATACATGTGTTGATTGCTTGATATTTATTAGTGGTTTTATTCTTCTCGATAGAGTCGGCATATCGATTGGGGTCGCAACGACCTTTGATTTTACTTTGATTCTTAACTCTAGTCAGTGGGCCTCTCACTACTACCAAAGGGCTCGGATCAAATATGGGGAGGCGAATCCAGATCGAGCGGTTGTAGAAGTGGCCGGAAGAACAGGTGCCTCGCAAACATCGCTCAAGCATGGAGGATGATCCACAGTTCCGATGATGCCACTGAGGGGCCGAACATTGTCGTGAAGGTGAACCGCGTCGAGTCGCTAGATCAAATGGAACGATGATCGTTCAGATGGTCGATACAATGGAGCATCACCTGAAGTTGCTTCTCCACCCGAAATAAAGCTCAAATCGGTATTACTCATGTGCGAGGGTACCTACAAGGGAAAGGTGGACTAGGAGGCATAGCTCTGGTCACATTATTACTTGGAATAGTTATGATAAGCGACATTAAAGCGAGTTGGACCTTTGAAGTACATGGGGGAAGAAGATATAGGTTTGATCTCGCTTCGATGATAAAGATACAGGGGGGTCAGGTTGAGCTAAGCGACGAAGGGTGAACTAGCATATTGATCTGTGCAAGGAGGAGTATGGAATAGAGGTCTATACCCGTGGTAGAAGCTGGTGGACTGGCGGTGACTGAATCGAAAGAAATGGAGTGAAATATGAAAGGTAAGTGGAATAAAGGTTACCAGGAGCTACAGAATAACTTAGGTTCTTCCGGTGAAGTGGACAGAGGGGGTTATGGCCTTGATTGGGTTGCGGCAGGCAAAGGAGGCTTCTCGTGGCGGCTCTCCGGCCCTGCGATGAGCTTCACTCAATCAGACCGCCAAACAAGGCTCCAAATGGCTCTCCAAGGAGTTATCACTCTCCTGAAGGTGTCTAGGGGTCTACGGTGGCAGAAGAGAGAATTTATAGAGGAGCCTGAGGGACTAGAAAAGATCGGAAGCTACTGCAAAACCCTAGGCAGATCTAATTGTTCTTAGGCTCCACGAGGATCACGGATCTTAGGAGCATAGTCAGACAGTGAAATCGAGGTGAATAGATGCCGGGTTCGATCGGGAAAATAGGTAGAACCTGAGTCCGATAATGGTGGTGTATGGTCGGGTCAGTTGGGAGGAAGGGTTGACCACGGTCAACAATCCTCCTAGACCAATCAAAAATTAAGATTTACACAATAAGAAATATCAATTGTAAAATAATAAATTGATTTTAAGATAAAAAGTGAATAAAATAATAATATTTATAATTTTCTAAACTATTTTTCTGTGATTTTTAATCCTTTTTATAAATTAATTTATTATGGTATATACAATATGTTGTATCATGTACAAATATAATATACGTAAAGATTATATACATGTATTTTTATTTTATTATTTAAGGAAATATATTTTGTTTTATATTTTATTTATTTATATATTAATTTGAGGAGTATAAAATGATTTTTATTTAATTTTAAAAATTAATTAATCATGTTAAATAAATAGGTTTTGCATATATGTACATGTGGTCGTTGTACAATGAATTTGTGGATTTTGTTTTTATTTTGATTTATTTTCTTATTAGAGTTATATACATATATACACAAATAATATGGTATTCACATCATGTAAAATAAATGTGAATATTTCTTTGTACAGGTCTAGATGTTATGTACAATATACAATGTAACTTATTTCTCTTTATTTATTTCCTTTCTCTCGAGGTTTAGGCCAATCTGTATTTTTTCGAAATACATCTTTCTTTTTATTTTCTATTTATTCTTCTAATTTTGCAAATATGTGTTAATTATGTACTATTAGTAGAGACATATACAATGATAAATTATTGTATTTACATATATTTATAGGTAGTTTTGATAAAAGACAAAGTTAAAATAAATGAATAAAGAATGAGAATCGTAAATTCATTAGTTCTGCCAAAATAATAGTCCAAACGTCTAATTGAGCTTCATGCTCCAATTTAATTAAGACAAGTTTAATAATTGATTTGGATATCTTCTTTTTCTTTTCTTTCTGTTTTTAACATCTTATTTAAATTAGTGTTTGCTAAGGGACTAGCAAAGGTAAATTATAGGGGGATGATGAATCTACAATTCTCACTCTTTATTTTTTTATTTTAAGCTTTATCTTTCGGCAAAAACATCTATACATATTTGTAAATACAATAAATTAACATTGTACATGTCCTTGTTAATATTGCATAATTAACACACATTTTCAAAAAATAAAAGAATAAAGAGAAAATAAAAAGAACGAAGGATGTAATTATGAAATAAATACAGACTGACCCAAACCTCGAGAGAAGGTCAATAAATGGACTTGATCGACATGGAAGAAAGTAGGGGGAAATATGGTTCTTGTATAGCCACTTTATGCCTATACCTATAAATAATTATATTTAAGATATACATTTTTAACTTTTGTACATACCCTTTCATAATAAAATAAAAAATTAAAATTTAGAAAATAAAAAAGAAAATAAAAATAAAATACAAAAGTCATTGAACAAAAGACACACATGTATATATTGTACAGGACATCTATTTAATTAATATATCTATTTAATCTATAATAATCTTTCTATCTTCCTCAAATTATGTTGTTAATAGTCAAAATATAAAATAAAATATATTTTTATAAAACTAATAAAATAAAAATACATGTACACAATATACAAGTATATTTTACCTATACATACTACATTATATTGTATATACCCTATATATTTTTTCATTAAAATAATTGAAAATCATTGAAAAATAGTTTCATAAAAATAAACAACTTTCATTTAATTTATTTTTTATCATTTGTTATTTTCTATTCAATATACTTTCATTTTGTAAATCCCTAATTTCTGATTCGTCCATGTAGGATTGTTGACCGTGGTCAACCTCCTCCCCCAGCTAACCCGACCCTACTCCCCTTTCATCGGACTTGATTTCTCAGAATTTTCAAAGATCTTTATTCACCTTGATTGTTTGCGTCAAACAGCTCTCCTAGGATCTGTGATCCTCGGGGATCCCTAGGAGTAGCTGGATCGCCCTAGGGTTTCGAGCACTCCTTTGAACTTTCTAGAACCCTGGGCACCCCTATAAAGTATCTCCTCCACCTTCCGAGCTCGGTAGCTCGTGCCTAGTGCCACCTTCCTCCCTAGCCCCCTCCAGAAGAGTAACATGCATTTGAAGGCCCCCGTCGGAGCTCGATCGGGTTGTTGTTTGGCCGCAGCTTGCTCGTGGTCGGAGCCCTCCATCGCAATTAGTCTCTTCTGCCACCCACAACAGAATTGAGGCCATAACCCTATCATTCATCTAGGCCTCGTCTAGCAGATCATGGTATCACACCCAAGTACTTGTCATTTCACCCACATGTCTATTTCACTTCAGTTTAGTTCAACACAGTCATCGCAATTCCTCGGCTTCGACCATAGGGTTGAAGCACAATCTCTCACTTTTCACGGCACCAATTCGCACATGACTCTACCTCCCATCTTCCTTCGAGACATGACCCCCCTCAGACTCGATATATCGATCGATATTAAAATCTAACCTCCATCCCCCATTTACCGCGGAGGTCCAACTCGCTCCCCCATCATTTTTCTTCACCATTGTATGTAATAACCAGACCGGAGCCAAGCCTCCTAATCCGTTTCCCTTTGCAGGTACTTATACATGCAAGGAATCCCAGCCAGAGACTAATCTGGTCTGGTAGAAGAGCTCCAGGTGGAGCACCACTGTCCCGACCATTCGACCATAAACAACCACATCTGAGGAGCCCAAATGAGGCAGAACATCCACACGACTGCGCTAGACCTCTTAGCAACTTCATTAGAGTTGTGGATCACCCTCAATGCTCAGTCGAAGCTCGCCCGAGCTGAGTTCGTCCAGCATCTTCCCTAACGTCTGATCTCGAGTCACCACCCCAGATTTGATCAAAGCCACTTGTTCGCGCATCACTCTGACCCTTGGATCAGATCTGGGCATCGTCTACACCACACTCTCATGCCAGCCCTGCAAAATGTTAGATCAGACCAGATGCAGCACATCTGACCGTACATCACCGACATACTCTGAGCCGCCAGATCCTTTTGTAGAGAGCCATCAGAGTCGTCAGAGCCCCCACGTGCAACTCACATGCCATCATGGGTATATTTCCACTTTATCATGCATATCTTTTTATTTTTCTTTAGTTCAGTAAATAAAATATGTAGTTGAGAACTTTTGTAGTTTGACCCCAGTAGTTTTTATATTTGCACTTTTGTCTAGTTGAGTTAAAGTCATGTGCGCCCGCACGCGTTTCTTGATGTTTTTGAATGTTTTCTACAGAACTTTTCATTTGTTACTAAATGAATATTATATTTTGAGAAATTTCATTTATATCCCTATTTGCATGGTTTACGTGATTCACATGTTTTGTATGGACAATTGCTTAATGGCCCCCTATAGTTTTTGTTTTTGTCCACAAGTCCATAAACTAAAAGAAATTGCAAATAGGCCCCTCTGCATTGCTTTCAATTACTTATCTTTTACTTAGTGCAATAAATATTGAATTGACTCCAAAAATTGCCTAAAAATTACATGTAGTCTCTAATTGCCTATTTTATTTTTGGCGATTCTTGCTTGTTGATTTTCATTGGTTTTATATTATTAAAATTAAAAAAACATCTCAAAAAGTTCCTATTTGTTCTAGAAAATACATAAAAAATACATCAAACAATTCATAAAAAAAGTATGTGTCTTTTACCCACTATCTCCAGTATCATTTTTGTTCACAAATACCTTCGAAAAACCTAAAAATATGCAAAACACTTGAAAAATATAAAAATTATTTAAAATCATGAAAAATCCAAAAATAGTGATTCCAGATTCGATTTGTAGATATATATATATATATATGCATATATTTTCCCAAAAAAATTACTTCCAGGAGTTTTCGGCACTTTATTTATGTTTAATTTGCAAATTACTCTTGGTTGTTCACAGTTTGCCAATTTTATCGTTGTTTGATTTTTAGGAAATAAAAAACATCAAAAAAGCTATAAAAATTACCAAGCTCATGTTAAAACATATAAAATCCAAAAATATTTTTATTACAATTTTCTAAATATTTTTTACCCTTTTTTAAATACAAAAATAGTGTTTTTGTGTGTGTTGTGCTTGTTTTCATATATTGAAAAACTAAAAATTTAAAAATTAAAACCACTAAAAATAATAAAAATCCTTTGAAATCGATTACTTAGCTCTTAATTGCACTCCTTCTGTTCTCTCCTGGTCATTATACCAGGTAAATAAAAGTAGCGAACCACTTACATTCATCATTTGATTTTTTGAAAGTGGTTTATTTTCTCGATTGATTACTTGAGTGATTAGGGTTACAACGACATTCATTAATTGATAACTTAACCCTAGTTGTTCGGGAAGTCATCAGATAGCGAAAAAGTTGTTTAAGTCAATTCAATGATGGAAATCTCATCATGGAATCTAATGACGAATGTAGAGTTAGACGACTTAAAGTGGTTCCCAGCGCTCTCCATGTTGTAAGCAAAACATAATTTTTGAACCTATCTCCACGGCGGTGTGTAATCGACAAAATCACCCTAAACTGTAGCTACTATTAGTCGTGAAGAACGATATGTTAATTACTGAGAAATGAACCCGAGAGTCCGACAACATATTGGTGCCCACCACTTCAGGTCCTGCCAGCACTGTACGATGGACCCCTCAGCGCATGGGTTCAAGTCAAAATAATTATCAATTATTAATTTGACTAGATCCATATGTAAGAGTCCATAGGCACATAATTATTATTAATGTTTGGTCCTAACTACCAATACAAGCAAAACCAAATGTCTAGGGGCTCCATGCACACAAAACAAATAAAAATAAAGGTGGAAAACTCAAAACATCAAGAAACAAATAAAACAAAGCAATGAAAGCTTGAGAAAACGACGAGGAGGCCCCTAGGTGAACAATAACACGGGTAATGGTCCTGGTTGAGTAGTGTAGTATCCAAGTCCTTAATTATTAAAATTAATAATGAATAAATAAATCACTCTCTCACTAAATAAAGGAAAATTCTACGCTATAAATCATGGCTAATTGGTCTCTTTGTTATGATTATTAGCTCTCCAACTGGTCATGTTAGGAAGACTAGTCTCCACCTTCCTTGGCTGCATCATCCTTCTAAAAGGTTGTCCTCACGCAGCGGGCTCTCGTAACAAAGGCAATAAAAGAGGGATATTAACACAATGAATCAAATAATTTATTTAAACAAAATAATGAAGTAAATACAAGTAAAAAAGAGATGGAAAATTTTGTACATTGAAATGAGTAAATAAATAAAAGATAATCATTTACAAATTTGGCTACACTTGTTGCTCCTCAGCAACAGAGCCATTTGATGACTACGATCATGCGAGCGTCTAAAAATTATTCTCACATAGTGCAAAGATAGAGTGTCATTGAGGCGACCGCTCACAGGAATTCCTAAAACAATCAACAAGTACCCACAATATAAAAATAAATAGTGAATTTCCAAAAATGTGAGGAATAGTTTATTATACTCTATAAACAAAGACATATATCATGTAAGCATGTAAAGGTCAAACAATAGAGAGCAACTTATGTAACCTATAATTATTGCTAATCAATGTGAAATATGTACAAACACATCTTTTAAGTATTTTTATGTGGGTATATGGTTTTTAATTTTTTAATAGAATTAATAGTAAATATATATGGAGGTAATTTAAAAATAATTATAAGATATATATATATATATATATATGTATGTATGTATATATATAAAAAAATGCATGCATATAGGTGGGGATATAAGAGAGAAAGAGATAGTTAAGTATAAAGCTCTATTTATTTATTTTTCTTTTTTTTATTTTTAATTTTGCAAACTTTTAATTTCTTTTTGATTATTGAGAAATAAAATAAAAATATTCTTAGATAGAATATCCCAGTACATAATATAAGTATATAAATAATATATATACATATATATATAGTATATGTATATATATATCTATAAATAATCCAAAAATCCAAAAAAATGTTTTTTGGATTTTAATATTTTTTCTAATGTTTTTTGTGATTTTTCTAGAATTTTTCATAATTTTAGGTATCTTAAAAATAAAAAACATCCCAAATCAGGAGTTAAATAAGTATCTCGAATTAAGTTGGAATTAAAAAAAGCAAAAAGTATCAAAATTCCTTCAAAATCAATTCAAATAGATATATAAGAAGATAAAGGAAATTCAGTAACTAAAATGAATATTTTTTGGGATTTCTTAAAAATTTCCAATTTTTTCCTGGATTTTTTGAGCTTTTTGATTTTTTATCATTTTCTTTTTCCATTTTTAGAGGTTCTTCATTATAGTTAATATACATCATAATAAACATCATATAATTTTTTTTGTAATTTTTAAAGGCATTTAATTTTTTAACAGTTTCATAACTAAATTGACATAAAAAGCTCATTGTTTGAATATCAATAAATAAATAAATGCAAGGGGTTGGAAAATAAAAATCTCGGCATGAAAATAAAACAGCCTAGGAATAATCATGAATTATTGTAGAATACAATACAAATAAGGCTATTTTTTACAAATTAAACAAGAAAAATATAATTCAAGGTACTTGCAATGACCTATCTGCAATTAAAACAATGTATACATGCATTTCAGAACCATTTTACAGTATCCAGAGGTGTACATGCAATTTACCAAAAAATACATAAATTAAATTTTCCCTATAAGTGTCTTTTTGCAAATACACAAAAACATCGGATTCCATGTACCAATTTTCCAAAAATTCTATCATTGAATATACAATTTTATGTACTAAAAAATATAAAAATCCAAAAGGGCATGCTTGTAAAATGCCTAAATCACGTGGGGAAGCCACGTGAGATGAGCTGGAATGGGTCCACATTCAAAACACAAGAAGATTGAGGTGCGCTATGCAAATTCTATAAATTTACTTTCACTACAAACAAGAATTTAAATACTAATAAGAAATAATAAAAAAATAGTTGGGGTTTAGTGCAAATTACCCTGTAATATGCGAGAGGGCTGATGGCCGAGATGTCTTGACATAGGCATGTGGCGGCTCCAGAACGTGCGATACAGTTCGGCGATAACGGCTGCGATAAGACCTCGGGCGGAGACACTTGATCGGATGCCATTTGTTGCATCTGGAGTGCAACTCGTGATCTGATGATGGAGAAGCTCGATAGATGAACTAGGAAGAATGGAGCTCATCCGCTTCTTTGATTGCTCGGATTTTGCGGTCCAGACCTCCTTGATCACTGTTGTGATGAGGAAACGCTTCGTCTTGAAGATCCGCAAGATAATGACCTATCATGTCGATTTGGGCCCCATCGATGGGGGCCTGGATGGCTTGAATACTTAGGCACGTTCGAGTACCTCAGAGAACCCTCAGATTGGGCCCTCAAAACCTACAAATGAGATGGGAGACTTTCTGGTGGAAGTGTAATCAATTCCGGGTCGTTATTGGTGGAGCTCGCGGTGAGATGAGTGCTGATGTAGGTACTCTGAAGATAGGCAACAAAAGGAGCACCACTCCTTTTATCTAGTAGGCCTCGAATGAAGATAGGGTAACAGATCGATGGAAAAGCGTAAAGGAAACATGATGGGGCAATCAAGCGGGGTTGGGACATGTTGATTAACGACGAAATGATCAGAGCCCTAGCGGCTCTGACGAACATGACTACATGAATTACATCTAATTCTACGACCTAAAGATTTAATTAAATGTAGAAATGAAATGACGGAATTGAAATCCACTTAAGAATGTAAAATTGCAAAGTTCTTACCTGGCCGGGAAGCTAAGGAGTAGGACATCACCAAAGCACGGCTTGGACCTCCTCTCCTCCTCATACGATGCTCCAAGCCTCGGGAAGCTACCTCTGTCAACGGTGAACTGACACTCACACCCTTGGAGGCACTACAGTGCTCAGAGAGGAATCAAAAGGGAATGGAAAGAATTTAGGTTTTATTAATAGATAAGGTTTTGGGTGATTTTCAATCAAGATTATTGAGAGGATTGATGAAGATCATAGGAATCTAATGAGTTGGTGTGGATGTATTTTGTGACAGGAGGATGTTTCATGAAGGACTTGAGGAAAACCATACATTAGAGCGATCTAGTGAAGGTGGAGAAGACGGGGTGCTTGAGGCTCTGAAAGGGTTCGCAGATGAGGAAGGATAGTTGATCGAGGTCAACAGTCCTCTCATCCTGATTAGACCACAAAGGACGCTACAGTACAAAAGAGTAGGCTTTATTCAAAAATAAATATATTAAAATAGTAAATGATTTTATTAAATGTTGGTTATAAAATAAAAAATGTTTTTTATTTTATGTATTATTTTTATATGATTATTATATATTTTTATATGTTAATCTATTATAGTTTACTTTTAACAAGTATATTTATATGTATATTGACCTTGTTTTGTATATTTTATTTTTATATTATAATGCTGATTTTATTATTTTATTTTCATATTTTATATATTTATAACTTATTTTTATATACACAAATATATTTTTACGATATTTTTCTAATGTATATTATATACCTAAATAAATAGAGGTGAATATTATATATGTATAAGTATTGTATATTCATCTATGTATTTCTATAGACTATTTATTTTTTGTGTTTTCTTTATGGTTTTATTCTCTTCTAAATATGTACATATATAATAAATATTATTTATAAAATTATAAAAATATACATTATAAAATTATAAAGAATAGTTAAAATGAATATTTTATTTATGTAAACTACACAAAAGTGTCCAAAACCTAACTTTCACATTTTAACTCCAAATGGAATAAAACCACCTTCATTAAATAGCTTATTAAAAGTTATATTAAAGGTGGTTTTGAGGCATTTTGAATTTAATTGAGAAGATATGGGTTTGGGAAGTTTGGGATTTAGCTTTTTATTCTCAGTATAAAAAGTACACTATATATTTTTTGTTCAAACTTAATTTTATATTTTTTCTATACATTTTTATCTTGAACTTTCATGTACATCGTTTCTTTATTAGAGGTAAAAATAACAAAGAATAAAATGGGTCCCAAAATGAATTCTTTAGAAAAATAAATTGGTAATTTTATTGTGTTTTGGACCCTTATCTCCCCCTACTTTATTCCTTGTCGACTTATTTATTAATATGCCAAGGTCTCAGGGTTTAGGGTCATAAAATACCTTTGGCATTTTATTCTTTTTCTTTTCTTTTCTTTATTCTTTTATTTTGGCTTTAATTAATGTATTTTATACAATAATAATACAATAAATAATGATTGTTAATTTGTACAAGATAATGATATTTACATGTATTAAGCTAGGGTTTAGAGTCCAAAATGAAAGAATAAAGGTGATGAAGTGGAGATCATCATGTAACGAGTGTGTAGAAGACTAGTTCTCAAGACGTGATCTTGAAGTAGAGAGCAAGAGAGACATCCTCGAATAGGTCTATGAGAGAGAGAGGATTTGCCTTGGAATGTGTTCTCAAGAATGATCTTAGGGTCCTATTTATTGTGAGGGAGTGAGCACTCAAAAATATAGCCCTTGGAAATAAATCTAGAAAGAAATCATCAAGATTTGATACACATGATCGATCATACAAGGTAGGTGATCGATTATATCTAGCTGATCGATCTTGTAGATCAAGGTAATCAATCATAATATAGTTGTTAAGGGTTTCCATTCAAATAGTAATTGATCATAAAAGGTACCAGCTCGATCGAGGGTGATCGATCATGTCAAGTGGGTGGGTCGATCAATAATGTCAGATCATATTAATTAGGTTGATCGATTAGATAAAGAAAGTTGATCTATTATAATGTCTTTGACCTAATATTACCTACATGATACACTTGCATATATATTTAAGATATTTTACATTTGCATATTACATAACTATTTTTTTTCTTCACATTGTTAACAACTTTTGACTTGTCTATAGAACTTGAAGTAAGCTTATCAAGAAATCTATTGAGCTATTTGTAATAAAAAATTTATTATCATCAAAATAATGCTACAATTTGTATGCAATTAAGGTACTAATGTTTTCTCTCTTTTTTACGATGAAAAATAAATAAAACATGGAAACTAACATCTTCACTTCTCATCACCCTTTTGACATATAAAAATGATTTCATGTTAAAAAATTCTTTCTTTGAAACAAATTTTCTCTCCCTTTAAAAATTCCAAATTACTTCATCTGATTTATATTGAAAATATATCTCTCCCTTAATACATTTTCCATTTGAATAGTATTTATATTTTTAAAATTAATTTTATATTTATGAAAAGTAATTCTCCTCATTTGTAATTTACTATATGATGCAAAACTAATATTAAAAACCGTAAGGTGAAAAGTTTATACCATGCGTTTAAGGAGAGTAGCCATTGTATGATTGTGATGGTGGAATCCATCTGCGAAGGTTGTGCCAGGATCATTGGGTATATCTATTGTCTTCTTGCACATAGTTTCTCCATGTCAGGGCTTTACTCCTTGTTGCACAAGGTCTTGTTGCATACTTCTACACATGATTGAAGTTCTCCTATAACTTTATTCGACAACATTTCTCGAGTAGATCTCCATCCACTTGCATAAAGTTTCTGTGGTTTATCTTTTTCTTTGCATATAATTTATTTGGCATTGTGATTCCCAACCTCACTTTTAGGAATGCAAACCTTTCTTCTTCCTGAATAAATGAACTAGATGAACGATGATGATTGATGGGACAATAACCTATTCCAAATTGAGTGGTGTTTTATATAAGAGTACCAAATAATTTTTCTAAATTTTCATTTCAATTAGTAAACTCAGGAAGTCGTCGTTAAATTTTTATTTTCATTATTACTAATTTGATTTTTTAAATAAGTAATTTCTTTCGAATGAGATTCTTTTCTTATTTACTATATTCCTTTAGAACTTCATTTTTTGAATCATTTTTTGCAATGTCATTCAATTATTTAAAATAATTAAATAATTCATCATATATGTGTTTATCTCTTTTGTACATTCCTCTTCATCTTCGCTTGAATTAGAGTTGTGGCTAACTATGGATAAGATGTGTGATTGTTCCTTATCTTTCAATGTATCTTTATAAATGTTGGTGAGCTAAACCCAAATTTCATAAGCTAGTGTACATGTAGATAATTTGTTGAATACTTATTTGCTCAATCCACAATACAAAAAGTTCATTGCCTTTGCATTGTTTGTTGTCAACTTCTTCTCCTTAATGGTGGTGATTGTTCCCGCCATTGATAATTAGTCTCAATGACGTCCCAAATCTTGTATCCCATTCTTTTAAATTTAATATGCATGTGGATCTTCCAGTAATAAAAGTTATTACAATGGAGGTCCTATCATGGATTGTCCTTCGCTGATGTTGGTGATGGTGCCATATGCTTGGATTTTAGATACACCCTCTACCACAACCAGGCTCTGATACCAAATGTGATTTATTTCGGATCTGTAAAAAAAATGCGCAATAAACATATATAAAAAATAATAAACACTTGTATAAGCAATCAATTCACAAAAAAAGAACAACCACAAGAGACAATAAATTTAACGTGAAAACTCCACTAGGTAAAAAGCATGACCTAGGTTACCTTACTCGAGATTTTCTGATTGATTGAGTAAATCAACTATCCACTATCTTTAGCTATTTCTCCACGGATAACTCAAACATTCATAACTACTTTAGATTACTCAACAAATTCTTTCCTGCTACTTGGATTAAACACCAAATCCTTTGTATACCTTCTATCAGACTCTAAGTGTTACAGTATATTAATAGAGTAAAGACTACAACATTTTATAAAGCCTGAAATATAAATATGCAATGTGAATAACGAGGCTAAGAAAATGCAGGCTGAAATAAATAGATGAATTGCAAACCGATCGTATAGAGTTCTGGCTCCTGAGATGTGATCTTGAAGTAGAGAGAGATAGAAGGCCTTGAATAAAGCTTCGAGAGAGAGAGAGAGGTAATGCCTTGGAATGTATGTTCTCACCAATGACTCTATGGTCCTATTTATAGCAGTGAGTGATGAGATCTCAAAAGTATAGAAGTTTGAAATAAATCTGGAAAGAAATTATAATGATTTGATACACATGATCGGTCTTACAAGGAAGGAGACCAATCATATCAAGTTGATCGATCATGTAGATCAAGTTGATTGACCACAGTATGGATGTTGGAGGTTTCCATTCAAATAGTGATCAATCATAAAAGGAACTTGGTCGATCCAGGGTTATCGATCAGGTCATGTTGGTTGGTCAATTAGTATTGGACAATCAAGTCATCTAGGTAGATCAATCAAAGTCTGTTGATCGATCAGATCAATAAGGTTGATCGATCATAATCTCTTGAACCTAATTTGTCTTATTGATACACATGCATATATATTTGAGACTTCTTACATGTACCAATTACAAAAATCTTCTTTCTTCTTCTTCATCTTCTCTTTCACTTTTTGGACAACTTTCAACTTATCCACAACTTTTGTACTTCAAACGTACTGTGAGCTAACCTTGAAATTTGTAGAGTTATCTATACACACAAAGATTTGTTATAATCAAAACAATGATACAATTAGTATATAATTAAGATACTAACATTCTCCCCCTTTTTGAAGACGATAAATAACTAAAACTTTGAGATTAACATCTACACTTCATTTCCTCCCTTTGACATATTAAAAAGATTTCATGTTAAAAAAGTTTTTCTTTGAAAATATATTTTCTCCTTCTTTCAAAAATATAAAAGGATTCATCTATTTTATTTTGAAAACATATCTCCTTCATAATAAAATATTCTTTTGAAAAGTATTTTTAATTTTGGATACCAATTCCTATCTTTTTAATGTACTCGTTGATGCATAACTAGTAGAAAAAATCATAAAATGAAAATATTTTACAATACAACCAAGTAGGGTTTCTACGGTATGATGTCGGCGATAGCATCCATCTGCTGGGGTTTTGTCAAAATCCATGGGGATATCTTCTGTCTTTATGCACGTAGTTTCTCAATGTCACACCTTGCTTCTCATTGCTCGTGGTCTTCTTGTATACTGCCATGTATGATTTGAGGTTGTCCTATAACCTTTTCTCGGCAGCTCGTCTCACGTTTATATCTGTCCGCCTGAAAAAGGATTTATGGCATCTCTTTTCTTTGGATCCAACATAGTTAGCATTGTAATTTACAATCCTACTCTTTGGAATCTAAACCATTCTTTCGTTTTAAATAAATGATCTATATGCATAATAACGGTTGGTAGGATTATAACATATTTCAAACTTAGTAGAATTTTGCGTGGGAGTGCCAAATATTTTTTTCTAAATTTTCTTTTCCTTTAATGAACTTGGCAAGATCATCCATTAATCTTTTGTTGTCATTATGAAGCATGCTAATTTCATTTTTTAGAATAAATTTTTTGCAATGTGATTCTTTATCTTCTTTACTATATTTCTTTATATCTTTTGTTCTAAATAAATTTTCTGCAATTCTATTCAATTCTTGAAAAAAAAAGTAAATACCTCATTATAAGATAAGCATACCTTGTTTGTACATTCCTCTTCATCTTTTCTTGACTCAGAGTCGTAACTGGTCATGAGTGCGACGTGGGATTGCTCATGATCTTTTAATGTATCTTCATATATAATGATGAGTTCCTCTCAAACTTCATAAGCCGTTCACATACAAATATTTTGTTTTCCCAGGCAATTTGCAATACAATATGTTCATCGCCTTTGCATTATTTGTTGCAAACTTCTTCTCCTTGTTGAACTGATGGTTGGCTTAGGCCTTTTATATTTAGTCTTAATGATGTCGCATATCATGTATCCCACTCTTTCCAAATGAATATGTATGTGGATCTTCTAATATGAAAATTTAACACCATCAAACAATGGAGGTTTCATTGCAATCTGTCCTTCGTTGGTATTGATGATGGCTATAATATGCATGAAATTCGCTTACGTCTTCTGTGACAACTAGGCTCGGATACAAAATGTTAGTTATTATTCTCTTCAAATAGAATTGTTATGTTTAATAAACAGATATAACAAATAATAATCATTGTTGGCATAAGCAATCAATTCAAAAAACATGAACAACCACAAGAGACAAGGATTTCAATGTAGAAACTCCATTGGGTAAAAACCACAATCTCGATCACCTAAATCGGGACTACTCAATTTACCTAATCAATCAACTATTCCACTATATCTATTTAATTCCCCATGGATAGCTCAACCAATGTATTTCTCCAACTTAGATCACACACCGAAGTATTTCCCACAATCTGGATCAAACACCAAATCCATTGTACACCATCCATCAAGAACCAAGTGTTATAGTACTATAATAAAGTAAACATTACAACAATTTATGAATCCTCAAATATAAGTATGCAATGTGAATAATGAGGCTAAAAATGCATGTTGTAATAAATAATTGAATATAGCTAATCTATAGATGACTAGTTCTCAAGATATGATCTTAAAATATAAAATGAGAGAGACGGCCCCGAATAGAGCTTTGAGACACAAAGAGAAAGAGGCTTTACCTCAGAACTTGTGTTCATAACATTGGATCTAGGGTCCTATTTATAGTGATGGGGGATGAGCTCTCAAAAATATAACTGTAGGAAACAAATTTGAAAGAAAATCATGAACATTCGATACGCATGATCAATCATACAAGGAATGCGATTGATAATATCTAGTTTATAGATCGTGTAGATCAAGGTAATCAATCATAACATCCATGTTGGAGGGTTCCATTCAAATAATGCTTGATCTTATAAGGCACCAATTGACTGTGATTTTCCTGGGTTTTATTTATATTAATTTTTTCACAAAGGTCGTTGCAACCCAAAGAACCGTCAAATAAAAATTTTATTTACTTCTCAAGCAAAAAAAATTACTAAAATGTAGAAAGAGAAATTTGCTATTTAATTTACATGTATAGCAGACATGATTGAACTCATGGAGGCTATAAAATCCCAAGGGTTATTAAATAAATGAAAGGATCAATGAAATAAAGAAGGAAATTCTATGGACATTACTATTGGCTTTTATATTTCTTATTGAGTTTTTTAAAAATTTATATTTTGTGATTTTAAATTTTTGGGATTTACCCCACAAACCCTATAAGCTTTGCAAATGACCTCTACGACCATTGAAATATCGTAATTACGATGTTTCAAAGGTCATAGAGGTCATTTACAAAACTAACAGGGTTCATGAGGTAAAAATCCCTTATTTTTAGTGGTTTTTAGATTTGCAATTTTTAAACTTTCAAGAATACAATTTTTGAACAATTTATATACAAAAATAGAGGATGGGCTATTTTTTGGACTTTTAAAATACAGTAAAAATGACAAAAAAGTTCAAAATAAAAATGTTTTTGTATTTTATACTTTTTATAATTTTCTGGTGATTTTTCAAATATTTTTCAAGTTCTTATGGATTTTATAAAAATCGGAAATTCAAAATAATGCTAAACAGTGAACAAGTTGGGATATTTTGTAATTTAAAGATATTAAATAAACTTAAAAATTACTGGATTTATTTTTCTTGAAAACTATATGAAATTGTCTACAAACAAAAAGTGAAATCACTATTTTTTGAATTTCTACAACTTTCTATGTCTTTTTAATATTTTTTTATATTTTCTATTTTTTAGGGATGTAAAAATATTTGATGCACAAAATTTACATAAGAAATAATTTATAGCAAAAGCAAACTATTCTAATTTTTTTAGAATTTTTGAAGCAATATTAGATTTTTATGAATTTTCTAATTTCAAACATTGAAAAATGCGAGAAAAATCAATATGAGAAAATGCAATGAGAAAATTATGCTATGAAGGAACACAAATCACGAGCATAACATGATTTTTCTAGAATTTATTGAGCATGACAAAAATTTATTTAATAAGAAAAATCAAGCAATTAAAAGTCATGGAGTATAGGGACTTAAAAGAAATTATTCAATTTTTTATTATTAAATAAAAATAAGAATAAAATGTGGTGCAAATCGTAAATTACCCAGGCTAGGCATGCGCTGCACATGCATGTGAACTTTGGGGGCTTCTTTGCAAATTTTGAAATTCAGGGGGGCCTAACTAATATTTATCCAAAAAATATAAGGGGGAGCATGTGCATAGCACGTATGCTACTTAGGGTTTTATGCAGTGGAGGGCTTCGTTCCTTCTTCTTCCCAAGAGTCGTTGGGATGATGGCGACACGGTTCTCCTCTTCTCCAAGTGCGACAATGAGGTGGTGTTGCTTCGAGTGGACGGAACTCGCTCCACGAGCGATGAAGGCGGCATCAGCGGAGGAGGTTCAATGGCGGGTCTTCTCCGAGGGTGTTTCTTGCAGGTGCTCAGTGATGGTCGTGACTCAAGGAGGTAGCAGAGAAAAAACCGCAACGACGTCTTCTTCAAGGGGAGGGCGATCCACGGCAAGGTGTAGGCGTTTCTCTAGGAGGTCGGAGCTGCCTCGCTGGTAGGTGGTGTTCTTGCGATGAAAGAGGGTGGTGGATGTCAGTGGAGGTCTTATAAGGCGTCGACAGTGCGGTGGAGATTCCTCCAAACGAGGGTGGAGCTCGATGGCGGTGGCGCGGCTCTAGTGGTCAGTTAACGGTCTCAAGGTGGTGGCGGTGTTGTTGCCCAGTTATTATTATTTTATTGTATATTTTTTAAGAACAACAACTGATCTCTTTTCGCTTTTTCTAAATCATGAGCACCTGCAATAAAATAGAATAAACAAAATTGACTCGAGCACTACGGCTTGTTCCATGAAAAATCAAACAAGGATTAGTGGATGGAGATCCTATTTTTCGATGATGTATTAGAACCGTGTCTCCGGCCACTGTGCAAGGCCAGAGGTGAAAGATCATGTAAGAAAGAACATGAATCTGTAGGTTTTAAGAGGTGGATGTGAAATCAGATCGGATTAAATCGATGAAGAATAATGATTAATGATGAGAAACTATGATATAAATATAAAAATTAACAACGAAATAAGAAACAAACATTAATATTAAAATTACCTAATTAAAAGATAGAAAATGGATTGAATCTAACCAATTGGGATCAAATTAACGCCATAATAGCCTCGACGAAGAACCACTCGCTGTCACCGGATGGCTCAGAGGCGGGCCACCTTTCCATCTAAGATCGCTCTCGGAGAATAGACTACTCTCATCAAAGGCTTGATCACATTGAAAATGAAGGAGGAGAAGCCAAATAAATAGGAAATAATTGAATTTCAAAAAAAAGAATTAATGGAATGTAATAAAGGGCAAGATGTTAATGGTTGAATGAACTAAATTACTAATTAAATTAATTTTCAAAATTACATTAATCAAAATAATAATAATAAATGTTCATAACTTAAAGAGTTAGTCTAATAGTGGGTTAATTAAGGAATTAAATTATGTACATATGGTATATTATTTACATAATTAATTGTATAAATCACTTTTGTCATTTTATTGATTTAAATTATAAACCTCAGATATTTAATTTTCTAGTGATGCTTATTTAAGGAAATTAATCATATAGATATAATATATACGTATGGTAAATAATACACATAGTTAGATAAGGAAATATGTATTAAAAGTATCTACAATTATTTAAAAGTACACTATGAATAAATATAAATATCAATAAATAAATATAATAAATAAGTGGTAAAATTGTAAAAACCACCCTAGAAAATCATCTTTCAAACTGTAACTCTAAAAATTATGAAACTACTATCATTTCAAAGATAATTTAATTTAGAATACGATGGAAGCTAGTTTGATTCAATTCAAGTTCATATGGACCAGAATTGCCCTTTCAATTATTGCTTTACGGCTTTTTTTCCGAATGTGGTTACTTTTATTCTATACATGATTTTATCTTGAAATTATTTTTTTATATTTAGAGAACATTTTTATTTACAACTTCTGTTTAGAAAACTATTAAATTTAAGGTATGTTTATGGACAAATAAAATAGTGTAAGGTTTATACAAATATGTAGAATAAATTAAAAATAAATAATGAAAAGTATGTACAAATTTTTTTTGGGATTTTCTAAATAAAGATCCTATCTCCCCCACTTTATTCATGGTCTATCAGGTCAAGTCTTGACCTTCTCTCGGGGTTCAGGTCAGTCCGTATTTATTACGTACTTACAGACTTCTATTTTCTTTATTTTTCTTTTATGTTGTTCTTATTTATTTTAGGTTAAAATTGATTAATATACAATATTTACACCAAGATGCAGGGTAATAAGAATAGAGATTTATTAATATATACGGGTTTTAAAGAAGGTTTTTTAAGCTAAAAAAAATGAATAAAGATGATGAAATGCATATTCATCAGCATCTAGTCGTTTAAGAATGATCGATCAAGTCATGTGGTTTGGTCTATCAATAATGGCCGATCATTTTAATTAGGTTGATCATTTAGAGGTAATTGATTGATCGGATTAAGAAGGTTGATCAGTCATAATGGGTTAGACTTAATATGCCTAAATGATACACAAGCGTATATAAATTTAAGACATTTTACGTATGTCTATTACAAAAGGATTCTTTCTTCTTCACTTTATCCAGAACATTGAGCTTGTCCACACCTTTTGTACTTCAAACTTTGAGTGAGCTTGCCATGAAATCTGTACAGCTATCTGTACTCACAAAGATTTGTTATTATTAAAATAATAATACAATTACTATACAATTAAGATAATAATGTTCTCCTCCTTTTTGATGATGAGAAATTATTAAAACTTAGAGATTAACATATCCACATCTTCTCCCCTATTTGACAAATCAAAAAGATTTCATTTAGAAAAGTGTTTCTATGAAATAATTTTATCCCCCTTTCAAAAATACAAAATGCTTCATTCATCTTCTTTTGAAAATATATCTCCCTATTAGTAAAATTTCCCTTTTATTTTTTTAAATTTTTTAAAAAATTGACTCCCTTTTTAATGTACTATATGACACAGGAATAGGTGTAAAAAACATAAGGTGAAAAGATTGTACCATGTGACTAAGAAGGGCAACCATGATATAATGGTGGCGATGGCATCTATCAACAGAGATTATGCAAATATCCATGTGTATCACATGTCTTCATGCACAAAGTATCTATGTGTCGCTTCCTTACTCCTTGTTGCTCGATGTCTTCTTGTATGATGCCACACAAGATTTGAAATTTTCAGATTGCTATATCTTGATAGCTCTTCTAGCGTTGATCTCTATCCACCTACACAAGATTTTAATTGAATCCATGTTTCTTATAATTATAGTTGATTTTGTGATGAATTCATTATTCTCACTCTTTATTCTTTTATTTTAGCTCTTTTTCTTGGCAAAACATCATGTAAATACTTGTAAATACAATGACTTGGAAAATTGCATGCTAGTGTTAATAGTGTATATATAGCATGTTTTCTGTGGAAAAATAAAATAATAAAAGAAAACAAAAAGGAATGATGTATTTATAATAAATATAGAGCGACCCAAACCACCTAGAGAGGGTCAAGTCGTGACCTCATCGCAAAATAAAATAAGTACAGAGAGATAAGGTTTTGCATACCACATATATTTGTACAAATCTATTTTTGATAAAATAAAATTAAAATATCTTTTTTATACCCTTTTTTATAATCATAGAAAAAATATAAAAATAAAATAAAAATCAGATAAAATAAATAAAAATAAAAATAAAATCCTCCATTCATTGTATAAAGTACATATGTATATATTAAATACCCTATTTATTATCTAACCTAAAATAATTAGTCAAAATTAAATAAAAATTATTTTATACTTATATAATAATGTTGTAAATAAATAAAATATAAAATATAGGTATTTATGTAAAAATTAAAAAATAAAAATACTTGTACATAATACATAGGTATATTATACCTGTATATAATACTATATAGTGTATATATATTATTTTTTCATAAAAAATATTTAAAAATCACAGGAAAATACCTTAAGAAGTAAACTTTTTTATTTTATACACTTTTTAATTTTTATTCATTTATTAATTTTAATTTAATTATCTTTATTTTATCACTATTTGTCCTCTAGCCTATTTTGGCAGCATTCTCGCTCGCTTCTGATTGGTCCAGGAATATTTGTTGACCCCAGCCTATGCTTCCTTCCAGCGGGTCAGAATCGAATCCTTCTCGTCGGACCTTATTCTCCTCATTTTCTCACCCGACTCCAGCCGCCTTGTGCATTGATTTCTTGGCCGAACGTCCTCCTAGGTTTTGTGATCCTCGCAGATCCCTAGGAAGGTGCGGATCTTCCTAGTGTCGCGCCCTCTTGCTCGATCCTTCCAACCTCTAGAGCATCCTATAAAATCCTCTATTCCACCTCCTAGCAGCACAAATCATCCCTAGCACCCCCATTCCATCCTAGACACCTTCGTTGAAGTGAAAGCCAGTGGAGGAGCCCTTCAGGGCTGTTGAAAGGCACCTAGTGGCTCATAGCTCAAGACATGGCCGTAGCTCTGCCGCGTGAAGCCTCCCAGCAGCCGTATCTTGGTTGAGGCCAAGGCCCCACCGCTCATCTTCGTGTGACATTGTCGAGCTCCTCAGTCGCTACATGTATCGCTTACACCTACTGCATTTTGCCTTTCAATTCAATCCTTCTAGTTTGCACCACCACACGTTCACTTGCTCCGACCAACTAGTCGGAGCCCAGAAGCCTACATATATCTGCTCCGATTTATGAACATCTCACTTCCCACCTTCTCACACAATCCAACAACCTTGAGACTCAACCATAGGGTCGATATTTGGTTCAGACCTCCTTCCTACGCCTTTGTTGGAGGTCGATCACCATCCACCACCGCTTCCCTTGTCTTTTGAAGCAATAACCAAGGTCAGAGCATAGCCCCGAGCCCTATCTTCCTCTTGTAGGTCTGCAAGAGCGTCTGCAGAGCTTCCCCAAGCTTACCGAACCCTTCAAATCTTTCATCGGGTCGACGGATTCCCTCCATCACTCGATCAAAGCTCGCCAGAGGGGTTCTCTTCCAGCATCCTCCTCTACCGTCGGATGAAGCCCTTATCTGCCAAATTCCATCAAAGCCGCCCGACACGTTCAACTTTCTGACTGTTAGATCATCCTTGCAGTTCATCTGACACGCACGTAGCTGACCGGATCAAAGACATCAAATCTGCAACGAGGAATGATCAGAGTCGTAGGATAGCAACCCCTCCCACACGCGCCACATGGCTCTACAAGGGTATTTTTCCCTTTTAACCTCGTACGTTTATGCTTTGCTATTTAGTCCTTTAAATAGTGTCACAGTTCATTTTATTTTGGATACTTTACAGTTTGGACCTCTTCCTTATATATATTTGAAGTCTAGTCCCTCTCTGTGTGAAGCATGTGGATGTACAAGTGACTTGTGGGGTTATTTGCATTCTCTGCCCTACGCTTTATCTTTGTTATGGAATGAAAGGAAGGTTTTTTGTATTTGCATTTATGTCCCTGTGAGTCTGGTTCACGTGTTCCTTGCGTGCTTGCTTGGACAATTTGCAACTTAGGACCTATAATTTTTTCCTGTCTTATTTTTTGGCCCTTAAGTTATTTTAATTATATACATGTCCCTAAAACTACTTGTCTTATATTTAGCTTAATAATTAGCACATTAACCTTAAAAAATATCTAAAAATTAACCTCAACTCATGTTTTCCTGTAGTATTTAGTTTAATTTCTATGGGGTCATTTGCTGGCATTTACTATTTTTGAAAAATAAAAATTCTCTAAAAAGTGTCCTGTCTAGTTTTAAAATCCATAAAAATTCGAAAAGTATCTCAAAAATTCCAAAAACAATAGTGTTAGTGTGTTATTGTGTGCTTCATCTGCTATAGCATATTTTGTTTGAAAATTCCTTATGAAACCCCTAAAAAGAGCAAAACATCTAAAATCTTAAAAAAATGCATAAAGTTCTAGAAAAATACAAAAATCATCATTTTAGTCATGTTTGTAGATTTTTTTCTATTTTCTTATAAAATTATTATCCAAGATTTTAGGACAGTTAAGTATTTTTAACTTGCAATTTAATCCTGGTTGTGCACTACTTCGTAGGTTCTCTCGTGCTTCTTGTGTTTGACCATGGTTGCTATACCAGGTAAAAATAAATAGCAAGACCTCTGACATTTGTGCTTGATCGTTTTGATTTACTTTGGGTGGTTTAATTTTTCTTGTTGACCAACGCTTGGTGATTCGGGTCGCAACGACCATTAATATTAATTAACATGAGTCGCAAACCGTGTCATCATAATGGCGTCGTTGCCGGGGAGTATGGCGTAGTAGTCATTTTCTCTGTTATTTCTCTTTTCTTATACTTTTGTCTCTATTTGGTATAATTGTTTTCTGAAACATTTCTGCTTTGCTTCTTGTTCGAGGAACTGCCCTAGGATTTTTCAGCTTTTTGTTGAAGTACCCGCATCTGAGGAGGAGCAGGAGAGGATAATTATAGTTGATAGAGTAGTTTTCTTTTTCTTCAGACTTATTATTCTTGTAGTAATTTTTAGACTTGGACACTCTTTTGGACCTAGACTTATCGGGGTCGGTTTCGCCGAGAACCGATGTGCTAGGGGGACCTCATCGGATTTTCGTGGTTTTTTGTTTTGATCGCCTTTATTTTCTTTTTCATTCACGAGGATTTAACCCCTAGATTTTGGACTTTTGTTGATTGTGACGTCATTATCTAAGGTCCCGTACTTAATTGCTCATTATGTTCCTATAGAACATAATTAGACCTTGCTAATAATTTATAAGAAAAAATTAACTTAATCATTTGAGAGGCCACGAGCCGCTAGAGGTTGTATGCAACGCGTACGGGATCCGTTGTGGCGGACACCGATTGACCTACGAGAATGGACTCAGGCCTCTTTCTTTGATTAATGAGTCATATGTTCTTTATGATCAATTGAAGTTGCTCATCTAAGGCTCATTTCTTCGTTGCATCATTTAGTTAGTTTATTTTATGTCGTTTAATTTATCCGTGGATCAACCTGTATGTATAGTGCTGGAGTCTGGTACGCATTTCTATCTCATCTTGCATCGTAGTGTTTGATCGCGCATTAGCTTTTTTGACTTCCTCCCCTTGTTTTATTGGACTCAAAAAAACCTAGGAAATCAAAAAATTCATTTGGCATTGTTTTTATCAGAAAAATATAAAAAAAGTGAAAACAAATAAAATTGGGATTGCTAATGCAAATTGGATCATAAAATACACCTCATTTAAAAATCTTTATTTTGTGGAGATTCACCCCATCATTGGTTGATTTATCTCTAGTGAGAGAGTTACCCACACACTAGGTAGAGCCATGCCTGAACTCCTTTCAGACTACTGGTCCTGCGGTTGGTTGTTCTTTAGAGAGGATTTCACCGGGTAGCCCATAATCGGTCTAGGACTTCCTTAGTAGATCAGGCAGATCAGGTAGCTGGTAAACGGTCCGCACTCATACTGGCTGGGAATAACTAACTATGGGATTGGGTCAGGTGATTAATCCCTGATCATCACTCTTTATTCTTTTATTTTAGCTATTTATCTTGGCAATGCATCATGTAAATAGATGTAAATACAATAAGTTAACATTGTGCATGCATTTGTTAATATTACATAATTAGCATGTATTTGTGCGGAAATAAAAGAATAAAGGCAAAGAAAAAGGAAGGAGGTATTTAGAATAAATACAGAGTGACCTGAACCCAAGAGAAGGTCAAGCATTGACCTGATCACCTAATAAAACAAGTAGAAAGAGATAGGGCCCACTTTATATTGTACATATTAATTATGTAAGTAAATAATTATTTTAGACAAAAAAAAAATAAAAGATTCTTTTTGCCACTTTGTATATAACCCTAAAAATAAAGCGAAAATCAATGAAATCAAATAAAAATAAAAATAAAATCCTCTATCGCTTGTATAAAATACATGTATATATATATATTTAATATTATTTATTTATTTATTATATACCTGTAAAAAATAATAAAAATAAAATAAAAATTATTTTATACTCCAAAAAATATGTTGTAAATAAATAAAATATAAAATTGGGGTATTTGTGTGAAATCAACAAAATAAAAATAATTGTGCAAAATACATAGGTATATTATACCTTTATATAATACATAATACTGTATATAGATTAATTTATTTTTCGTAAAAATATATAAAAATAATAGAAAAATAGTTTGAAAAATAACAATATTTCTCATTTTATACACTTTTTTATTTAAAATCGTTTATTAATTTTTATTTAATTTGCAAGTATTGTGTACATTCGAATATTCTGATTAGTCCACCTCATTTCATTGACCCGGGTCAACGCCTTCTTCCAGGGCTTGACCTGACAGGATCGTCTTCGCTGGACCGATTTCTTCGAATTTTCCCAGTCGGGTCACGCATCCCCTCGCCCCGATTCTTAGCTTGTACCTTCTCCTTGTATCCAAGATCCTCGCGGATCCCTTGGAAGGCGCGGATCTTCCTAGGGTTACGTGCCCTCACCCGATTCCTCTAGCCTCCTAGGAACACTTTAAATTCTCTTCTCCGCAGCCTAGGAGCGGCAGCTCGTGCCTCGCACCTCTGTTCATCCCTAGCCACCTCCGGTTGAGTGAAACCTACATGAGGAAACCTTCAAATCGAAGCTTGGAGGAGCAGCCATGTTTCTCAACCTCGTGGTCGGTGTGCGACGCCGCGATCAGCCTCCCGACCTTTCACAGATTGGTGGGGGCCATTACCTCGCCGATTTCCTTCTCCTGAATCTCTAGAGCTTGCCTAGGACCTCAGGTACCTCTCATTTCCTTCACATTTTTCGCTTCGCTTCAATCATTCCATTCACTGCCACTGTACATTCATCTGCTCCGACAAGGTAGTCAGAACCCAGATATACACATCCATATGCTCCGATTGAACCCGCGACGCATGCTCCACCATACACCGCAGCCTGACCCCCCTTAGGCTCATCCCTTAGGTCGAGATTAAGGATCTGATCTCCTTTATCACCATCGCCAGAGATCGACCTTGGCCCCACGTCACTTCTTTGCCTTTTCATTCGAATAACCCTCGACCGGAGCTTTGCCCCGTGTCAAGCCTTCCTTTGTAGGTGTTCCCGCGGGCTGGGAGCCCTAGTTCCATCCGTTAGAGGGATTGTCGGAGTAGCTCCAGGCCACTTTTGCCGTCATGCACATCCGACCGTCAGCTCCTCCATCATCCCCATTTAGTCGAGGCGGAGGACCTCCACGCTTGATCCTGAGCCTCCCGATACATCATCAAATCTGAGGATGACCTCCTAGGCTCTGGTGAAGCTCGCCTCGCCCCTGTTCTTCCAGACCTCTTCAGCACCGTTGGATTGGCCTTCCTCCTACAGATCAAATCCAAGCCGCCGACCGCAGCAGCTTTCTGGGCCATTTGATCTTACATCTGACGTATCTATGCCCCATGTCCTTGATAGCTCCTTAGGCGTCAGATCTGACACCTGCCACATTTGAGCTGCACATTCACAGGCCTCCAGCGGCCACCACATGTCCCCCCACGGGCACCGCACGCGCCTGCGAGGGTATATTGCATTTTCTTCTCAGTACTTTTTATGTTTTATTTTCTAGTCTATTAAATAAAGTTGTATTTAAGACTTTTTGCATGTTAGTCCCTAATGTTTCTAGTATTTGCACTTTAGTCTTCCTAGTTTGAATACACGTGCACGATCACGTGCCTTGTGGTGTTTTAGCATATTCTGTCATGGACTTTTTAAAGGTTCTGATTTGAATGAAATGTTTTATGTATTTGCATTTATGTCCCTGTGCATGGTTAAATGACATGTGTGTGAATTTTGTGGGAATTTTGCACTGATATCTTTGGACTTTTTATAGGTGTTGTTGTTTAACCTAGAAACTTTAGGTTATTAGTAAATAGGTCCCTACAACCTATGCGATTTATTTTAAATCAAATAATTATCATATATACACCAAAAATTCCCCCAAAAATACCAGTAGCTCATGTTAGTGTGTAATGTTATTTGTAATTTTTGGGACGTAATTTGATTTTATTTGATATTTTCTAAAAATCAAAAATCCCTAAAAATGTGTCTGTCTATTTGATAAAATACCAAAGAAATAAAAATACCCCTAAAATTCATTAAAAATTCTTGTTTTTTTTGTTTTGGTTTCTTTTAATTTCAGTAGCATTTTTGTTCCATTATCATTAGTAAAACACCTGAAAATCACAAAAGATCAAAAATCTTATAAAAATTCTAGAAAATTCAAAAAAAAAATACAATCCAAGTTTCTATAATTAGGTCTTTTTATGTATTCTTTCATAAAAATAGCCATCTGGACATGTAGGCATTTTTAGCATTTTAATCTTGCCTTTAGGTACAGCTGAACAGTGTGCTTCTATTTTATTTTTATTTCATTTTTATTAAAACATATAAAAATCTGAAACACACTATAAAATCAATAAAAACACTTGCATATTTTAAAAAATATGAAAATATTTTTATTTCGAATTTTTGAGTAATTTTTATCTTGAATAAAAAATTGCAAATTAAGAAACATAAAAACACGCCTTGTATTTCCTGATTCTCGACTACTTTGTAGGCTTAGCTCATGCACCTTGTATTCGACCCTGGTCGCTATACTAGGTTAAATAAATAGTGGAGACCGCTACATTCAATTTCGTGCTTTGATTATTTTATTTGTAGTCATTATTTTCTTGATTGACCGTGCCTTGCGATTCAGGTCGCAATGACCTTCGAGTCTACTTAGCCCGAGTTGCTCTGAGCCGTTATCAGAATGGCGCCGTTGTTGGGGAGCACGACTTAGTAGTCGGTTTTCAGTTTCATGTTCTTTTTCTTTTGCTTTATTTTTGTTCATTTTTACCCTCTATATGTTATAATTGTTTTGTAACTTCTTTCTGTTTCATTTTTTGTGCAAGGGACTGCCTGAGGAGTTTGCGGCTTTTGGTTGGAGGACCCGTGCTCGAGGAGGAGCAGGAGGACAGGAGGAGCATAGTAATCTTAGAAAGAGTAGTTAGTTTCTTTTTAGCATATTCTATTATTGTTGTAATAATACATGGACCTTGGACATTTTTGTTGGACACTTGGCACTTTATCGGGGTCTGTTTCACCGAGCACCGATGTACTTGGGGGACCTCACCACGATTTTCACCGGTTTTGGATTTCTCGCATTTTATTTTCTTTTGATTCTCAAAGATTTTGGCCCTTAGATTTTTGAATCTCATTGATTGCGATGTAATTGATTAAGGCCTAATCTGTAACTATTTGCTTTCACATGTAGTTCGTAGTGGGACCTAATTAATTAAATTAATAAAAAAGTTAACTTGGTTGCTAGAGAGGTCACGTGCCGCTAGAGGTCGTATACAACGCATGCAGGATCCGTTATGGCAGACACCGATCAACATTAGACACCGGACTCCGACCTCTCTCTCTGACCAGTTAACTATAGTTCTTCGCGATTAGAAATTGCTCATCTAAGGTCATTTTCTTCTTGCATCATATAGGATAGTTTTATTTTTGTTTTTTAATTTATGCGCGGAACAACCTGCATGTAGAGTGGTGGTGGTAGGTACGCATCTCTTACTTTGCATGTATCATCGTGTTTGATCACGCATCAACTTTTTCGACTTCTCCCCCGATTTTTAGACCCTAAATAATCAGAAGATCGAAAAATTCGTTAGGCATTTGTTTGCTTATTGAAAAATACCAAAAAAGGTGATAATCATAAAATTGGGACTGCTAAACAAACTTGACCCTAAAAGACACTTGACTTAAAAATCTGTCTTGGGAGAGCATTCCCCTCATTATTTGGTTTCTTGCATGAGAGAATGGCTCGCACACCAGGCTAGAGCAATACCTAAACTCTCATCAGACTGCTGGTCTTGGGATTAGTCGTTCTCCAGTGAGGATTGCTCCGGTCTATGGTAAAGCGGGCCGCGATATCCTTAATAGCGTGAGTTGATCGGGTAGACGGTAAACGGTTCACAACTTCTACTGGCTGGGAAAGATCTAGCTTCGGGATTGGGCCGGTCTCTTGAGAGCATCGGGTTCCTACCAGCTCGCTGAATCGTCCTGATAGACTGAATGCTCACAAAAATAAAATTGATAACATAAAAGAACGAACTATTACGATCATCAGCTCTCAGTGTTGAGTAGATGAATTGGAGGTTTGTTTGTTGATCTTATTTGTTTCCAGATCTCATCCGCCTTTTCTCCAGATCACGAAGATGGACTGGAAGTCCCTTAGACAGCCCTTGCTTGCACTCCTTTCGAGCAGTCTGCCCCATTTATTTAGGTTGGTTCGTGAGAGCCTTGACTCTCTCTCTCTCTCTCTCTGAACCCAAGTTCGATTCCGCCATGTTCCTCTCGATCACCCTTCTTTAAATCACATGGTGCCCGAGCAGAGATCCAAGAGATGGCAAGCAATGAGGAGTGCACCGATGGACATCCCCAGACTACCACGTATGTTCTAGATCAGGGCGCTATCAACAACACCCTATTAGCTTCCTTGGAGATGATGTAGAGACAAATCAGAGACCAGGGGGCTTCAATGGTAGACATGCGTAGAGAGATGGCCCAGATGTGAGCTGACTGCAGAGAGCATAACCGACCAGATGGTGGAGAGATACTAGAGCTTGGAGGAGGAGATGGAGGACATCTAGAGGAGCCACAAGAGCCAGTCCGACCAGCCAGGTCGATGAGAGAGTTGCATAACCCTGGTGGGACTCTTACACATCGTTGGATTCAGTTGTTTCCCAAGTTCCATGTGCTTGCCACCGAGGAGCCGCATCTTCACCTTCAAGAATTTGAGATGATCTGTGGCATGGACCACGATATATAAGTGGACGAGGACACCATCAACATGATGGCTTTTCCTTTCTCCCTGGTCGACACAGTAGCATCCTGACTGAAACATTTAAGGAGATATGTTACTTCGTGGGAATAGCTCCGGACTGAGTTCTCGAACAAGTATTATTCACTCAACCGGACGAATGCAACTCAAGCTTTAATCAACAACTTCTGCATGATCCCCAAAGAGCAATTCAAAGAGGCTTGGGATCGATTTCGTGTGCACATAGACCGGTGTCCACACCATGATATTTCGAAGCCCAATTTCATACAAAGATTCTTTCGTGGGCTGACACCAGAGCTGCAGGGGCTCGTGAACGCTTCTTGTGGGGGATCCTACTTTGCCAAGGACGAAGACCAGGTCTGCGCCATATATATGAGGAGATGGCTGAGAACTACACCGTTGTGTCCCAGACCCATCTCTACACTCAGGGGAAGCCCCCGCCCAAGGCTGTGACCTATCACAGTATATCACGGGTCGATGCAGGTCCGTCCACCTCTTCAGCAGCCGTAGAAGAATCTGGACAACATCGAGATTATCAAGAAAAACAGTGCAAGGGCAAGACGCCGATCAGTTGGCACAGACATTTAGTGACCTGAAGACCTAGATTATGTATCTCCATTAGGCACAGTCGGCTTCTCAGCCCTGTCCCAGGTCACGGGCTGAACCTAGCAGCAACAGCTTAACCCCGCACCCCGTCCAGTACAGATAGGTCCACCATGTTCAGGTGGAGTCGTTCCAGCAGCTGCAACACCAGTACCTTTAGCCACCATCGTCTCATGACACTCAGATGGTGGTGTACCAGCAGGATCAGCACCTAGCAGTCCTTCCTCCACCCACCTTCGAGCAGGAGCCATTGATGGAAGTCAATGAGATTTGGTATGGCCGCCAGCAGCCCACGATCCGCCCATATCATCCTGGATTCAGGTTGTCGATCGGAGGTGCCTCATCCCAATAGCAGCCTCCATCTCATGGTGGACAGTACAACCAACCTCAGTAGCAGCCCAGTTCCCTCACCAGCCACAATAGCAGCAGTACCAGCCGGGTCCTCATCCCTACCAACAGGGACATCCGTGGAGGCAGCTCTAGCAGCAGCCTCAGCAGTATTCTCAGTTTCCCCCTCATCCTTCCCAGCAGCAACCTCACTTTTAGAGAGGCAACCTATCCTGTTCTCATGGGCCAGCCTATGAGAACGCAACACTCTATGATCTAGACCACCTTCTTTCTAATCAGCAGGACACTTTCAGGCGGGAGATGGACGAATTCCTCCAGGAGATGACAGAGATGATCAAAGGAAAGGCTGACATACCCGCTCAGATCAAGCCAAACTCAAACAACCTAAAAAGAAAATCTGAGCAGGTACAGTTTAAAGAGACTACCACTCCTAGTTATTTATTGGCTGACGTTGCTTCATATGCGTTTGATGCTGACTTTGTTAAGATTAGGAGCGGTAGGATGCCAACCAGAGGTGCCTTATCTGAGCGACGACACCACGAGGATGCAGCAGCGCCAGACGTGGAGGATAGCGGTGCTGACGCTGCTCAGGATGATGATGAGGATGGTGCAGACGCCACCATGGATGTTGATCCAGCCGACTGTACTAAGGTCGTCGCGTCCTCATATGCAGAGGGTGATACTGATGCCACAAGAGATCCAGATGCTGAGCCAGAGTGCGGTATTGATACCACAGTTCGTGATGTCGTAGGTGGTACTGAGGCCACCCATTCTATTCCAGTTGTATTTCCTCCAGTTTATGTACCCCATAACTCTACAGAAAACACCAAAAAAATAATAAAGGAAAGGGTTCTTCATCTTTGAGTCCATATGTGATACATGATGGTACTTGTACGGATTATATTCCTTCTCAGCAGCAGGGAACCATTCCTAGACCTCTATCTGAGGAGGGCCCAGCCACCCCCTTCCCTCAAGCACTCCGCTTGGCTGAGGGGAATAAAAAAGAAAATCCAAAAAAAATCACAGAATCAAGAGTTCAACCAGCAGATGATTTATAGATTTCAGATTCAACTGAATCTACAAGTGGCACTTGAGCACATCCCTCTCTTCCAGAAGAACCTGAGAGAGAAGACCACCATCCGTAGGAAGAAGAGGAACCATAATGCAGAGATCCATGTGCTCACTCGTTCCACGTGCTTCGCCATCCAGAACCATCTACCAATCGAGAGGCCAGATGCAGGAGCTCCCTATGTCAGATGCCATATTCATGAGTAGAGAATTGATCAGACTCTATTAGACAGCAGCTCTTCCATCAACCTCCATCCGGCAAACTTACTCGACCGATTCGAGTTCGGCCCTCTTTGACAGAGCAGGACAGTCCTTCAGTTTGCTGATAGATCTGTCAAGAGGCTGAAGGGGTTGTTGAAGGACGTGGTCGTCACAATTCCTAGCCAGAAATTTCCCGTGAACTTCGTTGTGTTGGACATGGAGATCCCTACGTTTGTGATCGATACTCCCATCATTCTAGGACGTTCATTCTTGGCCACAGCCAAGGCGTTGTCCAACCATGATAGCGGGAAGGTATACTTTTGCATCGAGGGAGAGAGTATACAAATAGAGATGATTGAGGAGACCAGAGCATGAGATTCAGCTTGCTCATAGCATCACAGTGATTTAGAGCAGATGATAGAGGCAGAGCTAGACGTCCACCAGCTTGCTCTGATCTCGTTTCATGAGCCCTCCTCTCACCTTCAGATACTGCAGATTCACAGATCCCAGTAGAGGAGATTTTGGAAAGCACACTCTTGGCAGAGGACACATTTGAGGCTGAAGACCATGTTCAGGATAGCGAGGCAGAGTACATTTCTTGTGATTCAGATTTAGAAACCTCATATTCAGACATATTGGGTTGAATTCGATAAGTTGATACCGTGTCTGATTCCCACAAAGCCAGCAGCTAGGGTGGAGACTGAGCCGGGGTGGAGACTGAGCCGATAAAGATTACAGATACACCATCAGGGCCAGCTTCGCCAGATATTCATGATCAACGAGAGTTCTCATACGCAGATCTAGTTGCATTCACTCAGACATTTCAAAAGCCAGAGTTGCCAGCTCCTAGATTTCCAGAGCTGAAGCCTTTGCCGCAATCGCTGAAGTATAGATTCCTTATGGGTGAGCATGAGATGCACCCAGTCATTATCTTAGTAGATTTGACTGGAGATCAAGAATGTCGTTTGATGAAGATTCTTGAAAAGAACCGCAAGGCTATAGGATGGAGTATAGCTGATCTCCGGGGGTTATGTCCGGTCCTCTGCTACCACCATATCTATCTCGAAGAGGAGGCTAAGCCGTCGCATGAGTTCCAGCGATGACTGAACCCGAATCTTCGAGAGGTTATCATGAAGGAGATTTCAAAATGGTGGAGCGCCGATTTTATCTACCCCATCTCTGACTCTTAGTGGGTTAGTCCATTACATGTGATGCCCATTAATACGGGCACCACTATAGTTGTTTGTGAGTCTAGAGAGGAGATAGCTACATGGGTACCCACTTCTTGGAGGGTCAGTGTGGACTACAAGCGATTGAATCATGCCACCAAGAAGGATCGTTTCCCGCTTCCTTTTATTGATCAGATTATAGAGAGACTAGCTGGGAAGAGTCACTACTACTTCCTTGACGGGTACTCCGGCTACAACCTGGTGGCCATTGCGCCTGAAGATCAGGAAAAGACGACATTCACCTATTTGTTTGGGACTTATTCTTTCAGACGGATGCCCTTTGGTCTATGTAACGCCCTAGTGACAGTCCAAAGGTGCATGTTGTCCATTTTCTCGTACATGGTAGGTGACTGTTTAAGGGTCTTCATGGATGACTTTTCGGCCTTTGGTGATGGGTTTAATGCTTATCTTTACTGCCTGGACCGCGTCCTTCAGTGATGTATTGAGGTTCATCTTGTTTTCTACATGGAGAAGAGTCACTTCATGGTGACTCAAGGGACGGTGCTTGGTCATATAATCCTCAACAGGGGCTTGGAGGTAGATCCAGCCAAGGTAGATATCATCAGGAAACTCAATCCACCATCCAACCTGCGATAGTTACGTTCTTTTCTGGGGCATGTCGGTTTCTACCGACGGTTCATTCATGATTTCAGTAGGATTTCCCGACCATTGACTGATTTGCTGATAAAAGACACCGACTTGATTGTATATGATAAGTGTCTTGCATCATTTGAGACTCTCAAGAGTCTAGTTGTTTTGGCTCATGTCCTTTAGCCGCCTAATTGGTCTCTCCCATTTGAGATCATGACGGATGCCTCTGATTTTGCCGTAGGGGTGATGAATCTGTGATTCGTCATCTTTATTCATTTATTTTAACTTAAAATCCGTTATAAAACACCTGCATATAACACTAACTCCATATTCTTACTAACTTGCTTCTGTGTGTAAATATTGTACACTTCTTACTAATTTTAACCTAACATAAATAAAGAAGGAAGGTGGAGATAGTGTCCTCAATTAGAAGATCCAAAAAATTATGTTTTGTGTATATCTGTATAAAATTGACACTAATGTATGTGTGCCTTAATTGACTTAAAATCAATAACTTTCAAAACCAAAGTTGTAAATAAAAATGTCTTCTCATTAATAAAAATAATTGCACAATAAAATCATGTATAGAATAAATGTATAGAATAAAAGTAACCACACATGGAAAAAGCCAATAAGCACTAATTGAAAGACCGATTCCGGCTCCATATGAACTCAAATTGAACCAATCTCACATCCATTGGCTTCTAAATTAAATTATCTTAAAAATGGCTATGATTTCATAATTTTTGGAATTGCGAGTAATAAGTTGGTTTTCTGGGGTTTTTTGTGCAATTTTCCCATGTGATTTGTACATATTATATTTGTATATATTTGTAAATATTTTTACTAGATGTTTAAAAAATTAAAAAAAAAATTAAACATTTTAAAACAAAAAAAAGTGAATTTCCTCAATTACCCTTGTATATAATGTCATATATGTATATAATATATGTATATAGTTGCTATTTTTAATTAACCACCATAAAAAAAATAACATTTTTTATTTCAAATAAATAAAGTGAGGAAAATTTAAAAAAATTAGTTAATTTTGCAAATAGTTTTATCTCTATTTAACTATATCTCATTTCAAATTTCACCTCTCTTATCTCGTCCACCAAAAAAAATTCGAAAACTCAAAAATTCAAATTTCATCTCTATCTTTTCTATTTATATGGCTCCTTCTCTCTCATTCCAACTTCATCAATCTTTAGAGAGAGGAGCCCAATCTGCAAGAGAGAAAATTTCATCGAGAAAGGTTCCTAGTCTCCAAGCCGTCTGGTGACAATGAGTCGGCCTTGTCGAGGCGATCACGGTCCATTTCCGCTCCTAAGGTGAGATCCATCATTTTTCTTATTTTTATCTCGGTTAATCGAAGTTTTACTTCTCGCACTTTTATTTTGTCGTCAATTTCTTTATTTAGATCATTAATTTCATCACGATTTTATCCGCTTCGACTCGATTTTTCATCCCACGTTCTTGATCTCCCCGCGTTCAATTTCTATCTCCCACGATCTATCAACTCCGACCACACACGGTGGTCGGAAAATCGGAATCGATTCCTTCCATTTCCGCCAGATCCTCGTTCATTTTCCTATTTTTTAATAAATAAAAAAATAAAAAAATATTTGTTTTCTTTATCTCTGACGTTTTTTTTTGCAGGATCATTTAAACAACATGAAAAAAATAAAATTCTCATTTTCTATTTTTTTATTTATTTCGGATTTACAAAAAAGAAGAAAAAGGGTTCTTTTTATTACTGTTTACATTACAATAAAAAAATTACAAATAATAATAATAAAACAAAAAAAGAGAGGGGACAGCCGCCCTCCAGGCGCCCCCCCTTCTTCCTCGGCCTCCATTGGTGCTCCACCCTAGGCGTCGCCGCCCCTCCTCCTGGACAGCCCTCCATCGTCAGCTGCCTTCCCACCTGCGTCAACATCGTGTGCCACCATCTATTCCATCGACGACCAACTTCCATCGCAACCACCTACGCATCCCTCCTCCCTCGGCCATCCACATCCTCGATGTCGACCTTCGTGCCCCCTTCAACGTCGACTTTAACCGCCATCACCTACACCAAGATCTAGCTCCGACTCCCTCACCGCCATCCTCCTCAACCATTATAGGCCATCTCCCCTCTATCAACCTGGGAGCCCGACCACCAAGCACCTCCCTCTGCTAGAAGCTCGCCATCACCACACTCCTCTATCGCTCCACCGCTCCAGGCACCGCCGCCTTCGACGTTGCGGGGAGATGGAGGGTGGGTGGCGCCCTGTGCGTGCCCTTGCGTTGAAACGAAGTCCATCAGAACAAAGAGCCCTAGGGCAATAGTTTATTTGGGAAAATTACATGTATGCCCCCGGAGTTCTGAAATTTGAAGAAGATACAGGGAACCCTAAAGAATCAAGTATTTTATCCAGCAAAATTGCATCAGAGACCCCAGAAGATTCCAACATGCAAAAGCATTCCCACCTCCTCAAGCGCGTGCTTTGCATGCATTTCGTAGGTAATTTGCACATTCTCCCCTCTTTTTATTTTATTTAATTATTTAATGCAAAAACATTGAATATTGCATTTTAGTCCATGTTATTCAGACTCCTAAATTTGCATGAATATTCTTTTGAAAAAAAAAGTTTTTATTAGTCCAATTTTTTTTGAAAATTTATGCTATGCTCCTGATGTGCATATCCATCTAGCATAAAAATTCAATTGCAATATGTCTTCATTTGATATTATTAAAAAAATAAAAAAACATGCCATTTTATCTTTCTGAAATTCGAAAATTCATAAAAAAACGAAAATAACTCCAAAAATTCCAAAAAATTAGGGTAGGGTTATTTATTTCCATTTAAGTTCTATCATTAATGATTTATAAAACCCTAAAAAATTAGAAAAATAGCAAAAATCTTATAAAAATAAATAAAATCTACAAAAATCCAAAAATTGTATTTTAGTTCCAGTTCGTAGATATTTGCATGTAGTTTATCTTAATAATAATTATCAGGAGTTTTGGGCACATAAAATTTTTTTAAGTTGCAAATTACTCCATGCTATGCACATTTTCGCATTTTCTCACTATTTGATTTTTTAATAAATACAAAAATATCAGAAAATTTTACAAAAATTCCCCAAAATATTTCAAAACTTTTAAAACACAAAAATATTTTATTTGGATTTTTTCTAAGCATTTTTGATAAATTAAGAAAATATAAAAAAAGATTAGTGCATGTATTTCATATTTCGTGCTTTTTTGTCATTTATTTTTGAAAAAAAAATTTCAAAACCAAAAATCACTTAAAATTGAAAATCAGAAAATATAAACAAAATTAGAAATAAAAAATATTATTAAAAAAATTAAAAAACTAAAAAAAATCACAAAAACCAAGGATAGTTATCCTTTGAGATTCTTGTTTTTCTCTTAACTGATTTTCGATTAATTGAATAACCCTCAGAATTTGTAGCCTCCTTGAGTACGACCCTGCCCGCTATACAGGTTAATAAGCAGCAAAAACAAAAAAAATATGTTGTCGCGAGATTTTTGGGGATAACAACGACTTACTTACCATTAATTTATCCAATCCTCAAAGAACCGTTGTCAACAAAATGGCGCCATTGCCGGGGAGGTACGGCGAGAGTAGTTAGGTTTCTCTTTTGACCTGCTATTCTTGGTTGTAAATATCTGTTTATATTTTTTTTCATACACTTCATTGTTTATATTCATTGCATTCATTTCATTTTTTTCTCATATTTGATAATTGTATTTCTTACACATTATCTTTTCTTTTTCTTGCGAGTGCCTGCGGAGCGAAGGAGGCGATCCTAGGAGAGCCAAAGCACCCAAGCGACGTGGAGGCTGCTTGATTCTTCACCAAGTCGCAGGATAGCGTGAGAAGAGGAGAAAGAATTGAAAAAATTTTAAAGAGAGAGCGAGTTTATCTTTTCTAGCATTTGAACTCTTGTAAACGGACATTCGTTTGTTGCGGGGTCTGTTTCACCAAGTACCAGTGCACTTGGGAGACCTCACCAGTTTTGTTTTCATCGCTTTTATTTTTATTTTTTTCCCATGAATTTCGTGAGCTACCTCATGATTGCTTTTATTAATTGCTTGAGCTAATTAATTAATTAGGTCCAAACAACCTAAACAAGAATTTTTTTACCTATAGAGTAGAGCGTAATTTGGACTTAGTCAAATTAACTGTTCTCGCCTGTTAATAGAAGTTATCATCTTGGATGGTTCACTTGCATCATATAGGATAGTTTATTTAAATTATGTGTGTGTCACTTGCATGTAGAGTGCTGGCGACAAGGTACACATCTCTAACCCTTGCATGCATCATTGTTTTTTATCGTGCATTGGCATTTCCGATCTCCTTCCTTGTTTTCACTCACATAAAATAAAAAGGAAATTGGACACTCGGTAGGCGATTCGTTGAAAATATTTTAACCAAGTGATAACTGCTAAAACCGGGACTGCTAAAGAAAACTCGACCCTAGAAAATATAAGGAAAAATCGTTGTTTTGGGGAGAGTAACCCCCTCATTGTTTTGTTTGCTTGAGCGAGAGAGCGACCCACACACTAGGATAGAGCTACGACCGAACTCTTTTCAGACTACTATCTTGTGTTAGTCGTTATCAAGTGAGGATCTCTCCGGTAGCCGGTAAAGCGGCCCGCAACGTCCTTAATAGCTTGAATTGATTGGGTAGTCGGTAAACGGTTTTCAATTCATACTGGCTGGGAAAGATCTAGCTTTGGGATTAGGCCAGTCTCCAGAGAGACTTAGGTTCCTAACAGCTCGCTCTAACTGCTCTAATATGTTTTATTCTCACCAAACTCTAAAATTGACAAGATAATTGACCTAACTTTCATGGCCTTCGCTTTGAGTTGAGTTTGTGAATTGGGGATTCGTATTGTGATTGCTTGTGTGCATACTCGGTCGTTCTGTGCATTTGTGCCTTTTCTATAAATCTTTTGACTTGACCCTCGTGCTCTCCCGATCCCGTCTTTTGTTTCGTAGATGGCCGACTGGAGTTATTTTAATCTGATATTCGCGGATACCTCGTACTCTCCATACTATCCACCTTCCTTTTTCTAGGAGAACTTTCCTCCTTATTTTTGTGCATATCTGCCTAACCCATTATTTCAGGAATCAGAGGACTTTGATTTTCACCCACGCTCATTCAACCCACCTGATCCTGAAATTTTGGAGTCACCTTTCATGATTTCCACACTTGAGACACTGAACCAGATGATGGAGCATAAGAATTCGAGGATTAGCAATCTATTTAACATAAATACAAGCCAAAAGGTTGCTCCACTATTTGAGGATATGGATTCACTTGAGGATAATCATGAGAGCTTGCAATCGCCAAAATACAAAAAAATGAAAAAATTTTAAAAATCCAAAAATATTATGAGAGACACATTATTGATTCATTTTGTGAGGAGAGGACCCAAATGCCTAATCATTTACCCACACATCTATTCACATCATGTCCCAACCATGACGCCGAGGATTCCATTATACATACTGTTCTAGGAAATCCTCATGTAAATGTTGATTCCGACCTCCTCCCTTGTATGGATGAGGTCCAAAAATTCAAAAAAATATTGACTGAATCTGAATTGTTGGCCACCATTCATGAGATTATTAAAGCCCCGCTTCAACAGGCCATGATAGATTTATCTACTCCTCAACACAAGAAGAGAAAGCGAAGGAGAAGATCTGAGCGTCACATCTTGACCATGTCCACTGCCTACGCCATCTCTGACCATCCGTATTTTGAGGAAGGGAACACTTCCACACCTCTTGTGAGTTGCTCCATATCTGACTATTCTTGTGATAACACTCTCCTTGGCGGCGATTCATCAATCAATATAATACCCTTCTCTATTGTACAGTCTCTTCATCTTGGGCCTCTCAAGAAAAATAGGATGATAGTTCAATTTGCTGATGGATCTATCAAGAAGCCGAATGCTATTCTAGAAAACGTTGTAATTCTTATTCAGGGCATGAATTTCACTTCGGATTTTATTGTAATGCCCATGGAGACCTCCACCCCTGTGGAGCACCATGCAATCATCCTGGGACAACCTTTCCTCGCCTTTGCGGGAGCCGTTATTAATTATGGTTCAGGAGAAATTCGCTTCCGTTCTGATGTAGGGAGCGATATGTTAATCACTACACCCACTACTGACCAGAGACCTACATCCCATGAGAACCTGCCCATGTTAGCCAAGCCCAAGGAATTTGACCTCAATGATAATATCAGAGATTCTTGTTATACGTTGGATGAAAAGGAAACCCAGGAATTCCTCTTCAAGGAGGAAGACTCGGAAAGCATAAACCTTGGAGTTCCCCCTTCTGGTATGTGTCGATGCATTGATGACATACGCGGAATTTACACGATAGACACCTTAGAGCGGAAGGCAGAATATGAGACTAGACTGGATGGACATGATTCAACTACTTCTGCTGATGAGTTTGTTCTTATTCACCCTTATTCAGATGAGACCGATCAGGCCTTTTGATAAAGATGATGTTCCGGTAGAGGCTCGCCAGGACGAAATTGATCCTACTTTTTCTGATAAAGATTTCGAGCCATTTTACTTTGATATTTGCGAGACTTCCCATGCAGGACATGACCACACTACTTCCAATAACCGATTTAGGCATGCACAATCTGAAACCACTGAGGATACATTCTTGGTCGATCCTACTTAGTTTATGTCTAATTATGATCCCAATATCAACCTACACCTTGTCAAATCCATGCCTCAGCGGTCCCGCAAGAAGGTTCGCTTTCGACCATCTTGACCTTTGTGCATCCACTCCTCTTGTATATCCCTTCGTTTCACTCTTTCTTTTCCCGTTTTATCACTCACCCCTTTTCCGTGTATGTATATATGATATACTTAGGATGTGCTTTATCCTAAGTATAGGGGGGTGAATGATTCGTGTTGTTCATATTTGTCTTGTTCATCACTCTTGATGTTGCATATACATACGGATACTCTACCCTAAGTATGGGGGGGTCTTGTTGTTCTTATCATCTTTTTATTTTTGAGTCCGTACATTCTCTACATCAGTTTTCATATTCGTCCTGTTCATCACTCTTGTTGTTTCCTATACTTAGGGATTCTCCACCCTAAGTATAGGGGGTGATGCTGTTCATATCATGTCTTTTTATTTTTTTGAGTCTGTACATTCTCTTCATCGGTTTTTCCCTTTTGTGCACTCTACTATACTTAGGATTACTTGATCCTAAGTATAGGGGGATCACCAACTTCTCTTCTTTTTATACTTTCTTTGACTCGTTGTAGCATAGGAGTCTTTTCACTTTTCTATACTTAGCTCGAGTTATGTCTTCCTTTTTTGCTCTCTGATCACTATGAGGACATAGTTCGAGCCAAGTATAGGGAGTGTCGTATATATTGTATATATACTTTAGACATAACTAGTATTTTAAATAAGTTTATTTGGGGGTTATATTTATAATTTTGTAAACTCCACGTGTATAAAAAAACAAAAAAATACAAAAAAAATACAAAACAAAAACAAAAACAAAACAAAAAAATAAAAAAAAGAAGAACAAAAAAAAACAAAAACAAAAAAACAAAAAAAACAAACAAAACAAAAAATTTAACAAAACAAAAAAAACAACAACAAATTCTTGTATATATTTTACTAACCCTTTATTATTTAAAAAACTACAAAACCAAAAATCCATAAAAACATGCATAATTCCAAAAAAACCTTTCTTCTATATCTGCATTTTTCTTTAAAGAAATCCATAAAAAGTTCAATATTAGAAAATATTTTTTTTTAAATGTTCTTTTCACATGTGCATCATTTCTTTTCAAAAAAAAACCTTTGCATTGTTCATCTTTCCTTACATTTGCATGTGCATTTTTCAGGATAGTATTGACATTTAAACTATGTCTGGAATAAAATTGAATAATGGAGCTTAGTTGGACCTTAATCCATCTAATTCTCAGAGGAACTTCACCGAGAAATAGGATTTTAGAAGCTTATGGTCTTTGACTTAATTCTTTGAGTTCCACATGACAATGTGCAGCGTTTGACTCTTAGTGTCTAACCTGGTCTCTTCATTCTGGGTACAACTCTATAATAGGGAATTAATTTGTACTCTCGCACTATGCACTTAGCTAAACTCAGACGGGATGTTAGAAGACTGTGTGAGTTTCTTTTCTTTTAGCATGGAAATCTCAGGATCGGAGTACGGGTTGAAATAAAGCCTCGATAAAGAGATGAACGGCTGGGAACATTTTTTTCTAAGACCCCAAAACATGTACGGAAACAAAAAGATTCTATATCCATAGGGGCATAACAAGATCCAAGCAGAACCACAACAAATCCAAATACAAAGAAGCCACTACTAAATAAATATCTAACAAAAAAGGACCAAGCTTCAAGAAAACCAGCAGATCTTTGTGGAGACTCGGCTACACTGGCCAGCTTCACAAGGAGAGGTGACTACACTGGCCACCCTCCAGTTCTTTTCTCCTTTTTCCAACTTCTTCCACAATTCGATTATGAACACAACGCAACAGACCTTAGAAGGAGATACCTGACTCGGCGAGGACGAGTTACTGGAGAGGAGATGTGCATGGTAGTCCGGCATTCTAGATGGGAAGAGCTTAAACGTTTCACACACACATGAGTCAATAGTTCAATGTTCATAGGGTATGCATTAGGAAGAGGATTAATCTAACATGACTTCTGAGCCGAAACTGTGACAATGATGTGTAGAACATGAAGGTTGTCTATTTTAAAAATTCTATGTCTCACAGAAGTTCCGATACAATAATAATCCAAAGGTCCGACAGAGCTCCAAACTACAATTTTATGAAGATAAGTTTAATACTCAAAATTGTCCTACTTTCTTTATTTTCCCTTACTTTTTCTTTTTCTTCATTTATTCATTCAAATAAGTGTTTGCTAAGGGACTAGCAAAGGTAAAGCACAGGAGGATGATGAATCTGTGATTCGTCATCTTTATTCATTTATTTTATCTTAAAATCCCTTATAAAACACCTTCATATAACACTAACTCCATATTCTTACTAACTTGCATCCGTGTGTAAATATTGTACATATTTTACTAATTTTAACCTAAAATAAATAAATAAAGGAAAAATAAAGAAAAGAAAATATAAAAAAGGAAGATTGTATACAGGCTGACCCAAACCCCGAGAGAAGGTCAAGACTTGACCGGATTGACCAGGAATAAAGTAGGGGGAGATAGGGTCCTCAATTAGAAAATCCAAAAAAATTGTGTTTTGTATATATCTATATAAAACTTACACTAATTTATTTGTGCCTTAATATTTCTATATAAAACTTACACTAATTTATTTGTTCCTTAATTGACCTCAAATCAAATAACTTTCAAAACCATAGTTGTAAATAAAAATGTGTTCTAATTAATAAAAATAATTGCACAGTAAAATCATGTAGAGAATAAAAGTAACACACTTGGAAAAAGCAAATAAGAACTAATTGAAATACCAATTCCGGCTCCATATGAATTCAAATTAAACCAATCTCACTTCCATTGGGTTCTAAATTAAATTATCTTTAAAATGGCCGTGATTTCAACATTTTTGGAGTTAAAAGTAAAAAATTGGTTTTCCGGGGTGGTTTGTGCAATTTTCTCATGTATTTTGTACATATTGTATTTGTATATATTTGCAAATATTTTCACTAATTGTTTAAAATAAAAAAATAAAAATTAAAATAAAAATTTTAAAACAAAAAAGCAAATTTCCTCAATTACCCTTATATATAATGTCATGTATGTATATAGTATATGTATATAGTTGCTAGTTTTAATTAACCACCATAATGAAATAAAAAAATAACATTTTTTATTTCAAATAAATAAAGTGACGAAAATTCAAAAAAAAATAGTTAATCTTGTAAATAGTTTTATCTCTCTTCTACTTTATCCCATTTCAAATTTCTACTCTTTTATCTCTTCCACCAAAAAATTTCAAAAATTAAAATTTCATCTCTATATTTTCTATTTATATGGATCCTTCTCTCTCATTCCAACTTGATCTATCTTTAGAGAGAGGAGCCCGATCTCCAAGAGACAAAATTTCATCGAGAAAGGTGCCTAGTCTCTGAGCCGTCTGGTGACAGCGAGTCAACCTTGTCGAGGAGATCACGCTCTATTTCCGCTCCTAAGGTGAGATCCATCATTTTTCTTATTTTTATCTAGGTTAATCATAGTTTTATTTCTGTCACTTTTATTTCGTCGTCAATTTCTTTATTTAGATCATTAATTTCATCACAATTTGATCCACTTCAACTCAATTTTTCATCCCACATTCTTGATCTCTCTACGTTCAATTTCTCCGCCCACGATCTATCAACTCCGACAAACCACGGTGGTCGGAGAATCGGATTCGATTCCTTTCATTTCCGTCGGATCCTCGTTCATTTTACTATTTGTAAATAAATAAAAAAATATTTGTTTTCTTTATCTCTAACATTTGTTTTGTGGGATCATTTAAAAAACAAAAAAAAAATAATATACATTCTTCATTTTCTGTTTTTTTTATTATTTCGGATTTTCAAAAACAAACAAGAAGAAAATAGGGTTCTTTTTATTACTATTTGAATTATATTAAAAAATTACAAAAAAAATAAAAAAAAAGAGTCGACGACCACCCTCCAGGAGCCGTCGCCCCCCCCCCCTTCCTAGGCCTCCATCGTCGCTCCGCTCTAGGCGCCGTCGCCCCTCCTCCTCGCCAGCCCTCCATCGCCGGTTGCCTTCCCACCTACGTCAATGTCGTACGCCACCATCTACTCCATCGACAGCCGACTTCCATCGCAACCACCTACGCAACCCTCCTCCCTCGGCCATCCACATCCTCGACACTGACCTTCACGCCCCCTTCAACGTCGACATCAACCGCCATCACCTGCACCAAGCTTTAGCTCCGACTCCCTCACCGTCATCCTCCTCAACAATTACCGGCCATCTCACCTCCATCAACCTGGGAGCCCGACCACCAAGCGCCTCCCTCCGCTAGAAGCTCGCCATCGCCACACTCCTCTGTCGCTCCACCGCTCCAGGTGGCGCCACCTTCGACATTGTAGGGAGAAGGAGGGTGTGTGGTGCCTTGTTCGGGCCCTTGCGTTGAAACAAAGACCATCAGAACAAAGAGCCCTAGTGCAATAGTTTATTTGGTAAAATTACGTATATGCCCCCAGAGTTCTCAAATTTGAAGAAGCCACAGGGAACCCTAAAGAATCAGGTATTTTATTCTGCAAAATTGCATCAGAGACTCATAAGATTCCAACTTGCAAAAGCATCCCCGCCTCCTCAAGCACGTGCTTTGCACGTATTTCATAAATAATTTGCACATTCTCCCATCTGTTTATTCTGTTTACTAATTTAATGCAAAAAAATTGAATATTGTGTTTTAGTCACTGTTATTCAGACTCCTAAATTTGCATGATTATTCAATTGAAATAAAAGTTTTTATCAGTCCAAAAACTTTTGAAAAATTATGCTATGCTCCTGATGTGCATATCCATATAGCATAAAATTTTCATTGCATTTTATTTTCATTTGATATTATAAAAAAATTAAAAAAAATGCCATTTAATCTTTTTGAAATTCGAAAATTCATAAAAAATCTAAAATAACTCTAAAAATTCCAAAAACATTAGGGTTGGTTTATTTCATTACCATTTAAGTTCTGCACAAAGTTTGTGCATTAATTATTTATAAAACCCTAAAAAAATAGAAAATACAAAAAATCTTATAAAAATAATAAAATTTCTATAAAAATCCAAAAATTGTGATTTTAGTTCCTGTTTGTAGATATTTGCATGTAGTTTGTCATAAAATAATTGTCAGGAGTTTTGCATATTAAAATATTTTTAAGTTGTAAATTACTCCATGCTATGCACATTTTCGTATTTTCTCTCTGTTTGATTTTAAAAAAATATAAAGATATCTGAAAATTCCACAAAAAGTCCCAAAAATATTTCAAAACTTTTGAAACCCAAAAATATTTTCTCTAGATTTTTCTAAACATTTTTTAAAAATTGAAAAATTACAAAAAAAAGATTGGTGCGTGTATTTTATATTTCGTGCATTTTTCTTATTTATTTTTGAAAATAAAAAAAATTCAAAACAAAAAATCACTAATAATTTGAAAATCAGAAAATACAAAAAAATAGAAATTAAAAAATAATTAAATAAAATTAAATAAAATAAAATTCACAAAAACCAAGGATAGTTATCCTTTGAGATTCTTGTTTTTCTCTTAATTGATTTTCGATTAATTGAATAACCCTCGGTATTTGTAGCCTCCCTAAGTTCGACCCTGTCTGCTATACATGTTAATAAGTAGCAAAAATAAAAAAAATTATTGTCGCGTGATTTTTGGGGATAGCAACGACAAATATTTATCATCAATTTCTGATCCTCCAATTTCTCGTAACAACAAGGAGCTATGCTAGGACAGAGGAGGGATGGAGTACCTTTTGCCATTCACTACACTAGCCATACATTAGATGCTGGGCAGCGGAACTACACCATCACTGATTAAGAGATGGTAGTCGTAGTCTTTGCCTTGGACAAATTCAGATCATATATTATTGGATCCAAAGTGACTATCTTTACGGATCATACCGCCAACATGTACCTCATGGCTAAGAAGGATACCAAAGAGAGATTGACTAGATGTATCCTTCTACTCCAGGAGTTTGATACTGAGACTAAGGATAAACTTGGAGTTAAGAATGCCGTGACGAATCAACTCTCTCGACTATAAAATCTTGAGGAATATGAGCATATTGATCCTATTTCTGGGAATTTCCCAGATGAGGCGATCCATGCTATCACCTCGCTCCCGTGGTACGCTGACATTGTGAACTATCTTGTTGCCAATAAAGTTCCACAAGGTTGGCCCAGGCAGCGACTTGAGACCTTCCTTGCGAAGGTCAAGTCTTACCATTGGGAGGATCACAATTGAAACAATTTATAGTAATTAAGACAAAGTATTCTCGCAAAATATGGAAACATAAATGATTTAGATCAAATATTTAAAACAATTTAGACAGATGGATTAGTTCACTAATACGGTTGATCTATATTATGTATGAAAATCGTCACAACTTCTATATAGATTCATATAGTTCAGATAGATAATAGATGAGGGGATGAAGAGAGGAGTAGAGAGAGTTACTTCCCTATAAAAAATAAATTAAAATAAAAAACAGAACAGGACATCCTCAATTCTTCAAGTATAGTGATAAGAGCAATAAATCTATACAAATTCATAATGAAATCTTGATCTAATTTTACAACTAGGAACAATCCTATCAGGAAAACAAAATTATATCAATCCAAAACTAGTTCCATCCGATTTTAAAAGCAAAATAAAAGTTACAGTTTGAGAACATCAAGCTACTAGCAAAATCGTCAAGTAAGCCTCAAAGTAATCTTGATCTCTGCAATCGTGAGCGAAACTGTCTAAAAAACAAAAGCATCATCAGACTTTTGAGAATGTAATAATAAGTAATAAGTAAAAGATGAAAAGAGGCAACAAAAGAGGGAAAAACATTACCAAAAGAGAGGGTGAAGGATCAAAACTCTCTAAGTGATTCAATGCTAATCAACAATATTTATAAAAGTATCTTCTGCATTTGCACTAGCTAACTCTACAAAATTATAAAAATGCAAGTCATTACATAATTATAATGTAAATACATATAAATATATTAACAATTAACAAATAAATAGGTAGAGCATACCTGATTCTATCATATCAATATCTTCGAGAAGTTCCTCAACTACAAATGGGCTACTTGATTTTTGAAACCAATCTCACTCACAAATGATAGCCTCAACCATCCTTGGAGTAAAAGAACTACGAAATTGGTCTAAAACACGATTGCTGGCACTAAAGGATGACTCAAAGGCAACTATTGAAGCTGGCTTTGCTAATAAATCTTGCACCATTGTAGATAAGATGTGAAATCTAGAAGAATTTCCCCTCCACCAAACCAATACTTCCAAGACCTTATTATTGCGATCCTCGAAATCTTCTCCCAAATACTTATCCAATTCATTTTTCTATCAATTCCACTTTGACTTGTATTTTGTTGATCATATAACATTGTCATAAATTGTTCGATGTCTTGTACGTTGTCAATTTCTTCACGCACCATGGAAGAAGATTGCAAATTTGAGAAAGACACAACCAAGGCATATATTTCATACATTGAAGACAACACAATTTGTACTTTTTTCTTCAAGATCGTGGCCTTCTCACAAGCATATGATTGGTCAACTATCCAGTTAACATAGGCCAATTTATATCGAGGATCCACAACAATTGGAAATTATAGCATGATGTTTATATTTTTAACATTTCCCCAATGTTTATCATATTTTGCCTTCATTTTAGAAACCATCAAATGAGTACGTGGGTCACAACTTCTACATCTTATCGAAAGAATTATGCCAATGCTGAGCATCATTTGTATGTACTCATTACCTTTTACATACTTAGTGCCGGATAATTTCAATGTGGCATCATAGAAGACTTTTAAAATGGTTATGAAGTTCGAGCATGCTCCCAATCGTATATTCCTAGAAAACCTTTATTTTTAGAGGATGTCAGATCATCTACATACATGGCATCAACCGTTTCTAGCAAATCAAATGCTTTTTCTAACATTATAGAAGACTCCAACGTCAAGCATGTGATTTCCATCTGGTCTCAACATCTAGACATACAAGACTCTTTGAAAGTATTTTTTCCTTCTCTATGCAAGATCTGAATTTCTGTTCTCGATTTGGAAATGACTTCACATTCTTCACAGCCGAACGAATCCTAAAAATTAAGTCATCCACATATGGCAATCCTTCTTTGACGTTTAGATTTAAAATATGCAACACACACCTCAAATGTAAAAATTCATCACTCAAATTTGTTCCCTTCAAATTATTAAGTCTTTTCCTCAGATATTGAATACCTACATAGTTGGAGCTTGCATTATCCACAATATTGGTCATGATTTTTGTATTCCTTAATCAAGTATGCAATTCACCACTACTTTTCCTATGGCTTCACCAAAGTGGTCGGATATAGGACAAAAGTTCAACATCTTCTTGTGTAAGGCCCAATCATTGTCAAGGAAATGAGTTGTGAGACACATAGAACTTCATTTTCTTCATGATGACCATATTTTTGACATGAAATATGGTCTTAATTTTTGTAAGAGAAGTCCTTGAAGAAAGCTTCACAATAAAATTCTTGATGTCATTCTTTTCTTTCATATACTCCTCAAAAGAGTCTCGTGAGATCGTAAAATGAAGAAAGCCCTCACGTTCTACAGTTCTCAATGGCATCTTATCAATTGTGATCATTCTTACAAGGTCTTTACGACATTCATCTTGATCGATTCTAGAAGACATTTGTAAATGAGATGAAGCAACTCCGACATCTTGTACGACTCTTCCTTGTAACATCTATAACTTCTCAGATTTATCATTTCCAACAAAAGTTTTGCATCTTATCAGGTGATTGTTCAAACTGCTAGTTAACTGAGACGGTGGGCATTTGATGAATTCTTGACAATATTTGCACATTCCACGTCGTTCACTTGGGTTTGTAATATCATCAACAATGTAATATTTCCATACCCATGACGACTTTCGAGAAGATGAACTTTGATTTGTTTCCTTACAAGACTTAGTATGAGAGGAGACATCTCCACATGAACAGGCTCATTTTGAATTGCATGATCATGACTAAGACCTACAAACTGATGCTTCATAGTAGAGTCCATAGTATCGTCTATGCTTTAAATCTAACATTATAATTTAGTAAGTTTAGTTATGAAAAAATCCATTATAATATATAATTAGAAAGGTGAGTGAAAAGATAAAATAATAATGATCGATCTTCATCACAAGCATTCATATGATCATATCACATTATCGTACTCAATTACTAAGCAAGTGAAAGAGTAAATAGAGATGATGGTCGAAATCATATATCTAGAGTAGTATCTTCTTCTTCAACAGAGCATAATCCAATCAATGACTAATCATTAGCATTAGCCTCCGTCATGGAAAAAATAACAGAAGAAACAAGAAACTAAAACATAGAGAAATGATGAAAATTCATCCATAAATTTCAGAACTCCATGAGTATAACATGCTCTTAATACATAAGTCATAAGTCTTAGCATGGACTTGAGTAACCTGAAAAGAAAGAATAAAAATTCATTTACACAAACATAAGAACATCCCTGAAAGGAAATAGTGTGTCATTTTTCTATGCAGGACAAGATCCACTTTACTACCCTTAGCAGAGAACATCCCTATGGAAATCTTGATCTTAATGGTTTTTTGAAGATAAACATTTTAGAAAACCAATTTACCATAATGTGTAAGTTTCTACGTAAATAGAGAACTAAACTGAAGTGATGCCTAATAGATCTAAGGCTTTTAAGAGACCTCTTACCATAATAGTTAGAGGTATTAAAATCTAACCATGGCGCAATTTCTATTGATTTGGATGAGATTTCATAGTGTTGTCAGAGGATTATTATGTAAAAATTTGGAAAAAGAGATTAGTGGCTAGTGTATAATCAACTTGACAATAAAAACATTCTTAACTGGAATGGTATGGAATGAAAAAAACTGAGATGATAGGTAATTTTGATATTATTTCTATTTGCATAAAGGTTTAATGAAAGTCCCTATTTCCATATCCCCTTTGTTTTATATGGTTAAACTATGCACATCATATAGGACGATCCCTTTTAATGACAACGTATTAGACAATCAATGCATTTAATTAGAGACATGAACATTGAGTGTTTGCTTCAGTGGGGTGAATATTGAATACATGGCATGAATCTCCCATGAATTGAGAAATACACTTAATCCCAAGTAACAAATTGGATTTAGACAACATAAATTGGGCATTCCTAAGAAGAAGAACAGAGAACAGAAATGTGGTATATTCATACTAATTTACCAAATCAATTAATCTGAAGAAAGAATGTGGCATGTGCATCATCGTCATGCTGCCCCTCCAATTGGTTAAAATAAGCAATATCAGCTACCAGAAAAAAGAGACATCAAACCACAACAAATCGAATAGAGGGAGGACCTGATGCAAGTATTCCACAACAATCTAGGGTTTCATCGCTCATATTTCGTCGAAGCAACCCAAAATAATCGAGGCTGGAAGAAAGATGTGAATGTCGATTCGAGTACGCTAGGGTTTGGTTGCTGCCTTGCCAGTGTCGAATGAGGAACTTTCTACTGAAAGACATCATTGTCGATCCAGGAGGAATCGAAGGATAGCCTCGGATTTGAAACTTCGAGTGGGTGAGGGAGAATGGGGCACAGGTGGGAGAGACCGAATCGATCCATGGATTTTCCCCTTAATTTGGACGGGGCACCGGTGATTGTCAGATCAAAGGTGATGGATACCCGAATCTGGCTATGTGAACAGGTATCCATAACTCAGGGCCAAAACCATGTGGGTCGGATCGGATATCCTTCCGATCCAGTTTCCATGAACAGTACTATTATCCTCCCTTTCTTCTCTTTAAACATAATACCCAAATATATGATAAATGGTTTTGTTAACTTCCGTGTATCCTTCCTTAGGAATGGAAGTGCTAACTGCAATAAAATACATTTAACTCCTTGTCTTTTGTATGCAGACCCAAAGATTTGCAGGTTGGTCTATCATTAGAAATAGAGAATTTAATTTGTCTACCATAGCAAGATGGACCATTTTACATAGAAACTGTACCCCAACCACCCTTTGAGCAAATATTATTCATTCATGAAAGAAAACTATTGGAGGATTTCCTTATCAACCCAGTTTCACCTTTTTTAGATCTTAACATAAGGTTGAGATATTCTTCATTCAGATATATACGGCAACATATGCAATGGTAAGAAATTGTTATTCCTGCATTCCGAGATTGGTTTTGAAGTGGTCTTTGTGATACTCGATAATTTATAAGATTAATAAGAATAAATTGATCACTTTCGATGAAGCTCTCAAATCTAGAAGTGCCTCATTTAACTGGAAAAAAGTACCTAATAATAGTTCCAATGATATGAACCCTGTAGAGGCAGAATCGTCCTTTCATTCTTTTATGCACATTACTTTGAACTATCAATCTGGTCCCTTTACTTTTCTGGATGAGAGTAAACTAACGATAAAATCTTATTATCTCCATTATATGTTTGGTGGTATCTTAGACTAAGTCTCAAATATTTACTGGAATTCTAAAACTCCATCCAAAATTGGTTTCTTTGCTTTGTTTTTCTTTAAAGAAAAGAATTTTAATGCAAGAAGCTTTAAATAAGCAAGGATGTGACTTAGTTTCTATCTTTTATCTTTATTGGAATAGTATGAAGGGAGGTTGATTAGGCCTCGCACATCATGGAAGCATGTGAATCAAATCATATTCGATCAAATACTGACTAGTCGTTGATGAATCCGCGATTCATCATCTCAATATATTAATCTTAGCAAAATCCTCAAGTAAAATCTCTAACAAATGTCCATAAAATCAATAAATTAATAAAATATTTCTTATAAATAAATTATGCAAATTAAAGTGATGCATGGGCAAATAATGCAACGGAACATGCATAATGAATTAAATGCTACAATTATACCCTAAAATGAGAGCAACGCAATATAGAATAGAGTTAGAGTCATTTTGAACACATCATTAAAAATCGGTCATCAAATCAAGCAAAACAAGTATAGCATGGTCCCATTTATCACATAAAAAATTACTTAAATTTAAACAGTATCAATTGGAACAAATAAGTATGCTAGAATGTAGAGGACAAAATAAGGATCAAAACGACACTAAAATCATGCAATTTGGACCTACGATGCTCAAGTTATGCGAAAAACAGTGCAAGGGCATAAATGTAATAAAAATGCACGAAAAATAAAGGATAAATATTGCATTTAGGTCCCAGGAGGGACCTAAATGCAAATATGGAAAACCGCCTGGGCCCAAATGTAATTTTTCCATTGCGCGCAGGGGCATAATTGTAAATCTTCAAAACTGGAGGGCCTCCCTGAAATTTACCCAGGCACGCACGTGAGGCATGTGCCTGGGGAGCAAAATGCAAATAGATAATATTCCGGGGTCTTCTCTGCAATTTACCCAGGCCCCCACGTGCTACGCACGCGAGGGGCCAGGCTCGGGAGGGGCGTCAGCTTCGGGCACACGTGGTGATAGCGGGCGGTTCGGCGTTAGGCTTGGAGGACCCGAGCCTATAGGCTTGGAAGAAGGCTCGGGTCCACCACGTGGCGTCATCACAGCCGTTCGATCCATTCGATCGAACGGCACCTGTAGCATCTCCTTCCGCCGCGAGCCACCGGAGAAGGCGGGGCTCCGGTGACACGCGGATTGCTCCTCCGTGCTCCGCCAAGTCCTCTGATGAATGGAGGAGCAAGCTGGGGACCTGGCGAAGAAGGTTATGATGCGGCGATGCTCCATGGAGGATCAGAGGTGACAGACGGTGCAACATCGCCGGAGGAGAAAAGCTCGAAGGGGCTCCGTTCAGCACTTCGGCCATTGAAGATGGAAGCTCCTACAAAGGTTAGATAGCCGAAGCGGGTTGTGACTGTGAGCGAGGTGAGGTGTATGGAGACCGTGGAGGCGTCGAGAGGCGGTGGTCTGATGCTTCTTCTCCGGCGAAGCGGAGGAGAAGGGGATTGAAGCGGAGGAGGTTCTGGAGAAAGGTAGGGTGGTCGGCGTGAATGGTGGTGGTGTGGCGAAGGTAATTGGATGGTCTAATGAAGGTGGAGATGACATGAGATTGCAGGAAAATTCGAAGAAAAGAAAAAGGAAGGAGGGACCTCGTCGGAGAGGGGGACCGGTGGAGGAGAGGCTTGGGCTGAGCTCCTAGGCGGGGCTCCGGTCGTCGCACGACTCGCTCAACCAATGCAAGGTGCTCGGCGGTGCCAGATGGCGACCGCTACGTGGCCGAAGGCCACGGATCACACCGGGGAGGTCTGGCCATGATTGCCTCGAATTGACCGTCCTCCGCTGTCACCGGAGGCGGATGAAGCTAGGGCAGACTCCCGTAGATGGTGGATACCGACTATGGTGGCGGCGACGGAGGTTAAATAGGCGGAGATGGAGCTAGGCGTTATGTGGTGTGAGGGAGTTTTCGAAGGGGAATTTAATGGTGATGGGGTAACGTCTGGGAGCTCTGGAGATGGCGCGAGGAAGGTGGATCTACAGGGAACGCGGGGCGGCCGTTAGGAGTGTGTGGAGGTGGCTGGAGCGCCTTCGAAAATAGGAAGGGGGAGATGTCGCCGCGAATCGTAACGTCTGGGGGAGGAAGCGGCTGGAGGAGGATGATGAGCCACGACCGTTGGATCGTGAGATCCAACGGCCCAGATACGAGCGCGGGTGGATGGCTGTGATCAGATCCAAAGATCTGATCGCACGGCTGAAGTTAGGGCGCGAGGGAGCGGTCAGGATCGATTGATGGGATAGATATAACGGTGGAAGGTGAAGAGGTGACGTGGCAGGTGGAGGATCGTTAGATGGTAAGAGTGATCGGGCGGCTGTGATTAGGTGCTGGTGAGCAGCTTAAATCAGATCTTGGAGTTGGATCTGACGGTTGATAGTGAATGGGCGACGTGGCGATGCTGAGGGGCGTTGGATGGTTGGCAGAATCGGAGGGCTGAGATGGAGGGGCGACGTGGCAGGTGGAGGACCGTGGATGAGGGGGTTGATCCTGTGGCTGTGGATGAGGCGGAATGTAGTGGTGGAGATCTGATCTCAGATAAGATCGGGCGGCTGAGGGATGATGCGTGATGAACGGTGAGGATGGAGGCAGGGTTGGAATGATCCAACGGCCCAGGATAGGGTCGGGTGGCGGAAGATGAAGCGGGCCACGTGGGCGGCCCAGAGGGCGCCACGTGGTCCAATCAGAGTAATTTAAAAAATAAATACAAAGAAAAATATAAAAGAAATAGTTAGAGGCCGAATTTGGAAAAAGTCAAAACCTGAAAGTTGCTCGTCTCGACGAGATCTACAACTTTCATGTTGGGCAAAAATCCAAACGAGGTCATCTGTACAAAAGCTATTTTTGGAGGTATTTAAAAAACACCAAGTTTGTGGTTTTGAGATTTTTTTTGTATTTTTTTATCTTTTTAAGGGTCAGTGAATTATAGACAACTTATCTACCTAATTTTTAGGGGTTTTTGAGTGATGAAATAATTACAGAAAAATAAGGCAAACTAAATACAATAAATTAATGGTAATTATGCACAATATAGTACATGATAAAATCAAAGAATTAGAGACGATTTTTATTGGTTTGTTTAAGCAGGGATTTTAATAAGGAGTTTTTAGCATGATGAATACGAGATTCATCATACCCCTATACTTAAACTATGCTCGTCCTCGAGCATCTAAAGAATGAAGGAGTTGGATTAATTCCTGACAGTGCGTGTGAAAAATTCAAGGCTTGATCTTTCGAAGACCCTTGACCTAAGTGATCCTAAAATTCTGGGTTTATCCAAGCCTTAGTCAGAAGGAATCCAACTTCTTTGATCATCAGACTCTCTTTTTGTACATATAATATAAGGATATGACATTTAGTGTACTGCATTTCATGAGAGCCGAGTAGATGCATCACCCAAAGTTCCAGCCCCAAAGATTCTCCTCTAGACCTAATCCTCAATACTAGGGAATAAGTATGTTCTTGCTTCAGTCCACCGTCTCATTAGTTTGTCAAACTTTGAAATGTTGATGGACGGCCAAATGATGGAGGGGCATGGGATTGTGTCTAATTTTCTCACCCTCACATTGGAACAAGGGACCTCTCGAGTGTTGTTTACTCAACACATGTAAATAATTTGTTGATCAATGTGTCCGTCAAGAGAGTTGGAGTCATCTGCACTTGTTTTTCTGGGAATACACCGGGGTGTGTCTTTTCTGAGTATCTAAGATACCTTCGACACCCAGACTTGTATCGCTTACGATGCAGGGCCCTTTTTGTGGTGTCAGCCCGACTCCTTGGTCCTAATTAGCGCTTGGTCCAAGTGGACACTATGAAAATGTTTGGGAGCGCTTGCCATTGGTGGAAGCTCATTTGATATTTGACTTTGGATTTAGAGCTTTTCTTTGACATTTCATTTCTTTTGTTTGCTAGCTCCACTGCTTTTACCAAGAGATTGGCGCACACTGATCAACAAGTTCCTTTAAGTTTCATCACACCCTGGCACTTTTAGGTAAATATCAAGAGATAGCATATGAATCTTGTTCACATACTGGCTAGGGTTTCTGCTGACACTCAGGTTTTCTGAAGCCTTCGTTAACTTTATCCCATCCTCGAATATCATAAGATCGGGTCTAAATTTAAATCTCTGATCATAGTTCCTCAAGTGATATCTCATCTCAGCTCATCAATCATGCAGTTGTGGAAGTGACTGTGCTGATCATATTTTCTTGAAAGAAGAGATAAAGAGTGCAATATAACACTCAAATCTTTCAAATCAGAGGAGTGTGGATATTTAAGTCAGGAAAACCCTAATGACTGAGGCATGTTAACTCAGACTCTCAAGATCCCAGAGATCCAGTGTCCTCAAAATCCTCAAGCCCTGCTTGAGCGTGAGTGTGTCAGGAATACACCAACTCCAAGGGTTAGTGAAATTTTTTTGTGTGATTTTTATCTTTTGCAAATTTTTATTGGGTTTAATTTTTTTTATTTTTTTATAGGAATATTTACAAAAATTAATCCCTCAATTTTGAATTTTTACAGGTTTTTACTCAGTTCACTAGTTTACCAAAACCCAGCCCGAAATATAAAATTTAAAAAAAAAACGCGAGCTAAGGTTAAAGTAATATACAATAATATACGGTATACCCCCCTATACTTAAAATTTGCTATGTCCTCATAGCACAAGTGCCATGAAGCCAAGGCTCAGTTCAAGTACAGGGAGATATAGCGGAACTGAGGAGGAGAGTCCCCCTATACTTAGGCCAAAATTTCCCTAAGTATAAGAAGACGGGACGAGGGAAGGAAGAGCAGGCAGGTCCCCCCTATACTTAGGCTTCAAATAGCCTATGTAAGGTCTGCGTTAGGGGGGGGGGGTTCTATGATACAAGGGAGAGGGGGAGGGGGTTCGTGAAAAATAGATATACACAGATAGAGAGAGAGATAGAGAGAGAGAGAGTTATACAGGGGGAGGGTGAGTATGTGCATGTGCAGTGTAGGTGTGTGGGGGGGGGTTGAGTACAATATGCAAGACTAAAAATAAATATGCAGATGTAGTGTTTTTTTTTTACAACATGCAATGCAAGTTGACTGATAAAAATCCTAGCATTTCTTCACGGCTTCTTTTGCGGCCTCTTCAGCGGAAGCTCCCGACTTCGCGCCTCCATGACGATCAGGCGTCCCCGATTTTCATGGGCCCTGCCACAAAAGAAAAAAAGTTAGAAACTCAAAGAAATTAAATCAGCAAGAAATGATGCATGAAATGAGGACCTAAAAATTTTTGAAATAAATAAAAAAATCAAATCCAAAAAATTAAGCAAAGCCGTGTCCCCGGCAACGGCGCCATTTGATGAACAAAATTCGCCTCTTTAATAAATATAAATAATGCTGTAGTACAGGAGGCGAATTTTGTTCAGCAAACACCACAGACCTTGAATGCTGTGGAATATTTATGCTTGGCAAGTCTACCAAGGTCGAACACAGGGACACAGCTGCCTAATTATAGCTATTGAATTTTGATTCATGCACATAGTGAATTAATCTCAATTTCAGGTCCATATGCAAATTATGAAGAACTATGCTAAGTGATGCTATGATGCATGTATTTTTATCGATTTTTATGCAAATTAAAGTGATGCATGGGCAAACAATGCAAAGGAACATGCATGATGAATTAAATGCTACAATTATACCCTAAAATGAGAGCAACGCAATATAGAATAGAGTTAGAGTCATTTTGAACATATCATTAAAAATCGGTCATCAAATTAAGAAAAACAAGTATAGCATGGTCCCATTTATCACATAAAAAATTACTTAAATTTAAACAGTATCATTTGGAACAAATAAGTATGCTAGAATGTAGAGGACAAAATAAGGATCAAAACGACACTAAAATCATGCAATTTGGACCTACGATGCTCAAGTTATGCGAAAAACAGTGCAAGGGCATAAATGTAATAAAAATGCACGAAAAATAAAGGATAAATATTGCATTTAGGTCCTAGGAGGGACCTAAATGCAAATATGGAAAACCGCCTGGGCCTAGATGTAATTTTTCCATTGCGCGCAGGGGCATAATTGTAAATCTTCAAAACCTGGAGGGCCTCCCTGAAATTTACCCAAGCACGCACGTGAGGCACGTGCCTGGGGACCAAAATGCAAATAGATAATATTCCGGGGTCTTCTCTGCAATTTACCCAGGCCCCCACGTGCTACGCACGCGCGGGGCCAGGCTCGGGAGGGGCGTCAGCTTCGGGCACACGTGGTGATTGCGGGCGGTTCGACGTTAGGCTTGGAGGACCCGAGCCTATAGGCTTGGAACAAGGCTCGGGTCCACCACGTGGCGTCATCACAGCCGTTCGATCCATTCGATCGAACGGCACCTGTAGCATCTCCTTCCGCCGCGAGCCACCGGAGAAGGCGGGGCTCCGGTGACACGCGGATTGCTCCTCCGTGCTCCGCCAAGTCCTCTGATGAATGGAGGAGCAAGCTGGGGACCTGGCGAAGAAGGTTATGATGCGGCGATGCTCCATGGAGGATCAGAGGTGACAGACGGTGCAGCATCGCCGGAGGAGAAAAGCTCGAAGGGGCTCCGTTCAGCACTTCGGCCATTGAAGATGGAAGCTCCTGCAAAGGTTAGATAGCCGAAGCGGGTTGTGACTGTGAGCGAGGTGAGGTGTATGGAGACTGTGGAGGCATCGAGAGGCGGTGGTCTGATGCTTCTTCTCCGGCGAAGCGGAGGAGAAGGGGATTGAAGCGGAGGAGGTTCTGGAGAAAGGTAGGGTGGTCGGCGTGAATGGTGGTGGTGTGGCGAAGGTAATTGGATGGTCTAATGAAGGTGGAGATGACATGAGATTGCAGGAAAATTCGAAGAAAAGAAAAAGGAAGGAGGGACCTCGTCGGAGAGGGGGACCGGTGGAGGAGAGGCTTGGACTGAGCTCCTAGGCGGGGCTCCGGTCGTCGCACGACTCGCTCAGCCAATGCGAGGTGCTCGACGGTGCCAGATGGCGACCGCTACGTGGCCGAAGGCCACGGATCACACCGGGGAGGTCTGGCCATGATTGCCTCGAATTGACCATCCTCCGCTGTCACCGGAGGCGGATGAAGCTAGGGCAGACTGTCGTAGATGGTGGATACCGACTATGGTGGCGGCGACGGAGGTTAAATAGGCGGAGATGGAGCTAGGCGTTATGTGGTGTGAGGGAGGTTTCGAAGGGGAATTTAATGGTGATGGGGTAACGTCTGAGAGCTCTGGAGATGGCGCGAGGAAGGTGGATCTACAGGGAACGCGGGGCGGTCGTTAGGAGTGTGTGGAGGTGGCTGGAGCGCCTTCCAAAATAGGAATGGGGAGATGTCGCCGCGAGTCGTAACGTCTGGGGGAGGAAGCGGCTGGAAGAGGACGATGAGCCACGACCGTTGGATCGTGAGATCCAACGGCCCGGATACGAGCACGGGTGGATGGCTGTGATCATATCCAAAGATCTGATCGCACGGCTGAAGTTAGGGCGCGAGGGAGCGGTCAGGATCGATTGATGGGATAGATCTAACGGTGGAAGGTGAATAGGTGACGTGGCAGGTGGAGGATCGTTAGATGGTAAGAGTGATCGGGCGGCTGTGATTAGGTGTTGGTGAGCGGCTTAGATCAGATCTTGGAGTTGGATCTGACGGTTGATTGTGAATGGGCGACGTGACGATGCTGAGGGGCGTTGGATGGTTGGCAGAATCGGAGGGCTGAGATGGAGGGGCGACGTGGCAGGTGGAGGACCGTGGATGAGGGGGTTGATCCTGTGGCTGTGGATGAGGCGGAATGTAGTGGTGGAGATCTGATCTCAGATCAGATCGGGCGGCTGAGGGATGATGCGTGATGAACGGTGAGGATGGAGGCGGGGTTGGAATGATCCAATGGCCCAGGATAGGGCCGGGTGGCGGAAGATGAAGCGGGCCACGTGGGCGGCCCAGAGGGCGCCACGTGGTCCAATCAGAGTAATTTAAAAAATAAATACAAAGAAAAATATAAAAGAAATAGTTAGAGGCCGAATTTGGAAAAAGTCAAAACATGAAAGTTGCTCGTCTCGACGAGATCTACAACTTTCATGTTGGGCAAAAAGCCAAACGAGGTAATCTATACAAAAGCTATTTTTGGAGGTATTTAAAAAACACCAAGTTTGTGGTTTTGAGATTTTTTTGTATTTTTTTATCTTTTTAAGGGTCAGTTAATTATAGACAACTTATCTACCTAATTTTTAGGGGTTTTTGAGTGATAAAATAATTACAGAAAAATAAGGCAAACTAAATACAATAAATTAATGGTAATTATGCACAATATTGTACATGATAAAATCAAAGAATTAGAGATGATTTTTATTGGTTTGTTTAAGCAGGGATTTTAATGAGGAGTTTTTAGCATGATGAATACGAGATTCATCAGGACCTAGATGTACATTATATATTATGGAAATATTCATTCTTTCTTCATTTTTTATTTTATCATTCCTAATTACTAAAAAATCCAAGAAAATCATTGTCGTGTTGTATTTTATTCCCAGTGTTTTATTGTATTTTTCTGTTGTAAATATCTTTTTTAAAAAATATAAAAAAAAAATAAAATTAGAAAAGTAAAAAAACATGTACATGTTGTTTGTTTTTTTCTAAATTCTCCACTCTTTTTCTCATTATTTTTATTTTATTTTAGTAGCCTACTTTATTTATTTATTTATTTTATTTATTCCCCATTCTCTACAAAAACTTCTCATCTACCACCATCTTCCATTCAACTCCACCATCTTTCAATAACCTCCCATTCCACTCCATCTCATCCACCTTCATTTTTCTCTCTAACTTCTCATTCTCTTCTTTATATTAATCTCCACATCCTTATTTCCCCCCATCCGCCATTCTAATAGAATAAAGAGAGAGCTTGGAGTGTTCTATCGGTGACAGCGGCTAAGCATCCTCCTCAAGCAACGACCTCCTTCAGGCGAGATTCGCGGCGACCACAGTCCCCGCGTCACGAGTTTCCCAATGAGCTCGCATAGCTTCTCTGATTTTTATTTCTCCAATCAGATCGAGGCTACGACAGGAGTCCGGTGTAACTGCTCCACAAATCTGGCGAACGTCAGGTAAGTATTTCCACTCATTTCTCTTGTTATTTTATTTTATCTAATATTTTATTCCCTTATTGTCTCATTATCGTATCATTTTCATCACCACTACCACTATCATCATAGCATCCTCCAAATTCATCTACCCATTGTCCACCTTCATTTTAATTTGCATTTTATTTCCCTGTTTAAGAAAATTTAAAAAAATAAAAAAATTTATATAAAAAAATTTACCTCACAATAGTAAAAAATTCAGTAAAATCAATTTAAAAAAAAAGCAGGGATGCAAGCGGTGGTTGCCCGCTACCTCTAGTCTGCCAACGCCGTTGTCGGCCCCCACCTTCTGGCCATCTCCGCTAGCCGCCCATCCATCAGCCACCACCAGCTGGTCGGCCGTGCAGCAGGACTCCCCTCCTAGCTGCAGTGCGCGCATGCACCGCGACACCGCTGACGTGCCCCTCTTGCCCTCCTCCACGTAGGTTGTGTCTTCCTGCCCGACCATTAAACGTGTGGCCGCGCCCAGCTCCGTGCCCCCCCCCCCCACGACCACCTTCCACCATGTTGTCGAGCCCGTCCCAGCCACCGCGCGCTCGTCTCTATGATCTGGTCGCACCGCACTGCTCTGCCGCCCCCTTTATTGTACCCTACAGTAGAAGTAAGACGAAGGTTATCTTTATTTTTTTTATTTTTTAAAAATTGCAAAATTTTCAACGTATGTTTCTGTTATTCCATAAGTGCCCTTGTGCATAATTTGATTTGTAAGTTTTTAATTTCTTGTTTGCACAAACACCCCTATGTTTAAGCATTAATTTGGACATCTGTTTAGCATCTTTTTATTTAATGAAAAGTACCATATTGTTGAGCAACTTATTATCTATCTTTTGGATATTTATATGTATTTTTGTTGGTTCTGATTAATTAATTAAAATTGTTCAAGTGTAAATTTACATATTTTACCCACTTTAAGCTATTAAATTCATAATGCACTCACAGTTTCTCCAAAAAATTTCACAAAAATAAAAAATGATGCCTTTAAATATGCTTTAATTTGTACCCTTATTTCTTTTTAATTGGGATTGTTCTGTTCCTTAAATAAATTGCTGAGTGATTTTACTAAATGATTTTAATTAAATCTACGCACATCCATTTTGTGAAATTTTAAATCTCCTGAATTCCATATAAAAATATCTATATGAGATAATTCACAATCTGGCTAATTTGATGATGTGGATTTATTAGGAATTAATTACTCACTGTCACTATGTTTCCATTAAAAAATCCATAAAAAATCATATTTTGTCAAAAAATACCAAAAAAAATTATTGTAGTCTCCCTGCATCATGTTTATGTTACAATAAAATTTTCATAGTTTTTGCATACTTCTTTTGTGAAATATTGCTAAAAAACCCATAAAAAGTGTTCATTTTTTGTCATTACATTTCAACTCCTAAAATTCCAAAAAATGTGTCTTCCATTCATCACTTGATTAGGTTTGTAGGGAAAATACAATTTCGCTAAATTAAATTGGTTTCCTATTAAAATTAATTTGGCTAAGTTGTGTCGTTTCCTATTAACTCAATTCACCTGGATTGTGCATTTCGCATTTATTTTTGCATTAAAAAAATAAAAAAATCTGCTTTGAAAACCTAGACCTCATTTTCCAAGTTAACCCGATGTTGTTCCCTTTTCTCCCTATGTTTGACCCCGGACATGCCCGGGATATAAATTAAAGTTGAGACACTCTTCACGAAGATCCGTTCTCGCATCTGAACGATTCGCTAAGTACACGTACTACAACAAGTGCAGATTAAACCACGTATTTAGCGACTCGTCAGATGGCGCCCTTGCTGGGGAGGCAAACGACTTAGGGATAATTTGAAAAAATAGATTTAGATTTTCGTTCACTCTGGTAGTCTGACCCCCGAGCCACCTTGAATTTATTCCATTTTTTCTCTCAATTATTTTTCTGCTCATTTTTTATATATTTTGTTTTTGATCTCTGTAACATAAACTTTTTTTCCTTGCAAGGGCCCGGTGAACTTGGAGTGCATCGGAGGTCGACGGACGTGACGTGCACCGACTGGTGAAGAGCAAGAAAATCTAATCTATTTTGAGAGCATTTTTTTGTAAATTTTTGTAATTATCGTGTTGTAATAATTTGGGTAATTTGCTCCTTTATAGCGGCTCTTGTTTGAGAGCTCACGTTTGTATCTGGGCTGGACATTGGACTCGCTTGTGGTCGTGTGCTTGATTGATGTAGAATAGGACTTGCACTCACGGCTCATAGAGCATTTTTTAGAATATCTTCATTGCTTGTGCTCATAATATTTAGGACCACACATAACTTTTAACGAGATGCACTTAGACCGCAGAGCTATTTGTTCAAATTAACTTGTTTATCACTCACTAATAGAACTGCCTGTGTAGGAATGGTTTCTCGTTTGCATCTCATTTAGTATAAATTTTCAATTCTGTGTTGCATCATGCATGTAGAGCATGAGGATCACTGTAAGTCTCCTGATTGAGCACGCATCATTTATTTCAATATTTGCATCGGTTTTCTCGACTCCTTCCCCTTGGTTTTGAAACATAGGTTAAAAGGAAATCGGCATTGATCGTTAGGCGTGCTGTGTTTGGTGGTTTAATCAAGTGATAATCAAACTTAAAATCGAGACTGCTAATCAGAGTTGACCATAAAAAATAGACTAAAACTAACACTTGTTTTCGGAGAGCAAAACCCACATTCTATGCTTGGCTATTGTGATTGTTGAGAGGTGAGGATGCATCCCTAGGATAGTACCCAAAACCTACTTTTAAGCCTTGTGTAATTGGACTTATATATTGATTTATCAACTAATTAAAATTGAAAAGATAAATGGTCAGACTCTTGCGACCATCATTGTGTTGAGTAGGTGAACCCCGGGTTTGTTCTTGTGTTTGTTTGTTTTGTGAGTTTTTCGGTGCACTTGCACACTTTCTTACTCGATCCTCTTCATTCTCCCATCTCATTTACAAGATGTCAGACTATTGATTATCATATCCAAGTCACCCTTCTTCGACCATATTCCGATCATTTCCACCCTCTTACATCCCTGACCCACATCCACCTTGGATTGACTTATCATATTCTCGTCCGCTTGCTGGAATCAAGGAACAAATCGAAGAGCAAGCGACTGCTGAGATGAAAGATTGGTAGAATTAGTTGCCCTCTCGAACCTCACCTCGAGCTGGGTCTGGACAACAATAGACCTATACACAACCCAACTTATCCTTAGGGTACAGCATGGTCGACCAACCAGACCGAATGGAGAGCCCTCCACTACATGATATTGATGACTTGATTGGCCTGAGTGATAAAGCCAACATTGACCAGCTTTCATATCAACCATTCGGAAAGCCAACATATACAGGGGATTGGATTCATACGATTGGTTTGCAAACCCCCTGTCTATTGACTCCACCTTATGAGGCTCTGACCAAAATATGCCATACAGACGGGCCATACTCAACCCAGCATTACTTGCCAGAGTCAAGGTGTGTTGAGTATAAGAGCCCGAGTTCTTAGTAGTATCCTCCATTTGTGCAAACTTCTCTCATGAGGTGTTGATGAAACTCGATTTCATCATCTTAATTTACCTATTTTAACCCCCTTTCTTAAATGTGTGTCAATAAAAACCCGATAAAGTCTTGTAATTACCAGAGTCATTGAATAAATTAAAAACATAAAAAATATCAAAATTAAAATCCACGGTGTTTTAGCCTTAAAACACACTCAAAAATATTTTGTACCTTTATTTGACCTTTATATTCGTTTTTGGTCAACATGAAACTTGTATATCTCATCGAGATCTACAACTTTCATGTTTTGAGTTTCTCCAAACTCGGCTATCTACTTCCTCTTAAATCAATTTCTTCTTTCCAATAATCTGATTGGGCCACGTGGCTCTTTCTGGTTGAGCCACGTGGCCCGGCCCCTTTGCCCTTGCCGCCCTTGCTTCCTGTCATTGGATCTCATCTTGATCCAACGACCCCATTATCTCGACGCACCCTCTTCTTCTCAGCCCTTCGATCGGCACTGTCTTCTCATCACAGTCGCACGCCAGCACCGAGTCCTCCATGTACCACGTGGCGGCGTTTGAACCGCCCGATCTTCGCCATCCTAGCCGCTCACTTCACCTACGTCCTCAACCCTCCGATCATCCTCCATCTGAGATCTGGTCCATCCGTCAGCGCTTCGCTCTTATCACGACACGTGGCACGCCGATCACTCTCAGATCGCATCGCCTTGGATCAAATCGCAGCTGCTTTTTAGAGCCCAATTTTCCACCGTTGGATCTCAAGATCCAACGGCCAGAGCATCTTCGTCTACCTCGCGCGACTCTTCTCCCCCACATTCGCCAGCTCATACAACCGCCTCACCCTTCCCATTTTCTCCACCATCTCCGATGGCCTCCTATCTCGCTAACCGTCTCACAATGTTCCGCAATCATTCAACATTCTCGTGCAACGCCTGGATACCGACGTCGTCCTCTCAACTACGCCATCTCTCCCACGCAATTCACGCCCATCACCTCCGGAACTGCCATCTTCGCCACTTCAAATACTCCTCCACCACTACCAGATGATCGGGTCCACCTATACGAGGGGATTTGCCCAGCCCTCTCCTCCTCCCCATGACAAGGGGAGGTCCGATCGAGGCGCGATGACGGCGAATCATCCCCGGTGATGACCCTTGGCCACAGTAGGCCAAAACCGCGATGGCTCTGCCCCGCCAAGCTTCCTCCATTGGATGGGGAGTTTAGTGATGACCAGGCACCTCCTCGGAGCTCGCGCACAAGCCCTTCGCCCCGCCATAGCTCAAGTAAGCCTCCGACTTCTTTCTGTATTTTTCCTTTAATTTCTAGCAATTAATTAGGTTATTCTACGCACTATCACCTTCAATCCATCCCTTTTTAGCTTCCTCGCACATCCATTATCTATGCACTCACCTCCAACCATCATCCATATCCTCAATAGCCCTTGACCACTTTCGACCCAACTCCTCCGGGCTCGCCGGAGAAGACCCCCGGCCGCCACTGCTTCGCCCCATCACGGTCGTATGTTTCATTCCACCTCGCTCTCACTTCACACTCCACACTTCGGCTAGTTGTACTGACAATGCAGGTCTCGAGCCATCAATGAACGGAGAGCTCTCCGGAGCTGCTGCAAGTAGCTGAGCATCTGGCCTACAGACATCTCCTACTTCCTCCAGACATATCAGCTGCTCTGCCGAGCAACAAGGATGATTTCCAGATTGTTGAGAGCGGCTGGGGGCGTTCACAGATGCCAGAAAAGAGCGGCGGAGCATGAGCTCCTTCGCCTGAGCTCGAACATCGTCGCCACCTGCACAAGAGGAAGGAGTAGCAGGTGCCGTTGGATGCTCTCTCCCGGAGTTCATCCAACGGCGCAGATGCGACCACGTCATACCCTCAAGAACGTACAGTAGCCATTTTATCATGATCGGATGGTTCACATCCATCCACGTGTCCAAGCAGTAGACCAGCAGGCTCGGGTGCCCTGAACCTACTCCGAGCCTCCACCAAGCCCAAGCCTGGAGGCTCGTGCCTTCCGAGCCGAGCCGAAGCTGCACCGACCCTCCTCCGAACCTCAGCGTCTACCGAGCCTGGAAAAGCACGTGCAAAGCACGTGCCATCTGGGCAAATTTCAGAGAGGCCCACCGAGTTCTTCAAAATGCAGATAGGTCTTGAGATCACGTGTCGACAACATGCATAGTGGGTATTTTGCGTTTATACCCTCGCGGGTTTTCATAATTTCAAAAATACCCCTGTGCATATCGGTAAATTATAGCGAAGGTCCCGAACTTTATTGTATTTGCATTTTAGTCCCTCCCAGGGACATGTTTGCTAGTTATCTTTTATGTTTTATTGCATTTATGCCCCTGACTTCACTCGTGTATATCTTGAGCATCCTAGCTCCGATTGAGTCGATTTCAGTGGCATTTTGAAGCTCTTTTCATTGTCTTCCTTATGGCAAGCTTTTCTTTCAGATTTGACACTACAAAATTTGATGTATTATTTTATTATCTAAGTGTCTTGATTTCTATGTTTCTCATGCCTGATTTTTACATGAATGAAGAGAGCTTTATTATTTGACCCTGATTTGACTTTTATTTTTATAGCTCAAGTATTTGTGTAGTTTGGGCATTTTTTGTATTGCATTTTATCGCATCTAATTGAATGATTAAAAAAAATTAAAAAAATGCATGTTTTATATTTGTTTAATGCATTGTCTTGTCTTTGTGCATTGTTTGACCTATTGTTCTCTAACTCAACACTTAATAAAATCAATAAAAGTCTGAATATAACGAGAGAGGCTCGTGTCCCTGAGTTCAACCTTGGTTACTTACCAGGCAAAATAAATTTATGACCATTTGATTTTATTGACATATCCAAACTAGATGGTCTTTGATTGACCTAATTCAGCCCGGATGCGATGACATCATAGTTCTAAATCCACACTCTTAAATGGCTGAATTCACGGTTTATCAAATGGTGTCGTTGCCGGGGACACGACTCATTTCTTGTATTATTTGAATTTTTATTTATTTAATTAAGTGTTTCTGATTTAGGTCAATTTGTTTATCTATCTTGCATTGCAAAATTTTTTCTTTTCAATTAATCTCTAACCTTTGCTTTTGTGGTAGGGCCCTTGGTGTTCTGGAGGCGAGGAGCAGGTGCTTTCCGCTGCGAGGAGCTGCAAAAACATGCTTGGATCAAGTCAAAAAAAGAAAAAAATGTGCATTTTGCATATCATTTTATCATGTAATAATCGTCTTTACAGCGGTCTTCGATTGAAGACTCGCGATTGTAAACGAACGAATATATGTGGTTGTGTGGGGATCGTCCCCACTTGAGTGTCGACCTAAGACTAGGCACGCGGCTCTTCGAGCTTATTTTATTATACATTATCACATGTTTGCTCGTAGGTAGGACACACTTTAATCCGAGATGCACATAGCCTCGCTTCACTTAGCCAAATTTAAAAGACATTCTTCCCCGCTAATAGAAGCATGTTAGGTGTGGCTTTTGATCTACTTGCATACATATAATTTTGGTTTTCAAAAAATTCCAAGTTTTCACGTATTATCGTCAAGTCACTGCATGATTTCTCGCTTAGCCTAGATCATGTTTTTTTATCGATTACATGGTTTTTCTCGATTTCCCCTCCTAGCTTGATCACCTAGGTTAATGGAAAATGGGAATGAATGGTAGACGATGATTGACGAGTCCGAAATCCGCTAAGTTAAGAAGTTGTTTTTATTTGTTCGTGCCAAAAATATGGTTTGTCGTTCGTTGTAAGCGGCGATCGGAGTCGGTCAAGAAATAACCACAAATATTAATCAATTGCAATCAAGTGGTTTTATGTTTATTTTACTTGGGCAAGTCCCAAGGTCGATCACAAGGAGGCAAAGGAACAACCTAGATTCATGTCTATCAAGATTCGTGCATGATTTTCGAGGCGATCTTTTTTTGGAATTTTTAATACAAATAAGGGATGCAAAATATAATTTCGACCTATTTTAGGGACTAAAATACAAATTTCGATCAAACAATGTATGAATACTATGAAACTTGGCCAAGATGATGATTATGACAAAATGAATGCACTGTAATTTTTTTGGAATTTTTAGATGCAATATGGATTTTTTTATGAATTTTTAAATGCAAATAGAATGATTTTCAATATTTATTTATAATAAATATTAAACCTACTTATTTTCAAGAAATAATTATGTAAGATCTATCACTAGGTGATGGATCTCAGAAAAATACTAAACATTGAAAATGTAGGGTTTAATACCTATTAAAAATTAAACAATGAAATATGCAAAATGATTTTTACAGAACCAATTATGCATGCAAATGCAGATATTTTTGGGCACAACGTCAAGCAAAATTAACTCTACAATGTAATTTTTGGGGAATTTTAGAGTAATGGTTAATCAAATAAAAAATAATGAACATAAAATTGGTAACGTTTGCAATTTTCCACAAACTAATTGATTATTAATTAACCACTACTCACAAAAATGTCCACAATATCTCAAAATGTAGAGAATTAATCGAGGAACAAAATGCTTATTTTTAATAAATAAAATGATGTAGAGAAGAGATTCAAACCGAAGGGGGAACACAAGGGTATAACTGCAATAAATATAAATGAAATAAACAAGGGGGGACCTACTTGCAATTACCAAGAAAGTGGAGGATGTCTTGCAAAATTTCCCAGAGGGGGCACGCGCGTGGCACGTGCCCTCTTGAGGCAGGGTTTGGTGCTCAAAATAGGGGACTCCTGAGGGCGTCTCTGCAATTTGCCCCGAGGGCACGTGTAAGGCACGTGACCCTGGGGTTACTTCGGCTGCTGACGTCGTTCCCTCACACGCACGTGCGTAGCACGTGGGTGAGGGCCTCGGACCTCATACCCGGTCTGCGGTGGCTGTCTGCAAACAGGCATGAGCTAAACCGACCAAGGCTGCTGGAGGCGAAGGCTGAGGGTGAACGACGGTGGCGCAGGCGTTGCTGTGCACGACGGTAGTCTTGGATGCCTTTAAGGTGGTTGTCGGTGGAGCTGTGGTTGCTACCGAGGGCGAGGCGGAGCAGGTGACTAGTGAAGCCGGAGGTTGTCGTAGTTGTCAGAGATGTTGGCGGAAAAGTTAGTCGTAGGCAGAGTGGCTCGGAGGAGGGCCGTCGGAGATGATCGTGTTGCGGAGAGGTTGGTGGTCGTTGGCGGTGTACTCGTTGGCTGTCGAAACTCTGGAGGTAAACAGCGAAGGTGGCGTAGTTGGTGGTGAACGAAGGTTGGCTGGAGGCGAATGGCTCAACGGCGATGTCTCGGAGCGAGGGCAGTACGGCTGGGCGTGGTGGCGCTGCAACGAAGCAGAGGCCGCTTCGGATCTCGCCGCAATGGAACCCACTACGGGCTGTCACCACTGGAGGGTTTTGAACGATAGGAGTATCGATGGATAAGGGATTGGGAGGGGGTCGGAGTTCTTAAATAGGGCTTAGGTAGCGAAGGGACTGACGATGGTTGGGGGGACTCGCGGGAGTGGTTGGCGTAGATCACGGGGTGGCACGCGAGATCCGCGGAGGCGGTTTTGGCCGTTTCGAGATGACATGGATGGTGGTTGCAGAAAGGGTGGCGGTCGGTTGTTACGGAAAAGAGGGCATAGGAAGTCGATGCTCCTCGGCCGCTCGATCGACCGAGATTGGTCGGTCGAGAACGAGACATGTGGCGAGGGGTGAGCCGAGAGTGGGGCACGTGCGGAGCATGTGCCTGTGAGGCACGTGTGACGCACATGTAGGTGTTTTATTTTTTTCTAATAAAAACAATAACTAAAAAGGTCAAAAAAGCTGACACGTGTCTGCTCCAGAGGCTGCCATGTGTCAGCACCAGAAAAATCCGGAGAAAAAGATTTTGTAAAATCTAAAATAAATAGCAAATGACCTTAGATCGAAAAAGTTCCTTCACAAAAAATCCTCGCCTCGATGAGATCTACAACTTTTATGAACACATCAAAACCAAAATCGATCAAATGCACAAAGTGAATTTTTGGGGTATCCCATGTACATATAATACCTAGATTTTTGGGTTTTCTAATTTTTTTGTCATTTTTAAAAAAGATAAAAAATCCAGAAAAACAAGGAGAAATCAAAGATAAATAAAAGACATCTAAATCTATTTTTTTTGGATTTTTTAATTAATAAAGAAAGTATGTACATAAAATACGGGTCAAAACCGTTAAAATACACAATGTACAAAAGAGGCCCAAAACCACCTTTCACATACAATCTCCGATTCACTTGAACTTGGTCTAGTTTTGAAGATAATTGAATGTGCATTAGTTCAAAAGTGAGTAGAACCAAATCGGACACTAGATGGGGATGATATGGGGCTTTTAGTCCGAAAATCCTGAAACTAGGGTTTTGGTTTTTGGTCCACTTTACAGGGTTAGTGATTTTTTGTATTTTTCATTTATTCTTGTTAGTGATATGTACACAGTGGAGGTGGTTTTGTGCATTCGGAGTTAGCATGAAGGAGTTAAAAATCCGAGAAATTAGGCTATTTACAGGTCAACTTTGGCTTGGATTTTTGGCTTCTTATTTTGTGCAAAAATGATGGATAAAATGTCATCTTATGCAAAAATGCATGAATGCTAATTATGCAGAATAAATGCAGAAATGCTGATGATTTTGAGGAAATTGAGCTTAATAAATGAGATTTAGAGTGATGAATCCGAGATTCATCATCACCCTATACTTAAACGATGCTCGTCCCTGAGCATCAAAAAGGAATGGCATGAGGTGAAATGAGATTAGGTTCCATACCAAGACCATGAGCTGAAGGCGAAAATGAAACTAGACTCGACCTTTGGATTAATAGTGTGGTAGAACTTCTGTGAGTCTTGGAATTTTAAAAAGAATAGCCCTCAAGTTTTACACATCATTGACACAGTTTCGACTCAGAAGTCATCTTATATCAATCCTCTTCCCAAAGTATATCATATGAACATTGAATAACCGACTCATGTGTGTGAGAGGTTTTAGCTCCTCCCATCGAAAATGCCGGATTACCATGCTCCTCTCCTCTCCAGTAACTCATCCTCGAGGAGTCAGGTATTTCCTTCTAAGGTCTGTCGCGTTGTGTTCACAATCAAATTGGGGGAGAAGATAGAAGAAGGAGAAAAGAACTTGAGGGTGGCCAGGTGTAATCACCACTCCTTGTGAAGATGGCCAGTGTAGCCGAGTCTCTACCAAGATCTGTAGGTTTCTTGAAGCTTGGACCTTATTGGTCGGATTTTATTTGGTAGTTGCTTCTTTGTATTTGGAATTTTTGGTGGTTCTGCTTGGATCATGTTGTGCCCTTATGGATATAGAATCTTTTGTTCCGTACATTTTTGGGGTCTTAGAAAAAATTGTGCCCAGTCGTCCATCCCTTTTTCGAAGCTTTATTTCAACCCGTACTTCGGTCTTTAGATTTCCACGCTACCAGAAAAGAGACTCACACCGTCTTCCAACATCCCATCTGAGTTGAGCTATGTGCATAGTACGAGAGTACAAATTAATTCCCTATTTCAGAGTTGTACCCAAAATGAAGAGACCAGTGGGGACACTAAGAGTCAAACACTGCACATTGTCATGTGGAACTTAAAGAATTAAGTCAAACGACCTGAAGCTCTTAAAATCCTATTTCTCGGTGAAGTTCCCCTGAAAATGAGGTGGATTAAGGACAAGTCCAGACCACTCTCGCTTTCTACTCAAAACTCGATTTAGAACCCAATGTCTTTTCACAGATGCAAATGAATGCAATGCTTGATGAAGTGTAGGTGTGTGAAATGCAGACACTTTTTTTTATGCAAAAATGAAATAAGAAGCCATTTTTTTTTCAAAAATTTTGGGAAAGGTTAGTGTTAGTAGCAAAACACTTTTTTTCTTTTGTTTTGTTTGTTTTTTTTGAAAGATTACCTACCCCGTAAATACATATAGACTTACCCGAATGTACGAGATATGGGTAAAATATATATGATGTATATACACAGACCGCCCTATACTTAGCGAGTTTTGTGTCCTCAGAGCACAAGAAGCAGAAAGAATACATAGCTCGGGCTAAGCGTAAGGGAAAAAATGAAAAGAAAAAAATGAAGTGGTCGGGATATGAGGAGAGTATATACAGGTGTATGTCGGTTCCCCCTATACTTAGGCTCTGGTCAGCCTAAGTATAGAAGTGAAGTGAAGTGATCTGGAGAAAGAGAAGGATGGTATGTACAGATGGCATCGATCCCCCCCTATACTTAGGCCTTGGCCTAAGTAGAGGAAGAAGCTGTACATGGAGACCGATGTGGTCGGGAGGGAGGGTGGGTAGCCGATGATTAAGGCGGTTTTCTGATGATCTTCTTGCGAGCCTGCGGTGGGAGATCGTAATGATGAAACGGAGATGAGGCATATGATTGCCGACTATGATCAATGTCATCCTCAAAAAAATCATGATGGATAATAGATGAAGTGTTTGAGTCAGATGAAAGATATCCATCATCAGAGTTTTCCTCAGAGGAATAGTATTTGAAAGTGGACATACTCCAAGTATTCATGTCTTTTTGTTTCTTCAGTTGTTTACTCATAATTCGTTCCTTCTTGGGGTCAATCGGTTTGTCCTCGGATGAATACTCAGAAGCACCGGTCTCAGTCATCTCATACGAAATAATTATAGTGTACTTGAAGAGGGCAGGAGTATCAGCTTTGGATGAGTAGTAGTTAGGAACAAGAGTTGTCCAATGAGAATTGAATTTTGGATCCCTTGCGAAGATATGGCTTTAGAGCTGCCGAACATACTTCACTCATGTAGACTACCTTTTCTGGACCTGATGCGAGATCATCATCTGATTCCTCTTCCGAAAGGTCAAAAGTTACTCTCTTTTTATTTCTTCGTGAAGGTGTCGGTTCACTTGAGTATCCAGATGAATAGCCATTGGAATTCTCCTTGGTCGGTGCTCGGCTTGTGTGTTTGTTATTAGTCTCCTGTATGTTTGAGCCCTCACGATTTGGGATGATTTGGTCAAGATATTCAGAGAATGTTGCTCCAGGGTGAGATCATGCATGTCTCAGGATCGTAGTAGAAGGATTTGTCTATTTTGAGATCCGCAGGAATAGAAATACTAGGGAGAGTCTCTAAACCAAAGTCTCATCAACTACCGCTATCTCATGTGTCGCAGCAGGGTAGGGCTCTTCTACCTCTTCATGATTGCGGATGTCGGGGACTTCGTGGGTTTCCTCATAAGATTGTGGTTTCTCAAAGACAGTGTCAGATCTAAGTGCTTCCAATGCTGTGAAATTGATTTGCCGAGTCTCACAATCAATAATTGCCTTAGCTAATGCTAAGAATGGCTTTACGAGAATAATTGGAGACTGGGTGAATTCTCCTTGATTCTCAATATCAATGATTGTGAATTCTACTTTGAGCGGAGCACCTTGGAATTTCAAGATGATAGAAATGATTCCTCTCGGCCTCTTTATCGATCGGTCTTCCAATTGAACAATCTCTCGTATCTTCCTAATCGGTCCAAGTTTGAGTTCGTGAAATACAGAGGTCGGGAGAATATTGATCGGTGAATTGTCATGAATCCTAGCATGGGTGAAAATGGTGTCTTTGATTACACAATCAAATCTGGGCAACCGCTTCACTATGCGACTTTTGATTTTTCTCCTCAACACCAAGGAGGAGGTCATTGACAAAATATGTCTCTCGGTCTTTATTCTAATCCTGCACGACTTTTTCATAGTTAATTTGTCTATTACAAATCTTTTAAGATCAGGGAAGTGTTCAATGGCCTGTAGAATGGGAAGTTCAAAAATCAATTTCTTTCCTAGTGCTTCCCGTACAGTAGGATCCAAATTCTGCATATTTTCTTTGGTTTCAATTTTTATGTATTTTATTGGATTTTCGATTTTTTTGGTGTTTTTGAATATTCCAATTTTTTTTGGATTTTCTATGTGGTGTGGTAATGTGATGTACTTCTCAGATGAGCAGGGGTTATGATGTTCAGAGTGGGAGTCAGATGCATGGTTTTTTCTAGGGGAATAATATGCAGAGGTGTCAATGTCGGGATCGTCCCCAGTTTTCTGAATATCCTCAAAATTTTCGGCATGAGAGTTAATCATTTCCTCATTCATTTTTATGTCCGAGCTCCCATAAAATAAATTGAGTCGGTTAGTAAAATTTCTGAATTTTTCCTCCATTAATTCAAATTTTTTATTTATCCTCGAAATATTATCGTCAAAATTCTTTTCATGAAAAATCATTGGAGCAGTCAGTGTGTGTTCAATAATTTCATCTTCCATTTTTCTGTATGTGTTAAGAGGAGAGTTTCTTGCAATATTCATTAGATGATCATTATTTTCTGAAAATTTCTCCTCAAAAATTATGGAAAGAGGCTGCTCATATGGTCCATGCATGTATAGTTAGTCTGAGTAGAGTTCGATCCTATGATTGGTCAGACCGTGATATTGTGGAGTCATCATACAGGGTTAATGTGTTTCTATATGATCAGTCCAGTCCTCTATATGAGTATCATGTCTGAAGAGGGGTTTGTTATGGTCAATCCAACGCTGAAGATCATTAAGTGCGGGTCTTTCCATCTGGGTTTGGTTTCTCGGCCAGTTATGAGACTCAAAGATATTTTAATCTTGAAATGGCTCATCAGCGAGAATCCGATAACAAGACGGTTCAGTGCAAGATGGTATATGGTTATGTGTGGTCGGATGATTCGAGTAGAAATTTAATGAGGAGGCTGAATTCATCTGCGGGTGAAAGTCTCCCGTAAATGTTGGAGGATTATTGAAAGAAGATGATTTAATTGATTTAGGCCCAATCGAGAAAAATTCATTTTCATAGTACAGCTCTGATGGATTTACAATTACATGTTCGGTCATTTTTGAAAGGAATCAGGGGTTGGGACTGCAAAAGTTATTGGACAAGAGTTCCATGATGAGGTTTAAATCAAGAAAGGAGAGAGATGATTGCACGGGATAGTCAAGAGAAATTTTATCAACTGTGTGGCTATTGATCTTCGAAATCGGTTCACGCACACCAATGCAAATACAAATCAAACCCCAGATTCACCAACTCAAATCAAAGTAAAGACCGTGAAGGTTCGGTCAATTATCTTGTCAATTTTAGAGTTTGGTGATAATAAGATATATCAGAGCGGCTAAAGCGAGCTGTTAGGAACCCAATGCTCTCAGGAGACTAACCTATCCCAAATTAGATCTTTCTCAGACAGTATGAATTGCGAACCGTTTACCGGCTACCTGATCAACTCAATCTGTTATGGATGTCACGTGCCGCTTTACTGGCTACCAGAGAGATCCTCACTGGAGAACGACTAACCCAAGATAGTAGTCTGAAAAGAGTTAGGGTGAGGCTCTATTCTAGTGTATGGATCGCTCTCTCGCTCAAGCAAACCAAACAATGACGGGGTTGCTCTCCCGCAAAAATTCTTGATTTTATGGGTTTTCAAGATCGGCTATATTTAGCTGTCCGAATTTTAATTAAGTGATCACTGAAGAATTTAAATGAGCACAAATACACGTTTACTATCCAGTCCCAATTTCCTTTAGAATTATGTGATAGAACAAGAGGGAGAAGTTCGGGAAAAGCCGATGCACGCGGAAAAACTATGATGAATGCTCAGTTAGAAGACTTACAGTGAATCCTTGCAATATCCATGTGAGATGATAGACATAATTTAAAATTTATTCTAAATGAATGCAAGCACATGAAAAACCGCACCTAAGAAGAAAGTTCTATTAGTGGGGAAGAATTGAGTTAAATTTGGCTAAGTTGAACGATCAATGTGCGTCTCAGTTAATAGTACAGCGTGGCTTTAGATCTTACGAGCACAACAAGAAATAAAAATGCTTTGAGAGCCGTATATGCAAGTCTATCCTAATCGCCACTCAAGTCGGGCCCCACCCTTACCGGAGAGAGAAACAAGCCACGACACACCACAAGAAGAGTTCAGAGTCTTTTTTACACACGCGACAGTCCAATCAGACACTGTTGTAAATGAGCAATTTATAACAAAAATAAAATTGCAGAAATAAAAATCCTAGACTCTACGCTCTCTCACGACTCGACTCGATCATAAATTAATTGCGGCTTCTTCGGATGTTGGTGAAGATGCGTCGGTTTCTTGAAAAACCGCTCCATGTACGTCGGGTACCTCGCAAGAAAAATAAGAGAGAGAATGTAAGAGAGTGACTCAAAAATAATAAAAAAATGCTGAAAAATAAATGCATGAAATAAAATGGAATTTATAGTGAAAACATCGGGGGTCAGACTACCCGAATGCGGAAAACCGAACAAGAAATTTCAAAACACAAAACTAAGTCGTTTGCCTCCCCGGCAACGGTGCCATCTGACGAGTCTGAAATCCGCTGAGTTAAGAAGTTGTTTTTATTTGTTCGTTCCAAAAATATGGTTTGTCGTTCATTATAGGCGGCGATCGAAACTGGTCAAGAAATAACCACAAATATTAGTCAATTTCAATCAAGTGATTTTATGTTTATTTTACTTGGGCAAATCCCAAGGTCGATCACAAGGAGGCAAAGGAACAACCTACATTTATTTCTATCAAGATTCGTGTACGGTTTTCGAGGCAGTCTTTTTTTGCTATTTTTAATGCAAATAAGGGATGCAGGATGCAATTTCGTCCTATTTTAGGGACTAAAATACAAATTTCGATCAAATAATGTCCGAAAATATGAAACTTGGCCGAGATGATGATTATGACAAAGTGAATGCACTGTAATTTTTTGGAATTTTTGGATGCAATATGGATTTTTAATGAATTTTTAAATGCAAACAGAAAAATTTTCAATATTTAATTATAATAAACCTACTTATTTTTAAGAAATAAAATTATTTAAGATCTATCACTAGGTGATGGATCTCAGAAAAATACTAAACATCAAAAATGTGGGGTTTAATACCTATTAAAATTTAAACAATGAAATATGGAAAATGGTTTTTACAGAGCAAATTATGCTTGCAAATGCAGATATTTTTAGGCACAATGTCAAGCAAAATTAACTCTACAATGTATTATTTTTGGGGAATTTTTAGAGCAATGGTTAATCAAATAAAAAATAATGAACATAAAATGGGTAATGTTCGCAATTTTCCACAAAATATTTGATTATTAATTAACCACTACTCACAAACATTTCCACAATATCTCAAAATGTAGAGAATTAATCGAGGAACAAAATGCTTATTTTTAATAAATAATATGATGTAGAGAAGAGGTTCAAAGCGAAGGTGGAACACAAGGGTATAACTGCAATAAATATAAATAAAATAAACAAGGGGCGACCTACTTGCAATTACCAATAAAGTGGACGATGTCTTGCAAAATTTCCTAGAGGGGGCACATGCCACGTGCCCTCTGGAGGTGAGGTCTGGTGCGCAAAATAGGGGACTCCTGAGGGCATATTTTTAATTTGCCCTGAGGGCACGTGCAAGGCACGTGACCCTAGGGTTACTTTGGCTGGTAACGTCGTTCCCTCACACACACGTGCGTAGCACGAAGGTGAGGGCCTCGGACCTCGTGCTCGGTCAGCGGTGGCTGTCTGCGAACGGGCCTGAGCTGAACCACCCAACGCTGCTGGAGGCGAAGGCTGAGGGCGAACCACGATAGCGGAGGAGTTGTTATGCACGTCGGTAGTCTTGGATGGCCTTTTAGGCGGTTGTCGGTGGAGCAATGGTTGCTGCCGAGGGCGAGGCGGAGCAGGTGACTAGTGAAGCCGGAGGTTGTCGTTGTTGTCGGAGATGTTGGCGGAACAGTGAGTCTTAGGCGGAGTGGCTCAGAGGAGGGCCATCGGAGATGATCGTGTTGCGGAGACGTTTGTGGTCGTCGGCGGTGTGCTCATTGGTTGTCGAATATCTGGAGGTAAACAGCGAAGGTTGCGTAGTTGGTGATGTACGAAGGTTGGTTGGAGGCGAATGGCTCAACGGCGATGTGCCGGAGCGAGGGCAGTACGACCGGGGGTGGTGGCGCTGCAATGAAGCGGAGGCTGCTACGGATCTCGCCACAATGGAACCCACTCCGGGTTGTCACCACCGGAGGCTTTTGAATGATAGGAGTATCGGCGGATAAGGGATCAGGAGGGGGGTCAGAGTTCTTAAATAGGGCTTAGGTAGCGAAGGGACCGTCGATGGTTGGCGAGACTCGCGGGGGTGGTTGGCGGAGATCACGGGGCGGCACGCGAGATCCGCGGAGGCAGTTTTGGCTGTTGTGAGACGATGGGGACGGTGGTTGCGGAGGTGGCGGCGGCCGATTGTTACGGAAAAGGGGGCGCGGGAAGACGATGCTCCTCGGCCGCCCGATCGGCCAAGATCGGTCGGCCGAGAACGAGACACATGGCGAGGGGAGAGCTGAGAGTGGGGCACGTGCGGAGCACATGCCTGTGAGGCACACGCGACGCACATGCGGGCGTTTTTTTTTAATAAGAACAATAATTAAAAAGGCTAAAAAACGCTGACACGTAGCTGCTCCAGAGGCTGCCACGTGTTAGCACCAGAAAAATCCATAGAAAAAGATTTTGTAAAATCAAAAATAAATAGCAAATGACCTCGGATCGAAAAAGTTCCTTCACAAAAAATGCTCGTCTCGATGAGACATGAAGACATCAAAACCAAAATCGATAAATGCACAAAGTGAATTTTTGGGGTATCCCATGTACAAAGAATACCAAGATTTTTGTGTTTTCTAATTTTTTTATCCTTTTTTAACGAAATAAAAAATCCAAAAAAATAAGGAGAAATCAAAGACAAATAAAAGACATCTAAATCTAATTTTTCTTGGATTTTTTTATTAATAAAGAAAGCATGTACATAAAATACGGGTCAAAAACCGGTAAAATACACAATGTACAAAAGAGGCCCAAAACCCAACTTTCACATATGAGCTCCGATTAACTTGAACTTGGTCTTGTTATGAAGATAATTGAATGTACATTAGTTGAAAAGTGAGTAGAATCAAATCGGACACAGGATGGGGAAGATATGGAGCTTTTAGTCCGAAAATCCTGAAACTAGGGTTTGGGTTGTTGGTCCACTTAACAGGGTTAGTGGTTTTTTGTATTTTTCTTTATTCTTGTTAGTGATATGTACACAGTGGAGGAGGTTTTGTGTCATTCGGAGTTAGCATGTAGGATTTGAAAATCCAGGAAATTAGGCTATTTACAGGTCAACTTTGGCTTGGATTTTTGGCTTCTTATTTTGTGCAAAAATGCCGGATAAAATTCTATTCTTATGCAAAAATGCATGAATGCTAATTATGCTGAATAAATGCAGAAATGCTGATGATTTTGAGGGAATTGAGCTTAATAAATGATATTTAGAGTGATGAATCCGAGCTTCATCAATGATTGCTTGATTTATGTGCTCACCTTAATTCAGTGATAACCTTAAGCAAATTAATTGGGACTGTTAATTGCAAGTCAACCTAAAATGGAGTAAAATTTTGTTTTGGAAGAGCAACACCCTCGTTTACGCAGTTGATTTTAATTAGCATCTCTTTCACGTAAATAAGATGTTTTAATCACCAATAAAATGGACAAGATCATTAACCAACATCTGTTGGTTTCATGTGTTAGTTGGTGAAATTGAAGTGTGTTGCATGCTTTATTGAGACGTGTTTGCTCCGACACCCTCCCCTGAGCCTTAAAAACTTCATTTATCTCCGAAGATTCATTCACTCATTTATGTATCCATCTTCTTCTTCGTTCACCTTGGGTCTCATCCAACATCAAATCTCCATCTTTATGCTTAGGCTACTCTCAGCCTAAGTATGGGGGGATCCGAGTCCCTTTGATTTTCTCTACTCGTCTTTCCTTGCCTTCATGCTTAGGTTATTTCTATGTATTTAAATGGACCTATGGACTTGTATCATCAAGTGCTATGAGCACATATCAAAGTTTAAGTATAGGGGGTATACCGTATATACAATATATTTACTTTAACTATAATCTGAAAAATTTGAAAAAAATTAAAACTTTTTGGCTAAAGTAAAAACCTTTGAACTTAGTGGACTCAGTGGTTTTCACGGCTTTCAATAATATGTTACACTATTTTTATAAGAAAATACTTTTGAAAATGATTTGAAAAATGAGTTTCCCTTGTTTTGAAAAATCTTTTAAAATTTTTTTGAAATTTTTTATTTGTGTGACATGGTAATGAAATTTTCTTTCTCTTTCAAGGAAAGTTGAGTCTAACCAGTGTTCTAACCTTTAATTAAAAATCCATAAAAATGAGAAAATTCAAATTCCTTTAAGGGTCATTAGTGACTACTAAGCCCAAATAAGTAGCCGCGTTCAGTGAGGGTTCGCCCTTAGCAGAGTGGATGCTTTAGAGGACATCGCGTAAGGCCCCGTCCTCAAGCAACGGGCTTCAGCCTGTACTTACATCCATACTGGCTGAATGCAGATGCATCTACTTAATTGGGTTTAGGCAGTCATAATATCTCTTGAAGTTAAAAAAATGTTTTTGAATGAAGGAGTTGGATTAATCCTCTAAATTCACACTTCCATACAGGATCTGAAATGTTCAAGAAAACTTTATTTTATGAGGACTTGAGATTTTAGGTTAACCAGCCTTAGCCATCAGGTTCTTAGACTTAATCATCCACATTCCCCTAGATTTCTAGATTTGCATGCTATATTTCATGCTTAGTCTCAAACCATAAGAATATGATCAGCACATCACATGCACGACTGCGGTTTCGTTGAGATGATTTGACTCTTCACTTGAGGGGCTGGGATGAGGGATTCAAGTTTGGACTTGATCTGATGATGCTCGAGGATGGGATAAAATCTTTGAAGGCTTCATGAAACTTGAGAGTAAGCAATTTTAGCCCGTATGAGAACTTGGTTCTTATACTAATCTCTTAACAATGACCTAAGTGTCAAGGTGTGAAATAAAAAAAATGTTGATCAGTGTGCGTCAACTCTTGATAAAAGCAGTGGAGCTAGCCAAAATTACTACAAATCAATGAAATGTCAAAGAAAAGCTCTCATTCCACAAATTCAAATATCAAAGAGCTTTCACCACAGGCGAGCGCTCCCAACCATTTCAAAGTGTCCATTTGGACCACCGCTATTAGAACCAGGAGTCGGGCTTGCACCAAAAATGGGCTCTGCATCGTAAATGATACAAGTCTGGGTGTAGAAGGTACGATAGGTACTCAAAAACGATACACCCCGGTGTACTCCCAGGAAACAGGTGCACACGGCTCCAACTTCTCTTGACAGACGCACTGATCAACGCCAAAAAATGTGTTGCGTAATACGGTACTAAGAGAGAATCCTTGTTACAGTGAGAGGGAGAGAAGAAATGACAAAATCCCATGCCCTCCATTACTGGCCTTCCATCTACATTTTTAAGTCTGACAACTAAAGAGACGGTGGACTGGATGCAAGATTTGATTTACTCCCTAGTGTTGAGGATTGGGTCCTTAGGAGAGTTTCTCGGACCAAGACCTTTGGTGAAGTTTTGACTCTGCTCTCATGAACACAATCAACACTAAATGTCGTACCCTTAGTCTATATATACATGAGAGAGAATCTAGATAATTAGAGGAATTGGGTACCTCTTGATTAAGGCTGGGTTGAACTCTAAAATTTTGGACCTCTAAAGTTGAGTGGACTTAAACAGATTGGATCCTATACTCACATGCACAAGGGGGTTAATTCAATTCATTCATTTTCTTTGATGCTCGAGGACGAGCATAGTTTAAGTATAGGGGGTGATGAAACTCGATTTCATCATATTAATTTACCTATTTTAACCCTCTTACTTAAGTGTGTGTCAACAAAAACCCAATAAAGTCTTGTAATTACCAGAGTCATTGAATAAATTAAAAACAAAAAAAATATTAAAATTAAAATCCATGGTGTTTTTAGCCTTAAGCCACCCTCAAAAATTCTTTGTGCCTTTATTTGACCTCATCTCCGTTTTTGGTAAACATGAAACTTGAATATCTCATCGAGATCTACAACTTCCACGTTTTGAGTTTCTCCAAATTCGGCCATCTACTCCCTCTTAAATCAACTTCTTCTTTCCAATAATTTGATTGGGCCACGTGGCTCTTTCTGGTTGAGCCACGTGGCCCAACCCCTTTGCCCTTGCCGCACTTGCTTCCTTCTGTTGGATCTCTTCTTGATCCAACGGCCCCATTACATCCACGCACCCTCTTCTTTTCAGCCCTTCGATCAGCACTGACTTCTCATCATAGTCGCACGCCATCGCTGAGTCCTCCATGCGCCATGTGGTGATGTTTGAACCACCTGATCTTCACCATCCTAGCCGCTCACTTCACCTACATCCTCAACCCGCCGATCATCCTACATCTGAGATCTAGTCCGTCCGCCAGCGCTTCGCTCTTATCACGACACGTGGCGCGCCCATCACTCTCAAATCGCATCGCCTTGGATCAAATCGCAGCAGCTCTTTAGCGACCAATTTTCCACCGTTGGATCTCAAGAGTCAACGGCCAGAGCATCTTTGTCTACCTCACATGACTCCTCTCCCCCATGTTCGCTAGCTCGCACAACCGCCTCACCCTTCCCATTTTCTCCACCATCTCTTACGACCTCCTATCTCGCTAACCGTCTCACAACGTTCCCCAATCATCCAACATTCTCGTGCAACGCCTAGAAACCCACATCTTCCTCTCCACTACGCCATCTCTCTTACACAATTCACACCCAGCACCTCTGAAACTACCATCTTCGCCACTTCAAATACTCCTCCTCCGCCACCAGATGATCGGGTCCACCTGTACGAGGGGCTTCGCCCTGCCCTCTCCTCCTCCCCATGACAGGGGGAGGTCCGATCTAGGCGCGACGATGGTGAATCGCCCCCGGTGATGACCCCTGGCCACGGTAGGTCAGGACCATGGTGGCTTCGCCCCACCAAGCTGCCTCCATTGGCTGGGGAGGTTGAGCGATGACCAGAGCACCTCCTCGGAGCTCGCGCACAAGCCCTTCGCCCTGCCATAGCTCAGGTAAGCCTCCGACTTCTTTTTGTATTTTTTATTTAATTTGTAGCAATTAATTATGTTATTCTACACACCATCACCTTCAATACATCCCCACTTTAATTTCCTCGCACATCCATTATCTGCTCGCTCACCTCAGACCATCATTTATGTCCTCCATAGCCCTCGGCCACTTTCGACCCAACTCCTCCGGGCTCGCCGGAGAAGACCCCCGGCCGCCATTGCTTCGCCCCATCACGACCGTACATTTCATTCCACCTCACTCTCACTTCGCACTGCACGCTTTGGCTAGTTGTACTGACCATGCAGGTCTCGAGCCTTTGATGAACGGAGAGCTTGCCGGAGCTGCTGCAAGTAGCTGAGCATCTGGCCTACATACATCTCCTACTTCCTCCAGACATATCAGCTGCTCCGCCGAGCTGCAAGGATGATTTCCAGATGGTTGAGAGCGGCTGGGGGCCTTCACAGATGCCAGAAAAGAGCGGCAGAGCTTGAGCTCCTTCGCCAGAGCTCGAACATCGCCACCGCCTGCACAATAGGAAGGAGTAGTAGGTGCCGTGGGATGCTCCCTCCCGGAGTTCATCCAACGGCGCAGATGCGACCACGTCATACCCTCAAGAACGTATAGTAGCCATCTGATTATCATGATCAGATGGTTTGCATCCATCCACGTGTCCAAGCAGCAGACTAGCATGCTCGAGTGCCCTGAACCTACCCTGAGCCTCCTCCGAGCCCAAGCCTGGAGGCTCGTGCCTTCCGAGTCGAGCCGAAGTTGTACCGACCCTCCTCCAAGCCTCAGCGTCTACCAAGCCTGGAAGCGCACGTGTAGAGCACGTGCCATCTAGGCAAATTTCACAGAGGCCCACCGACTTCTTCAAATTGCATATAGGTCCTAAAATCACATGCTGACCACGTGCATAGTGGGTATTTCACATTTATACCCTCGCGAGTTTTCATAATTGTAAAAATACCCCTATGTGTATAGGTTAATTACAGGAAAGGTTCCGAACTTTCTGTATTTACATTTTAGTCCCTCCCAGGGACCTGTTTACTAGTTATCTTTTATGTTTTCTTGCATTTATGCCTCTGACTTCACTTGTGTATATCTTGAGCATCCTAGCTCCGATTGAGTCGATTTCAGTGGCGTTTTGAACCTCTTTTCATTGTCTTCGTTATGGCATGCTTTTCTTTCTGATTTGACTCTACAAAATTTAATATATTATTTTATATTCTAAGTCTCTTGATTTCTATGTTTCTCATGCCTGATTTTTACATGAATGAAGAGAGCTTTATTATTTGACCCTGATTTAACTTCTTTTTTAATGGCTCAAGTATTTGTGTAGTTTCAGCATTTTTTGTGTTGCATTTCATCGCATCTAATTGCATGATTAAAAAAAAATAAAATAATGCATGTTTTATATTTGTATAATGAATTGTCTTGTCTTCGTGCATTGTTTGACCTATTGTTCTCTAAGTCAACACTTAATAAAATCAATAAAAGTTTGAATATCACGAGAGCGGCTCGTGTCCCTGAGTTCGGCCTTGGTTACTTACCAAGTAAAATAAATTTATGACCATTTGATTTTATTGACATATCCAAATTACATGGTCTTTGATCGACTTAATTCAACCCGTCTTCGATGACATCATAGTGCTAAATCCACAATCTTAAAGGGTCGGATTATCGGTTTATCAGGTGTCATGAGAACTTATTGGAGGATGACATTTGTAGACCTATCAATAGTCCAGGTAGGAATGTGGATCATGGATTTCGCGGATTGAATCTTGAAAACTTGGAAGACACTGGATTGACCACACGTCATGTACAACTGGAGTGTCTTCTACCTCCCTCTTCTACTAACTACTTTTCCTCCAAGCTTGAGTCTGTACATTCTCCTATTCCTCCTTCACCTATCAAATTGACCCAAAAAATGAAAAAACCCAGAAAATACCATAAAACTTTAAACAGGTCAAGATCTAAAAAAATTGGATCATGTAGTTAGGGAAGTACTTGATAAATAGTTGATTTTTGAGCTTCCCTTAATAATGGCCATTCAACAAGTTCCCGACCTTAAAAGATTTGTGAGAAGTAAATTGATGCCTAAAAGGTCAGGCAATAAGTGGACAAGGACCGCGAAACCTGTAGTGTCTATGGCCACCTCTTTGGTGATAGGGAGAAAAATCAAGAGCCGCAGAGTGAAGCGGTTGCCTAGGTTTGATTGTGATATCAAAGATACCACTTTTACCCATGCAAGAATTGATGATGACACACTGATTAATATCCTCATGACCTCCTTGTTTGCCAAGCTTAAACTCAGATTTTCTATGAAGACAATAGAGATCGTTCAGCTGGCTGATCGGTCCATTAAATGGTCGAGAGGAACTATTTTAGTCATCATTACTTTCCAAGGTGCTCTACTACAACTAGACTTCACGATCATTGACATTGAGCATCGAGGAGAGTTCACCCAGTCTCCGATCATTCTCGGGAAGCCGTTCTTAGCCTTGGCTAAGGCAACTATAGATTGTGAGACTCGGGAGATCGATTTCTCTACTTTAAGAGCACTCCGCCCTTACCCAATATATGAGGACACAAGATATTCTAAACTAAACCGTATAGTCGCAGACAACCTTGACCTTTGATAGACAATTGAGTCCCATCTCTCTACTGCACTTGAGATATTGATTGTCCAGACGACCATTGGTTCAGAGACTCCCTACACCTCCACACCGACCACTACTTGCATTACCACCACCGTGATAGCTTCTAGAGAGGACTCACAACCAGAAGTTGCTCTTGAGTCGGACACGATCATTTCTAAGTTCCTTGACTTTTTAGATGATCCGATGCATGAGCCGATAAATGCCAAGTCAAATGAGAACACCGTACCATACCAGAGATGTGTTCTGATCCTACAGGAGTATTATAATGCATATGGTGACTCATCTGATGATGAACCTCTGGTTAGTACATCACCCACACCACATCTACGACATACACCAAAAGAGACAACTGGGACCAAATTGACCAATCTCGATAAATTGGTTGCTCCATCCTCTAGTCGGTAATCTAGTAAGAAGAAGAAGAAGAGTATTGATTCCCCGAGGTGTTCCCCCAATATCCTCAAGACATGTGACTCTCCTCTTCCTCTTGATGCTTTAGGTTCTCGAAAACAGGCTAAGAAAGTTACATTCGACTTACCAGAGAAGGAACTTTCTGAGGAGTCCTCTTTAGGTCCGGATGAGGTGATCTATATAAGTGAGCTCAGTTCGGTTGTTCTGAAGCCATATTTGAGCAAGCAGTCATGTGTCGACCCTCGTTGGACGTTCCCTACACCTCACTATTATTCTTCTGAGGACGATTCTGATAGCGACACATGTGTATACTACCCACCCCCTCTCTCACGCAAGAAGGCCCGTCACAAACCTTCTTGACCCTTGTACATCCTCAGTCCTCCTTGTACAGATTTTCCTTCCTTTATTCCCCTCCCTCCCCCGTGATTCGCATCACACTCCCCAGTTCCGTATCATTTTTATTTTGTATCTATACTTAGGATGACTAGATCCTAAGTATAGGGGGTGAGTGACCCAAGTTTCTCCGTCTCTTCTTTTTATTTTCTTTTTGTATATTCTTTCCCATCCTCATCGGTCCCCCATTCTTGTGTTCTTTCCCATACTTAGGCTGACCAGAGCCTAAGTATAGGGGAGTCGATGGTCGTTGTGTATTCACCCATGCCTTTACATTATTTTTCTCTTTTATTCTTTTAACCCACTTATGCTTAGTACGAGCTATGGCTTTTTGTCACCTAGTGCCATAAGGACATAGCAAATGCTAAGTATCATGGGGTTCGTATATATTACATATATACTCTATAGCTCGTACTTTGACTTGTTTGTAATTAAAATAAGGGGTTAAGGGTAAATTGTTGTAAATAAGAGGTATAACAAAAAAACTAAAAAAACTCTTCTTCAAAAAAAATCAATCAAACATTTCAAAAAAAATATTTTCAAAAATATTTTCTCTTGGAAAAAAAACATCTCAAAACAAATTCTCTTTCTTTTCAAATAAAACTTTCAAATATTTTTCTTATTTTCTTTTTCTTTTAAAAAAATGTGTGTCCTTTCTTATTTACCTTTCTTAAAAACACTTTTCAAAAAAAAGGCAAAAAACTTATTCAAAAAAAACTTTTTTCTTCTTTTCCTTTAAAAAAACAAAATAAAAAACTAACAAATAAGTTGGTTTAGTCCCTAACACTTTCACATTCACACAAGACTTTTGATGTTCAAGAACACTTGGTTTATGAGGTCTTGAGATTTTGAGTTAACCAACCTTAGTCAGTAGGCTCTTTGACTTAATTAGTCACATTTCCCTAGTTTGAAAGATTTGTGTGCTATGTTGCATGATTAGTCTCTACCTTAAGAATATGATCAGCACCTCACATACACGACTGCAATTATGATGAGATGAGTTGAAATTTCACTTGAGGAACTGGGATGAGGGATTTGAGTTTGGACCTGATTTGATGATACTCGAGGATGGGATAAAATCAATGAAGGCTTCATGAAACCTGAGTTTCAGCACCTTTAGCAGGTACAAGAACATGGTTCTTGTACTATCTCTTGACATTTACCTAAGTACCAAGGTGTGATAAAATAAAAAAATGTTGATCAGTGTGCGCCAACTCTTGGTAAAAGCAGTGGAGCTAGACAAAAATAAAGCAAAGAAATATCAGTGTTGAAATAAGCTCTCTTTCCACAAAGTCAATTATCAAAAGAGCTTCCACCAAAGGCGAGCGCTCCCAACCATTTCAAAGTGTCCACTTGGACCACCTCTATTAGGACCAGGAGTCGGGCTTGCACCAAAAAAGGGCTCTGCATCGTAAATACTACAAGTCTGGGTGTAGAAGGTACGATAGGTACTCAAAAAAGGCACACCCTGGTGTACTCCCAAGAAAACAAGTGCAGACGACTCCAACTTCTCTTGACGGACACACTGATCAACAAAAAAATACATTTGTTGAGTTAATAAGGCACTCGAGAGGATCGTTGTTCCAATGAGAGGGAGAAATGAAAAGACACAATCCTATGCCATCCATCAACTAGCCTTCCATCTATACTTTGAAGTATGACAACTAAAGAGACGGTGGATTGGATACAAGAAATGGTTTATATCCTAGTGTTGAGCATCAAGTTCATAGGAGAGTCTCTTGGACTGGAACCTTCGGTGACATTGCGACTCTACTCTTGTAACTGCAGTCCACACTTAATGTCATATCCCTATTATATATGTATACAGAGAGAGTCTAATGCTTAGGGAAACTGGATACCTTTTTATTAGATCTTGGTTCAGCTTAGAATTTTAGGATATCTAAAACTGAGAGTTCTTGAATGGATCAAGTATTGTATTCACATGCACAGTAAAGGGTTATTCCAACTTATTCGTTCTTTATTTGCTCGAGGGCTAGCAAAGTTTAAGTATGGGGGGGGGTTGATGAATCTGTGATTCATCATCTCAATATATTAATCCTAGCAAAATCCCCGAGTAAAATCTCAAACAAATGTCTATAAAATCAATAAATTAACAAAATATCTGTTGTAAATAAAATACACTAATTATTGTATATTATATTGTACAAAATAAATTAATAATAAAAAGCAGCAAAATAAAGGAGTTTTTTGCCTATAAATTGCTCAAAACTTCATGTATTTTTAATAAATTTATTTCAACTCCTTTTTGGCTAATTCTTTCACTTATTTATTCATAAAAATATATATAAAAATACAAAAATACAAAATGAATTTTATCTCAAATAAATGCTCCTATAACCGTAAGAGAAAAAGTCGTAAAGTCCAACTTCCCGGCCAAATTCCCGCTCCGTATGAACTCCACATTCACCAAACTCACTATTAAATTCATGTTAGAAAATTATCTATCCAATAAAAGTGGTTTCATTAAAATCGGAGCTCGTTTGTAAAATTTGGGTTTTGGGACCTAGATTTACATTGTATATTATGTAAATATTCAGTCTTTCTTCATTTTTTATTCCATCTTTCTTAATTAATAAAAAATCTAAAAAAATCATTATTGTGTCGTATTTTATTCCCACTATTTTATTATATTTTTATGTTGTAAATATCGTTTATTAAAAATACAAAAAAAATAAAATTAAAAAAGTAAAAAAAACATGTACATGTTGTTTGTCTTCTTTTGTAAATTCTCAACTATTTTTCTCTTTATTATTTTTTATTTTAGTAGCCTACTTTATTTTTTATTTTTTATTTATGTCCGATTCTCTACAATAACTTCTCTTCTACCACCAACTTCCATTCAACTCTACCATCTTTCAATAACCTACCATTCCACTCCATCTCATCCACCTATATTTTTCTCTATAACTTCTCATTCTCTTCTTTATATTCATCTCCGCATCCTCTTCCCCCATCCACCATTCTAATAGGAAAAAGAAAGAGCTTGGAGTGTTTTATTGGTTACAGCAACTAAGCATCCTCCTCAGGTGACGACCTCCTTCAGGTGAGATCCGTGGAGACAACCATCCCCACGTCACGAGTTTCCCAATGAGCTCACATAGCTTCTTCGATTTTTATTTAGCCAATCAGATCGAGGCTACGACAGGAGTCCAACGTAGTTGCTCTGTAAATCTAGTGAACGTCAGGTATGTAGTTCCACTAATATCTCTTGTTATTTTATTTTATCTAATATTTTATTTCCTTGTAGTCTCATTACCGTATCATATTCAACACCACTACCATAATTATCATAGCATCCTCCAAATCAATCTACCCATTGCCCACCTTCATTTTCATTTGCATTTTCTTTCCCTATTTAAGAAAATTAAAAAAAAATAAATCAATTTTTGTTACCTCACAACAGTAAAAAAATCAGAAAAATCAATTTTTTTTAAAAAGCAAGGACGCAAGAGGTGGCTGCTCGCCACCTCTAGTCCGCCTACGCCGTTGCCGGCCCCCACCTTCTAGCCATCTCCGCCAGCCGCCCTTCCGTCAGCCATCGCAAGTCGGCTGGGCGTGCAGCAGGACCCCCCTCTGGGCTGCAACGCGCGCCTGCCTCGCGACACCGCCAACGTGCCCCTCCTGCACTCCTCCGCCTCCTCCGTGTATGCTGCGGCCCACTGCCCGACCTCCAACTGCGTAGCCGCACGTAGCTCCGTGCGTCCCCCCCTGTGGCTACCTTCCTCCAAGTCGTCGAGCATGTCCCAGCCACCGCACGCTCATCTCTACGCGTGGGTTACGTCGTCCTGCCCTGCCACCCATCTATCGTACCCTACGATAGGAGGAAGATGAAGGTTATCTTTCTTTTGTTTTTTTTTTTTATTTTGTAAAAAATTGCAAAGTTTTCCATGTGTGTTTCCGTTATTCTAGAAGTGCCCCTATGCACAGTTTGATTTGTAGGTTTTAAACTTCTTCTTTGCAGAAACACCCCTATGTTTATGCATTAATTTGGACATCTATTTAGCGTCATTTTATTTAATGAAAAATAAATTATTGTTGAGCAACTTATTCCCTATCTTTTGTATATTTATTTGTAATTTTGTGGGTTATGATCATTAATTAAAATTGTTCAAGTGCAATTTTACTTATTTTACCCACTTTAAACTCTTAAATTGATAATTCACTCATAGTTGCTCCAAAAATTTCACAAAAATCAGAAATGATGCTTTGAAATATGCTTTAATTAGTACCCAAATTTCTTCTCAATAGGAGTTATTTTGTGCCTAAAATAAATTGTAGAAAATTTTAGTAAATGATTTTTAATTAAATCTACACACATTCATTTTATGAAATTTCAAATCTCATGGATTCCATATAAACATTATATATTAGATAATTTGCACTTTGGCTAATTTGATGATGTGGATTTATTAGTAATTAATTTCTCACTATCACTCTTTTTCCATTAAAAATCCATAAAAAATTCATATATTGTCATAAAATTCCAAAAAATTACTGTAGTCTCCTTGCATCATGTTTATGTTTCACTAAAATTTTCATAATTTTGCATACTTCTGTTTGAAATATTATTAAAAACACATAAAAATGTTCATTTTTCCTCATTACATTTTAATTCCTAAAATTCCAAAAAAAGTGTCTTGCTTTCATCTCCGGATTAGGATTCTAGGAAAAATACAATTAGGTTAAATCTGATTAATTTCGCATTAAAATTAATTTGGCCCAATAGTGTGTTTTCTTATTGTATTAATTCATCCGCATTTGCATTTTCGTTTGTTTTTTCATTAAAAAATTAAAAAAATACCATTTGAAAACATAGACCTAAGTTTTTGAATTAACCCGACGTTATTCCTTTGCCTCCCTGTGTTCGACCCCGGACTTGCCCGTGATATAAATTAAAGTAAAGACGCTCTTCACGGAGATCCTTCCTCAGTTCTGAACGATTTGCTAAGTATATGTACTACAACGAGTGCATATTAAACCACGTATTTAGCGAACGATCAGTTGTACAGTCGTAATAGTCATGATAACAACATATATTTAAAAAACACCAATGACACCACATAGATTGGGATCCATTCCCATTCTATTCCATCAAGATCACACGATATTAATATATACCTCTGAAGCATGATCGTGATATGTGAGTCTCTAACACAATAGACCTCTTTTCTTAAGACCGATCATTTGTAGATAACACTTGAAAGTGCCAGGATGAACGACATGCTTCCTATAATAAAGAGAGATGATCTGAGAGAGATAGCTCTTGATTTGGTCTCAAGAAATCCACTTCCTTTTTCAATAGCATGAAGCATCAAAGAGGAAGACTCATCACTAGGGATTGGTCAAACCAATTCAATGAACAACGACAAGCAAGGCCACAAAGGGATGCCTGGGCGTATATATCGTCAACCCAGAGGCAGGGGGCAACCATGCAAGGGAGAGAGGAGAGAGAAGACGTGTGGAGATTGAGAGAGAGATGTGTTTTAAACTCTTGAAAATAATTTATGAAGAAGGCATGTTATTCCTCACTTTCATATTTGTTTCGATGGTCAGGATTGCAATCTTGATTATTGAATCAATGGCCAGGATTAAAGGAACTCGTAACCACTTTGAGGATTAGAGTTGACAATAATTATCAATTTAATTATTCATTCAATCCTCTCAATAAATTAACCAAAAAATAAAAAAGAAAATAAAAAATAAAAAGAGTATCCAATTATGGTGGGGGCATCCAACATACCCACCATAGACGTTCCCCCTTTTTAGGATACTCCTTTTTTTATTTTTCTTTTATTACAATTGTGATTTCAACATTTTAACAACCATAATTTATTTTTTTATTTTTGAAATTCAATTATCAATGAATAATTCTAAAATTATTTACGCTAATTGGAAGTAGGTAATTGACAAATATGAATCATATTCATATGTTGAATACTAAAAGGAAATCATATTTACATTTATTGTATAATATGAATCCAATTCTCATTAACATTATTATTGTGAATAATATTTATAATTAAGTATCAATATGATAATGTGGATCTTATCCACACTATCCAAGATTATTGTGGAGTACACTATCCACATTAATCTTATCTTGGATAATTAAATACAATTTAGTTATCTCTGATCTCTCTTCACATCAAACATATATGATTTGTATTAACATCATTCTTAGACAACAATGGATAAAAATATCTAATATAATGTCATCCTTGGTAACTAAATCCAATTTAATCATCCTAAGAAATCTCTTATTTTTATTAACAATCAGATCTTTCTTAGATGCAATAATTCTTGAACTCTTTTAATGATATTGTACCTTCTACCCAAATACATAGAGATAAGGATATGGTGACTGTAAATCCATGTATAATGACTTGGATAATGGATATAATCTCATATACGGATGTAGAAGACCTCTCAAAGATGATTAATCATATCAGACAAATTACCTATTCTTCTTATTATTTCAAAATCCTATTCAGATCAATATCCAATATTTGTATGAAGACTTGATAACTAGTTTACTACGCCGAGTTACTAAAATCCAAACTTGTTTCATTACTCCCTTGGAATGGAAGCATCATGGTATACAATCGTTTAAGATAATATCACCCTCGAGTACTCTCAATAGCTATACATCCTGCATACTAAAAGAGTGTGATTAAAATCCACGGTTCTGATCCCATTTTGGAATTTCTCTTTCATGATCTTATCGGTTAGTATCTCATTTTATCATTGGGAGTTGGTGTCTATCATATACTTCTCTAAGGAATCCAAAAATCTTGTCTTGTTTCCAAAACAAGACAATCAATGTTATAATTTGGTTTATCCCAATATCTCATGAGTGAGATCATGTCTTCTGGTTCAATAGTTAACCTATGTGATCCTTTTGAGAGGTCGTATTATGCATATGCCTTGTAGGCATACTAGTGTGATAGTGTATAGACCTTGATTAGTTCATCAACCTAATGGTCTGCCAAATGCTTATAGTATGACATATAGTGTAATACATTTGCCTCTTGTCAAAGAATGTGTGCATGTATCATGGCAGCATATGATATGGGTCTTTGGTTATCTCGATCACACTATGTCAACTCTTAAACCTAACTCATCCGATAACACTAAATATATATTCCTATGTTGAGGATGCATCAAGAGTTCAATCAAATATTAGCCTATAGTGTAAAGATCGTCATCTCTATAACGTCCTACCCCTCCTGCTACTGAAACCAACAGAACAAGAGCGTAGATCCTATAGTCCAAATACACCCATGATCTCTGATACTCAGCTAACTAACTTATGTAAATTAAATTTACATTTGAAATATATAACAATAAGAGAATAATAAGAAATGATATGTCACTGCAACATCCATTCTTTCTCATTAACAATTTGTTGTAAATCCACTCATTCTCATTAACAGTATCTAACAATTCAACGCCCATGTATTGATATATACAAGAAACTATACACAATATATCAAAATGTCTCAACTCTATCTCAATATATTATATCCTAATTAAATGAAAAATAATGCAGAAGAAAATAAATTACTCTGCGTAAAACGCACACTGTCTAGTCCAAGTGTGCCGATGGAAAATTCGATCCCCTCAAATGCCACTACTATTGTGGCTGCTGCTTAGATACACATGCTAGGTTCACACGAGGGTAACATAATGAGGAATTAACTAGTAATGAGATAAACATCACTAATGCAATGGCAAGCTATGCATGTGAACTCACTCTATCTAGTGGCATATACATATATTGTAAAATTTGAATTACACCAAGTTTTTCTAATTTGTAATGAATTTCATGTTCACTGATTTTATTTATTAACTTAATAATCATTTACGGATTGCCACATTGATCATGATATTTTTACTTACCGAATAGAGTCCACAATGATATACAATTGCAGTTATTGATATCCGATCAAGAATCATTTCTCACATTAGTGTTAACAAAGGAGTGAAAGAGACCTATACATCTAAGCGTCAGCCCTGCAAAAACAGATGCAACCATATAGAAAATAACATCTTGACCATGGCTATTGTGAATGCGATCAACAACCTCTCGTCCAAAAAGAAAGACATGGGAGCTCCTGTAATCAAGTGCAAGATTTTCAAACAGATATTTGAGCACATTCTGCTTGAAAGAGGGACTTCAATATACCTCATGCCAACGTCTTTTCTCAAAGAATTCGATTTGGGTCCACTAAAACCAACAAGGATGATCCTTTAGCTTGTTGATTGATCCACTAATAGAACCCAAGGTATATTGGAGGATGTAATAATAACAATGCAAGGTATGAAATTCCTAGCAGACTTTATTGTCTTAGACATGGAGTCCTTTGCATTGTTACTCTAGGCACCTATCATACTTGGTCGGTCGTTCCTTCGAACAGCTGAGGCGGTAGTTTATTATGCGTTGGGAAAGATCACCTTTCGCTCCCCCAATGACAAAGTTACCATAGAAATGCTCCCTGAGACAGAAGCCACAAATCACACATATGAGAGAAGTGAACCAGACTACCGAGTGTAGAAGATTGTGACATTATTGAAGATATCAAAGATTCAGATTTGTAATTGAATGATATTTTTATATAGGAATTCCTCTTCTCGGAGGAAAACCTAGAGGGCATAGTCAATTCTGGTTCCTATGCCGACAGGGAGATTGATGTAGATGAGCTAATTAATTTATTTGAAGAAAATTCATCCAAAACTGAATAAGAAGAAACAATTGTAGATAAGTTCATTATTTTATTGTCTAAGCCAAGAGTGACAGAGGTAGATAGCAACTATTGGAAGATCATGCACCAACAATCAGCTCAGTCTCAGAAGTATAAAAAAAACAACTTTGACTCCACCGGAATTGAAGTTGCTTCCGACAAATCTAAAGTATGCCTTGCTCGAATAGTATCCAGTCATCATCATCTCGCGATTGACAATTGACCAAGAATCCCTCTTATTAGAGCTTCTAGAGAAAAATCGTAAGGCTTTGGTCACTCAGGTGCCTGTCCTACGTCCACCCGATTGATTTCTTCCATTCGAGATCATGACGGATGTGCTAGATTTTACCATTTTGGATATGTTGGGACTGCTAAGGAATAGACTACCCTAATATATTCATTATGTTAATAGAATATTAGATGAGACATAAAATAATTATACAGTAAAAGAGGAAGAGTTGTTGGTAGTGGTTTTTGCCCTTAAGATGTTTTGATCACATCTTCTCAATTCTTAAGCGATTTTTTATATTGACCACTCTATTATCCCGTACCTACAATAAAAGAAGTATGCCAAGTCATGTTCGCTCTGTTTGTTCCTTCTGCTCCATGAATTTAATTTGGATATTATAGATAAACCTGGAGTAAAGAATGCGGTAACAGATCATTTTTCCATAATTGAATGTATAGATATACCGCTGTGCAGTATGCCGATCACAGAAACCTTTCTTGGTGAATCAATTTTGAGTGTTGCATTGCTCCACTTGTACGATGATATTGTGAACTGATAACACGACAAATAACTAGGGTTAAGTTGATTAATTAATGTGTCGTTGTCACCCAAACAAACCGAATCGTAATCGAGAAAATTATTCAACCATAAATAAATCAAACAAGTAAAACAGTGGCCTAAGATATTTTTATTAACGCGGTACAACCAAGGTCGAATACAAGGAGAACTATGACAAACTAAGTAGTCAAATAAGAGATTCGAAGGATTTTTATTTTCTTTTCCATGGTTTTTAATTTTTGTAAATTTTAGATAAGGAAAATTAAGATAAAGAATAAAAGACAAACACACATTCTTTTTGTATTTTTCAAATAGGGTAAAAATAATCGGAAAAATCATAAAAATATTATTGTGTTTTTAGCATTTTTTTTTTACGATTTTTGGAGATTTTTTTGATGTTGTTGGGATTTTATAAACATCCAAAAACTGAAAAAATAACCTAATAGTGCACAGTCACGAGTATTCTTCAATGAAAATTATAAAATATGCTCAAAACTCTAAGGAATAAATTTTATTAAAAACTGTATGAAAATATCTACAAATAGAGACTAAGAACACATTTTTTGGAATTTTTCTATGATTTTATACAATTTTATAGTGTTTTTAGGATTTTGCAAATTTTATGATTTTATAAAAGCAAATGCAATGAAAATTGGATAGAAAATCAAATAAATCGAAATAAAGCTACTCTAACTTTTTAGAGTTTTAATGCATTATTCGAATTCTTACGATTTTTCTTAGTAAAAATGGACATTTTTCTACTGTTTTGAATTTTTAATAACAGTACATAAAAGAAAAATAACAAACAAAAATCAACACAAATAAAACACACTAGCATGAGATAAAACTAATTTTTATGCAATAATTAGAGTTATTTTGCTATTTATTGCAAATAATAAAAGAGATCAAAAAATTAAACAGTATGTAGAGGCCCTAGATGCTATTATTTAAGTTCTAGGGGGCTAATAATAACACGTGATGAAATGCAGGGGCCCAAGATACAAAAATTCCAAACAAAACGTGCGCTACACATGTTTCAGATTCACATTGAAGGATTTGAGAAAACCCTTAAGCGCATCACAGAAGCGTGAGGATCGCATCGTATGCGATTGGGAGTGAGTACTCGTGCTAGTTAATCGAGGCAACATAATTTATTCTTTTTCAACGATGAAACCACATTTTCCCATAAGACTTCTCAGATCGTTTTATCTAAACCACAAATAAGTATTAGGTTTACTAATTGAAGCATGGCTGCGATCGAGTCTATAAAGGAAGAGACCTCCTGTCTCATGTCCGATCTGATGGAGCATATGCTTGCGAGCGCGTTAATGAAACACATACTAATCACAATCCATGTTAATTATACATGCGGCGAATCTCTTGATCTCTTCACATGACATCCGACGACAACATAATAACTATGATGCGGCAATGGCGACTCTCTCTAGGGTCCATGGTGGACAACCACAATGAGAGAGAGAGAGAGACATGGTGTGTAGAGAGATAGAGAGCATTAGTTGTTGTCTCTGATTTGTATTGAAGAGCAAGTGTTGCCTCTTCTAATAGAGTATTTTGGGAGTCCAAGAATAACACAAAATCAGTGGATGAGATTGATTTCTGTTCCTTTCAATGGACATGATTTTGTTGCAAAAAACCCAGAACAATTAATTTAATTTAATTAAATATATTGAATAATCAATATAAATTAATTTAAAATTAAATAAGTATTTTTGGAGATAATTGGGAAGGAGATAATCATCCTACCATAATAAGGGGGGACAGCCACCCACTCCAAGTAGGACTTGGTGGCCGTCCACCACCTATGTTGGTCGATGGTAGTCTTCTTCAAATTTCTTGTGAATACATTATCTCATGAAAATCTCCAACATTATCTCACCATAATAATTCATAATTATCCTATGATTATTGGAATCATGTCATTGGAATTTTGTGAATCATATTCACAACTTAAAATAAAATGTAAATTACATTTTTGATTAATTTTCCAATGTGAATCCAATTCACGTCATCATTTGAATCATAAATTTTATTTACAAATAGCACTTATAAATCACATTTATAATATATATGATTAATATGGATAGTGCTATCCACATTATTAATATCCATGATAATTAAATCACATATAATCTCCTTGGATCTCTATTCTCATGTACCCAAATAATATAAATCACATTCACATTATTCACATCTTTGATAATTAAATCACATTTATTTTCTAAGATAACTATCTTTATAAGTCCCAATAATAAGAATCCAATTCGTATTATTCATGGTAATTAAATCTCATTTAATTATCTACTTCTCAATGCTCAGGTACATTATCAACAATGAAATTATCCTTGAACTCTTTCAAGGATAATGTGTTTTCTTCGCGGATACTTGAAGATAAGGACTGGGCGATTGTACACGTATAGTGACTTTGATATTGAGATCGAATATCTAAAATCCATATCTTGCAGACCTCCATTAGATGTTTGATTAAATCAAAATCATAAATCTAATCTTTTCATACCTGAATCACATTCAGATAACTATACAACATTTGGACCAGGATCAGATTACTTCTCTATTGAGAGGAGCCACTAAAATCCAAACCCATTTCATCACTCCTTAGGAATGAAAGCGTCATGGTTATACAATCCTTTATGATCACATCACCCTAAGGTATTCTTAATACCTGTACATCTTGCATATTAGAAGACCTAGAATAAACCTGAAGTTTTAGATCTACTTAGACGTTCTCCTTTAGGGTTTTACTATTAAGTTTCTCATTTGATCATTGGGAGTGGGTATCGATCATATACTTTCTAAAAGCATGTATCATACCCAAGTATTGATCATATACTTTCCAAAAGCATATATCAAACTAGCAAATTAAGTCTATCTTCCGAAGTGAGAAGACTGTGCACGGAATTTGATTCTTAATATATCATGAGTGAGCTCATGCCTTCCGGTTCAATAAATTAACCTGTATGATCCCTTTGAGAGATCGTATTACTCATATGCCCTTTTATGCACACCGGCGCACCAGTGTATAGACCTTGATTAGGCCATCAACCTATCTCTCTGTGATGAATTTGCATTTCATCATCTTTATTCATTTATTTTAGCTTAAAATCCCTTAGAAAACACCAATATATATTACTAAATCCATATTCTTACTAACCTGCATCTGTGTGTAAATATTGTACATTTATTACTATTTTAATATAAAATAAATAAATAAAGAGATAAAAGAAAAATAAATAAAATAAAAGACTCTATATATGTAATAGATAAAGGATGACCCGAACCCCAAGATATGGTCAAGACATGACCTGATCGACCACGAATAAAGTAGGGAGAGATAATGTCTTTAATCAGAAAATCCAAAAAATATTTTCTAAATACTTTTCAATCTTTATTTTGAATTTATTTTGTATATATTTGTATAAAACTTACACTATTTTATTCGTACATAAACTAACATCAAAATTAAATATTTTTCTTAGTGGAAGTCGTAAATAAAAATATTTTCTAAATAAATATAATAATTGAAAAATAAAATCATGTATAGAATAAAAGTAACCACATTCGAAAAAAGTCATAAAGCGATATTTGAAAGACCAATTTTGTATCCATATGTACTCCAATTAAATCAAACTCATTTCCATCATATTCTAAAAAAAATTATCTTTAAAATGGTAACGATTTCGTAATTGTTTGAGTTACGATTTGGAAGACGGTTTTTTGGGGGTGGTTTTTTCGATTTTATCATTTATTTATTGTATATATTTATTGACATTTATTTTTGTACATAATTTATGTGTAAATAAATGTAAATATTTTTTTAATTACATGAAATAAAATATATATATATATAAGACACAAACTAACATAATTTCCATATTTAACTGTGTATATAATGTACCATATGTATATATTATATGTATATTATTAATTTCCTTAAATAACCTCCACAATAATGATCAAGCCTTTGGTGAGATGAGCCTAATCTCCAAGATTATTCTTGTGGTAGAAAGGTGCCCAGCCTCCGAGCCGTCTGGTGACAGTAAGGCGATTTTCGTCGAGGCCGTCACGACATTCATTTACTTCCACGGTGAGATCCACACTCCTTTTGTTTCTCGATTTTTCATCTAGATAATTTTAGGTTTTAGGTTTAATTTTAGTTTTACTTTCATAGTCAGTTTCTTTAGATCTGTAATCGTAGTTAATCGTCCTAATAGTTCTATCACTTCCGAATCGATCGGATTTCAGATCCATATCATCTTCGTGATCTTTACATTTATGTTCTATCTCACGCAACCCCGCACCTACAACCACGCATGATGGCTGGAGAATCGGATCCATTCTTCCACCTCGTTGGATCCACATCCATTCACATTTTCTCTATTTCACTATTTATGGACCATGTCATCATGCTCGAGTCAGTTCTTGCATTTTATAATATTGCAGGTACATGAACCTCAAAAAAATTATTACAAAGAAATCTGTTTCTCTTTGATGAATACTCATTCATCACTCTTTATTCTTATATTTTAGCTACAAAAACCTTTGCAAATGCATGTATATAGTTGTAAATAGAAATAATTACCAAAAGCATGCATTGTGTAAAAACCTATAATTAGCATGTTTTTGTGCAAAAATAAAAGAATAAAGATTAAAAAGAAAAAGAGGGAAATATTTAGAATAAATATTGAGCAACCTAACCCAAGGGAGGGCTCACCATGGGCCTGACCGCATAAAAGCCAAAGTTGAGGGAGATAGGGGCTCATGTGTGTAAATATTTAAGTAAATAAATAAAAGTATTTTCCTCACAAAAATAGACTCAAATTTGCTTGTAAATATTTGTATATATTTATAAATAAAAAAAAAACAAGATAAAAATATAAAAATTAAAAAGAAACCAAAAATATCATTCATGTACATGATCGCCTTGTATATAGTTCCATCATCCCTATTTATTTAGCCTTATAAATAAATAAAATTAATTTCCAAAATTTTTGTAAATATTCTATATTATATAGTGTAAATAAATAAAATATAAAATGGGAATAAAATTGTATAAAAATAACAATTAAAAATCAAAAATTAAAAAAAACTATATATTGTATATATACCTATATATGAACCTACTATGTACATACCTTATTTTTACTTTGAAAAATTAATTAAAATCACAAAAAAATAGAAAAAATAAAACAAAAATATTTCATGTTTTGAGTTTTTATTAAATAAGCCATTTGCTATTTTTAATTGAATTTTCAAATATTTTCCAAATGGCAACCTCTCATTGGTCCTGGGGATTGTTGACCGCTCGGTCAACTACCCCCCCCCCCAGGACCACTTCCCACGGGTCCTTAGCGGGTAACCCATTTCTCGGATTTTTCCCGTCCAAACCTGATCCCTTATAACCCAAACCCCGGGTCCGACTCCTTCACGATGCGTCCGAGACCCTCGCTGGAGCCTCTACCTCGGGATCCGCGCGCTCCATCGCCCTACCCGCGCCCTTCTTCCCGGACCCTCCAGCATACTTAAGCCCAACTCTGCCACCTCCATTTCCCATCTTTGGCCATTCGCTTCCACCCCCAGTGAGCTCCAACGCGTGAGGGAGAGTGACAGCTTGCTTCCCGTGCTGTCGAAGCGAGAGAAGGGAGCGGATTCCACTGATCCGGCGATCAAGCACCGCCGTGCTCCGCCACCAGCAGGAGCTCGAGCCTCGGAGGGAGACGCTCCTCGAGGCGACGACCCAGAGCACCGTCTGCTCACCCCCAGTCTCATCGTCCACCTAGGTGGCCCCGTAGTATTTATTTTTTCGCTAATTTTCTATTACCCCCCTTTCGCTCCGCCACCGTTCGCCGTCGATTCCGTCCACGTCCGACCTCCATTCGATCATCGGGCTTTGCCATAGCCACCGCCTTCCTCCCACGCACCTTCTCCATATCTCCATCCAACCCAGCTCGCACAGGAGCTGGGATTCGAGCACCACCGTCTCCACCTTCGCCGGAGCTCACCCATCTCGACCCTTCGTTCACCATCACCCCGCCTAACCGGGTCGAGGCAGTTTGCTCTCGACCCGCGAGTCTCCTGGTTTGCTTTGCAAGTACTTCCAAGCCCATCTGAGGGCTTAGACCATCAGGTCCAGGAGCTGCATCTCCGCCGACCTCGCCGGAGCTCTCCAGAGCTCGGCTAGGCCATCGGAGGGCACCGGCAGCTGTGGAGCGTCACGTTGGAGCTTCTCCGAGCTTAAGGCGCAGCAGGGGAGGTCAGGACCGTGCTCAACTGTTCTTCCGGTATCCTCCCCGACCGTCCGATCATCCTCGACCTCCAATTTTCATCTGGGCCGTTCATTCCCGGAGGAGCATCCACAGTCAGATCTTGGAGAGGTGATCAGGACCGCCCGATGCGCAAGGGTTAGCCACAGAGAGCCTCCACCGTCCGATGCACCACGTGGCGTAGCCCCAGCCGTCTGATCGTTGCGAGGGCCCGAGCGTTGGAGTACCACCCGATCCAGACCGTCCGATCACGCACGTGGCGTCCATCCAGCGGCCCGCATTAATAGAGGGTAATTTACCCTTAGGCCCTCCTGTTTATTTTATTTCACATTTAGTCCTGTAATTAGTTAGTATAGTTGTTAGTTTTTGGTAAATTTGCATAGAGGACCCTGCATTTTATTTATTTTGCATTTATGCCCCTGTACGTTGTGTGACACGTGCTTCGTCGCGTGGCTTTCTGGTGTATTTGCATTTTATGCCCCTGTAGTTCTGAATGTTACTGAATGAATGAAAGTTTTTGTGTATTTGCATTTATACCCCTGTGCGTGAAACATTTGAGCATGTGCGGATATTTTTGGGTTAATTGCAGATTACCCCCTGAACTTTTGGTACCTGTTACCAAATAGTCCTCAGAAGTAATTTTCGTTACATTTGGGTCCCTAAGTGCCTCAGGCGCGTGCGACGCACGTGTTTACCTGGGTTATTTGCACCAGACCCCCCAGAAAGTCGGGTATTTGCACATAGGTCCCTTTGCACAGTGCCCCCTCTTTATTTTTGAATAAAATAGCAAATAAACTCCAAATCTAATGAAAATTGGACACATGGCTCCTGCCATAGTGTAAAATTTTCTGGAATTTTTGGGGACAATTTTGTTTTCATTTGATATTTTTAAAAATTCAAAAACATGTAATTTTGTTACTGACTAACTTTAAAAATCACAAAAAAATATTAAAACCCATTTAAAATTCACAAAAAAATTACTTGTTGTTTGTTTATGCTTGCTTGATTTTCTAGCCAAGGTTGGCTATTTTTCATTACTTAAAACACCTAAAAATTGCAAAACACTCAAAATCTTATAAAAATTCTAGTAAATAAATTAAAAATCCACACATAATAATCTAGGGGCCTAAATTTTCCTTGTTTATTCTCTTTACAGGAAAATTACCTCGCAGCTAATTTGGAGCCTTTAGACATTTTATCTAGGGCCTTTTAGCTCGGCTGGACAGTACCTATAGTTTCAGTCACTGTTTGATTTTTTGAAAATTAATAAAATATCAGAAAAATCCCAAAAATTCACCAAAAACACCAAAAGTTATAAAACACATAAAAATATTTTTGTTAGAATTTTTGGTTGATTTTTAGTGCATTAAATAAATTGTTGAAGTGTGTTGTTTTCTTGCTTTTATTATTTTCTTAATTCACAAAAAAATCCAAAAAAAATATAAAATAATTAAAAACCACAAAAAATACATTCTTCTTTTATTTCATTTCCTTTTTGACTACTTCGTAGGCTGCGAGGCCAACCCGTGCTCCTTGTGTTCGACCCTGATCGCTATACCAGGTTAAATTAATAGCAGGACCGCTATCGTATTTGATTTGATTTTTATTGGTTGGTGGTCTCTTCTTTTTCTTGATTGACATAGCCGAGTGATCGAGGTCGCAACGACCGATTAGCTCCTTTACCTTAGTCGCTTGTCGCTTGGTTCATCAGAATGGCGCCGTTGCCGGGGAGCACGGCTTAGTAGTTTTCATTTATTTTCGTTTTTGTTTTCACAGCTTTTCGCGGCTCTTTCAGAGTCTGTGGCTTTTCGCGGCTTTTTGTTTATATTTTATTTTGGTTTTATTTTATTTTATTTTCTTTTCTCTTATTTTTTGCTTTTGTTTTATTTTAAGTGTTTATTTTATTTTGTATTTTTGCATATATACCCTCATTTTATTTTCTTTTATTTTTATCATTATTTTTATTTGATTATTGGGCTGACCACTGGTCTCTTTCTTGCGAGGGCCCGAGGACCGAGGCGGCTGATTTCGAGAAGCCGACGCAACCGCGAGACTCGGAGGCGGCTCCTTTCTGTACGGAGCCGCAGGAGAGCGTGAGAGGAGAGCTAAGTGGGAGTGGTTTAGTTTAGACTTTTTATTTTTATTTTGATTATTATTGTAATAATATAGGGACTCAGAGACTTGAACCGTGGACTTGATTGACTAGCGGGTCTGTTTCGCCGACCACCGGTGTGCTCGGGGGACCCTTAGGTGTTTTTCGCGGTTTTTTTTTGCGGTTTTGATTTTTAGCTTCCTTTTCCGGTGTTTACGCGATTTTTCATCGAGCCCCTAGACTTAGGATTTTCTGCTTGCTTGTGCCGTAAATAGTAGGGTCCCCACATTTATTATCTGTCTGTTCCTATAGTGTGATTAATTGGACCTACTAATAATTGAATAATTAAAAATAACTGACTCATCTCCTTCGTAGCCTACGTGCCGCAGCCTGCCCCGTAAAGCGCTTTCTCCTTCCCCCGATTTGTCGGGCAGAGGAGGGGTAGGCCAAGACCGGACCTTTGGCTTGGAGGTCGGTGACTAGTTAGACGGTTCTGCGAGTAGACTTGCTCATCTAGGACTCAGTTTTCATCGCTGCATCATTTAGGTAGTTTATTTTCTGTCTTTAAAATCTTACGCGGATCACTTGCATGTAGAGTGCTGGAGGCAAGGTACGCATTTCTATCTCAGCATGCATCATTGATTTCATCGCGCATCGGCTTTTTCGTCTTCTCCCCCCTGTTTTGGATTAAATAACCAGGAGAACCGAAAAATTCGTTAGGCCTTTGCTTTTATTGAAAAAAATTAAAAAGAAAAACCATAAAATTGGGACTGCTAAGACTATTGACCCTAAAAGACACTCACCTTAAAAATTTGTCTTGGGGAGAGCAACCCCCTCATTATGTGGTTTGCTTGCGTGAGAGAGTGACTCGCACCCTAGGTAGAGCCCTCCGGTGCTATTTTCAGCTGACTACTGACTCTTCCGTGCGGGCCAGTCGGTTGGAGTAGCATCGGGTATCCCAACAGGTCACGTAAGCGCTCTGATAGATTGATTGTTCACCTAATAAAATTGGACAAGATAATTTGACCGAGCCTTTACGGTCTTCAGCTCGTGTTGTGTTGGTGAACAGAGGGTTTGGTTGCTCATCATAGTTTTTCCAGATCTCATCCGCACTACTCGTCAGATCACGATGATGGGTACACGCTCTTTTAGGCAGCCTCTGGCTGCACCGCTTTCGGGCACGTCTACCCATTCATCTAGGTTAGCCCGCGAGCCCGAGTACGATTCCTCCATGTTCCCCCTCGACCCCCTTTCTTTCGGTTCTGAGAGATACGAGCCAGAGGAGAGACTAGCAGATTTGACAGCACCTGAGTTTGGCTCCTTTGATTTTGCAGACGCAATGGCCGGCAGTTCCGAGGATCGTTCCTGTGGTTCACAGCCTGAGCACTTTGTGTTGGATCAGGGCGCGATCAACTCCACCCTGATCGCCTCCTTAGAGACCGTCCAGCAGCAGTTGAGGGATCAGGGAGCATTCATGCTCGACATGAGGAGAGAGATGGAGCAGATGCGAGCAGAGCGCGAGGAGTGCAGAGAGGGACCGAGGATCCCAGAGGATGCAGATGCAGTAGCAGCCGCAGCAGCAGCCGCAGCAGCGGCAGCAGCCGCCGCAGCCGCGGCCGGAGGACCACCGAGACCGATGCGGGAGTTACACAACCCCGGATCGACACTGACGCACCACTGGGTTGTGCTTCCAGCTATCGTGGGGGACTTCAAGTTCCCCCCGAACACCTTGCAGCTACTCCCTCGCTTCCACGGGCTTGCTACTGAGGAGCCCCATGTCCACCTCCAGGAGTTTCTGATGATTTGCAGCATTGTCCACGACCGTCAGGTGGACCAGGACACGATCAGAATGATTGCCTTCCCCTTTTCCCTAGCAGACAGAGCAGCCACCTGGCTGAAGCATTTGGGGAAGTTCGTTTACACCTAGGAGCAGCTCCGCACCGAGTACTTGAACAAGTACTATCCACTTGGGCGGACCAATGCAGTGAGAGCCCTCATCAGCAACTTCTCCATGCTCCCCAACGAGCAATTCCATGAGGCATGGGAGAGGTTTCGTGAGCTGACTGACCGATGCCCGCACCATGATATTTCGAAGCCGAACCTTGTGCAGAGCTTCTTCAGCGGGCTGACACCAGAGCTCCAGGGCTTGGTGAATGCTTCTTGTGGCGGGTCCTATTTCGCCAAGGATCACGACCAGGTCTGGGCCATCTACGAGGAGATGGTCGAGAACTATATGGTGATGTCCCAGACCCGGTTGTATACTCAGGGCAGACCCCAGTAGCAGCCAGGACCCGTGCAGTACCAGAGGATAGCACGGATTGATGCAGGTTCATCCAGTTCATCCGCAGTAGCAGCAGCACAGGCAGAGTCATCCGCTGCGGACATGGGTATTATCAGCGAGAAGTTGGACCGCATGGAGCTGATCAAGAAGAAGCAGTGCCAGGGCATCACACAGATGGAGCAGATGGCACAGACTCTGAGCGACATGAAGACCTAGCTCATGTGTCTCCAGGAGGCACAAATGGCTTCCCAGCCCCGTCTTCAGTCGCGAGGCGATACCGGCGGCAACAGCAGCTTGTCCCAGCACTCCAGCTCCTTTCAGCAGCCTAGACAAGTTCACCTTGTACAGGCGGAGCCGTACCAGCAGCCGCAACCCACCTACCAGTCACCTCCATCTCCAGACTTGCAGATGGTGGTATACTAGCCGGATCAGCCTCTGGCAGTACTCCCGCCAGCCCAGTATGACTCAGAGCCGTTGGTGGATGTCAACAGGATTTGGTATGACCGCCCTCAGCCTGGGATCCGACGAGACCATCCCGGATTCAGGTGGGGGAGTGGAGGTACCCAGCCCCAGCAGCAGTCATCCGGTCAGGGAGGGCAGTATAGCCAGCAGAGGGATCACCAGCAGCAGCAGCCCCCAGTCTACCAGCCACATCAGCAGTCATCCTTCGTTCCTCGTCCCTATCAGCAGCAGGGACAGCCATGGAGACGTGAGCAGCAAGCTCACCAGCCACACCAGCAGCAACATCCTTCCTCTTACCCCTCTCAGCAGCAGCAGCACCAGTTCCAGCAGCCTCATCACCAGAGAGGCTACCCGTCGGGCTCTCATGGTTCACCATACGAGAGCCCCGCTTTGGATGACATTGCCCGCCACCTCACGGACCAGCAGGCTACCTTCAGACGGGAGATGGACGAGTTCCGCCAGGAGATGCGGGACATTGTGAGAGGGAAGGCCGCCATACCTGCCCAGATAGAGCCGAATCCCAACAGCCTGAAGCGGAATCTGAGTAGGTAGCTTACACTGAGCACGCCACTCCTAGTGATCCATTTGTTGATAGATCTTCGGATCTTTTTGATGCTGATTTTGTTACGCTTAGGAGCGGTAGGACACCAGCAGGCGGCGGCGTCTCGTCTGAGCTACACCACGAGGATACATCTGGGGCGCCAGATGAGGAGGAGGAGAGCGGTACTAAGGCCGCTCATGATGATGATGGTGGTACTGATGCCACCAAGGATGCTGATCCCACCGGTGGTACTGAGGCCGCCACTTCACCAGTTCGAGGAGGTGGTACTGACGCCACCAGAGTAGCCGAGCCAGCACGCGGTACTGAGGCCGCGAGACGTCCAGGAGAGCCAGCCCGTGGTGGTACTGAGGCCACCGGTGTTCATTCAGAGAGAGTTGTTGTTTTTCCTTCTACTGATGTATCTCAGAACACTGTTGTGAATAAAGGAAAAGGTTTAGTTTCTTCTGGTCCCACTGTGGTGATTGATGTATGTGCGGATCCGGCCGTCGAGCCCTCTAGACCTATTCCTAGTCCTTCATCTGAGAAGGACCCAGTGGTCCCCTTCCCTAGAGCCCTTCTGATGGGGAAGGGGAAGAAAAGGGAAAAAGACCCAAAAAAGAGAGAGCAGGAGGAGTTCAGCCATAGCATGATCGACAGATTTCACATACAGCTGACCCTTCAGGAGGCTTTGCAGCACATCCCCCTTATTCAGCGATCTTTGAGAGATAGGACTACAGTCAGTAGGAGGAGGAGGAACCATCATTCAGAGATACATGTGCTGACGAAAGCCACGTGCTTCGTGATCCAGAACCTTCTGCCAGCCAAGAGGCCAGATTCAGGATCCTCGTATGTCAGATGCCAGATTAGTGAGCAGAGGTTCGACCGGACTCTATTGGATAGCGGATCGTCTATCAACCTCCTTCCGGCAGCCCTTCTCGACCGCTTTGAGTTGGGCACTCTTAGACAGAGCAGGACAGTCCTTCAGTTTGCTGATCGATCTGTCAAGAGGCCGAAGGGGTTGTTGCGAGACGTTATCGTCACTATTCAGGGCCTGCAATTCCCCGTGGACTTCGTAGTGTTGGACATGGAGATCCCTGATTCAGTGACCGATACCCCCATCATCCTCGGTCGTCCGTTCTTGGCCACAGCCAAGGCAGTGACTGATCATGATAGCGGGAAGGTATACTTTCGCGTCGAGGGCGAGAGTGTACAAATAGAGACGGTCGAGGACTACAGAGCCAGAGAGAGAGCATGCTCAGAGACCAGCACAGATTCAGAGCAGCTGACAGATGCCGGGCCAGACATCCACCAGGACTGTGATTTTGTGATCATAGATGATGAGGCAGCATGGGCAGATCCTTCAGCACAGGCCATCCTCTCATTTCCAAACACCGTTGATGCCGAGATTATAGATGAGGAGAGCTTGGAGAGCACAGCCCTGGTCCAAGATATTTCAGTGGCAGTAGAGCCGGTTCCCGATCGCGACACAGAGTCTAGTGATGGTGGTACTGAGGCCACCTTGTGTGACGGTGGTGCTGATGCCACCTTGTTTGATGCAGATCCCTCGGATTCAGAGTCTGATTGGGCAGATTGTGGTGATCAGATGCCAGACCTGAGTCCACCAGAGCCTACAGATGAGGAGGAGGTAGATGCAGAGCCGATCAAAGATAGCACAGTTGAGCAGCCTTCTCCAGATCCAGTTTGCGAGAGTTCGCTTCCTTTCTCCCAGGCAGATTTGGCAGATTTAGCAGCATTTACACATCTTCTTCCGAAGCCAGATTTGCCAGCACCCAGCTGTCCAGAGCTGAAGCCGCTCCCTACTTCGCTGAAGTATCGGTTCCTTGCGGGCGAACCTGAGATGTACCCAGTCATCATCTCCGCCGATCTGACTGGAGAGCAAGAATCTCGTTTGATGGGGGTTCTTGAAAAGAACCGCAAGGCAATCGGATGGAGCGTAGCAGATCTCCATGGGATTAGTCCATCAGTGTGCTCCCACCATATTTATCTTGAGGAGAGGGCGAAGCCGTCGCGTGAGTTCCAGCGGCGACTGAACCCCAACCTGAGAGAGGTCGTGATGAAGGAAATATCAAAATGGTGGAGTGCATATTTTATTTATCCCATTTCCGACTCCAAGTGGGTCAGCCCCTTGCATGTGGTGCCCAAGAAGACGGGCATCACGACTGTGATTAGTGAGTCGGGAGAGGAGATTGGTACACGAGTACCCACCTTTTGGAGGGTCTGTGTTGACAACAGGAGACTCAACCAAGCCACCAAGAAGGACCATTTCCCCCTGCCTTCCATTGACCAGATCATTAAGAGACTGGCAGGGAAGAGTAATTATTGCTTCCTAGATGGGTACTCGGGCTACAACCAGGTGGCCATCGCTCCTGAGGATCAGGAGAAGACCACCTTTACCTGTCCCTTCGATACATATGCCTTTCGACGCATGCCATTTGGGCTATGCAATGCCCCTGCGACTTTTCAGAGGTGCATGCTGTCGATCTTTTCGGACATGGTAGGGGAGTGTTTGGAGGTCTTCATGGACGATTTCTCGGTCTACGGCGACGGATTCGACTCCTGTCTTGACTGCCTAGATCGGGTACTCCAGCGATGTATTGAGTTCCATTTGGTTCTATCTTGGGAGAAGAGTCACTTCATGGTGACTCAAGGGACGGTGCTTGGCCACATCATCTCCAACAGGGGCATGGAGGTTGATCCGGCCAAGGTTGATGTCATTAGAAAACTCGCACCGCCGTCCAATTTGAGGCAGCTACGGTCATTCCTGGGGCACGTTGGTTTTTATCGGAGATTCATTCATGATTTCAGCAGGATTGCCCGGCCATTGACTGACCTCTTGACGAAAGACACTGAGTTTCTTGTCAATGACAAGTGTCTTTCGTCCTCTGCGACTCTCCAGCAGTGTGTGATTGAGGCTCCTGTTCTCCAGCCGCCTGATTGGTCTCTCCCATTCGAGATCATGACGGATGCCTCCGATTTTGCCGTAGGGGCCGTGCTGGGACAGAGGAGGGATGGAGTCCCGTTTGCTATCCACTACGCTAGCCGCACATTGGATTCCGCCCAGCGGAATTACACTGTCACAGAGAAGGAGATGCTAGCTGTAGTGTTCGCCCTAGATAAGTTTCGATCTTATATCATTGGATATAGAGTGACCCTGTACACAGATCACACCGCCATCAGGTACCTCATGGCAAAGAAGGATGCCAAAGCTAGACTTACTAGATGGATCCTTCTACTCCAGGAGTTCGACATTGAGATCAAGGATAAGCCTGGAGTCAAGAATGTGGTGGCGGATCATCTCTCCCGTATAGAGCAGCCTGAGGAGTCTGAGCAGATAGATACCATTTATGAGACCTTCCCAGATGAGGTGATCCTTGCTATCCCCTCACTCCCGTGGTATGCCGATATTGTGAATTTTCTCGTTGCTGGGAAAGTTCCACAAGATTGGCCCAGGCAGAGGCCTGAGACCTTCCTTGCGAAGGCCAAGTCCTACCACTGGGAGGATCCCATCCTTTACCACGAAGGAGGGGATAGTGTCTGGCGTCGGTGCATTCCTCAGGAGGAACACCATAGCGTCCTCACGTACTGCCACAAGCTTGAGGCAGGAGGACATCATTCTGGGAGGAGAACGACACAGAAAGTGCTCCAATCCGGCTTGTGGTGGCCTACCCTCTTCAAGGACTCTGATGAGTTTGTGAAGAGGTGTACTGACTGTAAGAGGATGGGCACTTGTGGACAGCGTGATATGATGCCGATGCAGCCCATTCACTTCTGTGAGGTTTTTGACGCATGGGGCATCGATTTCATGGGTCCATTTCCTAAGAGTCAGGGATTTGAGTACATTCTGTTGGCCGTGGATTATGTTAGTCATTGGGTTGAGGCTATCCCCGCCCGAGCCGCTGATGCGAGGACAGTTTGCAGATTTTTGAGGAAGCACATCATCACGCGGTTTGGGGTTCCACGAGTTCTGATTTCAGATGGGGGGTCTCATTTCATCAACGACCAGGTGAAGGCCCTTGATAGCGAGTTCGGTTGAGACCATCGTGTTGCCACACCTTACCATCCACAGACGAATGGTCTAGCCGAGGTGTCGAATAGGGAGATCAAGACTATATTGCAGAAAGTCGTCCACCCCGACCGAAAGGATTGGTCACAGCTTTTGGACTCGGTCTTGTGGGCATATAGGACGTCTTTCAAGACACCATTGGGCACATCTCCCTTTCGCCACGTATATGGAAAGCCGTGCCATTTACCTGTTGAGCTGAGGCACAGGTCACTATGGGCAGTTACTGATATATTCATGGATCTAGATGGTGTAGGAGACCAGAGGAGGGCAGAGTTAGCAGCCCTGGAGGAGTTGAGAGATACCGCTTTCTCAAACAGCCTACAGTATAAGGAGAGAGTGAAGGAGTGGCATGATTCTCATATCAGCCACAAGCATTTTGAGATTGGACAGGGAGTATGGCTGTTTGATGCGAGGCTTCGTTTATTTCCAGGGAAGCTACAGAGCAAGTGGAAGGGACCCTACTTGGTCAGAAAGGTACATGACAACGGTAGCATTGATATATCCGAGTTGTCTTTTGAGAGTACCTTTTGAGTGAACGGCCAGCGGCTCAAGCCATTTTTAGATCATGAGCCACGGGTCGTTGATCTTGCCCCTATTCATTTTGCGTGAGATGTGGTCTTTGACTCACATTTAATGCATCTCACGCCTGAGTTCCACTGATCTTCTGCCTTGTATAGATCCAGATGTCTATATCGCTACATTCTTTAGTCCCACATCCCTTTCTTCATCTATTGATTATGTTATACTTAGGGTGCACTTTACCTTATGTATAGGGGGGATGTGAGACCTTCGGGTATTTCTTTTGCTTCTGTCTACCCCTGTTTTTGCTGCCTATACTTAGGGATATTTTACCCTAAGTATAGGGGGGGTAGACCCTGTACATTCTCCACTCGGTTCTCCCTTAGTGTACAACCTGCTATACTTAGGATCACTTGATCCTAAGTATAGAGGGAAGACCCGAGACCCTCTTGATTTCTTATTTCATTCATTCGTCTTTGTATATAGCCTTCCTTTTCACTTCCCTATACCTAGCACGAGTTATGTCTTCTTCATCGCTCTTGACTCTGAGGACATCGTTCGCGCTAAGTATAGGGGGGTGTGTATATATTTCATATATACTTTAGCCATAACTCGTACTTTGTGTGAGTGTGTTAATAAATAAAATGGCTAAAAACCTTAAAAATAACAAAAATTAAAAATTTTTCATGTACATAAACTTCTTTTATTTGCACATAAATAGCTAGTGTACAAACTATTTTTGTAAAAATGATTTCAAAAATTCTTTTATGTAAAGCTTGTGTAAATATTTTCTTATCAAAATTATGTATATAGTACAAAATTTTTCCTAAATGTTTTGAAGATCAAAAGTTTGCAAAAATCTTGTGTAAATGTGTGTAAATATCTTTTTGCAAAACTTGCACTTCATGCATCATCCATTCATGATTTCAAAACATTTTTCAAAAATTTTGCATGATTGTAAAATTTGTGTAAATAGCATCTTTCTGTACATATGTATATAGTTTTTCTGTATGATAGTTGACATTTAAACTAGCCTGGAATCAAATTGAGGAATGGAGCTTGATTAACATCTTAATCCACCTAACTTCTAAGAGGAACCTTATAGGGCTTAGGTTTAAGGCTTTTCTGGTCCATGGTGACTTAATTCTTTGAGTCCACTAGGCTATGATCACATGTCATCTCAATGAGCCTAAGTAGAGCACTTAACAACAACACATGACTCATATAGATTATGGCTTTACTTGGACACCAGCACTATGCACCGAGCTCTCTACGGATGAGGTGGTAAGGAGGCAGTCTTCCTTGACTCGGGGTAGCATATGAGGGTAGTACTTCTAGGCGGAACCTCTCTTCTTCTTTTAGTGAAGGAAGTGTGTCTCAACTTGGTCTGGTTGCCATGAGGTCTAACGACAGGAGTTGTGGGTTGCAATAAAGCTTCAAAAGAGGGATAGTCTACTGGCTCAAGAGGAAAAACTCCTTGTATATATGTTGCACATGTATATGTTGTATAGATGCACTTGAAAAAAAATGCAAAAAGAAAATAACTCCAAAAAAGTGGTGGGTCTGATAGAAAATGATAATCCCACCGGAGTATGTATATAGAGTGCAATAAGCAAAGCTTGAGTTCATGATCCACCTGATGTAGCTTGCAGCAGGGAGACTTGGCTACACTGGTCAAGCTCCCAAGGGTACTTGGCTACACTGGCCTTGACCCATTCTCTTCTTCCTCCTCTTCTTGAGACGGTTGAACTTGAACTTAGAAGGGAATACCCCGCTCCTCGAGGAAAGAGTGGCCAGATTGAGGTCATAGAGTTACCTTGTTGAGGAGGGTTGTCAAGTTGCCATTTCTGAGGTGGAGAGCTTAGACCTCACATTGACAGGACAAGAAAAGATTCATGGTCTTCAGGGTTTGTGATTGAAGACTTGTTCTGATCTGGAGCATTTAGGAGTCTTGGTTATAGATTAGTGGAACTTAGAGGTTGTTGAGTTTTAGGCTTAAGTCCAAATAAGGTTCCGACACATTAATAATCCAAAGATCTGATCGAGCTCCATACTTTAATTTAATGAAGGCAAGTTTAATAATCAGCCTTGATCCATGTATATTCTCTTTTTCTTTTTCTTTATTTCTTTTTCACTTCTTTTTCAAATAAGTGTTTGCTAAGGGACTAGCAAAGTTAAGTATAGGGGGGTGATGAATACTCATTCATCACTCTTTATTCTTATATTTTAGCTACAAAAACTTTGCAAATGCATGTATATAGTTGTAAATAGAAATAATTACCAAAAGCATGCATTGTGTAAAAACCTATAATTAGCATGTTTTTGTGCAAAAATAAAAGAATAAAGATTAAAAAGAAAAAGAGGGAAATATTTAGAATAAATATTGAGCAACCTAACCCAAGGGAGGGCTCACCATGGGCCTGACCGCATAAAAGCCAAAGTAGAGGGAGATAGGGGCTCATGTGTGTAAATATTTATGTAAATAAATAAAAGTATTTTCCTCACAAAAATAGACTCAAATTTGCTTGTAAATATTTGTATATATTTATAAATATAAAAAAAACAAGATAAAAATATAAAAATTAAAAAGAAACCAAAAATATCATTCATGTACATGATCACCTTGTATATAGTTCCATCATCCCTATTTATTTAGCCTTATAAATAAATAAAATTAATTTCCAAAATTTTTGTAAATATTCTATATTATATAGTGTAAATAAATAAAATATAAAATGGGAATAAAATTGTATAAAAATAACAATTAAAAATAAAAAATTAAAAAAAACTATATATTGTATATATACCTATATATGAACCTACTATGTACATACCTTATTTTTACTTTGAAAAATTAATTAAAAATCACAAAAAAATAGAAAAAAATAAAACAAAAATATTTCATGTTTTGAGTTTTTATTAAATAAGCCATTTGCTATTTTTAATTGAATTTTCAAATATTTTCCAAATGGCAGCCTCTCATTGGTCATGGGGATTGTTGACCGCCCGGTCAACTACCCCCCCAGGACCACTTCCCACGGGTCCTTAGCGGGTAACCCGTTTCTCGGATTTTTCCTGTCCAAACCCGATCCCTTATCACCAAAACCCTGGGTCCGACTCCTTCACGATGCATCCGAGACCCTCGTCAGAGCCTCTACCTCGGGATCTGCGCGCTCCATCGCCCTACCAGCGCCCTTCTTCCCGGACCCTCCAGCATACTTAAGCCCAGCTCCGCCACCTCCATTTCCCATCTTTGTCCATTCGCTTCCACCCCCAGTTTGCTCCAGCGCGTGAGGGAGAGTGACAGCTTGCTTCCCGTGCTGTCGAAGCGAGAGGAGGGAGCGGATTCCACTGATCCGGCGATCAAGCACCGCCGTGCTCTGCCACCAGCAGGAGCTCGAGCCTCGGAGGGAGACACTCCTCGAGGCGACGACCCAAAGCACTGTCTGCTCACCCCCAGTCTCATCGTTCACCCAGTTAGCCCCGTAGTCTTTTCTTTTTCGCTAATTTTCTATTACCCCCCTTTCGCTCCGCCACCGTTCCACGTCGATTCCGTCCACGTCCGACCTCCATTCGATCATCGAGCTTTGCCATAGCCACCGCCTTCCTCCCGCGCACCTTCTCCATATCTCCATCCAACCCAGCTCGCACAGGAGCTGGGATTCGAGCTCCACCGTCTCCACCTTCGCCGGAGCTCACCATCTCGACCCTCCGTTCACCGTCACCCCGCCTAACCTGGTCGAGGCAGTTTGCTCTCGACCCGCGAGTCTCCTGGTTTGCTTTGCAGGTACTTCCAAGCCCATCTGAGGGCTTGGACCATCAGGTCCAGGAGCTGCATCTCTGCCGACCTTGCCGGAGCTCTCCAGAGCTCGGCTAGGCCATCGGAGGGCACCAGCAGCTGCAGAGCGTCACGCCGGAGCTTCTCCGATCTTCAGGCGCAGCAGGGGAGGTCAGGAGCGTGCACCTTGGGCCGGCGAACTTCGCCGGCCAACTATTCTTCCTGTATCCTCCCCGACCGTCCAATCATCCTCGACCTCCAGTTTTCACCTGGGCCGTTCATTCCCGGAGGAGCATCCACCGTCAGATCTTAGAGAGGTGATCAGGACCGCCCGATGCGTAAGGGTTAGCCACAGAGAGCCTCCACCATCCGATGCACCACGTGGCGTAGCCCCAGCCGTCCGATCGCTGCGAGGGCCCGAGCGTTGGAGTGCCACCCGATCCAGACCGTCCGATCACGCACGTGGCGTCCATCCTGCGGCCCGCATTAATAAAGGGTAATTTACCCTTAGCCCTCCTGTTTATTTTATTTCGCATTTAGTCCTGTAATTAGTTAGTATAGTTGTTAGTTTTTGGTAAATTTGCATAGAGGACCCTGCATTTTATTTACTTTACATTTATGCCCCTATACGTTGTGTGATACGTGCTTCGTCACGTGGCTTTCTGGTATATTTGCATCTTATGCCCCTGTAGTGTTGAATGTTACTGAATGAATAAAAGTTTTTGTGTATTTGCATTTATACCCCTGTGCGTGAAACATTTGAGCATGTGCGGATATTTTTGGGTTAATTGCATATTACCCCCTGGACTTTTGGTACATGTTACCAAATAGTCCTCGGAAGTAATTTTCGTTACATTTGGGTCCCTGAGTGCCTCAAGCGCGTGCGACGCACGTGTTTACCTGGGTTATTTGCACCAGACCCCCCAGAACGTTGGGTATTTGCACATAGGTCCTTGTGCACAGTGCCCCCTCTTTATTTTTGAATAAAATAGCAAAACAACTCCAAATCTAACGAAAATTGGAAACATGGCTCTTGCCATAGTGTAAAATTTTCTGGAATTTTTGGGGACAATTTGTATTAATTTGATATTTTTAAAAATTCAAAAACATCTAATTTTATTACTGTCTAACTTTAAAAATCACAAAAAAATATTAAAAGTCATCTAAAATTCACAAAAAAATTACTTGCTATTTGTTTATGCTTGCTTGATTTTCTAGCTAAGGTTGGCTATTTTTCATTACTTAAAACACCTAAAAATTGCAAAACACTCAAAATCTTATAAAAATTCTAGTAAATAAAATAAAAATCCAAAAATAATAATCTAGGTGCCTAAATTTTCCTTGTTTTATTCTCTTTACAGGAAAATTACCTCCCATAATTTAGGGCCTTTAGACATTTTATCCAGGGCCTTTTAGCTCGGCTGGACAGTACCTATAGTTTCAGTCACTGTTTGTTTTTCAAAAAATAAAATAAATATCAGAAAAATTCCAAAAATTCATCAAAAACACAAAAAATTATAAAACACATAAAAATATTTTTGTTAGAATTTTTGGTTGATATTTAGTGCATTAAATAAATTGTTGAAGTGTGTTGTTTTCTTGCTTTTATTATTTTCTTAATTCACAAAAAAACCAAAAAAAAAATAAAATAATTAAAAACCACCAAAAATACATTCTTCTTTTATTTCATTTCCTTTTTGACTACTTCGTAGGCCGCGAGGCCAACCCGTGCTCCTTGTGTTCGACCCTGGTCGCTATACCAGGTTAAATTAATAGCAGGACCGCTATCGTATTTGATTTGATTTTTATTGGTTGGTGGTCTCTTCTTTTTCTTGATTGACATAGCCGAGTGATCGAGGTCGCAACGACCGATTAGCTCCTTTACCTTAGTCGCTTATCGCTTGGTTCATCACTCTTCGTCAAAAAATTACAAAAAAAGGAAGTTTGGACAACAACCCCACCACCCTGTCCAGTAGCTGTCACACCACCCTGTCACCGATCGTCCTCTGTCGACAGCTTCCTGGAGAACCCGCACTAATTGCCTCCACTTGGCTCCGCTTTCGCCTGGAGCATCCACCACTGATCGCCGAGGGCGTGAGTCGCCCCTAGTCGCTGCCTACTCTGTCACTCAGTCGACCACCTAGAGAAAACCCCATCTATCATCCGCTCGATAGTCATCGCAATCGCATGAACCGCAGCCTGACACGTCGCACCACCCCACCACCGTCTTCAAGAGGGACGCCCCTCTCTGGCTTGACGAAGAAGAAATGCATACGGCACTGACGTCCACCTCCGCTAACCACCCTAGCCGTCGTCCACCACCAATGGAACCACACGTTGTCGATCGTTAACGGCCACCACGAGAGCCACCGCAGCCTAACACGTCGCACCATTGCGCGAGGCCATCTCTTTTGTGGCATGGCCCCTCCGCCGTCCCCCTTCCGTCGGTCACCGCGAGATCCACAACCATCTCCAGGAGCTTATCACCACATGTTGCTTTGGAATGAAAAAAGGGGTGGCCCCTTTGATTTCAACAAAGGAGAGCCCTAATTTTGGGGGGTTCGATCCAAGACCTCGATTCAAAAAAGCAAGATCTAAGGGGCCAGAAAGCGCCACATCACCCCTTGATAATTTTTGGGAAAATTACAAATCAATCTACCTGAGTTTCCAAATTTGCCTAGAGACCCCCACCAGATACGCACGTGCTTCGCATGCGTCCCTTGGGTAAATTACATTTTTTCCCGTATTTTATCTTTTTACATTTTAATGTAAAAACTATAAAATTTTACATTTATATCCATGTATTACATACTTATATTTGCTTGCTTTTTATCATTAAAATAAATGTTTTTGATGTTGAATACATTCTAGAAAAATCATGTTATGTTCCTGTTTGTGTATGTTCATAGTATGATATTCTTATTACAATTTATTGTCATTTGATGTTATAAAAAATAAAAAAACAACGCATTTTTTATTGTTTTATATTAAAAAATTCATAAAATTTCATATATTAAGTGAAAAATTCCAAAAAATAGAATAGTTTTATTTTTGTGTATTTCATTTTTTGTGCAAATTTTGTACATTAAATATTTTTAAAACCATAAAAATTTATAAAATTTTAAAAATATTAAAAAAATAGAAAGTTACAGAAAATCCCAAAAATAGTGATTTCACTTCCTGTTTATCGATAATTTATCATAGTTTTTAGGAAAAATAAATACAGTATTTTTTTAGTTTATTTTATAATTTTTAAATTACAAAAATTCCATGCTCATTCATTAGTTAACATTATTTTGAGTTTCTGATTTTTATAAAATCTAAAAAAACTTAAAAAATCATTTAAAAATCACTGAAAACATTATAAAAATATAAAACACAAAAACATTATGTTTTGACCTTTTTGATCATGTTAACTATATTATAAAAATAAAAAATAACACTTCTCCATTTTTGTATGTAACTTGTCTGAAAATTATATTCTAGAAAATAAAAAATCTTGAAAATTAAAAGCCACTAAAAATTAAAAATCAAAAAACCAAGTAAAAATATATAAAATAAAAATAAAAAATAAAAACAAAATTAAAAAAAAACAAGCATAATGTAAATTGTGATTCATTATTCTTATCATTGGTTTTTCAATTATTAGAATAACCCTAGGTATTTGTAGCCTCCCTGAGTTCGATCCTTTAGCTATACAGGTAAATTAACTAGCAAAATTCTTTTGCTAAATTTTTTATATTTATTTCTACTTGAGAATAAAAATAATTTTTTTGTTGACGCTTGATTGGGTTGCGACGACACTTGTTCACAATACATCATATTTAAAACCTGAGAAGAGAGGGTCCAACAATCTGCCGTACATACATACTCAGACATATATTAACAGAACTGTCTATGGTAACAAAATGTGTGCATGTATTGTGATAGCATACGACATTGGACTTTAATTAGCTTGATCTCCTTAAGTCAACACTTTGACCTAACTAATCTAACACCTCTGAATCTCTATTCCTATCCATAGGACCTGCATCAAGAGGTTGGTTAGATATCATCCAATAGAGCATGGATTGCCATCTCCTACTCAGGCTGGAGATCATCTCTTAATAATCATTTGACGGTGCGTGACGAGTTGTCAATCTTACTCTTTAGATATCCATCCAAGCACCATCCTCTATGATTCAACAATTGAATCGACAACTGTATGATCATCAAGATGGCCATGGTACATAACCCTGATTCTACTAATGGACCTATTATGAAAATTAATTGTTCTTGATTTCATATCGACCAATGATATTTGCAATAACATATTTTGCACAATGGCTCATCGTGGGCTCGCATGTCCTACAATCTCCACTAACCCAAAGAGCCATTAATGGGTAATCTTTAAACCCACATTCATGTGATAATCATAGGCTATTTAGAAAAAATAGCCAGGTAAGCTGATCAGTCACTCTGTTCCCAAGAGACTACGCCAAGTCCTTTTGCGACACTTGCATATCTCCTAGTCACATTGCTTGCATCTAATGCACATGTTGCATTTTATGCAACCAATACTCAATATTGTTAAAGCAGTTATACTGTCTTTGACACTATAACTCAATAATCATTATAACCAATATGTAATTTATATTATCCTTATCAGAATGCCCTTATCCCGGAGATCTCTATATCCGAAGACTAAGACATAGTCTTATGACTTATAAGGCATCGACACCTAAGACCTTTTAGATCACTATCTATAAAGTCTTAAGTTCTCTGTAGATTAGACTTTGAGATCACTATCTCAAAAATCTTTTCATCTTTTCAAGGTGTTTATATTACTGCAATCAAGTGCTTTATCTCTATAGTAGGATTAGTAACAGTTTACTACTCTCATTGCGTGGCAGACATCTGACTGTTATACACATATAACATACACTGAGCTTTCCAATGCTGATGCAATGGGGCATGAAACTTTGGTATTCACATCCTCAACTATTTGAGGTGCTAACTCTTCAGATAGGTGAGTATCATATCTTACGGTAAAGAATCCATTCTTGGAATTTTACAGAAAATGGAACATTTCCAAGGTGTACCACTGATGAGACGGTCCCAATACCCTCTTCTCTTTGCTTTTGAACAGCATCAGAACTATGATCTAAGAGGTATCCTTGAGATCATATCTCAAGGTATGGAGTAGTCAAACTATAAAACACTTATTGTCCTCCTTATATCATTCCAAATGATTAGGATATCATCTACATTTAGCGTGATGAACACAATGGCACTCCCACTAACTTCACATGGTTCATCAAGATTCTATCTGAAATCATAACCTTTCTAATTTCATCAAATCTGATGTTCCAAGTACCAGAAGCTTATTTGAGTCCATAGATGGAGTTTATCACACACTTTGTTTTTTCTCAATAACGAAGCCTTGGAGTTACTTCATATGAATATCCTCGGTGAGGATTTCATAGAGGAATACAATCTTGACTTCCATTTTGTAGAAGTCAAAGTCAAGTCGTGTAACTATAGTTAGCAGTAATATCAAGTGTTTAAGCATGACCACTGAAGAGCAAGTCTCATCGCAAGCAATGTCTTCTCTTCGTGTGTATCTTTTGGATACGAGCCATGCTTTGAAGGTCTCTACCTTCTCATTTATTTCCCTCTTTTTCTTGAAGATCCATTTACACATTAACAGGTCTTACCCATATAGGTGGTTCCTCGATGGTTGATATACAACAGCTGTATATGAAGTCTACTTTAAACTTTATTGTTAACATACAAATTCCATTACATGATCCTCATAAGCTTCATCATATGAAGTTAGATCATTGTCATACTTAACTAACACTTGAAATCCATCCTCAAAGTAATTTGAAGAGGTGTGAGTGTTTCATCTTTAATTGTCCTTTTAGTTTCCAATTTGAGGATCCTCATTGTCTTCTCAAGATTAAACGAGTTCCTTCACTTCATTTCATCTTGATTCTCAAGAGTCATTCTCTAAGAATTATATCCTAAGAGATGAAATCTTTTAAGAATCTAAAGGTCGTAAAGTAGGTATCCAATACCAAGTAGCACTCTGGTGTTAGATTCCAGCTTACTTGCATGGAACCTTATATATTGCAGTCTCTACTACATATACTTGGAAACTAAGAGGTAAATATGCTAATATTCATCATTGATAAAATCATGACTCACATGATCCAATTGCATTTCCCTACAACTCTATTTAATATAGGTGTATTAGGAGGAGTGAGATAGGACATATCTCCATAAGGTATTCCTTGAATTCATCTAATAGGTACTTGCTACCTTGGTTAGATCAAATTCATTTCATCTTCTTTCAACATGGGTTCTAAACCGAAATTATGAAATCTTTGAGCATTTCAAGCTTTCAAAGGTGAACGGAAGAAATCTCATATCACAAATAAACATCGAATGATATCACATATAATCAATGTTTATTATGATACAGATGATCCACATGCATTAATATGGAGATCTTGAACACCTTGGCATGAAATCCCAAGGAATGGTTTATTAGACATTTTTACTTTTGAGTGCAATATTCACAAGTATGTTAGATTTTGGATCTTCAAACTATCTAAAGTTCAATATCTTACTAGTCTATTGATGTCATCAATAGACATATGTCCATGGCTTGATGACAGATCTTTGTCAAATGATCTTCATCCTCCTATAGATCTTTTACGGTTTACTTTTCAGTATTTTAATGAACCATTCACCAATTATTTAATTTAGTAGTTCCTCCATATGTCAGAATACTATTTGAAATATATCCTTCATAACTCTTTATGATAAGCCCATTACAGAATTCATGTTTATTCCCAACATTTAGAAATAAACAATGAGTATATTCTATTATCTTGGTCATAGAGACATTCTCTAAGACTAAGGGCTCTCCCAATGAAAATATGAAGTCTATCTATCCAATAGATATTGTTTCAACAATTTCATAAATATCCATGTGGATGACTATTAAACCTTAAGATCATGTTTTCTAGTCTTCTAAAAGATATGCAACCAACTGCAAGTGTTATTAGAAGAATGAGATACAATTATTAGACTTTGATCTTATCTAATAAGTAAGTCGATTTCAATGATTATATGTAGATGTCTAATTATGCCAATGTACTATCTAAGACCTTTTATAAGGATCCTAGATAGACTTGAAAGTCATACTATCAATACGTCAGCATCTTGCAGTATTGACATTCATCCAATTATTTAGATGTCTTATGGAAGTCACAGAAGTACAGTCAACTCTTTGACTTTCCTTCTTACTTTGGTCTGACCCATGCTTCCTCTACGCTCCCTTTATGTATAAACAACCATTGCTTAAGACAAAGGATCTCTATATTGAAATCAAAGTATTTCAATATAAGAGTATTCCAACATTTATACATGCTTCATTCAATTCAGACTATATGAATATTATGAATCTTCATGAATGACTTGAGTATATACAGTAGAATGATGACACTCATTGTACCTACATCTATCTAAAATTTAAAAGACTTTGGTTCAGGTAGGTACTCAAACATTTTGAGTACAACATCTCTTATCGAGCCACCATTCTGCATATGGCAATGAACCAAGTCAATCATGGTTAGATGTTGAGAGCACGTATGTATGCCAAAACATCTTCTTAGATTTTATAAGGATTATTTGGCAATTACGATCATCATCAACATGATACTTCCAAAGCACGCTCGATGAGAGATCAAGACTATAGAGACACACAAACCGTAGGTTGTTGTTCTATTGTCTTTTTAATTGTCATTCCTCATTATTATGTGGAAACTTGCACATTGCAACCACATATATTATGTGTGCAACTACAAGTACAATATATTTGATCACGGATTCAATCCATGATATTATACAGTTCATTATTGAGTATAGTATTGAGTGGGTTTAGTGAGGATTATATGAAATGAGACAACTTGCATAAATATATATAAATATATATTTTAGTTTGATTTAGGAATTATTATATCAAAGTGGTCTTGCCTTGTCAACACTTAAAGTTCATTCCCTTATTCACTTTTGATGTAAGATATATACTTACAATTATATCTCAAGAAAGATCTAGGATCTTCTTTTTTATCTGTGTTACATCCTAATAATATGAGAACTTGCAACTCAGATAAAAAGAAGCGGGAAATCATCCTGCCTTACAAGTCCAACATACATTCCAAACTCGGTATTTAACACCCGAGCCCACAACCCCTAAGTTGATGTTGACCCATCGTTAATTGAACCAACCATCAACATGATTATAACTCACTATGCACTATCCAATATCGCCCCAGTAATATGTGGACTCGATATTGGGATCATTATGCATATGGCCTTAGTCTTTCGAGAATCAAATATCCCAATCCAGATGAACTTTTATGCAGGAGCTGTCACTTGGGACATGGGTCTCCTACACACAATTCTTGGTGCTGGAACCCTTCTTCTTGACGGAAGATCGTGGAGGTCACTTATATGATCCTCCAAATTCCATTCAAATTTTTATTAATCATTATAAATCATATTCACATGATTAATTCTTCCAAGGGAATCACAAATCTATTCTTAATAGAGTGTATAATTTTAACAAGATCTAATTCATTTAATCAAATTAAATCAATTAGCAATCCAATCAATCAACAAAAAACAATTTTTTAATTGTTACTTGAAGGATGATATAATATCAAAATACGTATTATTCTAATTTTAATAATTAGAAAAAAATAAATCATGATTGCTTCAAGCATTATCCTTTCCTTACCCGTTGTCGTGGCGAGTACCGACGGGAGTGTGAAAGACTACGCACGGAACAATATACTACCCCAGCGCTCCCTGACTAGACACCATATTCGCCTCAGATCAGGATAATATGATATGATCATTTTGTATTTGAGATGATAATCGGTCTTTCTACCGAACTTATACTATATAATATTTATCAAAAACATTAAGATTATAAGGAGATTTGCAAAATAAATCCCCAATCCTATTCAAGCATCAATGATTGTTGGGATTGATGTAGCCAGTTGTGATCTAGATCAAATCTAATAATGTTTGGTTAAGGCAATGTCATTTAGGAAAATAATCATCTTTAAATATTTCACAAAAAAATTATCAACAATTATTTTAGGAAATTAACAATTAATTTCTACTAATTGATTAAATGACAATAACAAGGTTCTTAATTGAGAAAGTAATTTTCAGTAGTGACTCCTACTTACTAAAATTAACATATCTCAATCAATTTAAAATCAAATTATGCAAAATATGTTTCCAAAGTTAACAAATTTACTTAAAACAGAAACCAAGTGATAAACACGCATTTCTAAGTGCTTTAAAATCGTAATTAACTCTTTAGTTACATCAAGATTCGCTATTCCCGAAACACTGGATACATGTTCATTAAAATAATCATAACTTGAGCAATCAGATTCCAAATCACGCAAACTCAAGTCCCATGGTTTGCTTATTTAATAAGGAACATTATCCAATTAATTTATTTTCTAAACACTTTTAAACATGGCGAAAAAATCACACAAAATAGGGCTGCTTGAACAAAATGCTATGAAAATTCACAAACTATAAAGTACCCATGTCGTCTTAGGTTTATAGATCATATAAAAAATTTCCAACTTACGGCTCTGATAACACTTGAATGATATGGGAAAATCCTTAAGCGCATCACAAAAGTGTAAGGATCGCATCGTATGCGATCGTGAGAGATATTAGTACTAGTGTCTCGGGGCAACGCAATTTATTTTTTTTGAATGATGAAACCATATGATCCAAGAGCACTTCTCAGATTATTTCATATAAACCAAAAACAAGTATTCGGTTTAATTCTTGAAGCGTGGTTGCGATCGAGTCTCTGAAGGAAGGGATCTCCTGTCTTAAGTCTGATCCGACAGAGGAGACGCTTGCGAGGGCGTTGATGAAACGCATGCTCCTCGAAATCCATGTTGATGACCCAAGTGACGAATCTCCTGATTTCGTCACATGAGATCTGAAGTCTTCTTCACGAATTAGGCTCACTGAAGGAGACGGAGGTCCACGAGCAAAAATTCCGACAACATAGCAGTGATGCAGCGATGATGGCAACTCTCTCTAAGTCTCCATGGTGGACGACCACAATGAGAGAGAGAGAGACTTGGCGTGTAGAGAGAGAGGGAGAGAGCATTGGTTGTTGTCTCTGATGTGTATTGAAGAGCAAAGTTTGCCTCTTTTTATATAGTATTTTGGGAGTAAAAGGATAACATAAAATTAATGGATGAGATTGATTTGTGTTCCTTTCGATGGCCATGATTTTTTTGTAAAAAACAACAATAAATTTAATTTAATTAAATATATACTGAATAATCAATAAAATAATTTCAAACTAAATCAATTATCCTTGGAGATAATTGGGAAGGAGATATTCATCCTACCATAATAAGGGGGACGGCCACCTAATCCAAGTTGGACTTGGTGGCCGTCCACTGCCTTTGTTGGTGGATGGCAATCTTCTTCTAATTTCATGAGATTACATTATATAATGAAAATCTCCAACATTATCTCACAATAATAATCCACAACTATATTGTGATCGTTGCAATCATGCCATTTGAATTTTGTGAATCACATTCACAACCGAAAATAAAATGTAAATTACATTTTTAATTAATTGTTGAATGTGAATCCAATTCACATCGTCATTTGAATCGTAAATGTTATTTACAAATAATTGTCTCAAAAACTATAAATCACATTTATAATATATATGATTAATATGGATAGTGATATCCACATTATTCATATCCATGATATTTAAATCAGATTTAATCGTATTGGATCTCTATTCTCATGTACCCAAATAATATGAATAATATTCACATTATTCACATCTTTCATAATTAAATCACATTTATTATCTCAAGTAACTCTCTTTATATGTACAAATAATATGAATCTAATTCATATTATTTGTGATAATTAAATCACATTTAATTATCCATTTCTCAATGTTTGGATACATTATCAACAATGAAATTATCCTTGAACTCCTTCAAGGATAATGCGCTTTCTCTGCGGATACTGGGAGATAAGGACAGACGATTGTACATTCAACGTATAGTGACTTGGATATCGAGATCAAATCTGAAATACAGATCTTACAAACCTCCCATAGATGTTTGATTAAATCAAAATCGCAAATCTAATCTTTTCATTTCATTTGAATCACATTCAATTCACTGTCCAACATTTGGACCAAGGTCATATGACATATCTATTGAGAGGATTCACTAAAATTGAAACCCATTTCATCACTCCCAAGGAATGGAAGCATCATGGTTATAAAATAGTTTATGATCTCGTCACACCCTCAGATATTGCTACTTGTACATCCTGCATACTAGGAGACCTAGAATAAACCTAGTGTTTTATATCTATTTAGATTGTCTCCTTCAGGGTATTATCATTATGTTTCTCATTTGATCATTGGGGGTTGGTATCGCTCATATCCTTTCTGAAAGCATATATCATACTCAAGTATTGATCATATACTTTCCAAAGCAATATCAAACCTACAAATTCAGTCAAGCTTCCAAAGTGCGACAACCATGAACGGAATTTGATTCCCAATATCTCATGAGTGAGCTCATGTCTTCCATTTCAGTAAATGAACATGTATGATCCCTTTGAGAGATCGTATCACTCATATGTCCTTGCATGCACACTAACGCACCGAGAAATAGACCTTGATTAGGCCATCGACCTATCGGTCTGCCAAATGTACGTACTCAAACATATAGTAACACATTTGTCTCCGGTCAAAGGATGTGTGACTATATCGTGACAGCATACGACATAGGTCTTTGGTTATCTCGATCTCGTTAAGTCAACTCTTTGACCTAACTAATCTGATGCCTTTGAATATCTATTCATTTGTAGAGGACCTGCATAAAGAGGTCGGTCATGTATTTGCCAAAAGAGAAAGGATTGCCATCTCCTACCCAGGCTGGATATCATCTCTTAATAATCATTTGATGGTGCTTGATGAGTCCTCAATCAAACTCTTTAGATATTCATCCAAGCATCAGCCTCTATTATTTAATAATTGTATTAACAGTTGTATGATCATTAAGATGGCCATGGTACATAACCCTAATTGTACTAAGGGACCTATTATGCAAAATAAATATTCTTCATTTTAGATCATAGATTGATATTTGAAATAACATTTATTGCGCAATGGCTCATCGTGGGCCCGCATGTCCAACACACATGGGCATAGTTGCAATTATTAAAATCTTTACTATTTCATTAAGTAACTAAAATCCCGTGGTCAAGTTTGCAAAATACCTAAAAAACACGTGTACATACATGTGACATCAAATCGTCTAGATTAAAATACGAATAATAAAAATGTGATGTCTTGACTGCAAATGTTTTTAACTAATTATTACTATTAATGTACTAAACTGAAGTAAAGGAAATATCATGGGTAAAAGGGAAATATACCCTTGCAAAAACATGGTGTGTGCACATGGAGGCTCTTACGTTCAGTCACGATTGACCATTGCTCTTTAGATCTGATGACTCAGAGAATGTGGCAGACATATGATCAGATGGTGGTCTGGAAAAGATCTGATGGTCAGCTTTTGGGTGATTACGTGTGGCTTCGATCAAATCCAGGCTGGTGACTCTTCATCGGACGACTGTGAATGTGCATGGATGAACTGGATAAGGAGGTGCAGGCTGAGCTTCGATAAAGTGTAGCAGGTGCTCCAATGCTCCGATCGTCTCACTGAGAGGCCCAACACGTTGCTGGAATGTAGCTTCATCGTTGGAGATGCTCGGATGCGACGGAAGATGGCTCGATGGGAATCCGGAAGAGTATCTTCCTAGAGTTGCTCTGTCAGCTGTTCTGGTACTCTATTCAGCTAAGTGCATGTGCCTGGACCTACAAGGGTACTCTATGCCCGAAGTTGAAGCTTCGGTGAGGGTTATTCAATAGAGGAAACAAAAGAAACAGGGGTGGGTGATTTTTGACCTTCGATGATCATGGAGGAAGGAGGTCTATGCATAATCTTTCTCTATTGAGCGACATTTAGGATGATCAGGTCACGTGAGAAGGTGGTCGGTGATATGGTGACCAGATCGATACGACTAGATGGATATGTGGAGCTCCAGACCGATGGTCGGAGCAAAGATGGTGATCGACGATTGATGGATGAAATCGAATGAATCAGTGAAATGGAAAGAGATAAAGGGTACCAGAGATAGTGGAAATGGCTGGCAAAGCAAGGCAGAGTGGTCAGCGAGGTTGTGGCCTCAACCGGACTATGGAAGACCTAGGAGGCTAGTCGCGACGGAGCTCTCTGGCTGTGAACTGAACTACGACTTTAAACACCACCAAATCGATCACCAAAAGGATCCTAAGGACCTTGTCACTACACTAAGGGTTTCTTGGGGATCAAAGGGAGGTATAGAACGAGCTAGGACATGGAGGAGGCAGAAGAGAAAATTTATAGGGTACCTCAGACATCTAGAAGGATCAGGAAAGTTCACACAATCCGAGGTGGATTCGGACCCTCTTAGAGATAGGTGAGGACCGCGAATCATTAGGGAATGCAGGAGTCCATAGTCCTAAGGGGAGAGGTGGTCGAAGCTGCGTTGCGAAATGGGAGAAATCGAATCAGGTGAAGGGTTGGTAAGTCGGACCCTAGAAGGTGGAAAGGTCGACTTCGGTCAATAGACCCGTGTTGAACAATCAGAAAAAAAGGAATAAATAAAACCAAAATAAATAAAAAAATAATAGTACATGATTTTAAAATAAGAAGTTATAAAAATTGTTACTTATGTTACAAGCTAATTGTCTACAATATATATTGTTATGTACATGTATAATAAACCTATATATTTTATACATTTATTTTTATTTTATTATTTTTATAAAAATACATTTTTTCTATTTTATTTATTTACAAAATAACTAAAATATTATAGAATATGTTTTATTGGATTTTTAGAAGTTAATTACAAGTTTTAATAAATTATGATTATGTACAATATATACATTATTGGTCTTTTTCTACAATGAAGAATTGAAAATATTTTTATTTTATTTTGTATTTTATGAATTTTAGTTTAATTTTATTTAATTATTAGGAGTATAGACAATTATTTAAAAATACAATATATATGTCATTTATTTACAAAATAAAAAAATAAATATATACAAATATGGGTATTGTACAATTGTACGCAATTTAATTTTTGCAATTATTTTATTACTTACATCTTATTTTTATTTACAAATTTTATTAAGGAAATTAACTTATTTTGAGATTATATTATTTAGAAATAAAATTAAGTGAAGTATACATACAAGATTAGTAGGGATGAATATATACAGTGAATGAGGACCCTTTCTCTCCATACTTTATACCTTGTTGATGAGGCCAATAATTGACCTTCTCTCGAGATTCAGGTCAATCTGTACTTATTGCATAAATACATACTTAGTTTTTTGTTTTATCTATATTCTTTTAATTTGATTAAAAGAAGCTAAATATATAATATTGATAATAGCATGCACATTGTTAATTTATTGTAATTGATATATATATTTTCAGGTATTTTGTATAGGGAATTTAGCTAAAATAAAAGAATAAAGGATGTGAATCGTGGATTCATCATTCCCCTATACTTTACCTTTTCTAACCTCCAGCAAACACTTATTGGAAAAAGAAGTGGAAAAGAAATAAAGAAAGGAAAAAGGAAAAGAACTTAGAACAATATTGATTATTAAACTTTATCTTCATAAAATTCGAGTATGGTGCTCGGTCAGATCATTGGATTTTAATTTGACATAACCTTATTTGGAAATGGACTTAAGACCTAACAACCTTCAGGTTCCACAAGACTCCTATTCAGTTTGCCTCGACTGCCAGGTCAGAACAAGTCTACATAGCCAAACTCTTATGACTATGAATCTTTACTTGTACGGTGTAAGTGATATATAGCTCCCCGCCTCACGATTGGCAAAGAAACAATCTCCCTTAACAAGGTGACATTAGTCTGCAGATCTAGCAACTCTTTCCTCGAGGAGCGGGGTATTCCATTCTATGTTCAAGTGGATCGTGAGCAGTGTAGCCACGTATCCCTTGGATCCTGACCAGTGTAGCCAAGTCTCCAACTGCAAATTTCCATGAGATGAGATAATGTTTGACATAAGCTTTACTTATTCACTATACACATTCCGGTAGGCATTTTCTTTTAAATCAGGCTTGTCCCCTTTTTTGAGTTTTTTGCATTTTTTTTGACATATGTACAACATATCTACAAGATGCAACATGTACATAAGGAGTTTTTCTTCCCGAGTCAATAGACTGTGCCTCTTTTGAAACATTATTGCAACCCACAACATCCTGTCATTAGACCTCAATGCGACTAGACCATTTTGAGAAGCACTACCTTCCCTAGAGTAAGACAGATGTTCCCACTAGTTGGTACACACACGTGTGCTACCCCAAGCCAATGGATTGTGTCTCCTCACAACCTCATACTTGAAGAGCTACGTGTAGAATGCTTCTCCAAGTTAAGCTATTATCTAGAGGAATCATGCATGTGTTGTTAAGTGTTCTAGTTAGACCAATCAAGATGACATGTGAACACAATCTTGTGGACTCAAACAATTAAGTCGCTAGGACCTGAAAATTCTCAACTCCAGTTCTTATAAGGTTCATCTGAAATCGAGTGGATTAAGGTCTTCACCAGGCTCCATTCTTCAATTTTATTACAGACTAGTTTGAATGTCAACAATATTCTAAAAAAAGGAAATGCACATGCAACAAAAGGTATTTACACAATACATGAAAAGAAAAGAAAAATAAAAGATAAACTTTTTGAATTGTTTTTTAAAGAAATTTTGCAAATAATTATGTATTTTATCCTTTTCAATTTTTATGTTATTTTAAATAATATAGAAAAGAAAGAAAGTTTTTACAAATATTTATAAAAGTAGCTACATATTTACAAGGGATTTTATTTACAAATTTTATTAAAGGATTTTATGTACAAGTGATTTATATACAGGTTTACAAATAAGTATAGTATATAATGATTTTACAAATAGTTTATATACCCATAATTTACAACCCATGTGGCAAAATCTTTTACAGAATTTTTACAAATTTTTACAATATTTCAAAATATTTTCAAATCCTTTTTCAAAGCTAATTTTTACAAACAATTTAACAAATCAATTTACATACAGTTCTTCAAAATGGTTTTTGCAAACATTTTGCTTTCACACATTTTACAAAAAAAAAATATACCATACACATAACTCTAATACACAAAATAGTTTACAAACATTTTACAAACAAAACATTTTTACAAACATTATACAAAAAATCGTAAAAATAAATTTACAAAGTTTATTACAAACATTTGGACAAAACGTTTTGCAAATTATTGTACAAAATTTTACATACATTTTTGCAAACATTTTGCAATACATTTTTATTCCAATTTATAAATAATACATATGTTATTAACCCCAAAGTACGAGTTATGGCTAAAGTATCTATACATTATATACATTACCCCCCCTATACTTAGCTCGAATGATGTCCTCAAAGTGGAAGAGAGCGAAAAAGGAAGACATAACTCGTGCTCTTTATCAAAATGTGAAAAGAATACTATATAACAACAAGTCAAAGAATTAAAGAATGAATTGAATAGAAGTCGGTGATCCCTCCTATATCAAATAATCCTAAGTATCGGAAATTGTACAAAAGGGGAAAACTGAGAAAGAGAATGTACACGAACTCATTGACTCAACCTGTCCCCCCTATACTTAGGGCAAAGCATCCCTATGTATAGAAAAAATATCAATGTTTGATGGACAAGTGAGGGAAAATCAAAGAAATGGAAAAAAGATATTACCTCCCCTATACCTAGGGCCAGATGTCCCTACGTATAGGATAGAAAGCATAGGTAACATAATAGAGAGAAATATGAACAACACAGGTTCAACACCCCCCTATACTTAGGATAAAGCATGTCCTCAGTATAACAAGAATCCTAAGCAAGACCTGGGTTGTAAAACAGAACAGAATATGGAATGACTAAAATAGAAAACATGGATATACAAAGAGGCAGGCAGAAGTGTAAATCAAGTACGAGACGCATAAGAAAGAATCAAAAGCACATCTCATACCTAATGAATCGAGGCAACATCAACGGTCAATGGGTCATGATCAAGAAAATGCTTCAAGCTCTATTGTGGGCTCGAATGGTAGACTCAGAAGACAATTCAGATATATCAATATTGTCGTTGCCATGCACCTTTCTGACCAAATGTGGTCCTTTCCACTAGCTCTGTAATTTCCCTGAAAATAATCTCAGTGGTGCATCAAATAGCCATACTCTTTGATCAGGCTCAAACTACTTATGGATGATGTGTGAATCATGCCATATCATCACTTGGTCCTCATATTTAGGCTACTCAAAAAGGTTGTATCTCTGTGCTCCTCAAGGGTTGCCAACTCTACTTTCCTCTGATCTCCTAAACTCTCTAGATCCAATAATATCTTCATGGTTTCCCATAGTGTCTTATGCTTAATCTCAATAGGTAAGTGGCATGGCTTGCCATAAACGAGTCGAAATGAAGATGTTCCCAAAGGTATCTAGAAGGATGTCCTATAGGCCTGCAAAACCAAGTTGAAAAGCAATAACCGATCCTTTTGGTCTGGGTTGACAACCTTCCGCAATATTGTTTTGATCTCCCGATTCGAAACCTCAGCTTGCAAGACCATTTGTCTGTGGATGATATGGAGTGGAAACTCTATGGTCTATATTGAACTCGTTAGCAAGGGCCCATACCTTGTCGTTGATAAAATGATCCCCCTCCCATCAAAAATCAAAACTCTAGGAATCTCGAACCGTGATATTATATTCTTCCTTGAAAAAATGCAAATAGTCCTCGCATCAGCAACTCAGGCGGGGATGGTCTCAATCCAATGACTCACATGATCTACAGCAAACAAAATGTATTGGAATCCCTAACTCTTCGGGAATTGGCCCATAAAATTGATGCCCCTGAAAGATGTGGGAAGATAATTAAGTGTATTACGTAATCATGAGGATGGCATCGTATGCGATCGGGAGCGACTAGTCTTACTAGTCGCTCGAGGCAACAAAATTAAAAAAATTCAACGATGAAACCACATGATCAAAGAACACTTCTCATATCATTTCATCTAAACCACAAAATAAGTTTTAGGTTTACCTCTTGAAGCATGGTTGTGATCGAGTCTCTAAAGGAAGAGACCTCCTGCCTCAAGTTCGATAAAATGGAGTAGACGCTTGCGAGTATGTTGATTAGATACGTGCTCCTTGCAATCCATGTTGATATTCCAAGCAACGAATCTCCTGATCTCGTCTCACAAGATCCGACGTCTTCTTCACGAGAAACGTGCGCCGAAGGACATGTACATCCACGAGTAAACAATCCTGCAACATAATGACGATGTTGCAGTGATGGTGACTCTATCTCTAGGACTCCATGGTGGATGACCACAACGAGAGAGAGAGAGAGAGAGTTGGCATGTAAATAGAGAGAGGGAGAGAGTTTAATTTCTCTTGTAATTATGTGTATCATCATAGGCAAGGGCTACCCTTCCTTTTATACTAGTTGGATGCAAATGGTGTTAATCCATGTGATCTCTTATTCTACGGTGTAGATTAAAAGTTTATTAATCAATGGACATGATTTGTTGCTCCAAAAATGCAACAACAATCAGTTTAAAAAAATTTACCTTTATCTCTTTTCAAGATAATAATTAATTTATTTTAAAATTAATTAATATTCATAGATAATATAGAAGAAAAAGTCTCCTTGCTATAAATAGGGTAGCCATCCCCCCTTGAACAAGTCAAGGTGGACGACCACCATTAAAGAGATAATGTCTTCATTTATCTATCTATCAATATATGTATTAATTAATTTGGAGTAACAAATATTGCATCAAAACTCACAAAAAATTTAAATTCCATAATTAATCTTGTGAAATTTTCTATCATGCCATTGACTAATATGAATCATATTCATACATCCAACATAATATGTAAACTAGATTTAAAATTAATTGTTCATTGTGAATCCTATTCACCACAACACATAATTTGTAATTTTATTTACAATTAAATCTCTCCATCTTATTATAAATGATATTTATAATATCCAAGATTAATAGTGATATCCACATTAATCATATTCTTGATATTGAAATCATATTTAATCATCATGGATTTCTATTCTCATGTTCCCAAATAACATGAATCACATTCACATTATTCACATCTTTGATAATCAAATCACATTTAATTATCTTAGATGACTCTTCTTATGTGGCCAAATATGAATGGAATTCATATTATTCGTGATAATTAAATCACATTTATTTATCAATATCTTAATGCTAAGATACATAATATCAACATTGGAATTATTCTTTAGCTCTTTCAAGAATAATGCTCTTTCTTTGAGGATACTTGGAGATAAGAACATGGCGATTATATGTTCTAGGTATAGTGACTTGGATATTGAGATCACATCTCAATTCCAGATCTTGGGGACCTCCCATAGATATTTGATTAAATCAAAGTTGTAGATCTAGTCTTCTCATTGTATCTTAATCACATTCAGAACAAGGTCCAACATTTAAACTATGATCGTATCACTTATCTATCAGAGGAGTCACTAAAATCCAGACCTATTTCATCACTCCCTCATAATGGACGCGTCATGGTTATACGATCATTTCTGATCACATCACCCTCAGGTACTCCTAATACTTGTACATCCTGCATACTGGAAGACCCATAGAATAAACCAAAAGTTTTAGATCTATTTATACTGTCTCCTTCAAGATTGTATTAATAAGTTTCTCAACATATACTTTCCAAAAGCATATATCATACCCATGTGTTGATCATATACTTTCCAAAAGCATAAATAAAACCTAAAAATTCAATCAATCTTCCAAAGCGAGATGACCGTGCGTAAATTTTGATTCTTCCCAATATCTCAAGAGTGAGCTCATATCTTTAGGTTTAGTAAATGAAACTATATGATCTGTTTGAGAGATCGTATTACTCATATGCCCTTGTATGCACACCAGTGTGCTGGTGTATCGACCTTGATTAGGTCATCAACCTATTGATCTGCCAAATGTACACACTTAGACATATAGTATCACATATGTCTCTTGTCAGAGGATGCGTCCTATATCGTGACAACATACGACATAGGTCATTGTTATCTCGATCTCGTTAAGTCAGCTCTTTGACCTAACTTATCTAACACCTCCGAATCTTGATTCCTATGCAGAGGACCTGCATTAAGAGGTCGTTTAGAACCAATCCTATAGAGAAAGAATTGTCATCTCCTTCTCAGGCTGGAGATCCTCTCTTCACAATCATTTGATGGTGCTTGATGAGTCCTCAATCTAAGTCTTTAGATATTCATCCAAGCACCAGCCTCTACGATTCAACAATTGAATCAACAACTATATGATCATTTAGATTGTCATGGTACATTACCATGTTTGTACTAAGGGACCTATTATGTAAATTAATCATTCTTCATTTCAGACCAGGGAATGATATTCGCAATAACATTTATTGCATAATGGCTCGACGTGGGATCGCATGTCCAACAATCTCCCACTAGCCCAAAGAGCCATTAATGGGCTAATCTTTACACCCACACTCATGTGACAATCATATGATATTTAGTAAAATTGCTGGGTAAGCTGATCAGTCACTCTGTTCATGAGAGAGTACGCCAAGTCCTTTTACGGTACTTGCATATCTCCTAGTAACAATGCTCATAATCAATGCGAATGTTGCATCTTATGAAACCAATACTCAATATTGTAAGTTATATTGACACTACAACTCTATAATTATTATAACAAATATTTCCATTGTCCTTATCAGAATACCCTTATTCCTGGAAATCTCTATCTCCTAAGGTATCTGTAGTTAAGACCTTTTAGATCACTATCTCAAAAGTCTTGAAATCTTTGAAGATATTATTTTTACTGCAATCAAGTGTTTTATCTTGATAGTGGGATTTGTAGTTTACTACTCCCACTGCATGGCATACATCTGGCATTTTGTACACATCTAGAATATATTGAGCTTCCCAAAGCTAGTGCACTAGGACATATAGTTTTGGTATTTACAGCCTCAACTCTTTGAGATGCTATCCCTTTAGATAGGTCAGTACAATTTCTTAAGGAAAAGAAGCCTTTCTTGGAACTTTCCAGAGAATGGAAATGTCCAAGGTGTACCACTAATGTGACGGTCCCAATACTCTCTTTTCTTTGCTTATGAACAACTTCAGAACTACGATCTAAGAGGTATCCTTGAGATCATATTTCAAGGTATGGAATATCCAGTTCATCAAACACTTATTATTGTGCTCATATCATTCTACATTTAGCACGATGAACACAATGGCACTCCCACTAAGCTTTACATGGTTAATAAGTTTTTTTCTGAAATCGTAACATTTATAATTTCATCAAATCCAATGTTCCAACTATAAGAAGCTTATTTGAGTCCATAAATGGAGTTCTTCAACTTTCACACCTTGCTTTCCTCAACCATGAAGCCCTAGGGCTACTTCATATGAATATCCTCAGAGAGGTATTTATAGAGGAATGCAATCTTAACTTCCATCTTGAAGATGCCATAGTCAAGTCATGTAACTATACATAGCAATAATATGATTTTAAGCATGTTCACTAGAAAGCAAGTCACATCGCAATCCCAGTCTTCCTTCTGTGTATCCTGAGGATATCAACCATGCTTTCAAGGTCCCTACCTACTCATTGGTTTCTCTCTTTTTTTTGAATATTCATTTACACCTATCAATTCTTACCCTTATCGGTGGATCCTTGATGCCCATATACAACACTTGTATATGAAGTCTACCTTAGACTTTTATTGCTAACATCCATCTTTCCATGACATAAGCTTTATCATATGAAGTTCGATAATTGTCAGATTTCTCTGACACATGCAATCCATCCTCAAACTCATTTGATGAGGTATGACTGTTTCATCTTTAATTTCCCTTTTAGTTTCTGATTTTAGGAGCCTCATTATCTTCTCAAGATTAAATGAGTTTCTTATCTTCATTTTCATCTTTATTTTCAAGAGAGTCATCCTCTAAGAATCATATCCTTAGAGATGAAATCTTTTAAGAATCTTAAGGTCAAAAAGTAGGTATCCAATACCATATTTTATATTTATAATGATGTAGAACTCTCTGGTTCAAGGTTCCTGCTTAAATGCATCTATGAAAAAGTTTTGGACCAAAAAACCCTAAATCATCAAGTGTCCAACACTGAGCTAGGTTAAAAACCATAGCTTATGAGTATGTTTGGGTTTAGATTTGCATGGAATCTTATTAAGGATATGTATTGTAGTTTCTACTCCATATATACCGGGAAACTAAGAGATAATTTTGCTAAGATTCATCATTGATCAAATAATATCACACATAATCCAATTGTATCTCCCTACAACTCTATTGAGTTAAGATGCATTAGGAGGTTTGAGATAGGAATGATATTCCTTTCTAAATAAGATATTCCTTGAATTCATCTAATAGGTACAAGCTACCTAGGTTAGATCAAATTCATTTCATCTTCTATCAAACTTTAGTTCTAAACCTAAATTATGAAATCTTTGAACATTTCAAAGGTTTCTAAGGTGAAGGGAAGAAATCTCATATCACAAAGTCATCTGTTGATATCATATATAATTAATGGTTTCACGATATAGATAATCCACATACATCAATGTATATAAGATCTTGAATACCTTGGCATCTAACACCATTTACAAAGAAGGGTGCATTGGACATTTTTAATATGAATACAATATTCACAATTATGTAAGATTTGAAATTTTATATATTCTAAAGTTTCATCTCTTACCAGTCTATTGATGTCATCAACATACTTATATACAAGGTTTGATGCCAGATCATTGTCAAATGATCTTCATCCCCTTGTTGATCCATAAAGGTTTAATTTAAGCATTAGAAATGTTAGTGACCATTGATTAATTTATAATTTGGTAGTGTCCTCCATATGCCATATTACTATCTGAAATATATCCATCATAACTCTTTATGATAGATCAATTCCATAATTTATGTTTATTCCCAACATTTAGAAATAAAAAAAGAGTGTAGGTCATAGAGACATTCTCTAAGACTAAGGGGTCTCCCACTGAAAAAATAAAGTCTATCTATCCAATAGATATTGTTGCAACATTTGCATCAATATCCATGTGAATGACTATTAAATATTAAGATCAAAATTTTCTAGTATAATAAAAACATATGCAACCTATTACAAGTTTTATTAGAAGAATGAGATACAATTTAAGACTTTGATCTTATACAATAAGCAAGTCAATTTCCATGATATTATGTAGATATAGATTATTCCAACACACTATCTGAGTCCTTCTCCAAGGATCCTAGATAGTCTAGAAAGTCACACTATCAGTGCATCGACTTATTGCGGTATTGGCATTCATCCAACGCTTTTGACGTTATATGGAAATTACAGAAGTACAATCAACTCCTTGACTTTCTTTCTTGCTTGGGTCAGACCCATGTTTCCATTTTGCTCCCTTCATCTATGAAAAACCAATGCTTAAGACCAAGGATCTCTTATGTTGAATTCAAAAGATTTCAATATAAGATTTTTTCAACAATTATAAATGCTTCGTTCAATTCATTCAATATGAATATTATGAAGCTTCATGAATGACTTAAGTACAGATAGTAGAATAATGACACTCATTGTATCAACATACATCTTAACTCTTAAAGACTTTTGGTTCAGGTAGGTACTCAAACAATTGAATACATCATCTTATATAGAGCGACCATTCTACATGATGCACGGAACCATGTCATTCATGATTAAATGTAGAGAGCACATATGTGTGCTAGAACATCTTCTTCAGTTTTTATAAGGATTATTTGACAATTACAATCATCATCGACATGTCATTTCCAATGTACATTCAATGAGAGATCAAGACTATAGAGACACACAAACCATAGATTTTTATCCTATTGTATATTTAATTGTCATTCCGCATTATTACGACGAAACTTGAACATTGCAACCACATACATTATGTGTCCAACTACAAGTACAATATCCTGATCATGGATCCAATCCATGGTATTTTACTGGTTACCATTGAGTATAGTATTGAGTGATTTTAATGAGGAATATCTGAAATAAGAAATTTACATAAATAAATATTTTACTTTGATTTATGAATTTTTTTATCAAAGTTGTCTTACCTTATCAACATTGAAAGTTCATTGCCTTATTCACTTTTAATGTAAGAGATATACTTACCATTATATCTCAAGCAAGATATGGGATCTCCTTCTTATCTTTGTTACATCCCAATAATATGAGAACTTGCAACTCGCATAAAAAGAAGCGGGAATGCATTCTGCCTTGCAAGTTCAACTTGCATTCCCAATTCGAACTTTAATACCTGGGACCACCACACCTGAGGTGATGTTGACCCATTGTTAATTGAACCAACCATCAACAAGATTAGAAATTGCTATGCGCAATCCAATATCTCCCCAATAATATGAGGACTCGATATTGGGGTCACTACCCATACAACCTTACTCTTTCAAGAAGAAAAGAACCCAATCCAGATGCGCTTGTATGCAAGAGTTGTCACTTCAGACATGCGTCTCCTACATACATTCCCTGGCTTTGGAACCCTTCACCTTGATGGGAGACCATGGATAATGTGATGCTCCATATCATGTTCTAATTATAATAAATTATTATAAATCATATTCACATAATTAATTCTTCTAGGGGAAATAATAACTCTATTCATAATAGAGTATTTAATTTGGATCTAATTAATTTAGTCATATAAAATCAATATTAATCCAATCAATCAACCAACAAATAATTTTTAATTATTACTTGAAGGATGCTATAATATCAAAATACATATTATTTGAATTTTAATAATTATAAAAATACATCATGGTCGCTTCAAGCATTATCCTTTCCCTACCCGTTGTCATGGCCTTTACCGATGGGAGTGGGTCAGATCGCTTGCGGAGCAACCTGCTACCCCAACACATTCCAACTAGACACCATATCAGCCTCTCCTCTGGTTAGGATAATGTAAATTGATAATTTTGTATTTGAGATGATAATCGATCTTTCAACCGAAGTTATACCATACAATGTTTATTAAAACATTGTTTACTAATATTATAATGAGACTTGCTAAATAAATCTCCAATCCTATTCGGCCATCAATGTTTGTTGGAAGGTTCATGTAAACAATTGTGATTTAGATTATATCTAATCAATTTTGGACATGGTCAATGTCATTCAAAGAAATTATCATAATCTTTAAATATTTCATAAATATTCATCAATAATTATTTCATGAAGTTAACCATAAATTTCTATTAATATAATTGAATGACAATCACAAAGTTCTTGATTAGGAAAGTAATTTTCAGCGGCGACCCCACCTAATAAAATTAGCATATCTCCGTCAATTTAAATCCAAATAAAGCAAAAAAAGTTTCTATAGTTTCATAATTTGATATAGAATAGAAACATGTACTTTTCACTCATTTCTAGGCGATATAAAACAGTATGTAACTCTTTAATTATGTCAAATTTTGCCATCCCCGAAACAGTGGATACATGTTCATTAAAATGATCATAACTTGAGCAATCGGATTCCAAATCATGCAAAATCAAGTCCGAAGGTTTCCTTATTTAATGAAACATTATCAATTGATAATTTCATATTTAAATACTTTTAAAAAGGGAGAAAAAATGACTTAAATAGGGATGCATGAACAAAATACGATAAAACATACAAGCCCTAAAGTGCCCAAGCCGTCTCAGGTTTATGGATCGTTTCCAAAAACACAGACCTATGTCTCTGATAACACTTGAAGGATAAGGGAAGATCCTTAAGTAGATCACGGAAGCATGAGGATCGCATCATATGCAATCGGGAGTGACTAGTCATACTAGTAGCTCGAGGCAGAGATATTTAAAAATTTTCAACGATGAAACCACATGATCCATGAGCACTTCTCTGATCATTTCATCTAAACCACAAATAAGTATTAGGTTTTCCTCTTGAAGCGTGGATGAGATCGAGTCCCTAAAGGAAGAGACCTCCTGTCTCAAGTCTGATCCGCCGGAGGAGATGCGCGCGAGCGTGTTGATGAGACGTGTGCTCCTCGCAATCCTTGTCCAAGCGGCGAATATCATGATCTCGTCTCACGAGATCCGACGTCTTCTTCACAAGCGAGGCACACCAAAGGAGTGGATATCCACAAGAAAAAATGCATGTGCAAAATGCTCCAAAAATCCTCCAAGTCTTCATCTCCTCCTCTCCTACACTCCCCTGCTTCTTGATGAAGAAACGAGCCACCTCTGCTTTGCTCAGGTGCACCAGCGCTCTTATGAATGCTGCCCTCGCTCGTCAGACCCTCGCAAGAATGAGAGAAACAAAAGATATGTCAGATCATAGTTATGAAAAATATGAGCAAATAAAAGAAAATAAGAACAAAAAATAAATAAAAAGATAAAGAAAAACAAATGTGGACAAATAACAAAATGATAAGAGCAAGAAATAATGATCTCAAAGGAATATTCAAAGTCGGATTTTGGGGAGTTGTCGGTGTCCGACAAATCAAATCCTTCAAGCATTGTATAAGCACATCATGCAGATCTACAACAATATAGATAGAAATAAGATGACAGAAAATATGTTTGGACAAGAAAAGAAAGCAAGTGATAGGAATATATACAAGAAAATAAGAAAAGAAATGATAGAAAATAGAGATAAAAATAAAAGAAAGAGAGAAGTATATATAAAATCCAAGAATAGCAGGCTATGAGGAGCAGAGCATAGCTATCCTCATCATGCCTCCCTGACAACGATGCCATTTATTGAAGTAAGAAATTTTGGGTTTTTAGTTATTTGAAAATAAAGTGAAAATGCAACCATAATTTTCCTAAAATAAAAATTATTTACTTATTCCGTTCACAAGCCAACAGTCAAAAAAGAAATGTAATCAAGGAATCTAAATTTGCTATTTATTTACATGTATAGCATATAGGATCAAACATAGGGATGCAATTGTGAATCTCGAGGGTTATTTTAATCAATGGAAATCAATGAAATAGAAGAGTAAAACTCAAAGCAAACAATTTGTGGTTTTAAATAATTTTATATATTTTTATTTTTTATGAATTTTTATTTTTTACATTTTTATAGTTTTCTAATTTTGTATTTTTCTATAATTTTAATTTTGTGAATGTTTTGTATTTTTAAAATAAAAAGAAAATTAGACAAATGAAAGGAATGAGAAGAAAAGTAAGAAAACAAACATTTGGATTTTAAAAATAAAGCAAAAATGCACAGGTAATTAAAATAAAAATCTTTTTGGGATTTTGATTTTTTTATTCTTTTTTGTTACTTTTATAGGCTTTTATATTTTTATAATATTTTCAAAAGAATTAAAAAAAGTAAAAACAAAAAATTAAAAAGAATGAAAATGTTTTTGTGATTCTAAAATTTAAAATCAAGTCAAAACTATGTAAAATATATACGTAAACAAAGCTAAATTTTTTAAGTTTTCAAAAAGGTATTTTACTGTATTTTAGAAATTATCAAGGATTTTCTATGAATTTTTAGTGTTTTTAATGTTTTGTGAATTTTTTGTTTTTATAGTGAATGAACAACTAAAGTTTTTATAGAAAGTCAAACAAAAAACACACAAACACTATCTTTTAAAATTTTTTAGAAGAGTATTCAATTTTTATTAATGATTTTATGTAAATAGTGAGAAAATAAAGAGTCTTTGAATTTTTAAAATAATAGAACTCAATAAAGTGCAAAATGAAAATTATGGTTAACAAAGATAATTAGTCGGAGTTGATAATGATTTTAGGAAAATTTTGAAAGCAATTAGAAATTTAATTAAAATAATTAACTACCAAATTGGAAACTAATTCACACAGACCAAATGCAAATAATGTTATTTATAGAGCAACACAGACAACAAATAATAAAATGAGAGGGGTGGACATGCAACATTCCCACTAAATCTCATGCCAACACACGTGATATCTGATGGACATGACTACTTTTGAGTTATTTGAATCTTGAGGGGTAAACAATAACAACAATGCATTGGGTCTTTATTAGATAGAAACCAAAAAGTCAAGTGTAATATATGTGTATTAATTGAAACTTGTCGAAGCTGTAAAATAAAACAAAAGTATGATTATGCAAATGTTCAATCATTAACAAGATGACACATATCCACTGAGGACTTATTTATAGATATAGGAATTACATGGTTTCGAGTTGTAAAAATGTTATCAATCCCCGTGGCAAAACAGACGACAGAGATTGATCTGGATCTTGGATTAGATGGTTTAGCAGTAGATGCCTACGAATGGATGTGATGTGATCTTTATGTACTCGGTCCATGATCGAAATTTGTGGATTTTTGGATGGCTTGGATTGAATCTGGGTAACCTCGTTTATGATCCGGCGATGCAGGAAGCGTTTAGAAGAACTCGGATAAAGGTGCAAACTGCCAGATTTCTAAGAAATGGATATCTGTTGATCTCCATCTGATTTTTCTCTTGATGGTCTCTGGAGGTCAATAGGATTCTCCTGCGATGAAGGTATATGGATTTGAAGCTCGAAGGTCCACGAGTGAAGATCCTGAGTTCGAGGTATTCTTCTGTTGCAGATGACATCCATATTGCTCCTCTTGAGACCCTGCAAGCTCTTGCCACTTACAAAAGATCTTATGCTTGGAAGCGAAGCTGTCCGACCAAGTTATTCAACTAAAACTCATAGGAAATATGATCGGGTGGTTGACTCCGACGTAGGCGATGGGAAGGGGAAACTGATCTCCATATCCAAGATGATTTGGTGGTTCTGACGATTGAAGAAGATAAAGAATGATGAGATGATGGTGTGGTGAGGTTTGAATGATAAGATTGATATAACTAAGATCGAAGGCAATTGAAGATGATAGCATTAAACAATAAAATAGAAATAAAATGCAAAAAAAATAAGACATAGTAGTAAAGAAACTAACTATGGCTACCTATGTTGATGGAAATAGGAGGTATTCACTTCGATTTACTGTGTGAGATGAAGAAACAGAACGTGGCGGTTGAGATCTGACCACATGGTGGATCACATTATCCTGTAGTTCTTTTGATCTTGTACAAAGATTTCGATGCTCTGTTATAGCCTTAACATATTGGAGACACCCTCGGGTGAAGGTCTACGTGGAAAACCCATCTGGCAGAGCAAGAGGTGATCTGCAACTATAAATAGGTGTGGCGACGATGAGTTTTGAAATTCAAATTGAATGCTAACAAGGGCATGAAAGGTGAAATCAATGATATGGCGAGGTAGATGATGGTTAATAAATCAAAAAATGCAGAAGAAATAACGAGCAATTAGGTGGAAGATTGACCGTGAAAAAATTGGGAAGAAGAATTGGCGACGGAAAAACGTGGGGAAGATCAGAAATTGGGGAGTTGTCCCAGGTCAATAGACCTGGGATAAAACAAATCAGAAGGCTTGGAAAATAAGACAAAAATGGAAAATGACAAAAAAGTGAAAAATATGAAGTTGATTAAAAATAAAATGCAAAATTAATTGAAATAAAGAATTTTTAAAATAAAAATTTTGTAATTTAATTAACTTATTTATGGTGGTTTTTAATTATTCAAAGAAGTTATGTATAAAGTTAAAAATAAATATAACCGTTTATTTGTTGGTATGTATACCTATATAAACAACATGTATATTTTTAATACAATATTTTTTACAAATAAACATATAATTTAGTAATTTACTATGTTAAAACCTTTCACAAGGATTTTAATCATATTTTTATTTTTTATGAAGTAATTATTGGGAGGAATAAGTACAGATATTTTACAATATACATAGTGATACGTACACAATATATACATGATTTAGTTGACTTTGTGATATTTATTTGTACTTTATATAAGTCAAATACAATATATACAAATAGTAAAAATACGATTTATACAAGAATACAAGAAAGATATACATACATAGTATACATGAGTATAATATACGATAACACCCCAAAAAGCTACATTTCAAATATTACCTCCGATTCTTATGAAACCACTTCCATTTTCAAGATTATTTAATTCTGAGTAAAATAAAAGTGAGTTTGCTTCATGTTGAATTTTTATGGAGAAGATATTGATCTGACAAGTAAAGCTTTATGGTTTTTTTTCAAAGTGTTGTTATTTACACATCGTATAATGATTCTTCTTGCAATTCTTTTTAATATTTACAACTTATATTTACGTACAACTTTCAAAAAGAAAATAATTTTATTTAGAGTGTATTTGGTAATGAATAAATAAGTGTATAAAATATGTATAAAACATGTCATATATATAGTGATATACAAGTGATGAATATGCACATACGAGAGTTTGTTTTCTTGATTATTTTGGTGATTAGGACTTTTCTCCCCCTACTTTATTCCTTGTCCATCACGTCAAGTCTTGACCTTCCCTTGGGTTGAAGTCAACTTGTATTTATTTCATATATATAATATTTTCGTTTTCTTTAATTTCCTTTATTTCTTTATTTTATTATTTTAGGTTAAAGTAGTGATAAATATATTGTATTCACTTAAGAATTAGGGTTAGAAAAAGGAGGTATTTATTGACATTTATATGTGTTCTCTAAGGGATTTTATGATAAATAAATGAATAAATATGATGAAATGCAGTTTTCTCAATGGATAATATACTTATTACTTTGATGATTTGTATTTGCTAATTCCTACCACTACGGACTAATAAGAGAAATTAGATTTAGAGTCTGGCGTGGCTTTGGACGAATCACCACATATATTTTGTGATCGATTCAGTTGGTGGATAGCACTACAGAGTTAGCACGACCTTCATGCAGCACGGAACCAGTTTCAACATCAGTTCAACTAGATTTACTTGATAATACTACTTTGCCAGAACTTAAGCCACTGCCTCATACACTGAAGTATTCTTTTCTTGCGTGACCTAATAATAGAATTCCTATCATTATTAGTTCTAGGTTGACTATAGAAATGAGTTTAAGTTGCTTGAAGTGTTAGAGAAGAATTGTAAGGTGATTAGTTGGACTATATCGGATCTCGTGGCTAGAAACCCAACACTCTGTTCACACCACATATATATTGAGGATAATGCTAGGACTTCTCATGAGTTCCAGAGGAGACTTAATGCAAATCTTAGGGAACTAGTTAAGAATGAAATTGAGAAGTGGTGTGGAGTGGTATTTATTTACCTGATCTCTGACTCCATGTTTGTACCCCCCCTACATGTGTCCCGAAGAAGTTAGAATTCAGATGGTCACCAAAGAGGGGGGAGTTGAGATTGTGACACGAGTACCCATATCATGGCGTGTCTATGTCTATTATAGATGTCTGAATGTCGCGACCAAGAAAGATCACATCCCCTACCTTTTATTGATCAGATTCTAGAGAGTCTAGCGAGTAAAGAGTACTTCTATTTTCTTGACGGTTACTCAGGATGCAATCAAGTAGCCATCTCCCCTGAAGACCAGGATAAGACCAATTTTTATTTTACAGTTCAAAACATATGCATATGGTGCATGCCTTTTGGGCTGTGCAATGCCCCAAGTACTTTTTAGCGATGCATTATTGCCACGTTTGTCGAAATAGGGGGGGATTTTCTGGAGTTCTTCATGGACTATTTCTCTGTCCATGTTGATTCATTTGATACATGTTTAGCATACATGGATCGAGTTCTTCACGCGTGTAGGGAGATGAATCTCGTACTCTCATTGGAAATGAGTCATTTTATGGTTAAGGAGGGTATTATGTTGGTGCATGACATCTCTATGAAGGGAATGGAGGTTGACGCTGCCAAGGTAGATGTGATTAAGAAACTTGATCAACCAACCAACCAACATCAAGTCAGTGAGGTTATTTCTGGGGCATGTGTGATTTTACAGAAGATTCATTCATGATTGTTCTAAGATTGCCAGACCAATGACTGAGCTCTTAGGGAAAGACACTGAGTTTACTATAGATCGCATGTGTCTAGAGGCCTTTGAGCTCCTTAAGATTGATTTCGTACGCTCTTGATTAGTCTCTTCCTTTTGAGATCTTGACTAATGCATCAAATTTTGCTATAGGAGCCGTATTGGGGCTGCGATGAGATTAGATCCCATTTGTGATTCACTACACAAGTAAGGTTTTAGATTCGGTACAAAAAAATATACAGTGACCGAAAAGGAAATGCTCGTTGAAGTTTGGGACTTTGAGAAGTTTAGGTCTTATATTCTAGGATCTAAGGTGATGATGTATGTAGATCAATCAGCCATTAGGTATCTCATGGAAAAAAATTACGCGAAGGCGTATCATCTTGATTGTTACTCCAAGAGATTGATTTGGACATTAAGGATAAACCTGGAGTCAAGGATGCAGTGGTTGATTATTTGTCTAGACTTGAGCTGAAGGATTCCCCTGACTTAGAACCTATTAGAGGAACCTTTCCAGATGAGTTGATTTGTGTTATCGACTCACTCAATTATTACGCCAACATGGTGAAATATCGTCTCCAAGTAGGTTCCCAATGATTGGACAAGTGATGAATCTTTATTTCGCCACCTTCATTCTTTTGTTTTAGCCATTGAACCCTATCTAAATGCGTGTAAACATCATTATTCTATACAAATTAACAATCACTCTTTATTGTACCATCATTGTATAAATAAAATTATTAAAGAAAAAATAAAGGAATAATGAAAAGAAATGAAAAAGAACTGAAATGCCAAATGTATTTTATGACCTTAAACCCTGAAACCAAGGCATCCTGATGACCTAGTCGATAAGGAATAAAGTAAGGGGAGATAACAGTCAAAAACTCAATAAAATACTAATTTACTTTCACAAATAATTCATTTTTGGTACCCATTTTAGTTTTTGTTATTTATACATGAAATAAAGAAACTTTGTTCATGAATGTTGTATAAAAAATATATAGAAAAATACAAATTGCTTTCACACGAAAATAATATACAATGTATTTTTTATACTTATGAGTAAAAAGCCAAAACCCAAATTCCCAGACCCATGTATTCTCATTAAGAACTAAAAATGTTCCAAATCACCTATAATTGTATATAACCATTAATAAGCTATTTAATGATGATGGATTCATTTAATTTTGAGTTAAGATGCTAAAATTAGGTATTGGACCCCTATTATATAGTATACCTGAATAAAATATTCATTTTATTCATTATAATTTCTGTAATTCTATATTTTTATATTTTTAATTATTATTTATAATGCATGTACATATTTAGAATATAATAAAACAAAAAAAACCAAAAATAAGATAGTATACATAAATACATAGATGAATATACAACACTCATAGCTATATATTAAGTATACATATTTATTTAAGTGTACATATGATATCAGAAAAAATAAAAATATATTTATCTATAATTAAATAATTTATAAAGATATAAATTATGAAAATAAAATACTAAGATTAAAAATCTGAAAGGAAAATAAAATATACATAATATAGGTAAATATACCTATAAACAAAACCCTAAAAAGTAAATTATAATAAATTAACCCATTCAAATAAAAATAATAATAAATAAATACTACATAAAATACTCAGCACTTTTTATTTTATGACCTAAAATTAATAAATTCATTTTCTATTTATTATTTATTTTACAAGGCATTTTTGTCTTTTATTTTTCTTGTTGGTCCATGTGGACCTACCAGTGCTCGGCATTTGTTGACCTTGAGCAAATTCCCCTTTGGTGCCTCTAACTGTGTTAGAACCTCGAGCGACCGAACTTCCTCTATTTTTCCCAACTGCTTTGATAACCAAAATGCCTCGAGTCCTTTAATTTTCATCCCAACACAATCATATTTCCCGCGCCATCATGAGATTCTTTTGATCTCCATAGAGCCACGAAATAAGGCTAATCAAAGTTGGGCGGAACCCATATTTATAAATAATACCTCCTATCTCCAAACTTGATTTTGATCCCCCTCCTAGCCTGAAATCCATCAGTTCTTCATGTTTGAGTGTTCCTGGTGACAACAGGCGCATCCCTAAGGTGTTCGTGAGGCCGACGGTGGAAGAGAAGAGGTCCAAGGCCGCACTCCTGCCACCTCTGCTCCCTGGTGTCACAACTAGGTACGTGTTGCGCACTTTTCGATTCCTAGGTAGATTTTCCCATCGCCATTTCATTTCTGCATTTTATTTCGTATTTTGATCAGTAGGATAACTTGGGTTCTAGTAGTTCCTTCGCTGGAGCCGCTTGGTCTCCCACTGTTTCACTGTGAAATCGACTCGTTCCGACTCCCTTTTCGCCCCCATCTCACTTCCCTCCACTTCCATCATCCATTCAACGCATTTAGAACATTTGATCTCGCTCAAATCAGCCAATTGGTGATTAATCTCCATTTCATCACCTTTATTCTATCATTTTGGCCTTAAAAACCTCAGCTAATGCTTGTATATAGCATTATTTTGTAAAAAATAACAATCACTGTTTATTAAATTTATTGTATATAAAATACTATTTTTAATGCCAAAATATATGTTAAAGGAAAGAAAAGAAAATTAATAAAATATCAAAGGTATTTTATGACTTGAACTGCATGACCAAGACAAGAATTGATTTGGTCGACAAGGAATAAAGTAGGGGCATATAAGAGCCAATAATATAATAAAATTTCAATTTATTTATTCATCAATAACCCACTTTTGGTCCCTATTTTATTTTCTATTATTTATACCTCAAATAAGAAACCTTTGTACATGAAAGTTGTAGATGAAAATGTAAAGAAAAATACAAAATTGAGTTTGCACAAAAATAAGATACAATGTACATTTTATACACAATAAATAAGCCAAAACCCAAACATCCCAGACTCATATCTCTTCAATAAAAACTCAAAATGCATCAAAATCACCTTTAAATGTATATAACTTTTCATAAGATTTTTAATTAAGGTGGTTTCATTTAGTTTTGTTTTAATGTGTGAAAGTTAGGTTTTTGGCCCCTACTGTACAATATACTAGAAAAAATATTCATTTTATTTATTCCTTATTATTTTTATAATTTTTTTCTTTAAAATTTTGTGAATATTATTTATAGTATATGTGCATATTTACAATACAATAAAACTGTAACTATAACATAAAAATAAAATACTATACATAAATACATAGATGGAATATTTATAATTATACGTATATATTTAATACCCATATTTATTTATATGTACATAATAGATCAGAAAAATACAATAAATATATATATTTATGTGTATAAAAATAAGTGATAAATATATAAATTAGGAAAATAAAATAAAAAATCGAAAAAATAAAATAAAATACACAAAACATAAATGAATATACCTATTAATAAACCCTTAAAAATTAACTTGTAAAAAATAAGCTCATAAAAATAAATAAAAATCATAGTAAGATACCACATAAAGTAATAAGCATTTTTTATTTTATAACCAAAATTTAATAAAATCATTTACTATTTTCAATTCGTTTATTCTTAAAAAAATCCTATTTTGTCGCGACTTGGGCTGACGTGTCCCAATCACGTGGCTTGGACTGTTGACTCCTGGTCAATTGCCCGTCTTTCATTCTTACTTCTATTAGTACCTCGAGCGAACCGTCTTCTCTGCCTCCACTCGAGCGCTCTATTCTTCATTTCGCCTCGAGTCCTTCATGTATTCATTTCCCATCACGCACGTGATCCATGCCCACTCATTAGATTCTTTCGATTCGCATCGATCCATTCAATAATATCACTCGAAAATCGTCAAAACCTCTTTGTATAAATAAAGACCCAACTCAAGTTTTTGATTCTTTGATCCCTCTTAGAGCTCCTGATCGTGTCCTTGTGAGTGAGTGTGAAGGTCCGATAACATCGAGTCCTTCCCCCGAACTTGAAGATGGTAGAGCGAGGAGAGGAGCAGATCCACGACGAGCTTATCTAGCCACCCTGCTCCCTATCCACCATAGCAGGTATAAGAGCTATGCACTTTTACATTTCTTAGGTTTTCATTCCGCGCTTTCAATTCCATAGTTAGATTCACATTTTATTCAATATATTAGACTAGCTTATAATTACATCGTTTGTCGGAGCCACTAGTGCTCCAGCCATTTCGCAATGTCTTAGCCCTGTTTCGACCCCTAAATTCGCCTAATCTCATTCTACATCACGTTCTTCATCTGATCCACCATCTGGACCAACCTAATTGTGCTCTGATCAGTGAATTGAATCCCTTCCGGCACCACACGTCAGTGCTTCGTCGCGCACCTCATCCTTCATGTGTTTCTGCTTCAATTAAGGTTCAAGCTAATCGCCTCGAGCCCTAGAACCACTTTGTGTAGGTTCCAACTCAAATGGACACCTCTTGGGTCGAAATCGAGCTGGATGATGACCTTTTGAGTGCTCCGTCTTCTCTGATAGACCAAGACCCCATCACTGGGCCGTGGACCTTCCTGAGCACATCGTCGGCTACAGAAACACCTCCTGCACGTGGAGCGACAAAGAACAACACCGAAGACCCCAGGAGGAAGGAGAAAATGGCGATCGAAGGACGGAGGAAGACTTGTTCTTCCTCGTTCTTCCCAAGTAGCAACAACCGTTTGATCGAGTAGCTCGCGCTAGTTTATGTCCTGATTATTTGATCATTCGGTGAAACGAGGCGTGCATCAGCCATTGGATGGAATTAAGTGCTGCAATATGGACCGACCCCTAATGCATAATAAGTGGTAAACTTCATCGGACCCCCTCCAAGTTTTCATTTTTTATTTAGCATATTAATGTTCATATGGAGTGTAAAATAGTTAGGAATTTTTCCAATAATACCCTGGATGTTTCGTGTATGTTGCATATCTGTCTATGCCAGCTCACCTCGCGTGGGCCACCACATGAGATTAGTCATTTTGCATGCATATCCTGCCATTTTCTTTATTTGTATTTAGACCCAAATTTTGTGTATGCAATGTAAACACCAGAGGAAAAATTGTACAAGGAACCAAAAATTTTGTAAATTTGCATATATGCCTCTCCCAAGTGCGTTATATTTTTGTATTTTTGTGAAAATTTTAACAATGCCCTTGGATTTTGTTTGTATGATTATGAATACATAAAATGTTTCTATTAATTACAGTTTGGTCACTACTAGTTGATGAATCCATGATTCATTAACAATCTATCTGCATTTTGTCCTAAAATCCTTAACAAATACATGTAAATACTCATTAAATTCCACTTTTTAACAAAACCCTATTCGTGAATAAAAATGCACTTTTATGCATTAAAATCATGCAAATAAATAAAAGAATAAAAATAAAGAAAAAAAATAAAGGCAAATTGTAGATATCTATATATGTACAATATGACTTACTAAATAAATATAGTTAAAAGATATATTTATAACCTAATTTCCGAGACAAGTCAGCATGGATTGGTTGACAAATAAATAAGTAGGGGGAGATAAGGAAGAAAATAAATAAAAATATTAAGTTCACACTTTATTCACTCTTTTCTAATTATGCAGTAAATACCAAAACTTTAATGATTTTTAATTAATTCATATGAACATATTTTTCGTTAGTCTTTTCCTGATTATTTCTAAAAATGTATAAAAAAAATATAAAAATAAGTTAAAAATATTACCTCATCATATATTTCCCATACAAACTTCAATTTCACTCTACTCACTTTTAAAGTTCATAAAATAATGTTCTCTAATTAATAGAGGTGATTTCACTATAATCGGAGTCTGTTTGCAAAAAGTCGGTTTTAGGACCTAACCACAACTGGGTTTCTAGGCTTTTTATTTTATCAAGAACACATTGTTTATTGGTTTAATGATTTTATAATTTCTAATTATTTTTTTGATTTTTGTATTTTAACCCTAATATTTCAAAATATTTGGAGCTTATTTATTATTTTAAATAAATCAAAAACCCTAATTCATAGGTAAAGTTGAACTGTATAACTTATACTTGTATTTATTAATATACCTTAATCAATTTATTAAAATCTACAAAAATTCATTTATACTTTATTTATTATTCTAATAATTAATAAAATATAAAAATGATATAATATTTATTAATTTATTAAATTAAAAATCCAAAACCTCTTTATAAAGTATTATTTGTACTTATTTATTAATATGATATTTATATTTAGTAAAATATTTATTATTTTTTATAATTAATTATATCATAATTCAGATAAGTTAATTACTTATAATTTTCTTTTTTATACTTATTTAAAATACCAATATTTACTATTTATTTCCTATTTATTAATATACTTATCAATTCTGGCCAACCAGGTGTTGACACATGTCTACACCTGGTTCATCTTCCTCAAGAACAATAACTGTTCATTCTGTTCTAACCACCAGACTTCACCTAATTTTACCCGCCACATCATAACCTCTTCCTTCGATCCAAACCCTCCAATCTCTTCTTCTAACAACCATAACTCACGCCTGCCATCGATCTTTACCTAACTCCATTCGATTTCTCTATAAAAGATCCCCAAACTCTCCATTTCCATCAACTCCTCCTAACTCCAGAACTAACAGGCCGGCCCTCTTCCTTCCTCGCCTCATTCCAGCTCCCTCCGGTGGTGACAGCGACTAGGTCTGCCCCACTTTGAAGAAGGAAGTCCGGTGGAGGGTTCCAAGGTCTTAGCTTTGCCTTGCAATGCCGCCTCGTGCACATAGAACTCCCGCCACCGACCGTCAAGTGACAACCTGCAACGTCATACACTCTGCAAAACCCCCAGGTATTCCTCCATCTTTTGCATTTTTATTTCTCTACATTTGTGCCTTGATTATCTGAATTAAGCGCCTCATTAGCAACCTTAAGAATCTATCTTAGACACATATTACTCACTTCCCTTCAAATCCACTCGAATTCACTCCAAATCGATCTTTGTCCATTTTCTCTTAGTTTCTGGAAATTGTTTATAACTTGCAATTCCATAACTGCTTGGCTGATTTCATTAGAAATCGAGCATATAAATCGCCAATTGTAGGTATTGATCATCAATGGAGCATTAAATCCTCATCTGGAGCCTTAACTATTGAAGAAGATTGAATCTAGACTGTTCACCTCCAATTGTCAGACCTAGATGCACAATCTTCTTCGTCGTCGCCTAACCGTCGCCATCCACCAACTTTGGAGCTGCTCAACCGTAGGTGAGCTCGGAGGGAGAAGGAGACTCCCTCCTGGCCCTACAGAAGGACAAAGCTTCCAGATATTCATCAAGGGTAAATCAAAGAAGACATCGCTTTTGTCAGGCGCACAATAGAGGAAGAAGTATTCAAGAACTCTAGGAGCTACATGATAGTGACACCTGTCCATATCGGACGACTCAGAATCCCTTGTGCCTTCTAATATCCTCCATTGATCGCGAACCGATGGAAAAATTACGTACTAATTCAAACCTAGTTCCAGAATCTTCAAGAAGTCCAGAGGTTTCCAAAAGTTACAATTAGGTCCTTGTACAGGGACCTAAATGTAATAATTTTAGTTTTCTTTGCAATTCAGTCCCTACTAGGGACCCATTTGTAACAAAACATTTTCTTTTCTTTTTGCAATTATGCCCCTATACTATTGGATTATATTGAACCTCATTTTGACCTTCTCTTTCCTAAAATTTTCTAGAGTAGTTACACAACTACCCTAACGACATTTCTTATTTTTCATTGATTTCCATCGCATTTTTTCTCGATTCAATTTTTGTAAAACTGTGTCCGTTTTGAGCATTTCTTGAGCTCTATTGTAATTTAAAGTTGATGAATAAATTCTCGAGATTCTTTTATTCCTTGAAAACCACAGTACGGTTATTCTGCCTCCTTGAGTTTGACCTAAGGGAACTAACCTAGATAAAAATTAGTTTAAAGGCTAAAATAGGAGAGAATCTTATTTGTTCTTTCTCTCTCTCTCTCTCCCCCCTATTTTTATGATGATTTTGCTTGATCAACGCAACTTCTGTTTTAGCAGTAGTTTTCTACAACCGACAGCTTCTTTGATTAATTAACCACTAGCAAAAGACGCGTTATCAAAATGGCACCGTTGTCGGGGTGGCATTAGCCTTACTTCAGTTTTCGACCTCATTACGAGATTTTCGCTCTTCTTGGTTTTATGGCTTTCTGATTTCTATTCGATTTTTGTTTGATTTTGTTTTTATAGTTTTTATTTTCTTCAGCTTTTACTGCTTTCATTAATTTCTTTGCTTTCTTTCGGTTTTAGTTTGCTTTTATTTTTATACCTCTTTGTGTTTGTTATTTTTAATATTTTTTTGCAGGGCCTACAGGATCTGCTGGCTTCCTCGGAAGCTGAGACAATTGAAAGTGCAGAGACCGACCTCGTCTCTATTGGGTCAGTTGCAGATGTGCAGAATTAGTTAGTTTTTCTACTTGCAATATTTTTGTAAAATAAAATAAATAAGGGCACTTGCTCATTTTTTTGTTTTGTAGAAGGGGCCCTGTAAGGGCATCCCGACTTGTACCTCCCTCCCTCTTTCTCGGGGTCTGTTTCATCGAGTGTCATGCATTTGGATGATTAGGGCACCCACCTCGGTTTTCTCGCATCGTCAATTTTCCGTGGCTTTTTACGAGCCTAGGAGCTTGTTTAGGTGTTTTTCGATTTTTCTTTTCTCTTCTTGTAATTTCATAGTTAGTTTTAGGACTTGCTACCTAGGTGCATGCTTATCTAGGATAAATAAGAAGAAAAAAATCATTAGATGTGTTTGAAAAAAATCCAAAAAAGTGAAAACTACAAAAATAAAATCGGGACTGCTTAAATACTTGACCTAAAAATAAATGTAAAAGATCAATTGATTTGGGAGAGTAACCCCTACACATGGATTGCAAGTACATTTTCTAGATATTGTGAGTGAGGGATGGAACTTAAGGTTAGAACCAGAGTCTGAGTTTCTCTCAGAATACTACTTAGTCCATACACCTATTTACTTTTCTTCACTGGTTACTCCCACGAAGCCGGCAACGGTGTGAGTTTACTTATCAGAGTGGGAGGTTTAGAGAATGCCACTGTAGCACGATCCTCAAGTAATACGGGTAGCCAGAAATAGTCTGTACTTACTTCCATACTAGCTCAGAATAAGTGGTTTTCTGTAAAGTCTTGGGATAGTGTTTTGGAGAAATTCTGGGCACCTATTAGCTCACGATAATTTAAGATAATACATGTCTGCTAACATAACCGTAAAAATAAAAAGATAAAAGACCGAACTTTTACGATCATTATCGGGTTGTGTTGGTGAATCTGAGGTTTTTTTGTGTTTTCTTGCGATGTGTGCATTATTGCATCTTATACGTCTTCATCCTCGATTGCTTGATTTGACATCATGCTCTCCCGTTATCCTCTTGACATTGAATATGATGATTTGATGGCTTTTTCTCTCGGACTCCGTGAGCTATCGACGATCCACAATCTGTCACACTTCTTCACATATTCGGGATGACCCTCTTCCCGAATCTATCCTATCTAATCACGAGGAGAATTAGACCCAAACTCCCTCACCTCCCAGCCCTTCTTTCGAGGAAGACCCGAGCCTCGAACTATCGACTATTTGTCCTGTACAATTTTCACTAATCTCTTTTGATACTTTTTCCTTTCTAGAAGATTCGAAGTATATGGATTGAGGGAAGGGACCCATTGAGGACCAATCAATGGAAGACAAATAGACTGGAGAGCAATACACCGATGGAAAACCAGATCCTGCCGCGGACCTCACCACGGGAATTCTATGCACTCTACAACAGATGAATATACAGATCCAATATCAGTTACAGTCTAGAACAAGCTACAAGCCGAGATCGTCACGTTGAGAGCAGGAGCCGGGAATCCACCACCGCCTGCCATGGTTTCGACACTCAGAGACGAGTATGACCCTAGATCCAGGATGATACATCATTGGATTCAGTTACCACCAAATAGATGGCTATATGAGTTACGATCGTTCTTCACATCGTTGCTTCTTATGTTTTACAGGAATGTTGTAGACGAGCCGTTTACATTTTTACAATAGTTCGAGATGATTTGCTTTATGACTAGTTATTCAGGTGTTACGCATGAGGCTATTTGCCTCAAAGCCTTCCCCTCCGCATTAGTTGATAAGGCACTCTACTGGCTTAGTCTTTTGGGGAGGGACATTGATAACAGGGATTTGGCGAGGGCCAAAATGCATCCCACACAAGGCGGAGACGGAGTCGCTGTTGCGACCGCTCACAAAACCCCTATTAGTCAGAGATTAATCTACAATCAAAATAAAGCAATTAAGTCCCAAAAAAGTGAATTAAAAATGATTAACTCTACCAAAATAATGCATAGTGTGTAAATATGTAGAGGTCGAACCACAAAGAGCAAAACCAGGTAGCCTACAATTATTCCTATACAAGCTAGTCATGTATGCATACAAGTCTTTTTGTGGGTTTTTTACTTTATAATAATTTTTTATTTTATTTTTGATTTTATATCTTTATATTTGATTTTTAATTTTCTGATTTTTTTATTTTCTTTTTATATTTTGTATTTTTGTATTTGCTTTTTCTTTTGATAAAGATATAATATATATAAGAAATATATATACACTAGCTATAAGAGAGAGATAAAAACTAGGGAAAAATGCTCAAAATACAGGAAATAAAGTATTTTTGTGATTTTTATAGTTTTCCATTGTTTTTCTAATTTTTCTAGATTTTTCTGAATTTTTTTTGGTATTTAAAGGCAAAAATACTAGAAAACAGTGAACAAGTTGCTGGCTGAAACTAAATTGAGGATGAAAAATAATAATCAGAGTTCAAAAATCCTCCAACTAATTTTAAAATAAAGTTAATAAAATGGAGAAAATTTAGAAGCAGACATTGCATTTTTATGATTTTTCTAGGATTTTTAATATTTTTTTGAAGGTTTTTGGGATTTTCTAATTGTTAGGGGTTTTGTTTTATATTTTTTAGTAATTTTTGGACAGGGAAATCAAACACACTAAAAGGCACCACATATATTTTTTGGGAATTGTTTCAAGAAGTTTTTATATTTTTTAGGATTTTCTAATTCAAAAATTAGCAAAAATGCATGTTTTAAAATTTTTATAAATATGAAAATGCAATAAAAAATGCAAAATAAAAATATGGCGTGATAATATAATGCAACAGGAACCTATGGTATTTTTTGATGATTTTTGGAAT